>CM046309.1:30940701-31652201 GCA_025267735.1 Mactra quadrangularis | reverse complement strand
ACAGTAGCTTTACTTATACAGTGTACCTGATTTTTTTACTTGAACCTCAATTTTATTATCAATAGTAACAATACGAATATTGAATCAAATATATAGCAGACAATATATCCTCATGATTTATATTTATGTGTTGTAAAATAAGCTCGAGGAGGATCCATGATCTCTATATTTAATACTATAAGGCTATTGTCTTAAATAGGCATGGATATTTGACCTGTAGAATAAATACGTGACTTTAATATTGTTAATTTTCATTCAATTTTCAGAAACAAATACACATTAATCTACATATACATGATCATTTCAATCAGCGGAGTTTATGTACACACCACTGACAAATGAATTCAATTCAACAGTATATAGATCACAAACATGTGCATGTAATTCATTTATATGACAGGGGAAGCTACTTGAACAGTCTCATTTAAAATACTGCACTGTAATTATACGCTTTCAAAACATCAAGTAAACTTAACAAAAAAGATATTGCAATGCGTCACTGTCACATTTCTGTTTCATCTTAGTGTTTCAAGAACATAAGAACATAAGGTATCATTCTTTCGAGTTAAACACGCTTTATTACTTGGTAGCATTAAAATACAGTCATCTCCGACTTTAATTCGCATTAAAAGAGTTACGATGATTTAGCTCAGAAAACGACAATGGCTTTTATCATGAATGACGGTAAGCACTTACTTAGGGAGGGTAAGTCATGTTTCTACTTTCTACTGATGAATTCAAGAAACGATAATTCGATTTAATGAACTGATCACTTGATGTGCTAAGGGCCCCGTTACACCAAACTAGTTCTCAGAACGTTCGACCCCGTCCTAAAAATATTGCGAAACTGGTTGTGAACGAGTTAAAACGTGCCGTTTTAGTCGAAAAATATCAGCTATACGATCATAGTTCGTTCAGAACCAGTTCCCATTGCGTGCATTTCGTTTTTATCCCGTCTGTAGTCCGTTTGTATCGAGTTCAAATTAGGTAAAATTGCTCGTTCTCGTCACGAGGCACCGTCTCCAACTAGTCCAAACCCGTTCGTAGTCAGTTTTAACCCGTTCATAACTAGTTCTTCTAAGCTCCTTTACACTTGACCATCCCGTTTAAGACAGTTCAACTCGTTCTAAGTACGTTCTTATCTCAATCTTAGTGCGTTTTGAACGAAATAACGTCACGTTCTGACCCGATTGCTATAAATATCCAGGACGTTCCTTCCCGTTCTCATTCACGTTCCGCGCTTCAAGCTTTGAGGACACAATTTGTCAAGCATCACTGTGGCCATCATGCCTCCAAAAATGATCAGAATCAGACAGACGGTGCGTGTTAAGACAATCGCTTCCAAAAGATCCAAAATCTCCTGCAAATGTGAAGCTCTTGAAGACCAGCCTCAAGATAAGCCACAAGATACTAAACCTCCTGAGTCAGTCAATAAAAATGAGGAAGTTTCTCCTCTACCATGTAATTGTATTCTTGCTCCGCTTCTGTAAAAAAAGAGTACAAAGCCAACATTCAAAGCATTAACGACTTCCATGGTTCTAGGCAAAGAGCTTGGGCCCAGATGATAACTTGGTGAGAAATGGTCTGTATTTATACCAAACCTTGTCAGATCGTACTGTAGACGTTATGGACGTGGTACGAACTGCATACGAACGCAGTAGACTTTCTAAAAACGAGTAGAACGTACCGAGAACCTACTGCGAGCTTTAAGAACTGTCTGTAAACGTGTTGCAAACTGGTTCAGAACTTCGTATTTTGTTTTTGTGCATTTAGACGGGATAACAACGCACTATGGACGTAATTATGTCGAGTTAAGTCTGTGTGCAAACGGAATGAACGAGTTAAAACTGGAACAGGTCGGTGTGTAAACGTACTACAAATTGTGACCCGATCGAACTACGACAAGGCACGTCCCTAGTACGATGCTAGTACGGCAATTCCGTTCGCAGTACGTCCTTTCCGTTGTCAGTACGTTGTCACTCAGTCAATTGCAGAACGGGGTGGCCGCAAAAATATTTTGAGTCGTCTCAAAGTTCTGAAACCCCATTCCCGTTCAACCCCGTCCGAGCTCGTCCATAACGTTCGAACACAGACCGTAGAAAGTTGCAACTACGTCCAGTCCGTTTGCACACAGTTGGGGCTCGTTCGGTCCATTTTTTTTTCAGAACGTAGTGAGAACGAGTTTGGTGTAACGGGGGTATAAGCATCGTTGAAAAGTTTAAAAAAAAACAACTTCATCATTGTGATACAAGTATATTCGTATAGAAATATAAACATTTTAGTATAGGCTAAAACAGTATTAAGTATACAAAGTACACTACAATATTTATACAGGCACCCATTTGTAACCAGCATACTAATAGAAATTCCCTTACGAAAGCACTATCATTCTCAAAACTGATTTACTACAAATAAAATACAACAAATTAATCACAACAAGTAAATGGCTTAAGCTAAAACATTGCAAGCAAATGTTTTACATACATAGCTAAATATAAAAATCACTATATTAGGCTACGAAAATAGTATTTGCAAAAAATATGACACATTTATATACAAACCAAACAAAGCGATACAAAAATGATGACAACTGATTGATTTATTTAAATGGAGACTGCTACTACATGATCACACAATATTTCATTTTATAAATCAAGCACATTGTGTGATTTAAAATGTTTCATAAGTAGATTTGTCTTCACGTGTTTCTTCATTAAGACTTGTATAGTTATCTTCAGGACTTGGAATGTTTTCAACATCAGGTGATTGTGAAACTACATCCAGAAACATTTGATTCACATACTGTGGTTGTTGTTGTCTAGTAAGAAATAGAAATGTCATAGATTACACGTTAAACATGCTTAAAGTTCTAAATGTACTATTGACTTCATTGGCAATTGATGTTTGATGTCAAGTTCAAAGATGATTTGTCAAGTTGGCTTGTTTCAATGAAAACTGTGACAAGACTTTATAACATTTTACCCCTAAAATCGGAAACTAGTATTTCATACTTACTAGAGAAGTCATTTCTACCGCATATTGGTGCAAAAAACCTTGAAAGACCCACAACAAAAAAGAATATTTTTATTTCTAGACTTGGAACTTTCTTATTGTTTTGTTTTTTGTTGGATTTAATGCCGTAGCAACACAGTGTTCATATAACGGCGGTCAGTCAACCTACTCACTCCTCCTGGAAAGGCTTAATCTCTAGATTAAGCTGTTAAACAACTACTAAGCACATAATTTCGTCAGCGACTGACAACTGCTCTACATAATTAAAAATCATTGGTAGGAGGGAGAATGGCAATAGAAATAATTTCATGACCAAGCTCCACGAAAGTAAGCCCCGCCCGGGAATCAAACCCACGACCCTCGATCAGTAGTCTTGTGTGCTACCAACTGAGTTAACCTGGCGGCTTGGTACTGTTTGGCAATCAGAAAAAAACATCTAATCAAAAGGTAACGCTGAAAATAACAACATTTAATCAACCTGCAAATACAACTTTGCAAAGAAACAAATACTGGCATAAGAACAATGATATTATTATTCAAATTTACAGTGAATCAAGTACAATGTTAAAAAATGAAAAAACAACCAGCTGGTACTTACACTTCAGTTTGCTTTGTTTGACCTGAAACACAAGAAAACAACGATAAAAATAAACATGTGTTTAAAAAGCCTGTACAAACAAGTGTAAGCTTATTTAATATTGATATGACTGAGAAGTGACGCCTTAAAATGAATAACCTAAATTGTGTTGAAACGGCGTTAAACCCAGTAAAAACGACTGAGAATCCATATAACTCCTTGTTAAATGACACTGCCAATCATACACATGATCGATTAAAGATTTCAAAAAGATGCAAGCTAAGACCATTGGGTATTAAGCTATTCTAGGCAACCCAAAATATCAATGATGTACTGTACATGTATATTAACTTTTCAGTACTTGTAAAATGTTAGATTAATTATGAATTACAATATTGCCATATTATTGCTACAAAAAGAAATATTATGTTCAAATTCATACTCATGAACACAAATATTATTGCATAGTATGCATAAACTTTAAATTATACACAAACAACGGACATTTTGAGAAAGAATCATTTTTTCTAATGATCCAAGAGAAAATATGCTCACTTGAGGCTTTTCTGCAAATGAGAATATTCAAGTAAATGTTGGACTAACTCAAGGAAAACAAACAATCTTACTCATAAAAACTAATAGTATATGTTTTCAAGAATTCATAGACACGATTTCAATGTACCTTGGTTTGATAGTCTTCTTAGTTTAACCATTAAATATCCAATGCATGACAGTAATACTAGATTGATTATACCAAGAACGACTCCAACTATGATAGCTGTCATATTGCTTGCGGTTGCTTCACTGTCACGTGATAACTCTGAAACAAACATTGTATAAAGATCATTGTAAATGCCTACACAGCCAAATATTTAAGAAATGACTTTCAGTTGTCTACATTTTACCGATTATGAAAATATAGGAACGAGTTTTGATGCGCGTATGATATGATAAGCGCATCAAACGAGTATTTATTTTTCTATTGCATTCAGTTTCAAATAAATTAATTCAACCCCTTTCTTATCATGTATAATTTTTAAAAAATTGACAAACAAATAGTTGAGGGAATTTTGCGTTGAAAACTTCCTGCGCATTTCAATACAAAAATGAAATCTAATCTCAACATTGGAAATGTTTTGTCTTATTTCAGCTTTATTACTTAAAACCATTTCAATCGCATTCTGAGTTAATTACTTTGATCTTTCCTAGAAAGGTGGTAAAGGTTTTATCTTGTTTGAAGAAAAAGTATGGGGGAAACGAATTAGTAACATATAAATAACCGGTCAAATGTATATTAATTTTGTTATCTAGCATCATTATTTACAAGATTTTTTTATAAAAATAATTCAATGTGGCAAAATTAGCACATTGATGAGAAACAATTTGCATCTTACAATTCCAGATTATTACATATTTTACACAAATCATACCGTGAGTAAACTTTAAGACATGGAAAATATATATTTTACTTTTATACAATGATATTGTTTAAACAATTAGTTGGAGAACTTCACCTAACCTGACTTCCTTTAATAGAGATAGATAAAATGACACATTAAAAAATCCGTTAAATCATACTTCAATAAGAATTCACCTCTAAATAAACTAATTTCCTACTGTCTTTTTACGCTGTTTATTTGCCTACTCATACATGGTTATTTATGCTTTATATGATCTGTAACTCTTAAATGATTACTAAGGCGTTGATTTTTGCTTCAAGTTGAAATCTTTTATTCTTTTATTTTTTAAAACTGTTTAAAATTACAGGCATTGTCTTTGCTTCACATTTATGTATTTGTCAATATACTTTTGGACTGATTTGAATGTATTTTTCTCTTTCTTCTTTTTTAAAAATACATGCAAGGTTAAATTTAAATTTATATATACGTTATATAGTTTATAAATTTTAATTCTTTTCATAAAATGAAACGGAAAAAAACACGCACTGCGTTGTTTGCTTTATTTATAATCTTACATAGAATATAACAGATATCAAATAATGGTAATATACGTCATGCAGCGTCTATCATGTGATATAATGATGGTGTTGATCAGTTTAATAACCTTATCAGGGTGTCATATCGGAAATTTGCTAATAATACCGAGCGCAGAAACAGATGATCTGGTTGATAATCGATTTTATCGAGTAGTCAAATCAGTAAGCCACGAAAGAACAAATAGTTGGCTATGCCGGGGACAGAAAGTGAACAAATGAAAAATACGGTCGACGTGCTGAAGAGTAGGTGATAGTACACTGTCACTTATCTTTAAAGTTTCTACAAAGGTGTACATAATGGATAACAAACAACAAAAACGGAAACCCAAAGAACTAAATGATTACTTGAAACAACTAATATTAAAGGAACATACGGTTTGCACAATTTCTACAACTACACATATATTTTGATCCACTTTGTTGACATAAAGCATTTGAATCTTCACAAGAATCTGTTGACAGAATATTAGTAACAGATGGATTTGGACAAATAGATCCAAAGGTTTTCTCTGAAACAAACAGTAAAGAAAAATTGATGCAACATCTTAAGTAAACATTTTACTTGATTTCTAAAAAGACGTATATGATTTTAAAATAACTAACCAACAAACACAACACTGAACTAACAATATTCTGAAATCAAGATTTAGTTAAATTTTAATATTTAAAGTGATATTTGCCTATACTTACATATCTACATCACTGTTTGTAAAATACATAGAAGAAATAATTAACTGAAAAACAACTAAAATTTAAGTCTCAAATTAGATAAACTAGAGAATATCTTACTTGGCAAGCATTCACCACCACCAGTGTTTACACCATTACTATCATAATAATCACTAGGACATATACATTTGTAATTGTTACCATCAGGTACACACCTAGCTATACTATCAAAGCAAGTAGCTGTGTTCGGTACATCAGAGGTTGGTACTGGACATTGAGCACCAAGTAGAATTTCTGTAAATATGAAATAAGTTTGTTTGAAAATGTGTCAGTAATATGTTTTCAGTTTATCAATAGTTTGATTTATTCTTTGTCTTTACTACAAACATATTGCTTTACTTTAGTTTTACAATATCAATATATACCAGGTAAAAAACAACAGCTTGCAAAGAGTGATTTGAAATAAATTCATTGACGTTAAAAATACACTGAATAGGATATAAAAAACACAAGACCAAGAAAACATGATCACTTATCTTTAAAATCTGTAAAAATGTGCTAAAATATATAACACAACAAAAAAAGGTGAAAGTGAAAAGCTAATGAATGTTTAAACTACAGGAAACAACAAATATTAAAGGAACATACTGAATCTACAATTTCCACCTAGGACATTAACACCATTGTCATCATAATAAGAACTTCTACATCTACATGTATATGTTGATTCATTTTGTTGACATAAAGCATTTGAATCTATACATGAATCAGTTGGCAAAATATTAGTAACAGAAGGATTTGGACAAGAAGATCCAAGGTTTTTCTCTGAAATAATGAGTAAATGATACATCGATAGAACTACAAGAGTAAACATGGATTCCAAAAAGGTGTATATAATGTTAAAATAACCAACCAACAAAAACGACCTTGAACTAACAAAATTCTAAAATTCAGGTATTTTTTATTCTTATCATACAACACTGAACACAAATTTTGAAATTTTAAGTAAATTTTTATATAAAATTATAAATCAAATTTAAATTTTAAATTAAAAAATATAACAATTTTCATAACTATCAATCATACATAAACATAATATATTGAACAAATAGTTTAAATAAGAAATACTTACTTGCTACACATGTACCACCAGTATCTGATGTACCTGTATTGTCATAGTAACCAGATTTACATGAACATTTCTGTAAGCTACATTCAGCATAACCATCAGCACAGTCTGTAGCCAATGTGCATCCAGCTCCTAACTGTTCCTCTGTGTAAACGAAATATACAAAGTAAAAAGACATTGACATGTATGATGTTTAAACTTACATATTAAAAAGTTGTTATAGTTTTATATAGACTTGTGTTATCTTATTAAAATGTACATGCAAAAATTACCAAATAAAATAGTTAGTCTCAAACAAAACAGTGGTCTTTTTCAAAAATAATCTTACACAAAAAATCTTCGTAAGTCAATCGCAAGAAACATTAATAATACACTCTTGTTTTGGCTTATCAATTCTAAATATTATACTAATTGTGTAGAATTGTGTATATCTTTTGAATATCAAATCATAGTTATGCTTATTATCCGTCTGATATGTCATATGTCAAACAGTTATGATGTTCCCCATTTATTGTGTGAATAATGGTCAACTGACTGACTATTATTAAAATATTTGATATCAAAATATATAATGGACTCATTAAAAAGTATTTTCACTGTTTATCAACATGAATGTGATTTTAATATTTTGACCAAAAAGTTTACCTGGACTATCTTTTACTTCAAGTAACATACATTTCTGAGAAGGTGAAAACAATTTTTTAATGAAGACAAAAAGGACAATTTAGTAGACTTTTCATGAAAGGCGTTATATCAAATTCTACTTACCAGATTCAAAACAAAAAGGACGGATATTAAGACATGTATTATTGGAAGATCAGAATCATTATGTAATGAAAGAATCACTTACTTACAGTACTTATAGTGCATACTCCATTTTCATTATAATAACCATCAATACATGTACACTTGTATCCAGTGCCTGTACTGGTACATCCAGCATTAGTATCACTACATGGTACAGTTGGTGATAAGTTAGATAGACAACTTGAACCAGTTAATATTTCTGAAATATTGTAGAAGTAATACTTAATATGTACATCAATCACACAAATTATACACAACAAGATGGACAATTGAAACATTCTTTTTATATAAAAAACAAACATCACATCAAGATTTAAACCATCAATTTGCAGTTTACATCTTTAAGCATAAACTTCAATACTAGACCAACAGCTTTATGTGCAAGATAAAAAATAAAATTTTATCTTCAAAGTGCCAAGTAAGTACATTTAATAAGACTGTAATCTAATATTTCTATTAAATGGCAGAAAAATCAATTTGATAAAAACCATATGGAAACTGTAATGGACAACATATCATTGTCTTAGGAATACTTATCAATACAGATCATTTGAACTACACAGTTTCAAGCTTCTAGTATAATCAAATAGATGAAGAAAATTATCTTGAACAAAAACTTTCTCAGGAGATTCTGATACCACTTTTCTTCTTTAATAAAATAAGTGTACTGCTTTAATTATAAGATTTATTATCTTATGTTTTTGATTCAAATTAAAGACATAATACATTAATGTAAAAGGGGTATTTTTAAAAAATTGTAACTTGCATTGTACAATTTTAGTAATATAAGTTTTGTAAGTATGAGGTCAAAACATATAACAACAGTGATAACAATCAACATCTCAATGAACATAAACATGATACTGAAACAATAGTAACATTAGGTAATTAGAATAACTATTATTAGCACTGATACTTTAAACATTTAATGCTTATAAAATCAGTCTCAGTGGACAAATGGTAAGAGTGCTGCCCTAAAATCACAATGACCTTTCAATGAAAGTAGGATTGTAGGTTTAAGCCAACTGTGACATTGACATTAATGTAAGAAATCGGTAAGTTTCTTAAGGATGATGAGATCAAGTGCTGATAGAAGCTGAAAAGGGTGATTCAGTGCAACAGTACATTAATGTGACAAGAGATGATGAAAATAGGCGTGAATCAAACCAACTGATATACTTATCAGTTCCTTCAATGTTTCATTTAACAAAAACCATTGAATTTAATAATCTAATTATTGTTGTAACCATTGACTTGTGTACTGTTTATTGTATCACGCATAAAGTAATTTCTACTGCCTGAATCAAGTAAACTCCCAACAATTAAGAGATGCTTTGGTTATCAAATACTGTCAGGATAAAGAAAGGTAAATGTGTTCCGAACGCTGATGT
Source organism: Mactra quadrangularis (assembly GCA_025267735.1). Lineage (NCBI taxonomy): Eukaryota > Metazoa > Mollusca > Bivalvia > Venerida > Mactridae > Mactra > Mactra quadrangularis. The sequence goes on along the minus strand of CM046309.1, from coordinate 31,642,620 downwards.
AAAGGAAATTTGATCTGATTGGCAGGTTACCTATAGTGAAGGCTAGCCTGACAAAGCAAATTTATCAATAATGTATGTTATTAACTATCTAAGTAAAGACCCCTTAACATTACCGAACGCATGTTGATATTGGGGCTCCAGAGCCCTTACAAGATTTTTCCAATAATTTGAGCATGTGTTATTTATTGCTAAATAGTTTTTTTCATACCCCAATGTTCATAAATTCAATACTTTGATGGCTTCACAAACTGTTAGCATTATAAGAAACTTTGCTATGTTTATATATCATGCTTTGGAGAAAAGAAAATTAAGTAGTATATAATATTAACTATTTCATGTTCTGTCAGTACACTTGATTATAATGCTTGTATATGTATTTTATTGTGTATTATGTAAATGTCTGTAATTGTATTTGTTTGTATAATGGCCGGTGGCCTACATGCTTGTTGAAATAAACTAAACCAAACTATTGGATTCCAAATGATACATCATTGACAAGGCCTATGATCTTATATTCGTAAAAAATATAAGACTTCATAAAAAGTTTGATTAAAATCAGAATATTGGTATGACTTCTTTAGTGTTTACAAAGTTTTCCTTTTGCTTTACCAAGTGATATTATTTACCCAACCTGACTTATCTTCAACTCATCTGTGATTTACACAAATTTACGAATTTTATTTCAAAAGTCATTGGTAAAATTTAAATAATAGCAACACTGACCATTGCAACTCTTTATAGTTGTAAAGTTAGTGAGTCTGCATTGAAACATAGTCTATAAAATACGATTATTATTCATATTATTTTATCATCGTTTCATATGCATATTGTAAGTTCTATTCAACACTTACTCAAATTTGAAATTAATTAGTATGTACAAGGTTAAAAGTTTTATCAAACAACAAACCTGGTTAACAATGCATTGAAACAAATACATACATACATTCTTAAAATATAAAGACCGTAAATAAGATATAGTCATCAGAAGAAAACATGGTAATAATAAACTGTCATTTATATTTTAAATAAAAGTTTTCTTCAAATGGGTAAATAATTTATATATTAACAACTACGAACAGTAAAACACAATAAACTAAACGACTTCTGGAAACCCCTAATCATATAATAGAAACATACTAATTACACAACTTCCACCTTGAATATTAACACCATTGTCATCATAATAAGAACTTCTACAACTACATGTATATGTTGATCCACTTAGTTGACATAAAGCATTTGAATCTATACAAGAATCAGTTGACATTACTCCTGTGATAGTTGGATTTGGACAAGAGGATCCAAGGTTCTTTTCTGAATCAAGAAGAAAATGATACATTGATAGAACTACAAGAGTAAACATAGCTTCTAAAAAGAATCATATAATGTTAAAATAAGCAACCAACAAGTACAACTAACAAAATTCTAAAATCTAGGTATTTATATATTTTGATCTTACAACACTGAAAAAAATGTTTGAAATCTTGGTAAATTGATATATTCTTTTAATTTCAACTTATTTTTTTGTGAGTATTAAGTATGTCATAAACACCACATTGGATATCTATCATATTGTCAAAGCTTTTTAGTTGTTAGTGAAATGATTTTAGTTTTTATGTAATTATGTGATTTAAGCTAAACCATGGGTTATGTTTTTGAAAATACTCTTACAATTTCAAGAAAATGTTTCCCTTTCATCAACATTTTAAGTCTATACAGGTTTCATCATAACTTCTACAAAACCTTAACAAGAGTGATAAATCTTTTGGGACATTAAACATATAAATGACAGATTATAAGTCTTCAAATGTATGAAACTTTTTGACCATTCTAATGAGATCTGCATAAAGAATATTGTAAAAATAAGACTGTGATTTTAACATACAGACTACCAAAGGAAACAATGAAATATTTCTCAACAAATAAATATTCGTATTAATCAATAATGCCCCTTGAACCTTTTATGAAAAGAGAAAAATATTAAAGAAAACCATGCTGCACTTTAAAAATATTTCTGTTCAAGTAAACAGTATTTTGAATGTTTAAGGTCCCATTACTAAACTAATTAACATGTCTTTTCATACTGAAGCAATAATTTCAAGCAGTTTGAAAACTGCACAAGTCAATCCCCTTGATTAAAAGAATAGTACATTGTTAAAGGGAAATTACAGACAGGTTAGTATTATACCGACTATATAAAAACTATTTGAAAGAGCTATTAATGTGCAATTAACTGAGGTTTTTAATAATAATTTTAATACGTTTTTATCAGCTTTCAGAGAAAGTTATGGTTGTCAAACTACTTTATTAAAAATCAATGAAGACTGGAGACATGCTCTCTACATGTAGTGTCAGTTTAAATGGATTTAAGTAAATCGTTTGGTTGCTTACCTCATGATCTACCTCTACTAAAATTAAAGCACTATGGTACATCTGAGTTAGCACTAAACTTAATAGAAAGTTACCTCAAAGGTAGATAACAATGTTTACGAATTGGACAATCTAAAAGAGATTCTTAAACATGTACAAGAGCGTGTCACATGGCTCCATTTTAGGTCCTGTTCTTTTTAATAGTTTTATTCATAACATTTTCAATTTTGTTAATTACAAAAAAAAGGAATGTTCTCTATAACTATGCCGACGATAACACGCTGTCCAGTGCCCATCAATCTGTAGAAATAGTTAAAAATAACATTGAATAGGAAAGTAAATCTTTATTTGAAAATAGTAAAATGCAGAAAAATTTCAAGCCATTTCCATCGGTAAGAAAACACAAAGTTAAAACCTGGTTTTTTATACTGATAGTTTTGATATACATTGTGATGAAGAGATTAAACTTTTAGGCGTTACAATAGATTTTAAACTTTATTTTAATACACATGAATCTATTATTTGCAAAAAGGCTTCAAACCAACTAAATATACTTAAAAGAATTGGGAAATATCTTTGTAGGCTAGGCAAGCTAAATATTTATAACTCTTTAGTTATGTCACATTTTAATTACTGTCCACTTACTCGACATTTTTGTAGCAATGCTAACACCCAAAAAATTGAAAATATACAAAAGATAGCACTCAGATTTATATATAAATATTATATTATACATCCAGTTATAAATCGCTTTTGAAAAAAACATTGAAAATCAGACGTTTGCGTACTATGGCTATTGAAAGCTTCAACCTTGTACATAAAACTTGCCCTGTCTATTTACATGACTTATTAAAAGTAAAACAATTTTTTTATTCCTTTAGATATAGTAATACTGTTAATGTTCCACTGGTGCTTACAACTAAATATGGCATCAGCTCGTGCTGCAAAACTCTGGAATGAATTACACCAATATTTCAGAGAGGAATCTAATTTCAACCAATTCAGAAGTTTAATAAATGCCTCGAGTGGAGCAAGCTGTAACTGTTCAGCCTGCTATGACATCACATCAACATACCATGTGCAATTCATAACAATAATATTGATGCTTTTATTTATTTATTGTATTTTATTATTTAATGCGTTTTTATGTATTTGTCTGTTTTACATGTGCTAGCTTTGTAGATTGTCCTTAATTTTTTTAATTGCTAGAAGTAATGAGATGGTTGCTTATCAAGTATCTCCAAATCTGAGTTGGATAGAATAATGTTTCTTAATCCTTTTTTTATCTGTCGCATTTTGTGTTTCTTTTCTTTTGTCAGCATTATATTGTCATGTTTTATAGCATAATTTAGGCCTTGATCAAGATCAGCAGCTATCTCATTCTTCTATCTTATTCTTCTTCTTATATTTTGTTCTGAGATAATATGCGTTTTCCATATCTGTTTTAAAGCACTCTGTATCCTTTAGTTCATTTACTATGTCATATCATTAACTTTTGTATATTGCGTACACATTTTTATTTTTGTATTTTCAAAATTCCACATTGCCAAATTCTTTTGCTAATATTATTTATTTGTCTGTACTATTTGATAACTATGTTTATGTCGGCTAATAACTTTTCATAGGTAATTCTAATTGTGGTATATAATACAGACTATAAATAAAAGTTTGCATCTAGTATCTTGTACTTTGTCCTCATTTTTATTATACCCATATTTCGATGTCAAGCAATACATCATCAGCTTTATAATCATTTAATATCTAGAATTACAGTGTCATACTTTTTTTGATAAAAAATTCATAAATATAATCATTAATCATACAAAAATTAAATATGTAGAACATATTGTTTTTAAGAAGCACTTACTTGCCATACATATACCACCAGTATTTGATGTACCTGTATTGTCATAGTAACCAGATTTACAGGTACATTTCTGTGAGCTACATACAGCATTACCATCGGCACAGTCTGTAGTCAATGTACATGAAGCTCCTAGCTGTTCCTCTGTTTTAATAGAAATTTATAATGTAAAAAGACATTGACATGTATGATGTGTATCGTGTTTAAAATAACATATCAAAACATGTTATAACTTATATAGACTTTTGCAATATAAACTGCTTGTACATACGAACATTACCCAAAAATATTAAACTAAAGCAAAACAATGTCTCTAATTAAATTTTTACATGACTAGACAATGTAAGTATATCTCCACAACTTGGCAGAATGTCTAACATTGTTTTCAATCAGGAATTTTATTGTATATTTACACACACAAAAAAGCAGACAAGAAATGCTCGAAGTTACGAAATATTATATTATTATGCGCTCACCAACAACACCTGTTAGCCTTTAAAATATTTAACAAGTAAACGCACAAAACCTAAGAAAGCCTTTCTGATTCAAGTAGTTGATGCATGTTAACCCGTTTATCATGGGGAATAAGGGATCCGTGTAAAGTCTTATTAAATCATCATTAAAGTTTCATGTCAAACTGTTTTGCTGTTCCCTAGTTATTGTGTGAATAAAGTAATGTCTATCAACATAGAGAGCAATTAAGTGTACTTTCATAAAAAGGACAATTTAGTTGTATTTTCATAAAAATGCTACAAATCATATTCTGGTTGCTAGATTCACAACAAAAAGGAAAGAAATTTAGACATGCATTACATTGAAATAAAAATCATTATGTAATGAAATAATCACACACTTAGAGAGCATACTCCATTCTTATTATAATAACCACTGATACATGTACACTTATATCCAGTGTTTGTACTGGTACATCTAGCATTACTATCACTACATGGTACAGATGGTGATAAGTTAGATGGACAACTTGAACCAATTGATATCTCTGAAATATTGTAAAAAAAGTATGCAATCATCAATCACAGATATATAGAGAAAATATCAATCTGATGCACATTAAGATGAACAACTTAATTTCTGAAATCTTTGAGTAACAATACGTTAATATTTTAGAGGACAATCATTGATCTAGAGCATTACATGCGGCTAAACCATTGGAATTTTTCAAGATCGAGGTAAGCAATACCAACTTCTACTTATGGACTTGTATTCTTTGTTTATTATTTACTTATTCACAAGTTCCAACATCTGATGTTTCTGTGGTGTCATAGCAACCCCACTATCACACAATTTAAAAAAAAGAAAAAAAGGATCACTTACTAGGAGAGCATACTCCATTATTGTTATAATAACCACTTATACATGTACACTTATATCCATTGTTTGTACTGGTACATCTGGCATTACTATCACTACATGGTACAGATGATGATGCAAAGCTAGATGAACAACTTGAACCAACTGATATCTCTGAAATATTGTAGAAGTAATATCATTAGAAAATGATACATAATAAGTTGGCCAATAACACTTTGTTCTGAAATCTTGAGAAACAATACTAAATGAATAGCATATTAATGTTACCAAAAGCTAGGCCTCAGAAAAGTGTTATATTGAAACAGAGGACTGGACAAAATAATGTTGACAATCATTGATCTAGAATATTACACTTGACTAGGCCAAGGACAGCTTTCATGTTCCTGGTAAACAATATTAAATCACCTCATCATACTTGTGTTATATATTTAAAACTTTCTTAGTTCACAAGATCCACCAATATCTGATGTTCCTGCGTTGTCATAGTAATCAGTATCACAAACACATTTTCCTGAGGTGCTACATTTTGTATTTCCACCTTTACATACTGCATGAGATAAACAATATGCTCCTAACTCTATCAACATCTATTTGCGGCTCACATCTTGATTACATACACTCCAATATTAGACCAATACATGTAGTTTAATGTGCAAGAATAAAATTAAATTTCATCTTCAAAGTATCAGGTAAATACGTTTTTATAAAGCTGTGATCTAATATTTTTATTGAATGGACAAAAACATCAATTTGATAAAAACTATATGGAAATCGTAATGGTCAACATACCATTGTCTTATGAATACTTATCACAACAGATCTTTAGAACTACACAGTTTCTAGCTTCTGGTATAATAATGGATAAAGAAAATTATCTTGAAACTAATATCATCTTCTCCTCAGTTCAAAAAAGCAATTTTTTTGCAATAACAATAGACTTATTATCTCATGTGTAGCTTCAAATTAAAAACATAATGCAATTTATGAGAAGTCAATATTTATAAAAATAGTATCAATTGTGTTATACAACTTCAGCAAGTATGTTGTATGAAAGTATGTGGTCAAAACATATAACACCAGTGAAAACAATCAAGTCTCTCAATCAACATAAACATAATACGTATCAATAGTAACATTAAGTAATTACAATAACTTCATTTGGAACCAATACTTCAATAATTCAATTATTGTTGTGACCCGTGTATTGTTTTACTATTTCAAGCATAAACCAAAATCTACTGCCAGGATCAAATATGCTGTCAATTATTCAAATTATATTTTTGATAGAAACTGTTTACTATGCATTCTAAGAAGCATGCAAAGATAAAAAATTAAGTAGTTGAGTACACCGATGAAAAGAAAATTTGACCCGACCAGTAACATAACTTTGATGAAGGCTAGTCTGACAAGGTAATTTTATAAACAGTGTATTATGTAGTATTTTATTTTATTTATTTTAATGGATGTAACGCCGTGTCAACACAATTAAGGTCATTTTACGGCGTCCAGGGCACCAAACCTAGTTTATCTTGATAATTGTCCATAACCAGTAATCACCTACCCTTCCACAAGGCCGGAAACTCCTTCTTATTATCTAAACAATTGAGAAAAATTGACATTATTTTCAACTTTTCATGGAAGGGTATAACCTCCCCGGGCGGGATTCGAACCCGTACCCCCTTCGGGACACGAGATTCCGAACCCCGGCGCGCTACCGACTGTGCTATCGATCCAGGTTATGTATTATGCAGAATGTCTTGTTAAAGACCACTGAACATTACTCCAGGCAGGTTTATACTGAGTCTCCAGAACTTTAACAATGTTTTTATGACCTAGTGTCATTTATTTTGACCCTTAATGACATGTTATCGATCTTATCTTTTATCTTATATTCATATTACATGTAGTATAAAACTTAAAAATAAGTTTGATTAAAATAGAACATTAATATGGCTTCTGTAGTGTTAACAATGTTTTCCTTTGATTTAAACAATTGATATCATTTACCCTACCTGACTTATTATCAAACTTATTTGAGATTTACACATAGTTTAATTTCCTGAGTCATATTTAAAATGTTATAAAATCATAGCCACACTCACCGTTGCAACTCTATATAGATGAAAATTCGGTGAACATGAAAGCATGAAGCTTAGTCTATAAATACCATTATTATTCATACTATTATATCATTGTTTCATATGCATTTTAAGTTCAATTCGAAACTCGTTCAATTTTGAGATCAATAAATATGTACAACGTGAAAAGTTTTATCACGTTATATAGACATAGTATTGTTAAAATGTTGCAAAATATGTGCCTATTTCAATTTAAGCATTAATTTCCACAATAGGAATAGGGTTTTCCATTTTTGTGTTATCTAGGTTATTAACGTACTTCGACACATACCTTTGTTTTTCATGATTGATCATATTATTGTTTTAATCATGTTTGATGTAACGTTTTATGTATACTGTAAGCCGCCCGACTAGCTCAGATGGTAGTATACAAATCTACTGATCGAAGGATCGTGGGTTCGATTCCCGGACAGGGCATACTCTCGTTGCGCTTGTTCATGAAATTGTTTCTACAGTTATTCTGCCTCCTACCAATGTATGGCAGTTGTCATTCACTGACGAAAGTATGCGTTTAGTAGTTGGTTAACTGCTAAATCTAGAGATTTAGCTTTTCAGGAGCAGTGAGTAGGTTGACTGACCACCGTTATATGACCTATACAATGTGTTGTTACGGCGTTCAACACAACAAAAACAAACAAACATACATATTGTACATTTGTGAACCGAATAATTTTTTTCCCTTAATTCTACAGTATCAAAGGAAGATTATTTGTAGTTATCATCAGAACTATCATGAAAACAAATATTCTAGGTTATTACAGATAAAATCAAAACTCTTCGACTAAAAGACCAGCAAAAAAATACTATACATACTTAGCTAGACAGTCATGCAACTGCCCAACATGTGACTTCATAAAATATCACTTGTCTTTTACAAAAGAATAATAATGTACACTCGTCTATTCAGGGTGCTTAATTGCTGTTTTCGAAATTTCTTTATCAGAATTGTCCAAGTTTTAAAGGAAGTATTTGACCACAACGGTAAGTAGTAACCATACGGACTTCAATGAAGCTTCAAGTGAATCAAGTAAATCTCTTGAGTATTTGAAAATATAAAGGGTTGGATCAAAAACCATAACCTAGAGTTTTCTTTGTATTAAAGAAGATCCATAATTTAATCAGAATTCATGCAAGAGTATTGGAACTTGGTATTAGACCTATAAGTTGTAATTATGAAAAATTATATCAAGGCCTTTCCACAGTTTCTAAGATATTAAGAAACTGCACCATTCAAGAATTGCAAGTAAAGTAGGAAAATAATTCAGTAAAACATCATGCTTGAGTTATGGAACTTGGTACTTTATTTCAAATAAGACCTGTAAAGTTTCAAGTAAATCACTCCAGTGGTCACTAATATCCTTAAGTTCACAGGTGCCAACATGTCGAGTTATGAATTGAACAAGTTGTAGTTTCTCTGTTTGTTTGATCGGGGTTTCAATTGTAGTTTCATACACTGATGTTTTAATACAGTAAACACAGCTAAGCATAGACACATGTATTTAACTACCAAGATATAACTTAAGTCATATACAAAATATTGTATTTAACATTATAATATCTATTTACCCTACAAAAAAGAGAAATAAAGACTTGCAGTCTTTCCTAAAAGAGATATTGAACACTTCAAACTGCTACTAACATGTAATGATATACTAACTACAAGTATGTTTTTAGAAGTTAAGACATGTGATAAAGCAAGAACGTCTAACTGTCAGCATTCATTGAGAAAATCACTTTAAACGCCAATCAGACAGTACAATTTTCTCTAATAAACAAATCATTTAAGCTCTAGTAAAATATAGATAACAAGAACATATAAGATGTTACCATGACATGTTCACACGTACAATGTAGAATGATAAATGCTAGTCATGTACAATTTCATTATGATGTTATTGTTTTTATACCACTAAGCTGAGTTAATCACTCATTCACTATTTCTTACTAAAAGTGCAAACTCCACTGTTTTCATAGTAATCACTTTTACACTCACAAATAGAATTTATACATTCAGCATCAGGATCATTACAAGGAACGGTAGACCCAAGGTAACCGGGACAAGAACCACCTACTGCAAGCTCTTCAAAAACAACAGTAATGTATCAGCTCAATGGTACCAGAAGAAGTGACTATTGGAACAGTTTTATAGTTTATATTTAAGAAATTTTATTTAGCATTAAAAACAACTTCTTTAACGTTTATTTTTCTAATTGTTGCAAATGCATAGTAGTTATAAAACAAAACTATTATAAACCAAACAACTAAAACATTTTCTTACTCTTACAATATTGAAAGTTAAACTGAAGTCATTCATAATATTATGTTCTTGTTTTTAAAACCACTAAGCTGAGTTAATCACTCATTCACGATTTCTTACTTGAAGTGCAAACTCCATTGTTGTTATAGTAATCACTTTTACATTCACAAGTACTACTAGAACTTATACTAGTACATTCAGCATTAGAATCATTACAAGGTACAGTGGACGCTACGTTACTGGGACAAGAACCGACTACTGCAATCTCTTTAAATAACAGTAATGTATCAGTTCAATATAATCAGATAGATTATCTTTCAAGAAAAATATACAATTTAAAACAACGTCTGTTATTATTAATCTAAAATAGTTATAAAAACATTATAGTTATGAAAAAAAACTTAAATTGAACTAAAACGATTAATAAGACATCCACAATAAAATGTCAAATCCTTTGTTAACATAGAAAGCACTTTTACATTTATATGCATCATTTGTACTAGTACATTCAGCATTTGGATCGCTACAAGGTAGAGTTGCTGTATTGGGACAAGTCCATCTAATGAAATCTCTACAATAAAATAACATTACCATAGGTATTATATGGTATAGTAATACAGTGTACAACTTCTGTTAATATTATTCTTAAATAGTTATAAAACATAGTTATAAAACAAAACTTTGAAGGAACTAAAACGATTAATCAGTCATCCACAATAAAACTCCAAACTATTAAACTTTACAATTATAAACATTTTCTTACTCTGGCTACAAGCTTCATTGTTGACATAGAAACCACTTTTACATTTACATTTATATCCATCATTTGTACTGGTACATTCAGCATTTGGATCACTACATGGTAGAGTTGCTGATACAGTATTGGGACAAGTTCCATCTATTGAAATCTCTACAATAAAATGAAATTTGCTTGAATTTAATTGTAATAAATATTTAGATGACACTGATCAGAAAAACTTTTTGTCATTTTTTCTGATATTTTGCAAAATACATCTTAATCACCAGAATTTAACAATTCCTTTCTTTCATTCTTTGCATTCGCATATATACTCGTTACTTTTACTACTACATATAGCATTAGAATCAAGACAAGTTAATGTTGATATTACGTTACTGGGGCAAGTTTGACCTACTTTCACCTCTAAAATGTCAAATTATGAAGTGAGTGAAAATAAAAAGAACACAATTACATTAAACAACACAAAATGAGTCATAGCTATTTGGAAATATAAGTCCTTAAAACTGACTAAACTAATTTTCTATAATATCCATCCTTTATTCCATATGTCATGCAGTATCAACAAAACTAGATAACAGGCAAATGAAACTAACAACAATAAAATTATTTAATTAGTTCCAACCAAGATTGGCATAAAGAATTGCCCTTTCGAATAGGTAAGGCAAAAATACACAATACAACGCAGAAAAGTCTATAGTTTGTCAGATAGAAAAAAGAGATGACCCCTTCATATTTCATGATATTAACAAAAGAACAGTGTATCAGGAAGGAGTCACTAACACAAGCATCTTAAATATATTTCTAAGCAGAGATTGTATTTTAAATTTGAACACATTTCTGATAAATCATCATGACAATTAGATATGGACATGGCCATTCAACTGGGGATAAGAATGATTTCTGCTTTATGTATCCAGAATCAGTTCAGTCATAGAAAATACATAATTTTCAGCAAAAGGGAGACAGCACACTTCCAAAAGATATCAAAGTATGAGGCACATTGCAGGCAAACACTAAATCATAATATAGTATTATTACATAATTAGCTATGGTTTAACATAGTTTCAGTACATATGTTCTGGAAAGTATAACAATCAAATTAATCTAAACACAGATACATTGTAACAAGAAAAAATACACAATCAGACTTGAACATTTTTTTGAATACCAACATGTATAATGAAAATCAGCTTATGAATTATTTATACTATGATATAAAAGATGCAACTAGGACAAACTGTTTGCCATATCGACAGCCATTCTGCCTTTCAATAAGTAATCATAACAATAATATATCAGACCAATAGGATATTAAAAGAGGTAAAGATAATATCATGCATGACAGACTCAAGTCATATGAAGCATCAGTAATGGGATAGCCAGGCACTGTTAATCATTTCTTACTCGAAGTGCATACTCCACCATTAACATAGAACCCAAAACTACATCTGCATTTGGGTTGTTTATGTCTTTTTTGCATATAGTATTTGTATCCTTGCACGGGAGAGACGATGACTCGAAAACAGGAGAGCAAATTTTATTTAAAGATAATTCTGTAATGACAGCCTTAACATAAGCAGACAAAACATTCCCTTAAAACTGATAATGCCTCCAGCATATCTTAATACTATGGACATAAGTATAGATGAGCAATGTATAAGTTAATACTGTTGATGTATATGTCATACCACTAGAAACAAGAATATCATTTATATCAGTTAATCTTATAACAGATGATGAAAGAATACTAGTATAATTAATATATTCAGAGATGAAAGTACTTATCATTGCACCAGTACTAAAACCATACTGATCTAGATACATATCTAGATAATAAAACTAAGTATAGTATAGTATAAAAGTCAGTAAAACAATACAAACAATCATAAAAGTCCCCATATAAGACTATGTCATACTGAGATATTTAGCTAAGTAAAGTAAAATAAAATAACACAGGGCTCTACATTTAATTTTTAAACTAGGTTGCCAAATTGAACAACCAGCTATTTGATTTACTTGCCCAAACCAAATGTTTATTAGCATTTACAGGTTATAAATGTGGTGTCATGTACAACAGGACAGCCTTTTATGTCAAGCCCTAATATCATGTGGGATGTAAATACTCAAGCATATTAATTAAATGGTTCAAATAAGTTCTTTAATTACAGTCAAGAGAACTCTCTTAGACTAATGAAAAACAAGCCAAAGTGTAAATTCTCAAGAAGGCAAAACAGAAATGGCCTGTGAGAAAGTGACTCAAGACATCCATTCAATTTCTAAGATTTTTACATAAAAGAAAGGTGGAGAGTATAACTATATAATAAGATTAAAGAATTCTTAGTACAAATAGAGTTTTCTGATAAAAACTTGTTATCAAAATATTTTGAGAATAATCCTTATTAATGTACCATAATTAAATTGTGTACAAACATATCATATATTAGTTATTAACACACTTCAACCATAAAGTAAAATACAATCTTACAACTTAAAACCACTCAATACCACTTCAATTATGATAATTAAAGCTAAAAACAAAGTTACAACAACCAAATTTATGAGGATGATTAAATGACATTTGTCTAAAGCCATGGATCAGTTGTGCCACAAAAAATTAGAGCTGAAAATTCAATGTCATGGTCAGTATATAGAAATATATAATGGGGTAGCATATTACAGCTAATATTCATATTTCAATGACATCTCCAATACCATTACAGCATATTACACATGTAATATATAAATAATCTAATAGAGAATCAAAATAATAAATATGAATTACGTCAGAGTTTTTACAATACAGATTGGTTGACATATATATCATGCCAAAGTTTAAAATGTTATATTGTATTGAGATTTCTGAGTTAAGGAAAAATTCAAACTTATGACATTCTGTCAGTATTTTAAACAATATTTTAATTCATTGTTTCATTTGTAAAGTAAAAAGTCACACAGAAGTTTAATTAGGTTCTTGATAACAAGTCTAATATTAACAAATGTAGCAAGTTTTATAAATAATCAACTAACACACAATTTAGAATAGTGATTTGACATATTTACAATTATTATGTGAATTTAAAACTCAATACTTGGTAGGTATTTCTATTATACAGTAACACATATGACTCAAGTTTGCATTAAAATTCACTGAATATAGACCGATATTTCCTAAACAAGTTGTTCTTGCTATTATGATTGTACAGTCATTATGGTAGAGTTAATCGGGCAATGATATCAATAACTGGTCAATAAATAATGAGCCAAATTTTCATACAGATCAGTTGTTTTTTTCTATTCACCAGAACATTATGATGAACATGTATATAGAGTATATGTTTACATCAGAATGAAGACATATAAGTTTATTAATTATCAATAAAAAGTTTACACAAAATCAATAAATCACATTGTACTTACTGACAACACATGCATTATTGTTCCAGTAATGTCCACTTTTACATTGACAAGTTCCACCGCTACATTCTTGATTATCACCAGTACAAATACCACCTCCAGAACAATCACCTCCATATGCTAAGTCTTATAAATAAAGAAAACAATAATATAGATTTTACTTTTATCAGGCTTTCTAAATTATACTATTAAGTCTTTTGATTAAAAAAAAACTTGACAATGCTGTGATCAATACAAGTGCAATACAAGCACTATTGCCCCAGTTATATCCACTAGAACATTAATTAAATAGTCAATCGTTGTATTTTTGTATAATGGCTGGCATGATCGTCGGATGAAGGACAGGATAAAATGAGACAGCGGAACCGGGAAATGCTGGGACTTAGAAAACGTCTTGAAGTAGGTCTGTTTATGCTAGAATCGTTTTAAACTAAATTTAGACCATTTTCGTTCAAGTAATAAAGTTAGTACATGTTTTACATATACTGCCATGTCCCAAGGTCCTGTTAAAGTCAACCCTTACAAACTCGGGCACAATTTTCGGCTTTGCTCATTTAACGTGGGGAGTAAAATCATAACAGTCGTCACGAGCTATATTTTGTTGAATAATAAAGCATAGATGACGTCACATTAAATAAAGAGTGAAAGCGCATGTGCCTATGTTAGAATTATTTACTATTATCAGGCATTTTTAATTATACATTTTATATAAAAAAACTTGACATCCAATAAATTCAAGTAAAATTTAGAGGTATAAGATTAACTAGAAAAATAATTTTTAAGTGTACTTCAGAATGAAAGAAAAAAAAGAAAATTATAATTTTAAAGTTAAACTAAAGTAAACTCTATAAATCCCAGTTTACTTACTGACAACACATGCCACATTGTTCCAGTAATACCCACTAGCACATTGACAAGTTCCACTACATACTGTATTATCACCAGCACAAGTATCACCTCCTGAACAACTTTCTCCATATGCTATGTCTAATAAATTAATGAAAACAATAATATGACATTTATTAACTCTTATCAGGCCTTCTAAATTATACTATTAAGTATTTTGATTTGAAAAAAATCTTGACATCTAATGCTGTGATCCAAGCCAAATTTACAGGTATAAAATTAACTAGAATCATAATATCTTATTTAATTGAACTTCAGAATGAAAGAATCAAGAAAATAACAATTTACAAGAAAAACAAAATTAAAATCAATATACAACAATATAGTTACTCTTTGCAACACAAGCACCACCGTTCCAACTATATCCTCTAGCACATTGACAAGTTTGACCATTACAATCTGTATTATCACCAGCACAAGTACCACCTCCAGAACAATCATCTCCATATGCTAAGTCTAATAAATTAAGATAACAATAATATAATATTTTTTTATAATTATTAGATCTTCTCAATTATACAAATAAGGTTATTTATTTAAAAATTGACATTCAATGCCGTGATCATCCAATGTCCAAGTCAACGGAAAAGGTGTAAAATTTACTGGACAATACTGAAATATATTTGGATGAGTGCACTGCTTGAAAAGTCATATTGGACGAGCCTAAAGGCTTTATCCACTGATACACTGACAAGTTCCACCATTACATCTGTATTATCACCAGCACAAACTGTGGCACTACATGTCCACCGTCCACATACTAACTCAGTTTCTCAAAATCAACAACAATATAACGACGAACACTCATCATAGTTTGATAACTTATTATTGATATAGGTTTAACATATTTACAAATACACGTCCGCTCTCTCTCTTGGAGCTGGAACGCAACTCCCCGAACTAATTCACGCTGCGGGCCACCAGACCGTATCAATGATCACGTGGTGATCAGTCACGCTCTCATTGGTCAAATAACCACTACAGAACTCTCTATTGTTCTGGCAGCGTGCCATTGTGTTACAAAACATCACCTGGTGAACAAGTTTCTCCGTATGCTATGTCTTATAAATTAAGATAATAAATAAAATATAAAATTAGATTTTCAATGTAATCAACACAGATGGTTTACACAATTTTTAAATTATAACAGACACTGTATGCCAAAGTTTACCACATGCAGATCCAGTTTGCCATTCAAATAATATGTGAATGGGAAATATTTCCAAAATATTAGAACTTGATCAATTTCAAGCTTATGAAGAGTTCATCCAGACATTTACCCAGCAGTAAAGATAAAAGTTTGCACAGTATATGTTACCACGACCTTTTACCTAGTTACCTGATCATAATTAGAGATATACAAGTCAATGCAAAACTTCATGTCAAGTTATACAGTTACTGAGATTCTCAGATATTGGACAATCTAGGTTTAAATGTGTGTGGTACCCTTAATCACTGATACTGTGACACTATACATTGTTGATTTTTACCAGTCTATGTCATGATATGAAACAAACAGTTTTTCATGGAAACTGAATAAGCAAACTTTCATAGAACAGTGTTACATGTAGCACTCTCAAAGGCCAATCCAGCAACAAAGATTAAAATCTTCACCTCAAACTGGCATAATTTGTTTCATGAAATTAAGACACTGATGTGTAACTATCTCTGAATAAGAAAAGGTGTTAAGCAACTACTGGTTTAAAGATAATTAGTCCAGGAAAATGGTAATTTTTTGCCACCATACATTACCAAATAGAGTGTAACTATATCAACTGAGAAATATTCAAAGAAAATAAACAAAACTTACAAACAGATCAAAGCATTTTTCATTTAACACAATTTTATAATCAATTAAAAATTCTATATAAGATTGCTACAGAAGTATAAAGGCAGATTCAAAAATATTTTAACTCAAAAGTTGAAATCAAATCAATACATCACATTGTACTTACTGTTAACACAAGCCCCATTGTTCCGACTATATCCACTAGCACATTGACATGTTAAACCAATACATTCTGTATTATCACCAGCACAAGAACCAGCTCGTTAGCAAACACCTCCAAATGATATTTCTTAAAAAATAAGATTAGAAAATCATTGATTTTCAATGATTCCAACTCTGATAATTTAATAAATTTGACTTCCAATCCAAGTATCTTCTGGTCAGAATTAAAAACATATTTCGTGTAAAATCATTTTTTCACACAAAACAACTCAGTAATAATTTTGATTTACCTTTCGTTTAAAAAAAGTGGTTGGCTCATTGTGGAATATTTAGCAACTACTGGTAAAAAAGGAAATACCTGGAGATTGACAAAGCATGGCAACTATATGTATGATTTTTCTTATGTATTAGAGTAATTTCTGACAGTGTGAAATCAAATATTTATTTACAACAAACAAACATAGTTCCAAATAATTTTAAATCAATGTATCACAAAAGATGAAAAAGATGATAACATGTATTTATTATATTTTTAAAATTAAACGAAAATCAATAAGTATCATTCTGTACTATCACGAACGCAAATTCCACGACTGTACCATCACCCCAATATAGTATATACAGGTTGAATGTGTGGTCATGCATGTTTTTTGTACTATAAACAACGGACTTGCCCACTAAATAGGTGAATTTGCTGATGCTTGAACAGCATTTTACTTATTCAAACATACAACTGATATTTTACATTTTTTTCCAAACAGTGTATATGCAAATTGTAAATTTTATATAAAGGTATGTTTAAAAAAATTATGTAAACTATCTAAACTATAAGATTGTAAAGATAATGCACCCCTAAATATTGATATTTTATGAATTTGTATGTTTATATACACAATGTTTATGTGGACGACCTGTACTATGTCTTTTAAACAAAGATAACAATATTATCATAATCTTTTTAGGAATATCAGGCCTAAAAATTTACCATTCAAATAATAAAAAAACCACTAGATTTTTAATCTGACAATTAGTGTGCAATATTTGGCTAAAGATTCTTTCCTGCATATAATTCCATTAAAAAAAGGCTTTCAGCTGCTTGTAGAGCTGTTGAGAGGAATGTTCCCTAAAGAATACTTGTGTGAAGAATGTGTTGTTAAACAACATTAATTACATTCTAAACATAAATTAAACATTTCAAAATTAAGCATAGCATAGGTTGTTTTCACTTGCCACATATTCAAAATTAGCATATTGCTAATATTTTCTACATTTGCCTCAAAAGTAAAAGCAGGAAAACATCTTTTTTGAAAGTTAAGCAAGTTCAAAATATTTAAATGTACTTACTGATAACACATGCAGAATTGTCATGGTAATATCCAATTTTACATTTACAATATCCACTGATACATTCTGTATTATCGTCACCACAAGAACCAGCTAGTGTACAACCACTTCCATATGATATCTCTTTTAAATTAAGATAAGAAATATGCTATGTCTTTAAAGTTATAAGCTTGTTAAAGTCATACATCATTTCATATAAAATTAAAACAATCACTAAAGGTGATTTTACAACCTCACAATGATGATTGATAGTTCCACACGTAAACTTAAAATGGATCGTAACACAATGAATAGCAATTTGTATTAAAATAAGATATATTTCATATACGATAAGAGTGTATATGTAGTTTACGTTGAATTTAGATCTCTATGAACTGTAAATATCTGTATAACTACATCATTGATTTTGCTCAACTTTTATTATTTCAACTTTTCCCTTTTCTAGGATTTTTATTTTAGATTTTTAAATGATAGATAAAAGACTTTCCAATAGGATGTAATGTAAACCATTTGCAATTTTTACCAAAAATCCAGCGGGAGGGATAGTAGGCTTTTCTGATTAAAGTAGTGTCATACTTAGAATGTATTCGTATAAAATCTCGTGCGCTTACTGTATATGTATCGCTTAAAACCTGGTTCGATATGGCAGTTGGTACGCGCCGGGATTCGCAATCTCGTGTCCCGAAGGGGATACGGGTTCGAATCCCCTCCGGGAAGGTTATACCCTTCCATAAAAATTTGACATCTATGTCAATTTTCCTCCATTGATTAGATAATTTGGTGAAGTTTCCGGTCTTGTTGAAGGGTAGGTGAGTACTGGTTAGAGACAAGGGTTCAGGAAAGCCAATTTAGGTGCTCTGCACACCGTGAAATGACCTAAATTGTGTTGACACGGCGTTAAACCCAGTAAAAAGTATCACTTAAATAAACTTTCGGGGGTCTTCTTAATTGTAAAGTGGATGCCCGTCTTTTGAATAATACTAGTGATGTGAACATGTGTGAAGTATTTAAGTACAGTTTAACCATTTAACAAAAACATAATTTTGGCTTTAAAGTTTGGATTGCATGTCTTTGAAAAGTATGTTATGCAATTGAAGAAAAATTCGGCTTTTTTACTTGAGAAGGAACATGCTAGTTATGATCACATACACATGTACACACTTTTAGTTAATTCAAGTCCCGATTTATTGAGGTACGTGTAATTCTATTTTTGTATGTCCCGTCCTGCGTTCAGTAACTACTGTTTGCTAACGTTACGGATACGGGACAACTCAACGAGAAGACAACGCTACCCGTGTATAACACATCACAAAGTTTGGACAAATTAATCCGTTAGAAGAGGATTGAGTTGTCTCGGGTTGAGTTGTTTTTGGGTTGAGTTGTTCCAGCAATTCCGTTACGGAACTTTTAGGAACATTCGGGGTTATGAACACACTGCAGGTTTTACCCAAACTACCTATACACCTAAAGAAAAATAAATGTCCTGCAGGACACTGTACAGTTTTTTTATTAAGTAATTGTTCAAGTTGATTTGATTCCAAAAATATGTGACATTTGTATGCAATTAGAAATTAATTGCCATGGCGAACTTGACTGAATTAAGTTAAGACACAGTGACCCAAAAATCATAAGGATCCTCCACAAATCAAAGGAAACTTTATTACACAGTTAGAAGCCAGATGATGCAGACGTTCTCTTGTTATGGTGACGATTGCATGAATATAAATCTTCTACTGATCAAATCAATCTCCATGTCAAGTTTGACGTCATGTGGTGACAATATTAAAACAAATTACATCAGTCGGCCATACTTCCGCTGTGGATGCTTTAAGACTTTTATCTAATAAAAAATTAGCTTTCCAGCATCATGCACATACACCCGATTATGTGTATCACTAATAAGCATTTTGGCACTAATTATCTCCAAAAATTAACAGAGTTAAGTATATTTCCATTGAAAATAGAAAATACCACCAGACTGTCCTACTTAGTGCAGTGGATGTATGGCTATAGAAAGTTGGTAAAAGCAAAAACACTACATATACGAAATAATCAGTCATATAAACTCAGTTGATAGAGCATCAAACAAGCAAGCATAGGTCGTGATTTTAAGCCTAATTATGGGTACTTAATTTCTACCTTTTTGGCTCTTCCTTTAACAATTGTACAAAGCAATTTGTAGGAGAAGCTTTCTTAATCAAACAAATTTACTAAAATATAATTATACGTACTGTTGACACAAGAACCACCAAGAGTATTTTCTCCATTAGAATCATAACGTGTTGTTGTATCACATGTACATATACTACCAGAACATACAGCAGTACTATAATAACAATCTGTGTCAGTTGTACAACTATATCCAAGTTCTGTAAAAGACATAAAATGCCAATAAAATAACATACCACTATGTACAACATATAACTTAATAATAACAATCCACTTTTCACGGGTATCTAACACATACAGGTAGATATATTTCAACAATAAAACTTTATTCCATTTGAAGACAATAATTATGTTTATCCTATATGTTGCAAATGTATTATGACTAATATCATTATATTCGATTATGCATGAAACGTTTTACTGTTTATAAATAGGTTTTACAAACCGCTAGGAACTACCTTGTAAAACAAAAGATTTCACGTGAGCGAGTTGTTCTTTTTCACCTGGGCGAGTTGATATTTAGATATCAACCCGGCCACGTGAAAAAGAAATACATGCTCTCTAAAATTTTAATTCGTGTTGTAAATGGATCGCAGTTTACGTGTAAATTTAGAATTTAAAATAAACACGAACTGATTAATTTCAATATATTGTATTAAGTACAAAATTTATTGTATTTCCATGAAATGTTTATTACAAAACTTAAATCATTTCGAAAATATAAACAGAACTTTGGATTTCTTATATGAATATGATGTATTTATTTATGTAATGGTGTTAGAAGTGATGTTAACCACCAAAAATACCTTCAAATTCTGGCTCGTTGACTTACAATATTACTACCGAATTAGATATGAGTGAGAATAAGTATGTGAAATAACGTAAACATGCGTACAATTGCGTAATTTACCAAAAATGATATAATGGCATAGAATAAGAACAAAAAATAAAACAATAAATGAATCCACAAACTATTACATGCATTTATTAGTTTTTAACTTCATTTAAATCGTACGACATAGTATTGACATACCAGCAAAGCAATAAGGACCACTTTGAGAGTAACCAGTGCTACATTTACATGTTGTATCACAAACTTGGTATGTACCCGTGCAATCTATAGTATTATTACAAGCCTCTCCCAATGTAGCGCCATTACATCCCATCAAGTACACGCTTGATAATATCTAAAAGTAGGAATATATAAGTAACTTGGCAAACATTTTCTGCCAATATTAAATAACGCATTTAATACCTGAAAATGGGAATAAATATTTTACTCAAAATAATACTAAATAACAAAGACACATAAATATTGAATAGGAAGTCAACAAGCTTTAACTATTCATAACTCAGCTAGCTTAGCCCCTTTATCTAACCTTCTATTGATACAAACTATCTTAATTAAGTTTGAATAATTTAGCTCAGTTTACACATACATGTTCTTAATCTCTTTCTCATGTGTAACCTTTGTAGTTAGAGAAAATAAAATCATTGTTCTGATCTGTTCTTTTCCTTATAGTGTACATATTCGAAAGTATACATGAGACATTCTGAATGACCACCCTAATCAACAAAATCAGTTTAGTTTCCATTCCTGGTCATCAGGTAGTCTATCAAAGTATTAACAAGCGTCCCGGCTAGCTCAGTCGGTAGCGCACAAGTCTACTGATCGAGGGGCCGTGGGTTAGATTCCTGGGCGGGGCATACTTTCGTGGAGATTGGTCATGAAATAATTTCTACGGCCATTCTCCCTCCTACCACTGATTCTAAATCATGTATGGCATTAGTCAGTCACTGGCGAAAATGCCACCAGTAGTTGGTTAACAGCTATGTCAAGAGATTTAGCCTTTCCTGGAACAGTGAGTAGGTGGGATGACCGCCGTGATATAACCTATAATGTGTTGCTACGGCGTTAAACCCAACAAACAAACCAAGTATTAACATGAGACATGACAACCCTAACAACCTACCAACTACTAGATATGGCGATTTTTTGCTAAGTACGGGGCATCGCATTCCTATTCAAAGGTTTGGTGAAGTTTGTTCATCAGAATAACAATATGATATGTTATAAACGTTATGTTGTTACTCAACCCTATTACTATCCTCGTATTGTGTTGTTCTCTAATCACTTCTTAAATGTATAATCTATAAACTTTTTTCTCATATCTTTGAATCCACATCAGTACGGAGGGCTATAAATGGATATAAGGCTGGGTTGTTATAGGTAGAGAATGCGTGTAGAATTACTAGACAATATTAACGTCTGTAAACGAATCAAAGAGGGTTATTGTTGTCGGCATAGTAAAATTGACGTTACGCTTGAATTACGCCTTGATGTAGCCTATTTTAAGACTATCGTTTTATAATTTCGTACATTTAAAAACTTCCGCATTGTAAGCATATTCTGCAATTTAATTTTTAAAGGTGAAGGACATTTTAAATAATTGAAGGTAAACAGATACTGGTATTTAAAAACGTCTTACAAAGCATCAGGTAAAACAATACTGTTGAAAAAAAGTTTGAATAAATGTTTACTTCAGTTCTAATGACAATAGCAGTAATTTACTATTTTCCTTTGCTATTTTTATTTATTTGATCATCCAACTTTAACGCCGAAGTCTGATCAAGACCTCAACGTTCTCTATAAATTGTATTGGCTGCATAAACAAATGATGTGCATGTATATTTAGGAAATTAATTATTTATTGGTCTGCAACGTTGATAGTTGTTGATTTAAATACTTAAACTCTTTGGAAATGAACGGGTTAAATGTGCTAGCCGTTCCAAGTCTTATATGTATGACTTTCTTCCATACACACTTTACCCACAATAATAGTACACGCATATAATTTAGTAAAATCAGCGCGCTGGTCTCTCTATGCCCCTAGACCAAGAATGACCCCTAATGAATTATAAGTCGACATTATTTAGATAGTCTTTATAATATGTAATATTTGAAAAATAACCACGCATAACTTCATTTATGAAGATTAAGAAAACACCACCGGTTGTTTCTATTTATTTAAATTTGATGAATATGGAAAAATATATCTCAGTTGTTTAGTTGTTATTTTTTCTTCAACCAATAGAAGGGGTGCTTGTCCTAGTTTCCTAGTTCGTCATGTTTCGTTGTCTGATAGAATGTAAATCTAAAAAATGATCTATCAATGAACAACGATGACTCAACGAGTGTCATTTGATATCTTAACCTACTTAGGATCACAAGAGTACCTTTACAATAGAAACATATAACATTATAAGAGAGTTTACACTATATGGTACATGTATCTGAATTAATAAAATAAAATAAAATCTCTTACTGCTAACAAATAAATTCCTAACATGTCTTCTGTCTATTAAAAAACAAAATGTTCACACGAAATTTACATAACTGGTGAATGCAAACTGTAAAGAGCTTGCAAAATGAATATATACATATATTCATTTACCAAATCTTCCGGGTTGAAAATTAAATAAAAGTTTAAAAATACGTATAAATAGTTAATGATTGTTAGACCATGAAGAAATACCTTTTCTATATCATCACCGGCCTGAAGGCGAATGATATACTGGAATGGTACGAGTTTGATACAAAGGTTGGTGTAGTTGTTAATGACAAAGGTCGGAGCTGCATGCATATTTCAGCATTTTTAAAAATACATTGCTTTTAGATTATTTATGGGCATACTAATTCTGTAATGCATCAATACTATTGAATATAAAGTAGCTTTTACGGTATTTTTAATTTAATAGTAAATGATGAACAATTAGAGACTGACCAAGTTTCTACATTAATAAACAAAATCACTGTAACCAGCAAAATGTATGTTATTATATTTTTACTATATTTAATAACAATTGTATTAATGATTTAGTCTAGAGCGAAATAACCGCTACATATACAATAAAAGTACATGCATTATGACATATAAATAGAAGGTGAAGATATCACCTCGGGACTAAGACGCACAACCGCCCCAAAATTCGGCGTTTGGGACGCAATAGATTATAGTGCGGCGCATAAAGACAAAATCGTTGGATTATTTCGTTTTTTGACAAAATCGTAGTAAAAATGTAATGAAATGATCACTCATAGCTACAGGAATGTAAATCTATATATACAAAGTACTTTTAAACCTCTATAGGTATAGGTGCATAGTTAAATCGTGTATTCTACTTTCGATTTCAAATTACTGTGTAAAGAATGACAGATGTACACACGTTATAATCATGATGAAAGTTTAACTACCGGTAAAAAAGTTTAATTTAATGCGGATAGTTGGTTGGATAGTCATATTTTATTGAGCAGACACAAAATTCATACTCTATTTGTTCAGAATACTTGAAGGGGGAAATTGTTAGAAAGTAAACATTGCCACGTGCTTTCAGATAAATAAACAGTTTACCCTTGATGCGCGGCGTCTCCGTACAAAGGTCAGTCAGACCGTTTGTGTAAAGAATGGCATTATGGTGATAAGTATTATGCTTTATTTTAAACCCATTTTCATTTACATGTAGTGATTAGAAAGCGTTTACACGAGAAATTGTAGATTTACTTTTCTGCCCGCGTAACAATATAATACGCGAACCATGGTATTTCACTGGACAATAACCACTATCACAATCACGTGAATTTCTATCCTGTCCGGTTAAAACACTGGGAACAGAGTCATTTAACTTGTTAAATACTCGTATGCTTAGATGATAATATTTTGTCAACAAACACAATTAAAAAACTGTTCCTTATACTCTATAATGTAAGAGTAGTAACTATACCTTTATAATGTACATGTATACTTGGGAGACTGCATTAAGGGAGGTACGCATTATTTGATTATCGCTTTTTATAGCAATAATAATGAATCATAAGGTGAAGGCGTTAAAATATCTTAATTATTTATTATACAATTAAAAAATTGCTGCTAAATGCAGCAAAGGGATTGTCACGGCAAACAAAAAAGAATGATTAAGTATAATCTAAAGGTAACTCAAAAGAGCATTATATTGAATTGTCATGTTAAGGTTTTTCAGTAATTAAAAGGTAACTTGTCATAAAACGTTTTTCTGTTCAAATGTAACAATTTCGTTCCAAAAGCCTAGTAAGATTCTCGATACTAGTTAGATTGAGAATCTTGACAAATTTGGAGTACGCGAATGGTCTGGATCTAGACACCATCTTTATGCCGACAGGATGTTTGGTTTTAGTTGGATTTATTTCCAGTAATTCATATTTGCATGACGCTTAAAAAGATCGGCAGAAGGGAAAACATAGTTCTTCAGAACAGAAGCTATTTACATGACTTATCGCTTCTGTTAAGTCAAGTGCTCCTCACATTGCGGATCTTACCAATCCGTGTAACCAATCATCTAACTAATGCATAACTGTCCAGCATCTTTGAATTTCGACATTTTGATTTTACAGGCGTGAACATTTGTTGCATTTATTGCATTTATTTTTTAATCACGAGACAGTCATGCAATCTAAATGTGTGTGTCTTTGCCTTGAAATAGAAATATCAGTTTGCGCATAGTATTTAAGCAGAGGTAGAGAGTCAGCGAGTGAATCTTTCAAACCAGTGTATTAGAGAGTAGTCATACCTTTACTTGTTACGGAAGAATTTTGTTGCCGGATACACGAAAGGATTTAACATGTATTTTAATTCCGAAAAGATGCACTTAAATACAAAAGGCAAGCTATTTCGAATAGAAATCATTTTTCTTAATAATGAATTCACTCGGACTCGAGAAAACATACTCCATTCGAACAAATTAAAAACTGGCGAGCTTTTCACCTAGGTGTAAATGTCCGTCATTTTAACTCTCTTAAAATTACCTGGTCCGTCTGGTCAATAGTCCGTCAATATAGTACCAAATTTTTCATAATTAAAAAAAGCCTGCAAAAATAATCTTACATCTGCTCGATCTATAACCAGAAGCAAGTTCAATTACACAAAACGCTACAGTACGTTACATAACGATGCATTCGGAACTCCTCGGTCATACATTTGTTTACTTTAACGCCGGACATTTCAAAATAGCGTCCAAATATGTCCGAGATTATTCGCAGCAAATGGACGAGGACTTCCGAATGTATCGTTGCGGAACGTTCTATAACGTTCGCAGTTACTGAACTCAACCCTGGTCCATAACTCTTATGCTCTTAAAATTAACTGGTCCGCTGCACTTAATCATAGTTAGAAAAGATCGCCAATAGAGCTCAGTAAGAGTAAGAATTAAGAGTCAATGTTACACGATTACGCTTCTTTATTTATACAGTCGGCTAATAAGAAAAAAAGGTATATTATTAAAATATATGAATCATATCAAATTAGTTTTCAAATGATAAATGCTCTAACAGTTGAAATATATAATATTTACAACAATATGTGATGAAGCAATCGACGATTCTTTTAATAGTTAAAGTCTGCAAAGTTATTTCTTAAAATATAATTTCGATATTGGTGTCTTATCTTTTCAAATAAAATATTGGCAAATATCAATAATATATGTACTATACACACATTATGATACGCATATTTGTTAAACTGTATCCGTATACTAAACTGGTCTCCTGGTCCGGTTGGTTCGCGATTTATACCTACCCCTTTTCGTGTGATTCGAAAGGATTTGCGGAAATGTGTTGATATAAAACGCTGATTTTTCGTGTGTTGCATTGTTGCAAGAAAAATTGTTTATATGGATTCCCCCAAAAATGATTTTTCTATTTAACTTTTAACGGAAATGGGCTGTACTATGACTGCATTAAAAACAATAAATTTGTCGGCAGTGGAAATCGAAAGGATTTTTATCATTATTTATCACGTGACTTTTGCCCATTGCTATCAAAATCTACCCACCACAATATCACGGCGTTGAGACGCCGTGAAATAAATATGTTGTAACGAGAATACTCATTTAATATACCATTTGTTTGGAGAATGATAACTTATTCGACTTATAGAAATGTTGTACCTTAGACGTAAACTTCTTGCCAGCTATATTAAAATGGAAATGAGGTTTTTTTTTTGAAAATCATGGACTCATTTACATTGCAGATAAAGTCGATAGGAATTATGACGACTCTAGGATTTCTTTATTCACAATTTGGATATCAAACGACAAACACCACTTTTTATATAGAATGTACCGTACAACATGCAATTCACAGTTTTCTCTGTACATCTGCTTTGTTCAGCATGATAACCTAGCAGCATTTCATTAAAGTGACGTTACTTATACAGTGCACATCTTTTGTTTTAAATTGCACCAACGTCTATTATCAATTGTAACAACACAACTATTGAATCAAATATATCAGACAATATACCCTCAGGTATGGCATGACAAACGTTGCAATATTCTATACTGAAAAAAATATGTGTAACAAAAAAATATTTGTCTTGTATAAACATATATATATATATATGTTTGATAAATAATATATATTTTGTAAAAAAATGTTTATGTGTTGTAAAACAAAATATATTTGTTGTATATAAAATATATATGTAGTTTAAAAATATATACGTTCGATAAAAAATATTTATGTATTGTAAAAAAGTATATGTTGAATAAAAATCTTAAAAAAATATATGTGGTATAATTAGCATGATGGGAAACAAGGTTTATTGTAACAAAGGCTATGGTTGGTCGACCCTAATATAAATGGTAATTAGAGTAAACAAACCAAATGTCTATTAATTTTTAGAACGTCTGTATAGAAGGCCTTACAACGTCTGGCATCATGATAAGCAGTTTTAAATTTATAACAGTATCAGTTATATATCGGAGAATACGAAACCGAGTTCACGTTGTGCTTGAATCTAGGGGAAGTAACTACCCCTACCACCCGATCCTGCATCGATAAAAGGTTCGAACCAGACACATCAGACATAGACAATTGATCTGTAGTTTGTTTGCACCTGGCATATCCCCTAAAACTATGAATTATGAGTATACTATTTGACTCGGCTGACACGACTAGTGCGATCCTTTGGCTGCTGTTGAACCGAGTACAAGGGATGGTTTCTGTTGTGTTATGTGATACATACATGTATAACTGAGCTAAGTAACGGTTTCGGGTGTTTATTTTGTAACTGTAAGTTTTAGCACAAGCCTCTGATTGTTTTTTTAATAATCCACCATATAACAGCTACATCATTGTCGACCAATCAGATCCCTTGTTACAATAGACCTTATTTCCCATCATGCTAATTTTACCATATATGTATTTTAAAAGATTTTTATACAACAAATATTTATTTTACAACACATAAATAATTTTATCAAGCATATATATATTTTTTATCCAATATATATATATTCTATACAAAACAAATATTTTTTGCAACACATAAATTTTTCCTCTTACAATATTGCAAAGTTTGTCATGCCATACTAAGGATTTACATTTTATACGTTGTAAAATATGTTCCCTAAAGAGTCATGGTTTCTATATCTAATATTATCAGACTATTGTTTTAAACATAGATATCTGGCATATATAAGAAATACGTGACATTAATATTGTTAAGTTTTATTCAATTGTCAGAGACAAATACACATTAAACTTCTATATGCATGATCATTTCAATCAATAGAGTTAATGCAAACGCCACTGACAAATAAATACAATTCAACAGTATATATATATCACAAAGATATACATATAATCCATTTATATGACAGAGGAAGCTACTTGAACAGTCTCATTTAAAAGACTGCACCGTAAAAACACACTTTAAAAAAAACATCAAGAAAACTTTTTAAAACAAATGTAATGTCTTACTGCCACGTTTCTGTTTCATCATTGTGTTTGCAGCAAGCAAATGAGGACACATGGTATCACGCTTCCGAGATAAACAAGCTTTATTGTTTGTTAGCATTAAACTATACTTCGCTGACTTCAAATAGCACTAAAAGAGTTACGATGATTTTGTCAAATCAAACGACAATGTTTTTATGTGTGAATAAAATGCGTTTATTGTAGGAACATTAGATATATTTTATTGATGATTTCAAGAATCGATAATCCGGTTTTTGAACTGGTCACTTGATTTGGGAGTATCGTTGAAATATTTAAAAACAAACCACCTTTATCATTTTTATACATATGTATTTGTAATAAGATATAAACATTTTATACATCATGTTAAAACAGTTTAAAGCATGCACTATAAAAATATAAAAGTACACTACATAATTTAAACAGGCATATAACTGTAACTAGCATATTAATATCAATTCCCATACGAAAGCTTAATCATTCTCAACAATAAATTACAACTGAAATATAAAAATATTAATCTCAACATGGAAATGGCTTAAGCTAAAACATTGTAAGTAAATGTTTCATGTATATATATGTAAATATAAAAATTATCGTATAAGATATGAATATAGTTTTATAGTATTTTATGGCACATATATAAACATACAGAGCGATACACAAAACTATGACAAAAGATTATTCATCCACGAAACTGATTGATTGAAATGGAGACTGCTACTACATGATCACACAATATTTCATTTTATAAATCAAGCACATTGCGTGATTTAAAATGTTTCATAAGTAGATTTGTCTTCACGTGTTTCTTCATTAAGACTTGTATAGTTATCTTCAGGACTTGGAATGTTTTCAACATCAGGTGATTGTGAAACTACATCCAGAAACATTTGATTAACATACTGTGGTTGTTGTTGGCTAGTAAGTAAAAGAAATGTCATAGATTACAAATTTATACATAATTTAAAAGTTTTAGATGTACTAATAAGTTTATTGGCAAGTAATGTTTAAAGTCAATCTTAACGATGATTTGCTTACTCATTGAAAACTGTGACAAGACTATATAACATTTTCTCCAAAAATCGGAGTTAGTGTTTCATACTCACCAGATAAGTCATTACACATTGGTACAAATAATTTGAAAGTCAAGCAATAACAAACGAAAATTAGATTTCTAGAGTTTGTACTGTTTGGCAAGCAGAAGAATTACATTTAAATAACGCTCCAAATACAACTTGCAAAGAAACAAAGACCGTTAAAAGTACATGGTTAATCTCGATGTTAAAGAAATTGGACAAAAATACAATAATAAGTTGAGTATACAACGCATCAAGCAATGGATATGATAATTTCATTTCATCAAAATGTAAGAACAATTGGAAGAATAACATAACCTTTATTTACTTACACTTCTGCCGATGTCTTTGTTTGATCTGAAACATAAGAAAATAACGATACAAAAAGATAATTTTTCGAACAACTCTTATGAACTAAAGTAAGTTATTTTGGAGATTTTGAAAATATATTATTACTAATTCAATATTGATAAGATTGGGAATACCTCCATGCAAAATGACATAATAAAACATGACAAATTGGTTTGAAAGCTTTATTAGCCAGTATTGATCTATTCCAGTCATGTTTACAAACATTTAAGTATTTTAGGAGGAATTAATCATGTTGAATTCCGATACATTTTTTGTATTTTTGCACATATGTATACGAAAATAAATTATTATAGTATGCACACAAAAGCAATTAAATAATACAGTAACAAGTTAACCCCTGTAAACCTGTTAATAATAAGTAATCTGCTCACAAACATAGCGTTTAAAATTGTAACAGAATGAGTTTAAAAATACCTTTCTTTGAAAGTCTCCTGAGTCTCAGGGTCACATAACTAGAGTATAACAATAATACTATGATGATAACACCCATAACTACTCCAACAATGACAGCAGTAAAATCAGTGTCATCAGTTGTTCCACAGTCACATGACAACTCTTAAATAAACAGTGTATTAAGATCATTGCAAATGGTTAAAATCTAGATACCCAAATTTAAGTATTTGAATAATTATAAAACAACAGCTATCACGTTGGTTTTATCTAGAAAAGTACGTGGAAACACGTTGGATAAATTAATGTACCAAATTTTAAATAGGTCATCTTGCTATATTCTGCACATTTCAATATTTTCTTTTCAAATGGTTATTTGCAATATAAAAAAATAAATACCTTTTAACGTTTCAAAAGGTCCATAAGATTTGCTCAATAAACATCCACCATTTGTACACGCTACAGCAACAATTCTGAAAGACGTTTGTCATAATTAATGCAGTTGTGTTAAAAATAATCCACATTTCAAGAAAATAATGTATAATATCATTATGTAATACAAAACACTTTGTTTATATAAATCTATGGTATGGAGACAATTCAAGTAAGAACCAACAAAACATTAATATTTACAAATATAATTTAATAAATTTTAGATCTCAAATTTATACATAGTGATTTATTTTCATGTAACTTAGACGGTAATTATATAAGGTAATCAAATGTTATAAATGAAAACCAGTTATACAACAGAAAATTATGATTGGATCCCCGTAGACGGTCACTTGACAAACCCTGCCAAGCTTCCGGCAACTCCTGCATCCTGATTCATTTCCGTCGTCTTGACCATGTCTTTCCAGTTATACAACATTTAAATTAATCAATAAATTGATAAAGCATTGCAGTAACAATTCAAGACATTACAACACATTAGCCTAGATGTTCAAGCAAGAACAATCATTGAAGTATAAAATCACATTAAGTTTTAGACTTATATAAATTAAAGTAATTCCTCCGGAAATAAATAATACAAACAGTATGTCAAATCTAGATCCGTTGTAATGTACCGTAGAAATGGTCAATACTCACGTATACGAAGATCCCGGTGCTAATGGACCATTACAATAAACATCCTCTGGTATATTCACGCAATCATCAACTCCAATTGCAAATTTAATTATATTTACAGAAGTTTGACGCTTCTTCCCTAAAGGTAAGATAAGAAAATACGATATATTGTTTTACAACACAAATATTTTTGCCCGTTAGTCTTCACACATCCAAATATTGACACCACAAATATAAAATCATTTAAAACGCTAATATTTGCTCCAGTTAATATAAAGACGTATGCAGTAATATAAACTTTATGTCACCAATTGTCACAAGAAATCTTATAAATAAAACAGAAAATGAATCTATAAATTTTCGGGCGTGTTTATGCTATCAAAAGTTCAGTATACGAAGGTTTTTCAGATAAAATACCATACTGAGTACCAGGTCGCTTTTTTTAGAGAACTAATCCGGTTAGACGTTGATCTATACATACGTGTGACGTCTTCAAGCCAATCATGTTTGGTGATTCTATATGTAGTATAACCATTCTGTGAGCTTATTGTCCATGAAGTCATTGAATTAAACTCTGATAATGACATTCTATCTGCAAACAAACAAAACAAAAATTTGGATCATTATATCTATTAACTCTACTCTATTTTTTATCATCGAACATTTATAATTGCATAATATCAAATCTTAAGTAAAAGTTGCTAAAATTTCATTTACGGTATACAAATCAACAAAGGTAATTTAATACATGAAGTACTATGTTTTCAGTTTCAGTTTGTTGTTCTTTTTTGGCAATGCACTAACGAGTCAAACATATTAACTTAAATATTATTCTACTTTGATAAAACATTTGTATCGGTTAAGTACAACAAACACAGTTTAATACTTACAATTAAAATTACATTTATCTGTGATACATCCAATTAAACCTGTATCTCGTATCATCCCATGTTCATTCTGTTGGAAGAATTCCTTATATAAATCAACAGCAAAACTTGTTTCTTTAACATCATGTTGATAATTTATAATGTCACGACTTTGTTCAACATTATTAGGTGGAACTATATAAAATAAATAAGTATTAAATACATATACATGTATACATGAAACAAATCCTAGGTTATATTTCGGGTCACCAAGATTTTGTTATATGAGCTTCAGATTTAAGTATCTATTGAACATTCCTATGGAAAAGTAACATACCTTTGTATCAATACATTTATATCAATTCATTTATTTTGTTCACGTATTCTTTTATCGTTTTGTAATATTTTAGCTGGCTTAATTATAAATGTTTGCCTTCTAAACTACTAGGGCACCCATACAATGCTATCAAATGGCAGTGGTTATAAACTAATGTAAGAATTGATATTATTCACTTACTCATCAAAGTAACAGTACACCAACTGTTTTTCAACAACAACGAGCTGCCCGGCTGGCTCAGCCGGTAGAACACAAGTCTACTGATCCAAGGTTCGTGGGTTCGATTCTCGGGCGGGCCATAGTTTCATGGAGCTTTGTCATGAAATTGTTTCTACAGTCATTCTCCCTCCTAACAATGACTTTTGACTATGCAGAGCAGTTATCAGACTTGACGAAAGTATGTTCTTAGTAGTTGGTTAACAGCTTAATCCAGACTTTCCAGGACGAATGCGTAGGTTGACTGACCGCCGCTATATGACCTATACAATGTGTTGCTAGCGCGTTAAACCGAACAAACAAATCAACATAAACGTCTTACATGGTAACGTATTTGCACATGAACCCAAAATATTTAATGTTGTCACCAAAAACAAATACTTATTCTCGAACTGAAGAAACGATAGTATCATATCAATATTTAAACTAAATATAAAGGATCTAGAAGCTGTTCCTTACCGCCTGCTGGTGTATGTGTTAGTACTTCACTAACTTCACCAAGTTCATCATCATTATTAACAGCAGTAACCTTAAAGTGAAATGTGACATGTATTTTGTTAACTTGAAAGGAGATGATGCCTTCAAAACAATTTGAAAGACATAGTAATACACATTGATAAATGCATCCAAAAATAATAATGTAGGTACAAGTGAAAGGTTAACAAAACATTATCTCAGAAAAGAAACTTAGTCGTACAAAATTAAATGTAAAACCTTAGAGAATAAGATATAGTTAATGATTTTATTAATTATGGTATTAAATAGTGCTGTGGCGAGTATCCGAGTACTTGGGTATTCGCGATATCGACCAGAAAATCGAGTACGAATCTTCGTCATGTCCAAAATCGTCAGATCGCGATCTATTTTTTTAAATGGAAGACCATATCCAGCTATTATTACTGAAAACGAGTCGCACTACTAATGAAAACTTTATTACATGTAGAGGCCGGATTATCTTGTGTCAAAGTTTTGATTGATGCACATTGATTAAAACAATAACGTTATCAGTGATCATGCCCGTAACAAAACGTCTGATAATAGAAATGTTTTGAGTACATGTTTTTTCTTATAGTAAAAGCTTCTACAATTCTTCATTTATTTTTGTTATTACATGAATTATGTATGCTTCTCCCTTAACTAGTGGTTCGTGTTTCGCATCGTGAATCGTTACACATGAATCGTGGTTTGGATGGGATCGCCACTTGCTCAACGATCCACAGCCCTAGTATCAAATATAACGTATTCGCATTGAATATGTGTATTTTTAGTACACCATCTAAAGCATATTACTGTAGATACATGACAACGAAATGTCGACTCAAGCGAAGTCGAGATAATGCGAATTGATTGTACTTGTATACGTACTTCTGGATTAAATATGCTACATAGATAACAAATATAAGTCAAAGAATGCCTATCCACTCTACCTGAATAAGGTAATACATTTCTGGAACCACAGTCAGCAGTGAATCATAAACATAATTCATACTCTCTTGTTGACGATACACATCTGTTGTCCATTTATTATTCTGAAATAGTTTACAATATGTTAAGTTCAATTGATTCGTAAGCTTAACATATACATATATAGTCTGTGAGGGTCTTTTAAGAATGTCTGAAAGCGGAATAGACCACAGGAGAGGACTAATTGCTAAAGGGAAATATCACATGTATAACGCCTTTTTAATGATTGGTAGGTTATACTTTGTGTTAATATGGTCAAT
This sequence comes from Mactra quadrangularis, assembly GCA_025267735.1. NCBI lineage: Eukaryota > Metazoa > Mollusca > Bivalvia > Venerida > Mactridae > Mactra > Mactra quadrangularis. The sequence goes on along the minus strand of CM046309.1, from coordinate 31,607,272 downwards.
TTAAACTCCCGTTAGCATAAACATAAACGCATTTTTAGAGAATAAATCAGTGTTTAAAATGCAGAGTAAGACAGACTTCAAGCATATGTTTTTGAAAACAGTTTTCATTAAAATTTACTTATATGATCCGGTGAAACAAAGAGCTATAGGGTTATTTTGGTACTAGATGCTTACTACTTTAACATAAGGACTTTGCTGACTTTGGAAAGAAAGTCTTTAACTCACTTAAATCACAATGTTAACATAATAATACATCGTTTCTTAATTAATATCACTGAAAAAAGTAACTAGAGTAGTATACTCACTAGGCGATTATCCAAGACATTGCAACACTTTAATTGACGAACATATATCATATGTTCATGCAAAGATTTACCTGTGTTGTATTATGCAATAATCGATATTCTTTTATGACACCGTTGAGTTCCAAAGGTTCTGGGGCTTTCCATGTGACTTTAATTTGAGTGAAGATACCACCAGGTCTCTTTGTGACGACAAAGTTTGACACTCTTCCTGGAGCTAAAAAAGATATTAAATAAAGTAATTTTTTAATACTCACGTTAAATTGTGTGAGATTGACTGTTATTATAAAATCACACAATGAGGTGAATCAAATCAATGATATTTAATGCACAATAAATAAATGTATATGTTTTACAAACATATCCATACTATCTGGCTTTCACTGAAGATCATAGTCATATTTGGTAAGTAAACAGAATTCAAACTTTTAAAACCATTTAAAATGAATAAATAAGTGGGGACTTATAGTGAGTATTTTTGTTACAACTAAAAATATCTAAATTATTTTATCTAATACTCCTTATTAATGCTTATATCGTCAGCTTTTATTAACCATCTTAATATTTTCACAATATACAAACTGTATTTATTAATTTCAATATAACACATGCTATTAGTAGTGAAACATTTTCAATTGCAATGTACAACAATTGCAAATAATAAAATTGCTTAAATTTACGCTCATCAGTGTTTGTAATACCTTATCCGGTGTACCTCTAGAACAAATCTATTGATTAAAAGATCTATGTTAACCTTTAGTTTATAAAGATAGACTTTCTAATACCTTAGTTATTTCGCAGAAACCCAACATTTAGTATTCGTTTTCCGTTCCGTGAACATATGTATTGATACAGGGCGTAGGAATTAATTCGTCATTATTCCCACTTTGATAGAGTTTTGTTTGTTAAGGTAAAGTAACACATCGCTAAGGTTATTCATTCTTGGAATGGACAAATTATAAAATGTTTCCTGGATGTTTAATATAAGTCATGAGAATACAAATATCAATCAGTTTATTGTACTATATGACCACTGGCCAAAAAAACTGACAAAAAGAAAAATAATATGACAATATGAACAAGAGCAATCAAAAGAAATAATATTATACATATGAGAAATTATAAATGAATTGTTGTTCATGAGATTGGTTCAAAATGTATTAAAACAAATATACATGTATAGTATTTATCAACATAACACGAATTATCATATAAATCTACATATTCATAATAATTATTCTAATAAATATTACTTGTGGTCAAAGTCAGTATACGATGACTTTGAAAAAAAAAATTCCATGACGTCAAGTGATCTGTGTACAATCAATAAAGTAAGCGTATTTTTAAGTGCTTTTTACCTGCAGGAAGGGTTTGTATTGATACCATGTTAGATTCCTCAGAACCTACAGATGTTCTAGCAATAACTGAAATATTATAATCCCAATATTCTTCTAATCCCGTCACTTTAAATGTCCTTTTATCAAATCCTGAAATAAAGAATAGATAAAATACATGTACAAGTATTTCAAATTATGATACTGACTTGGATATGGAAATAGCTGAATAAATTGAAACTTTGGTCAAGAAATAAATAAACAGTAGCAATAAGTTGGTGCAAAGAAATTTTTTTTCAACAAGGACAAAATTTGAAACAGTAACAAAACAGCTTATTGGATTTATTTCAGAAAAAGTTTTGTTAAAGTAAGTCTCTCTAAGAACCAGAAACATTTCCAATATATGTACATAGCTGAATTTCTGTTCAAAAATAATTATTCATTTGCCACTTCCAGATGTGCATTTAAATCACAGAGACAATGTGAGACTGATAAAGTTTTATAATTATCAAAATTAATGCACCATTATCATTCCATTCTCGACATATATATGCATAAACTACAACACACGGAAGTCATAATATACAGATACATGAACTATCTGTGTGAATGACATTAAGGTGATGACAGAATGTCAAATTTGGTCAAAATTTAAAAATAATCGTAGTTGGTCAAACAATAGACAATGACTATTCACAATAAGCATCATGTTTAAAGGAGCAAACTTGTTTACCTTCTATGGTTTTGTTCACTGATGTGGCTGGTTGGTTGGTAACAACTTTAATAACAAAAGTTGTAACACCAGGTCTTGGACCATCTATATTCCAATCAAGTGTTACATTTTGTGATGTTATACCACTTGTACTTAGCCTTGGTTTCTGTGGAGCTAAAAATTATGAAATAATAATTTTTATACATACTTCTTTCAATGAACCATTATGTAATTATATGATAGTGAAATGATTAGTACTAAGTTATATACTTGTGTATTTAATGTTCATGTTTTCAAAGTTTTTAACGTAAAAACTTGATTGTTTAACAAGTCACAAGTCTGGTCAGAATTCTAATAATTTTAAACCAAAAACATTTATATATTAAATTGTAATTTGCCTGTCAGGCTTTTTATTGTCAATCAAAGTTTAATGAACAGTGATAACAATAACCTAGATAATTTTTGTAAATGTGTTTTGTTCTTAATTTTTTACCAGTTCTTTATAAGAACATTAAAACACAACTTTATATGCATGTACAAGTTCAACAATAACGTTTGAATTATTACTCTTCTTTAATGTGTTACAATGTGATATAAATATCATAATGGGTAATTACATCTGAAATAAAATTTGATGGTATGAAAAAAAATAAACAAACATTTTTTTACTAATGTAAAGGTATTTTTGGTTGGCACTTGATATTCAGTTATGGTATACGCTTTAAACAGTATCCATTTCACATTAAAACTGTTTTAATTACAAAAGGGTATTAATGTTTCAGCCCAAAACTAGTCTTGCTACGTGTAAATAATGCATTATATAGACTAGATTTGCACTGAACCATCCATTTACTCTGTACATTTACCTTCTTCAAGAGTTGTCTTGTTTGCCTCAGCTATATAACCTTGACCAGCTCCATTGATAGCAGAAACTGTTACAGTATAAAATATATCAGGGTTAAGTACAGCAGTATATGATAATGGTTGTTGTAATAGCTCATCTTTAGTTTTCATTTCTGTAGCTTGTGTGACACCAGTACATGGGTTTGTTAATGAAGAGAACTGAAAATATCAACAATAAAATACAATGTCAAGCTCTGAAGAAAAACTCACATATTCAGAGTGACATCTTATCAATTTTGAACAACTGTCAATAATATCATTAATACATGTACAATGTTTTTACAAAAACAATAATTCTTAATTTGCAGTATTCTTATACGTGAATTCTTGTTAAGTATTGTCAGTAAAAGCATCTAAGTCAAACTATCATTTTAGCAAATAAGGTAACAACGCAAAAACTCTTACAAAGAAAACATTTTTTTAATTTTACTCACTCTAACTGGCTGAGTAAAATGTTCTCAAAATTATGTTTTACCAGATTGCTTCAATATATTATAATAACTTACAAACTTATAATACAATAAATAACTAGTACATACATTAAACTGTCCTAAGTTACAATTAGAACATTCATATAAAACTCGTGTCACACAAGTATCTGTATCATCTTTGATTTGTAAAATGTAACCAAAATTTTCTCCACTGTACAGGTTAACAGGTTTATCCCAAGTCACATTAAAACCACGACTAGTTGTGTTTGATATCTGTAAATTTTGAGGTTCATCAGCCACTGAAAAATAATAGTAACATAAGTAAAATTTAAGTCAAAGTCAGAATTAAAAGTACTTCACATTATACATGTATAATGTAATTACATGTATAAATTAGTTAAATAAAAAAGTTTATTAAGTAGACTAAGTCAGAATTAACAACATAAGTTCATACTAGCAGTAAGACATGAAATAAGATGTAATAAACATTCAGATTGTTCTCAAATAATTAAGACAGTAAGACAGAAAATTACAGACATCAAAACCAGTAAAATTTTGAATATACAATGTACATTCATAAAGTGTCATCCCGGATCATTGTTAAACAATATATTGTACATCTGGTTATCAATATGTTGTAAATACACATCAAAACTCACTAAGTCTAATTGGTTTCACTAGTACGTTTTTTTACAGATGATCCTAACATACAACCAGGTTTTGTACCAGTCAGAGTTATTACACTGCTGAGCAATCCAGACCCTAATTTCCTGTCTGGCTGACTTACTACAATTGATTTCTCTATCAACAATGACAGTTATTAGTTAATAAGATCATGCAAATATGTAATATTGTTCTTTTTTAAATTAGCCAAATAATAATATCACAAGTTAAATTACTAAACACAAACAACAATTTTAAATGTCAGACATATAAACTAAAGAAGTCAAACATTTTTTATGTGACATAAATTGGAATATAACATAAGATGTAGAACAGAACAGCACTGTTCTTTTATTTCCTACATGTAAACAACAAAACATGTTAGATCTTCATACATTCTACAAATTTTGTTTACAAGATTTAATACTGTGACAACACAATTCAGGTCATTCATGGCATACAGCTCACCTAACCTAGCTTTCCTGGACCATCATCTATAACCAGTACTCACCTACCCTTCCACAAGGCCGGAAACCTCTCCATATTATCTAATCAATGGAGGAAAACGAACATTATTTTCAAATTTTCATGGAAGGGTATAACCTCCCCGGGTGGGATTCAAACCTGCACCCCTTCGGGCATGAGAATCCCGGCACGCTACCAACTGTGCTATCGACCCTGGTTACATTCTACATAAACTGGTACATTGTCATTTTTCTGTATACATAACAAGTTATAAAGTGAAATCACTTTGAATTAAGAAAATAATATGGTCAATAATTGACATACAAAGCAAAAACAATAATAAACAAGGTATCTTTAGATATTACCAATTAAACAAATAATGATCATCAATGAGTCACTTACTTTTTGCTTTAGTCTTACAACCAGAGGATATCCAATAATTTGTAATAGAAGAATTACCAAATTCATTTTCTGTGATCAATAAGAAGTTGTATGATGTACCTATAAACAGGGTAAATTTTGTATAATCATTACAGTTACAATATGATATGTCAACAAGTAAACTATAGAAATATATTAGGTAATAATTACAGATTTACTCATTCACTTTCTACCTCTGCTAAAATACTAAGTGCAAACTGATATTTCTATTTTTAGGCAGAGACACATAAAACGTTTAAATCGCATGACCTTCATGAGGGTTTTAAAAAATAGATGCAAAAAATTATCATGCCTGTAACTTCAAAATGTCGAGATGCAAAGATGTTGGACATTTTTGCATTAGTTAGAAAATGGAAAATTAACAAAAATGAAGTAAAAATTGATCTTTTTTTAATGTGTATCTCTGATCTTTTAACTATAAAAAGTTATTTACTTATCTAACTAAAATACAAAGTGTAGCCATGCTATAAATGACGTCATACGCAGTTCATTTGTCACTAGAATGACCATACCATATAAGGCATTGTTTGCCCGTTTAATTTTACTTATTTTATCAGGTGGTCATTACAAACAATGAAAATGTGCATAAAGTTTTTCAGCTAAATTTGAATTTGGTAAACTTTCATTGGTTGTTCAAAGGTTCATGGTAAAGGTCAATATCATAAATGGACATGTTTTAAGGCAGCGGGTGAATGTAATGTATTCACTGAGCTGTGAGGGGAGCATAGGTCATAATAAACTAAAACTAACATTCTTTACAAAAATCAGAAATATTAGTGTGCCATGAGCATACTTTAAAATTCAATATTGAATGCATATGTTATAAGGGTATTGATTAAAGAAAACAAACTCCCCTGTGTGTCATTAATGTGAAATAAATTAAAAAACGTGAAGTAAATAGGCAAAACGAATACTCGACCATAAACACAGAATTTGCTTAGAAAACAAAATATCTCTGATTTATTAATAGTATAATATTCAGTGTAAATACAAAAACCTACCAGGATCTAACCCATCAACTTTTAGGCTGGTTACATCATTTACAGTACTTCTAGTAAATAAAAATGAGGACTGATATACTTGAACATGATAACGTATAATATAACCATTAGGTACAGTTGGTGGATTCCACGTTACTGTTATAGCATTATCTAATACATAACCACATGTTCCATTCTCTGGTGGATTTGGTTCTGAAACAAAAATTAGGATTATAGAAACAAGAGTACTGTACTGAAGTTTTGTTATTTAATAACTGAGGAAAATAAAACAAGTGATGTCTCAATGCCTAATAAATGAAATGAAAGTACATGTAGCAAGGTGACAGTAAATTTAGCATGTAAATTTCGTACTATGATAAAAATGTTTAAGTGAAGACTTTACCAATTAATTTGTATTTAATTTTTTTTACTAGTATCATAATCAAAAATACCACAACAACAACACAAGTAAAACAACCTCTTATACATTGTAGATGTAATACCAATTAACAGGTATTACTAGTTTCAGACAAAACCCCAATATGATTTAATATATTTCATTATATGGCAAATCAAAAATGTGCACAGGTCGGAAATCAAACTTCATGTAATTGTCACCAGGCATCAAAGTCATAAATATATCATAACCATACATGTTTGTTACATGAAGTTGACATTTTACTACCTTTTCAATTTCATTGGAATAAAACAAATATGAATCAAATTATTAATTTAAGGTAAACATGCTTCAAAGGCACACAAGGATCAAAGCTACAGGTCAAGGGCAATATCCATACCAGAACTATCGACATCATGGTCAACTCAGTTGTGTTTTAATGTAAATCATACACTTTTTCATCATCACAGCATAACTTTATCTCAATTAAATGATTTCTGATATAGCATTCAGACATACCATTTTCCAAAACCGGCAATACTTTATTTACTTTCCTTTTAACATGTGAAACATGTAGAAATGTTCACAGTTTTAATGTATTTTAAGCAGCTGTGTTGAAGAGATGTCACAGCAATTCATTCTTACATTTTAATACAGTGATACAGAAAAATGGCCTTTACTTCTTAAATCATTTACCATAAGCATTGTTTTTTGTTTTCTTAGTAAGATGTTTAAGTGTGTTATATTTTGAGTTCCAGGGAAATTTTTTACGGTAATTTATTTCCAACAAAACAAAATCATTACAGCAAATTAGCTTGCAAGTTAATTCAGTAAGCAAATTATTGATAACTATCTATTTTCAGGCATAGCAGAAAAAATATTTAGTCACATGACCATTACAAAATATTCAAAATTTGTAAGTAACAAGTGTATCTCTGTAATACATCTATGAAACAATAAATCATTTTTTTACATAAAAACACATTAATTCAGAGATTCTCTGAGAATAAACATAAGAATAAATATATAAATCTTACTTTTAGGTGTTGTTTTCACAATTGCTTCAAATACATCACTCTCAACTATTTTACTTCCTTCAAATAATTCACTCCAAGTTTTTATTATAACTGTGTAATTATATCCATTCTTCAGATTACCATAGATTAATGGAAGATCTGACTTGTAGATTATTGTAGATGTCCCTGTTTGATTTTTCTTAGCAATTATTGTCTCACCATCAAATAATCTTACATTAAAACCACTTCTACCATCAGAACCAGGAGTATATCTTATAGTTAAACCACTTATCTCTACATCAAGATCATCACCACTTGAAGTTATCTTTTGTACTTTATTGGGTTCTACAATACCACAGTAATACAATATTAGTTCAGCAATGATATTATAATATAAGGTACACAACATAGTAAATATCTATATATTAAATCAAGTGATGTTATAATGCAAAACAATACAATACTTGTGACAGTTACATGATATTACTAATAATTATTACTTATGCAATGATTTAATAATGTATGGTACAAAACCTGGTAAATATGACCAATCATGTGATGTTATAATATATATTACACACCGCTTCCTTTGTTTAACATGGGTTGATATATTTCGAAACTACCTCGTAAAACAAGAGATTTCACGTGAGCGAGTTGTTCTTTTTCACGTGAGCGAGTTGATATTTAGATATCAACCTGGCCACATGAAAAAGAAATACCTGCCCTCGTGAAATTTTAATTCATGTAGTAAATGGAATGCAGTCTATGTGTAAATTTAGAATTTAAAATAAACACAGACTGTTTAATTTTTATATATTCTATTTAATACATAACTTATTGTATTTTCATGAAATGTTTATAACTAAAGTTAAATCATTTCGAAAATATGAACGGAACTTTGGATTTCTTCAAAAGTAATGAAATATGAATATGATGTCTTTATTCATGTAATGATGTTAGTAGTGATTTTAACCCCCAAAAATACTTCAAATTCTGGATCATTGACTTACAATATTACTACCAAATTAGATATGATCGAGAATAAATATGTGAAATAAAGTAAAAATAGGCGTAACATTGCGTAATTTACCGAAAATGAGATAATGGCATTGAATAAGAACAAAATACTAGCCTGAATAGAAATTAAACAAATGAATTCAGAAATTTATATATGCAATTACTGTGAATTAAGTAAATTAACAAATACTATTTGCTGTCACAGATTTTAAACCATGTATTCAAAACTATGCTCGTTATATGTAAATTAAGTTTTATATCCACTTAAATGCTGGTGATAGAAAAAGATGCACCCAAGTCAAATCGTTTGCAAAAATGTAGTCCATGCCCAGTCGATGTACATGTGAAACTAATCACTCAAATCATTGTGTAAGTCGGATATTAACCTCGTGCTAAGGATATTCTGTGTTAAAACAACATGGCCTTGGACTTCTCAAAATCCTCAAACACTTCCCGTTTTCAGATTTTTACGAGAAGTCTGTGGCCAGTTTATTCTAACTCAGTAAACCCTCGCACTCAGTAACTGAGTTAATATCCTTTACGTAAAATATAATACAATTAATATAACATAATATAGAATATATAATACATCATAATATTTTTTATAATAAAAGTAATATGATATAATATAATATAACAAAACATAAGTTTACTTATATAAATTTTTTGTTTAATGGTTCATTATGTAATTATAATAAAATCTGACTGGAGTGTTAAATTAAAAAATGTAACTGGAAACATTCTTGTAATAGATACACTGTGTAATTTACTAATATACACATGTATCTTAAATCAAAATGTCAAAAACAATAAAGAAAAAAATCCTTGTATAATGATATAAAGAATGTTGATCAAATCTCCATTTCACTATCTCTTAACATTTGAAGGAAATAAAATAAACAAAATATTTGAAAAACTCTGAAACTAAGCATTCGGCAAAAATAACCGAACATGTAACCATTACAAAACAACTTGATCAGTATCAAGTATATGTAACTACTTTATGAGTGCGAGATAGATTTACACCATTTTTAACATTTTTCATTTGATTATATTAGACCTACAGTTTATTAAAGAAGCTTTTCTGATAGTTTTTCTACCAGCACTCAATAATTCTTCATTAAGAGGTCAATGAAGGATTTGACCTGACACAACCAGCCGTAAAATTTAAAGTCCAGGAGGCTTAACTACAGGTAGAGGCTACTACATGTAAATCACAATGGCAAGTATTAGACATTTTTAATTTACAAGTCACAGTGGTTATATAATGATATGCTAATGTTACAGCAGTAATATTAGTAAAGGAAATTACCAAAGTAATCATATTTTAGTAGCATCATACAACACCAGAATCAATAAAAATAACACAATATATTTATTTCTGGACACATACACAATACAGTCACAGATTTATAGGTACAAATTATCAAATAATCAACTTACTTGCAGCTTGTTGCTTGGAAACAGAAGCTGTTCTTACATTATTACTCTCAGTCTCTGTATTACGAGATAGTATCTCTACCGTATATGTTTTACCCGGTGTAATGTCTGTTACTGTGTAAGTTGATGTTGGTGGTAACAGATCCGGTGATGAAGCATAGTTTGCTGAATTGATCAACCTCCATTTTACAGTATAATGATTAACAAACTGTGACAGGGTACCAGGTGGATGTGACCATGATACAATGAAACTTGTAGTTTGTATATTATTGAATGTAACACTTCCGACTTGTAATTGTGATACTAAAATATACAATAAAGAGTATACATGAACTATGACACAGAGCATCGACACAATATTATACATATAATAACTATAATAACCAAAATTGCCAACAGACAGATAAAAATAGTTCAATAGTAATTACTGACATAACCAATGCTCAGGTTAGACGCACTGGCACCAGAGTCAACACAATCGTTAAATACGCGCACATAAAATATTTTGTCGACTAACACTAATAAAAATCGGTCCCATATACATTACTTTGTACAAGTTAAACTATACTTTCATTATAACATTCAATATTGAACCGTTTTTACAGTAGGTATGGTCTGACAGATTAGTTTTACCTTGCGGAATTTATTTGGACGCAAATATTGGTCTCAATTTGTAGATTAAACATTTCTTTACAAAACAGGCTATTCAAAAACTTTATATCTAAAACGGTTATCATGAAATTAATAGTTATTTCTATATTATCATTTTGCAGCGTTTGGATACACTGTTCATTTCTGGTTTAATCGCGCAAACCGGCATAATCTGATTGGTTGATAAACTCAACGATACTTTTCCTGTACCTTGTCAATGAAGCGCCACATTTAAACCCAATCAGATCGTGCTGTCTAGGTAACCATTTACGTGGCGTAAGTTATATAAATAGAATATGTATGTAGTTACATTAGTCCAAGGAACCAGGTTAAGTTAAACAGGAAGTCAGTAGTGACGTTGAATCGCTGCAAAGTAGTGATATTTTAATTATTATAAATTTTATAAAAACGGTATTAGATACAAACTTGTAACTTTGCATGATGTTAAAGAGGACAGTTTAATCCTTAAATCGAGAACGACATTTTCTTTCAGATATAAGTAGAATTGAAGAAAAACGGTTAGGGTCGTACGCACTGCAGAAAACGTTCAATACCATGTATATTATATATAAGGTAGTGTGAATGTACACATCATTTTATGATAATAAGATATGGATTCTGGTGCCAGTGGTTAGACGTTGGAAATAACATTGGTGAAACACAATTTATATGGACGACATGTAACTTGTGACAATGGTATGGCTATCTCATACAACTAATGTAAGGATAACATGTTTCTGATAATGGTTTGGCTATCTAATATAACCAGTCAGTGGACAGATGTATCCTATCAAATATCTTACATTGTACTGTTACTGAATACTGAAACAAGCATACATGTTTGCATTATATTTACAGAACCATCGCTAATACATACCTGGCTGACATTTTCCTCCTACAAGAAGTCCATTGTCATCATAATATGATGTTTTACATGTACATTTGTTATTTCTACATTCAGAATCAGGATCAGAACATTCACCAATAGTTCCATTACAGCTCTCTCCATTAGCTTTATCTATAATTAACAGTGGTTTTTTTAAATCTGTACAACATTAATAATTTCATGGTCAGTTTGTTGTTGAACAATCAAGAGATTAGGCGACATTTTTATTGTGACACGGTAGAATATACACAAAACTTAGCTGACGTAACATAGCCATATTTGTACAGAAGAATGTTATTCAGTCAAATTATTTGAACTTGGCAGTTGAGAAAAAAAAACACTATAACATTCATTCACATCACATATAACCAAAATGAAAGTAATGTTTTTCACTTATATATACATTTATAAAGTAATATGTATATGACACTGTCTATGATACACAAATCTATAACTTAGCAGGGCAAAATATAACATTGTGCCTTTGATCCATACACACAATGATGAAATAGAAATTTTGATAAGATTCAGTTATAAAGAAGTTATAAAGAATGTCATAAGTAAAAGTTGTGTACTGCTTTGAAATTCTAACAACATTGTCCTTTGATCCACGACTAAAATTTGGTGATTAAACATTCAAGGGTTCTCAAATTGACAGAGTACAGAAGTTGATTTAAATACATTCAATTAAACTATGTATACAGTATTGTGCAAATAAAAGCAAAGTCATCCATTATTTAACAGAACTTTATGACCCTCTGGGCATTTCATGACTGTATTCATATGCATATAATTGGTTGTTATTAATCTCATAAAAACAACATATATAACAAGCTCAGAGTACTTGAGAAAGATGTTAGTTTATACAAAATGTCATAAATACTTACTTGCAACACAACTAGAACCTTCTGGATGATATCCAGGATCACAAGTACACTTGTAATTGATGCAAGTAGCAAATTGGTCAGAACATTGATCTGTATTATAATTGTTCCAATCTGTTGCAGTACATGATGTATTCATACTTTTTCCTAAAATAATTGATTATTGACAATTATTTGAGTTAATATTTCATTTTCAACAGCATTTAATTATTTATTATAAATTGATATAATTTACTAGTGATATTTGTTCTCTAAGGTTTTAATTTCGTGTTAGGTATAAAAACAAATCAAAAGTCATATTAAATAACAGTCATGATATCATTCATCAATGTCACAGATAAGACTTTTACAATGCTTTATAATTGGATTACATTAGCTTCTTATATTAGATCACTAGTATCTATCTCATATACATTATCAAGTAAACTAGGTCAAAAAATATTCACAGTCTATGAATATGAATGGTTATTAATTGCATATAAGATAAAACTCTTACGTATTTGACAGTTCCCACCATAATTATTAGCAGTATTAGTATCATAGTAAGTACTTATACAAACACAAATGTTCGAAACACATTGAGAATTTGACTTTATACAAGCATCTGCCATTGGACATACAGAACCCAATTCAACTTCTGTAAATGTAAAAGATAACTAAGTAATCTTAAATGTTTTCACAAAATTTTATAACTTTTCAACTAAAACAATATAAATTTGAATTCAACCTAATTTTACATGTCGTGACAGATACAAACAGTTGTGTGGGAAATATTACTGACATTTTTGTTCAACAGTATCATAGGACAAATCTTAACACATTATTTAAATGAGACAAACTTTAATTACAATATTTACAAAAGTACAATAGTAATACTAGCTGAATGAAACTTTTTTGGTCGTCGATTTCTTGTTTTGAACAAAATCATTAACATAATAAAGTTATAATCATATTGATGATTTAAATAGTATCAGTACATGTATATATAATTCAATGCACTGTTTTCTAATGAAATATCCAGTGTACATGTACACTGAAATGAGAACAAAACTTATCTGTAAATAAAACATTCATTTTCTAAGTAAATAAATACAATAATATAAATATAATAAATTATAATACATAAAACATAAAATGTTTACATACTATAAACACATTGTCCACCAATATTACTGTTACCATTATCATCATAATAGTTACTTGTACATCTACATTTGTAACCATTTCCAACATTCTGACAGATAGAATACACATCATTACAAGGTTCAGTAATTGATACACCAGAACTTGAATTTGGACATTCATCTCCTAGATCAACCTCTACAATACATAAGATACATGTACTTTTACATGTGTGAGCGAGATTAGATAATTCATAAACCGCAAATAAGTAAGTTAAATTTTAGATTTAGATATTTAGCCCCTACATCAATCTCTAAAATACACTAAATACATACGGTAAGACAATATCATAAACAACATATTAGTAGGGTAAATGTGTTAAGATTCAATACCAATGTATTTAAATGAATTTATAAATTAAATTGCCATAAAGCTATACAGATGACATTGATAAACACTATTACTGTACTCACACATAAATGTGGTTTTTTTATATTAGAGGAACGATACAATATCAATTTATATTAATCAAAACACAATATAAATGTCTTACACATACATATGAGAGTCATAGAACTATACCATAGCTAAAGTGTAGATAGATTTTTATACATATTTTTATAAGGTATCTATTATTTTATGTACATTGTATCATATGCATGTCTGAAAGTAATAACAAAATATCTAAATAACATTATTCTCTCAATACGGTATGATAACACTCGTCTCAGTACAAACAATTAGATAATGAAACATTTCATTTGACATGTTATTCTGAGCATACAAGAAAAATAAATCATGTTTGTAAAACATCATATCCACACAGCGACTGCTTGTCATGAAGACATTTGATAAAGATTTTAAAAAATTTCAAATGGCAAAACCAATTTAAATACAACTGAGGAAAGTGTTCTCCATGAATCTGCTTTGGTTTCTTCCTCCTTCATCCCTGAGACACAAAAAATAACAGTAGGTCTTAACAGGTCATGTCATACATTCATGCCACATTTGCAGTAAAAGTGGTATAATTGTTCAAATGTTATCTAAAGACAAAGTTTACGTATAAAGTGTAGCGAATACATCAACTTTTAATCCTGTGACCCTAAAATCAAAAACAATTATTTTATTGCTAAAAGCAAACATCAACAGCAAGTTTTCAGTCATGGATTACCGGATGCTCAGTAAATGTGTGCAAAACAATTCCATTTTATGTCGGATACTCCCCAACCAACTGGTGGGCATTTGAAAAACAATGTACCACCTTTCCTATGATAGCGAGACATTATAAGGTATTTAATTGATGATAACATAATATTTATACTAACTTCCTATACATGTTCCCCCAATACTTGTTCTACCATTGTTGTCATAGTAACCAGACTTACATACACATGTACTACCACTACATTCAGCATTACTGTCACTACATGCGCCATTTATATTTGGACAATTTTCACCAAGTTGTTTCTCTGAAGAAAAAAAAATCATCATTCACTTAACTTTATGATAAATTCTGTTCCTCTTACTTAGTACCATGACCTATTGCAAATAATGCAGTATTGACATTTACTTTCTTGTAGGTAAGTAAGAAAGTAAGTAATATTTTTTTATAAAGTTGGGAAGCATAACATGTACATGTACCTTTAATAAGTAAAGGCTATAATCACACAACTAGGAAATAATGGACTATCATGGTTGTACAAACAATGATACACAAGAGGGGCATTGCTTGAGCAAATCGCTACATATTGCTATGTGTCCTGGTTCCCATCTTACAACAAAAGAAATAAGTGAGTGACATCAAATTAAGGGTACCATGGTATAAAGCGAAACATAGCAATTTGCTTAAGCAACGCCCCTCTTGTGTATCATTGTTTGTAAACTACAATGAAGTTAAAATTAACTGAGAAACAAATATAATAAAAATCTCCACATTTAGTTTAAACAATGAGTCAGTAATATGTTCTTGATTTATCCACAGTTTGATTTTTTTCTTTGTCCTTCAAGACTAACAGATATTGCATTACTTTTGTTTTACAATATCAATATACCAGGTAAAAACAAAACATCTAGTAAACAATGCATATAAAACCAGAGGAAAACATGGTACAAATGTACTGCAATAAGTCTTTAAATAACAGAGTTTTCTTAAAAGGTGCAAATAGTAAATTGATGTACAATCAATAACTAACACATAAAAGCGATGTACTAAACCCCACAAAGAGTTGTTGTTATTAAAATATCGTATCATCAGCTTCATATATGTATTGCCTAGACAGCAACTGTCATAAACGTTGATTACAATAATAAAATAAGCATCAAACACACATGAACACAAGTCAAACATATTCTTTCATAACATAATATATTGAACAAATAGTTTAAATAAGAAATACTTACTTTCTACACATGTACCACCAGTATCTGATGTACCTGTATTGTCATAGTAACCAGATTTACAGGTACATTTCTGTAAGCTACATTCAGCATTACCATCGGCACAGTCTGTAGCCAATGTGCATGAAGCTCCTAACTGTTCCTCTGTTTTAAAAGAAATATACAAAGTAAAAGAATGTTGATATGTATGATGTTTAAACTAACATTTCAAAAATAAGTTATCGTATATAATGTATAGTACTGTCTTGAAATATCTACATGTACATGCAAAAGTTACCAAATAAAAGAAAATTTGTCTCAAACCATATAAAGTTTGTAAATATAAGTTGGCATAACTCGACAAAAATGAATATCTTCATAACTTGGCAGAAGATCCAACATTGTCTTTAATCAGGATAGTTCCTTTCATATTTACAAATAAAACAAAAGCAGACAGAAAATGTTTCAATTTATAAAACATTATGCCCTCCCAACAACATCTTCAATATATCTAACAAGCACAAAATAGCACAAAAACTAAGACAGGCATTTTGAACCCAGTAGATGATGTCTGCTAACCAGATTAATAGGGGAAAAAGGGCCCAGAATAAATCTTAAATGGGCCTTGAACATTGACCCCTAAATCATTATAAGTCAAGGCATTAAACTATTATAGAATTTTCACATTAAACAGTTATGGTGTTCCCCAATTATTGTGAGGACAGTGAAAGGTCCACCAACTGACAATAGTGAGCAAGAGACATTTGTTATTCAAAATGTCTAATTTCCAAAAAAGGGAATTCTGTTTCAAAGATTTGTTATTCAATTATATATTATGTTCGACATGTACTTAGTAAAAAAGAATTTACACAGTTAATCAACACTTTCGATGCACAAATATGATCATCAATAGATGTTGAAACAACTAACAAGTTTACCTAAACAATTTTCTTTGATAAGAAGCCTTAATTACAGAAATAGGTGAAACAAATTCTTAAATGGATAAAAAACAAATTACTTGACTTTCCACAAAAAAGTTGACTTTTCATGATAAGGCCATAAATCATATTGTGGTGGCTAGATTCAATATATAACAAGAAATGTTATGTGGAAACCACATTAAAGCCAGGTTTAAAAACTTAAAGGCAAAAATTACAAAGGGCAATCATCCATAACAAAGTCAGGTAGAGTTTTGGCTGCTGTCTTATTCTGTTGATCACATGGTATTTCATCAATGTATGAAGTTTCATAAAGATCTGACAATAAATGGCAGAGATATATGCTAAATTGAAAACTTAAATGCAATTGTTAACATTACAAGACACCCGACTGACTGCCTTACCGCCCACCCACATTACACCAACCTATTAGCAGAATTTTTCGTTGAAAAATCTGGCTAAAAAGGAACAATATTTAGACATGCAGTATTATAAAATTGAAAAAAAAATCATGTAATAATGAAAGCATCACTAACTAAGAGAGCATTGTCCATTCTTGTTATAATAACCACTGATACATGTACACTTATATCCAGTGTTTGTATTGGTACATTCAGCATTACTATCACTACATGGTACAGATGATGATGCAAAGTTAGATGGACAACTTGAATCAATTGATACCTCTGAAATATTGTAAAAATACACAGTCAACATAAATCACACATATATATAAAGAAAATATCAATCTGATCCACAATAAGATGAACAACTTAATGTATGAAATCTAAGAGTAACAAGCCTTTATTTTTTTTAAGGACAACCATGGATCTAAAGTATTACATTCAGATAAATCATTGGAATTTTTCAAGATCGAGGTAAAAAATACCAACATAACCTCTTGAGATTTGTGTTATTTTTTATCTACATAGTTCACAATTTCCAACAACATCAGATTTTTCTGTGTTGTCATAGCAACCACTATCACAAAACTTTTTCCTGAGGCATAACATTTTGTTTTATTTCCTATACATGTTGCCGTGGACTTTATGATAAATACAATGGATAGAGATAAAGACATGCAGTATTATAAATTCAAAAATCATTAAAGAATAAAAGAATCACTTACTAGCAGAGCATACCCCATTCTTGTTATAATAACCACTGATACATGTACACTTATATCCAGTGTTTGTATATGTACATCTAGCATTAGTATCATTACAGGGTACAGATGATAATGCAAACTTAGATGGACAACTTGAACCAATTGATTCCTCTAAAATAGTGTAGAAACAATTATATATATATACCGCATTTGTATAGCGCTCTTTCCATATTCAATATATGTTCAAAAGCGCTTCACAATCATATGCATAATTAGGAAAAAACTAGTTTAAATGAAAATGAAAGTGATTAAGAGATGATAAAATATAAAAAAACATAAACTGAAGAGTCATATAAAACTAAGAATTAGTGATCAATAAAGTGCTAATAGCAGTTTAAAAACAACAACAACAACAAAACCGGTGAATTTTCAACTGCAAAAAAAATAGTGAATGAGAGATAATGGATTGTTGATAGAACGGCAGCAAAATGGTCGATGGGGAATCAGGCCAATGCCCCGAAAATCCATGATTGCAAGGTGCAAAGTTGGATTCTAATCCAAGGCTCCTGCCCGAACATCCACCAGCATCATCGCCCGCGCGTCCCCCAACAATGCATTATATAGTGATAAAGTAAAAGTGATAAAAATTATGATTAGATTATGAGAAAAGGCGGCCACCGACCAATAGGGAATCCAGCCAGATGCCTTCAAGTTGAAAAATCCATGATTGCAAGGTGCAAAGTCGGACTCTAATCCAAGGATCCCTCTGGAACATCCATCAGCGTCTGTGCCTGATTGGTTAGATAAGGTATTAATCTTAAAGGTAATGATTATATTATTGGTGGAAAGGCAACACCTAGCCAATGGGGAATCTGGCTAGATGCCCTAGAAAATCCATAATTGCAATGTGCAAAGTCCGATTCCGATCCAAGGATCCCGCCAGAACATCCATCAGTGTCAGTGCCTGATTGGTTATATAAAGTATAAATCTTAAAGGTAATGAGTAAATAAACAGTGAAAATGCAACCCCCAGCCAATGGGGGAAACTGGCTGGATGCCCTGGAAAATCCATAATTGCAAGATACAAAGTTGGATTCTAATCCAAGGATCCCACCAGAACATCCATCATTCGGCCGCACATTATTTTGTAATTAACCTAGTGCATATTTATGGGGTATTTTTTTTTAGGTTTTTTTTTTCTTTTAAGAATTTAATAATTTAATAGTGTTATATGTTCATAATTTGGGTATATTTTAAGCTCATTTAGCCAGATAGTTGATATTGATTAAAAGAAATTTTCTCTGTAGAATAAGCATTACAACTGGACTTATTAATAAACCATTTTAAAATTAAATTCAGTTATGTAAAATTTCTTTAATTAAAATGAATTATAAAAAAGTAAGTTTTTAAAAGTTTCTTAAAACTGTACAAAGACTGAGCTTGTTTTACTTCTAATGGGAGATTATTCCAATAATGAGGTGCTGTCCATTCAAAAGATACTTAGTCAACAGCAAGCACACAAATGATACTAAATTAGATGGACAATTGAAGCTATTTTTCAAAACAAAAAGGACTGATATTAAGACATGCAGTATTGGAAGAAGAAAATCATTAAATAATGAAAGAATCACTCACTCTGAGTGCATACTCTATTCTTGTTATAATAACCATCAATACATGTACACTCATATCCAGTACCTGTACTGGAACATTCAGCATTACTATCACTACATGGTACAGATGATGATGCAAAGCTAGATGGACAATTAGAACCAACTGATATCTCTGAAATATTGTAGAAGTAATACTTAGTATACATCGATCACACAAATGATACACAACAACATGGACAATTGAAACATTAGTACTATTTACAAGGGGGAAATCTTGATCTAGAATATTACACTTGGTTAGACAACAGAAATATTTCAATTTCCTGGTAAACAATACTAACATCATCTCATCGGACTTGTCTTATATATTTTATACTTACTTTGTACACAAGTTCCACCAGTATCTGATGTTCCTGTGTTGTCATAGTAAGTATCAATACAAACACATTTTCCTGAACTGCCACATTTTGTATTTTCACCTTTACATGTTGCGTTGAATGAACAAGTCTTTCCTAAATCTACCTCTGAAATAAGTATACATATAAATGGTATAGTCTGTAATTTTCACAAACTTTAAGGTTCCACTATCACTGCACTCATTATCTGAAGTTCAAATACTTAACTTGCAAAAATATTTTCATGAGAATAATAACACATGAGATAAGTATGTACAAAAGACAAAATTATGACTTGAACATCTTGTTATTCAGATAATGGAAACGTAAAATCTGTGCAGCAAATATAGTTAAAATATTCTCAATAGGTTCCAGCATAATTAAACAAGAGCGTCCAGAAGATAATGGAAAGATCACCTGATATGTATAGAGCTAAGCTGTATGTTTTGACCACAGAAACAAAACTTGAACGGACCTTGTAAAGAACATTAGGATAATGTCACATGCCAGATGTGGATGCTCTAGGCTATGTGGTTTAAGCGAAGAAGACTTAAAACATTTACATATACTAGGTATAACTCTGTGTAAAACTGTTGATCCCTTTAGCTGGGTCAATTAAGACCCCAAGGGCATAATTTGAACTTACATAGTAGATGATGTTAAGGTGGTGCCAGATAAGGAAGCTCTAGGCCAAGCAGATTTAAAGAATATTTTTTAAAAAAACTTCCTTTCAATTGAGATAAGCATGAAATGGAATGTCTAGCAACTATAAAGCAGCTTTACTCCAAAAACATTCTACTAAGTTTGAGAAACATTATCCCAAGTGTTTAGGAGATGTTTTTTAAGTTTAAAATGTACACGCATGCCACATGACAGTCAAAAGCCTTCCTAAAGTGAGCTAAAAATACCAGCATAGCAGCATATATTGCCAACCATTGAAATAAGCTGCAATTTGGAATATTCTTAAGTTTTCATTCTAATAATATTAACTCTCACTAAATCAGTCTTATGTTTTTATGAAATACTTACGCGGCAAGCAAGTTCCACCAACTGTTTCTCCTGTGTCATCATAGAAACCAGTTTCACATACACATTTCCTTGTTAAGGTTGTGCTACATTTTGTATTACTTCCTTTACATTCTGCATCCGATGAACAAGACTGTCCTAACTCTACCTCTGAAATGTTTATATGTTTATTAAATACATTTCCTGTTTTTTATTTTGAAAAGACTATAAATTGTTTTACACACAGAACTAGAATTATTGTCATCTGATTGAAATTATACTTATTATAAAACCTATTGTTTAAAACAAATCATTGATTTAGTTGCTTTAAAATACACTGTCAAATCAGCAGTATTGCCTATCAAGTCAAGTATTGACCCCTATTGCAGATTAAATGTCAACCATGTCAATGCTGAGGCAACAGCATAATATATAAGGCTATCAAAGAAAAACTTATTATATAAAATGGAAGGAGATAAAGACATGCAGTATTGGAAATAAGAAAATCATTAAAGAATAAAATACATGTAACAACTTACTAGGTGAGCATGCTCCATTCTTGTTATAATAACCACTAATACATGTACACTTATATCCATTGTCAGTACTGGTACATATAGCATAAGTATCACTACATGGTACAGATGGTGATAAGTTAGATGGACAACTTAAACCAGTTGATTTCTCTGAAATATTGTAGGAGTAATATCAACATCAATGAAAACAAGAGCAGTCAGAGAAAACAGCATGCTCGACTAAGTAAGTATTTGTCACAGGAGATGTGGTTGATGATAAGGAACATACATATTTTAAAATTTGGAAATATAACCTTAACAAATTAAAAGTAAAAAACAATATTAAAAAATCATTAAAATTTAAGTTCATGGGAGACAATTTTGAAAAAAATGTATTTGGAGTTACGAACCTTGTCACATGAGATGTGGTTGATAATAAAAAACATATATTTAAAGTTTGAAGTCAATACCTAAAGAAATAAAACAGTTGCAGTAAAAACAACCATTGTTTTAAGAAAACTCTAAATTCGAAGAGAGATAATTCTGAAATAAATGAATTTGGAGTTATGAAACTTGTCCCATTAGATGTGGTTGATAGTAAGGAACATACACTTAACTAAAGTTCTAACCGATCACATTTCAAATTTTGATTATTTTATAACGGGCCAATGGATCCTTATTAAATTTTGCAGATGATTTTTGTGTCATTTTCTACCAATTTGTGGAAAGAAAATAATTTGATACAATCCGATGCACTCAAGTGGGATACTGGGTGTGATTTACACATTTTTGGCACGAAATGTTTGTGCAGAGCATGTTGAGTATTAAATTTCACTTTGCATAAATCTTTGTTAACTTTTTAAGTGAAAAACATAAAACATTGCGGGAATGTCGATGCAGGATCGTGGCCTCTATCAGACAGGTGAGTGGTTGTTCATGGAAATATCTTTAAAAAATATCGATAAATATTGTTTAAATAGAAAATGCTATGGTTTTATTATTCTCAATGTGTTCATTCCTATTTCAAGTTGCATGACACTTCAATCGGTCCTCTTTGACGATTGGGATTTTGGACGAAGTATCAAGGGACTGATAACGTTTCTTACTGACGCCGAAGACCAAGAACAAAGGTTACAACTCGCGGATGGATTGATATTCGTGCAATGTTCTATGTTTTTTCATTTATAAAGTTAACAAAGATTTATGCAAAGTGGAATTTAATACTCACCACGCTCTCTGACTCTGCACAAACATTTCGTGCCAAAATATGTAAATTACACCCTATGTCCTGCTTGAGTGCATTGAACCGTATCAAATTACTTTTCTTTAAAAAATCGGTAGAAAATGACACAAAAATCACCTCTGCAAAATTTAATAAAGAACCATTGGCCCGTTATAAAATAATCAAACTTTGAAAAGTGATGGGTTAGAATTTTTGTTCAGTGTATATTTAAAGTTTGAAGTTGATACCTTATGAAATATAAAAGATATACATGAATAGTAAAAAATATTTTACTGCACAAAAACTTTAATCAGAAATGTGGACGTGCACGCCGATGCTAGGGCGAGTAGCAGAGCTCTCCATTTACTTCATAAAGTCGAGCTAAAAATGATACATGGTCAAATGGACAACTGGACCTTTTTCAGAGTTATAAAAGCAGTTTAATGTTACCCAAAGCTATACATTGAAAAAGTATTATATTGTAACTGAAGACTAGACAAAAATAATGTTGCAAATCATTGATCTAGAATATTACACTCAGTCTAACAGGAGGAAATATTCAAGTTCTCTGTTAAACCTTCGTTTTTCAAGTAAATAAATACAATAATACAAATATAATAAATTAAAATACATAAATTATAAAATGTTCACATACTATTAACACATTGTCCTCCAGCAATATTGTAACCATTATCATCATAATAGTTACTTGTACATCTACATTTGTAACCATTTCCATCATCCAGACAGGTAGAATATACATCATTACAAGGTTCAGAAGCTGTTACACCAGTACTTGGATTTGGACATTGAGCTCCTAGATCAACCTCTACAATACACAAGATACATATAGCTTTATATATATGACGGAGGTAATACAATTCATAAACAAATAAGTAAGTTTAGATGTTAGATTTAGATATTGAGCTCCTATATGAATCACTAAAATACATTAAATACATACAGTAAGACAATATCATAAACAACATATCAGTAGAGAAAATGTGTTAAGATTAACTATTCAATACAAATGTATATAAATAGATATATGAATTTAATTGACATAAATCTATACAGATGTCAATATCACTACATGGTACAGATGGTGATAAGTTTGATGGTCAAGTTGAACCAGTTGATATCTCAGAAATAGCGTAGAAGTCAATACAAATGATACATAATAAAATGAACAACTGGACTTTTTTCAAAAGTAATTCAGAAGAAATACTGAGTGAGAAGCATGTTTAATTCCACCAAAAGTTGGAAAAGTATTATATTGAAACAGAAGACTAGGCATTATTAATGTATCCAATCATTGATCTAGAATATTACACTCAGCCATGCAGGAGAAAATACTCAAGTTCTCTGTTAAACAACACCAATATCAACCCATGGAAATAAAGTTTTATAAATTATACATACTTTGTACACAAGTTCCACCAACATCTGATGTTCCTGTGTTGTCATAGTAACCAGTATCACAAACACATTTCCCCGAGGTGCTACATTTTGTATTTCCACCTTTACATGCTGCATTGGATGAACAAGTCTCTCCTAAGTCGACCTCTGAAATATTTATGTTTGGTTTAATATTTTTTCTGTTTTTTTTTTCATGACAATGCTCTACATTGTTTTATACATGGAACCAATAGTGTTGTCATGAATGGCATCTGGTATCATAAACATACTTCGATAAAAGCAAAACATTAACATAGAGATAAAAACATCAATTTGCAGTTCACATTTAAAAATCACTAGCACTGAAAATGTATCAACAATTGGTTGTGCAAGTTTAAAATAAAATTTCATCTTCAAAGAACTAGGTAAGTACATTTAATAAAGCTTAAATCTAATATTCTATTAAATGGACAAAAAAAATCAATTCGATAAAAATCATATGGGAACTCTACTAGTCAACAATTCATTGTCTTAAGAATACTTATCAAAACAGATCTTTAAAACTACACAGTTTCAAGCTTCTGGTATAATTAAAAGGATGAAAATAAGTATCTTGAAACAAACTTTCTCAGAAGATTCTGACACCATTGTATAAAACCGATGCATCAATGTAAATTCAAGTAAAGCATTTCATCACCACATTTCTACTTTTAAAAGTAATTGTACTGCTTTAACAATAGAATTATTATCTCATGCTTAAGCTTCAAAATAAAAACATAATACAATTAATGTTAAAGGAATATTTTTAAAACAATATCAGTTGTACAATACAATTTTAGTGATATTAGTTTTGTAAGTACGTAGTCAAATATATAACAACTGTGATACACATGGAACAATCAAGTCTCTCAATCAACAGCAACATGATACTGAAACAATAGTAACATAAAATAATTACAATAACTATATTTGGCACCGATACTTCAAAAAGTTAATGCTTATAAAATCTGTCTCAGTGGACAAATGGTAAGTGTTGACTTATAATCACAATGACCATTCAATGAAAGGGGTTGTTAGTTAAAAGTCCAACTGCCACCACAACATTTATGTAAGAAATCAGTTAGTGTCTTGAGGATGATGAACTATAGTACTGATGAAAGTTAAGAAGAAAGATGATTCAGTGAAATGGTTCATTAATGTGACAAGAGCTGATGAAAAAGATGTGAAACAAACAAACAAACTAATATACTTATAAGTATCTACAATGTTTTATATAACACTAAACTATGAATTTAATAATCTAATTATTGTCGTGACATGCATATTGCTTTATTGTATCAAGCAAGAAGTAAAATCTACTGCCTGGATCAAGTAAACTCCCAACAACTTAAATATGGTTTTGGTTATCAAATACTTAGCAATTGACCATGTACTTTAACAACCATGACATGATAAAAAAGATGAATAAGTTGAGCACACTGTTGAAATGTAAATTTGATCTGACTGGCAGTTTACCTATAGTGAAGGCTAGTCCGACAAAGCTTTATAAACAATGTATGTTAAAAACTATCTAAGTAAAGACCACTTAAATTACCTAAAGCATTTTGATATTGAGGCTCCAGAGCCCTAACAAGATTTTTCCAATGCTTGGAGCATGTGTTATGTATTGGAACCAAATGATACATCATTGATCCGGTCTATGATCTTATATTCTTATCAATATAAAACCTCAAAACTAGTTAAATCAAAATCAGAACATTAGTATGGTTTCTATAGTGTTAACAATGTTTTCCATAGATTTTAACATAAGACATCATTTACCCCACCTGACTTATTATCAAACTTATATAAATTTACTCAGAGTTTAATATCAAAAGTCATAGGTAAATTTGTATCAAATCATAGCCACACTCACCATTGCAACTCTATATAGTTGTAAAGTTGGTGAACATGAAAGCATGAAACTTAGTCTATGAAATCCCATTATTATTCATCCTTTTATATTAGTGTTTTATATGCATATTGTAACTTCCATTCAACACTTAACTCAATTTCAAAATTATTCAAAATGTACAATGTGAAAAGTTTATAAAGTTACATAGACACAGTATTGTTAAAATGTAACAAAATGTGCATAAATCAATTTTAAGCATAAGTTCTACAGTATCACAGTACGATTTTTTGTAGTTATCACCAGAACTGTCCTGAAAACAAGTGTTCTAGGATGATACAGATTGAAAGAAGCCTGTTCGACTAAAAAAGCGGGCATCATAGTCAACCACCCAATATGTGACTTTTAAAAATATCATTGACAAAAGAAGAATAATGTACACTCGACTATTCAGGGAGTTAAATTGCTAATGTAAACAAGGGAATGAGTTCAACTTGTATTTTCAAAATTTCTTTATCAGAATTGTCTAAATTTTAAAAGACCACCACTTATAATAACCATATGGACTTGAGTGAAGCTTCAAGTCAATCCAAAGGTATTTTCAAATATACAGTGCTGCATCAAATACCATAACCCTAGTTACAAAGATATAAACAAGTTACAAAGATATAAACAAGTTGCACCAAACTTTAATCAAGAATTTGTAAGTAAAGTAGGACAATAGTTCAGTAGAACATCTTGCTAGAGTTATGGAACTTGGTACTTTATTTCCAACAACAACAACCCCATTAACATCTGTGAAGTTTCAAGTAAATCACTGTAGTAGTCACAAAGTTCAAAAGGTTCATATGCACCAACTTGTCAAGTTATGAATGAACAAAACATAGTTTCGTACACTGATGTTTTAATAACATAGTTAAACATAAAAAAATACAATATCTTTAACTACCAAGATATAACTTCAATAGTATACAAAATATCACAATAAACATGAAAATATCCATTTACACTAAAGAGAAATAAAGACTTGCAGTCTTTCCTAAAAGAGATACTGAACACTCAAAATGCACTAACTATAAAACTTACTACAACTTTGTTTTAATAAGTTAAGCCATGTGTTAAAGCAAGAAGGTGTGACAAGCTGTTAGCATTCATTGGAGAAATCATTACAAAGCCAATCAAAGAGGGTACAAGTTTCTCTAATAAATATATCATTCCAGCATTAGTAAAAAGATAGATAACAAGTATATAGATGTTACCATGGCATTTCCAAATATACAATATGGAATAATAAATGTTAGTCATGCACAATTTTATTATGGTGTTACTGTTTTTAAAACTATTTAGCTTAAGAATCACTCATCTACTATTCATACTTTAATGGTAAATAGTTTTACTCTTACAATATTGAAAGTTAAATGTTAGTCAAGCATAATATCAAGTTATTGTTTTTTAAACTGTTAAGCTGAGAGAATTACTCAACCACTATTTCTTACGTGAAGTGCAAACTCCGCTGTTCTCATAGTAATCACTTTTACATTCACAAGTACTACCAGAACTTATACTAGTACATTCAGCATTAGGATCTTTACAAGGTAAATTAGATGCTACGTTACTGGGACAAGAACCACCTACTGCAATCTCTACAAAAACAACAATAATGAATCAGTTAAATGGTACATGAAGAAGTGACAATCAGAGCATTTATATAATTTATATTTAAGAAAATAAGTTTTCCGTACAACTTAAAACAACTAATTAAACTCTTATTTTTAAATTGTTATAGTCACTTTAAGTTAAAAAACAAAACATTTAATCAACTCAAAATGATATGTAATAAGTCATCATCAATAATATGTCAAACAAAAATCTTAACAAGAGTAAACATTCTCTTACTCTTACAACTTTGAAAGTTATATGTTAGTAATAACTACTAAAACCATGAAGCTGAGTAAATCACTTGTTTACAATTTCTTACTTGAAGCGCAACTTCCATTGTTGTTATAGTAATCACTTTTACATTTACAAGTAGAATTCATACATTCAGCATTAGGATCATTACAAGGTATAGTGGACGCTACGGTACTGGGACAAAAAACACCCACAACAATCTCTACAAAACAACAGTAATGAATCAGTTAAATGGTATATGAAGAAGTGAAAATGAGAACATCTTTTTAAATAAATTTATATTCATTTTGTTAATCATTGTTTGAAGTTGATGGTAACAAATCCGTTATCTCATTAAATGATCATGCAAACAAAGATGAAGTTTGAAAGATGTAATCAAAACATTTAAATATTTTACTATGTTTATGTTCAATTGAAATTTCAGCCGTTTAGAAACAATCAATTAAGTATAACAGTGTATGGTGATGGACACAGCTAAACAGCTTCTTGGATACTTTTCTTTAAGAGAAATTGCCATTCACAAGGTACTAACAAGTTTCCTTTCAAATAGCATAATATGTCAATCTATTAAACTTAACATCTGTAAACATTCTCTTACTCAGAACACACACTCCATTGTTGACATAGAAACCACTTTTACATTTACATTTATATCCATTATCTGTACTAATACATTCAGCATTAGAATCACTACATGGTAGAGTTGCTGATACAGTATCGGGACAAGTTCCATCTAAAGATATCTCTACAATAAAATAAAATTTGAATGTTTGGTCAGATTACTTTTCACACAGTTCTGTTGTTAAGCTCACAACTTCCTTTTCAATAAAGGAAATTTGCATCAATATTGGCTTTTTTTACTTGAAATCCTATGCTACAATGTTATCACTGTCCTAATACCTCAACACTGTACCACTAAATAAATTAATATATCTTTAATTTAAATCTAATATGTATTTAAATTACACTGACCAGTAAGACTTTCTGATATTTTTCAAAATATATCATAATCATCAGAATTTAACAATTTTTTTTTCTTTAATATTCATTTATCATAAAAAGTTCAGGTAATTCTTGTAATAAAAATAATTGTCACAGTCAAAAAACTTTGACTTGCAAGACACAATAAGTATTCAATTGGTAAATCAACAAGCTACCAAGATTTAACAAATAAAATAAAGGTTCTTACTAGATTTACACTCTCCATTGTCGTAAAAGAATCCATCTTTGCATTCACAGTTATTTGTACTATTACTACATATAGCATTAGAATCAAGGCAAGGTAATGTTGGTGCTACATTAGTGGGGCAAGTTTGACTTACATGTACCTCTAAAATATCAAAATATGGAGAAAGTGAAAATAAAAAGAACACAATTACATAAAACAACACAAAATGAGCAAGAACTATTTTGAAATATAAGTCCTTAAAACTGACATAAAATAATTTTCTAGAATACCCATCCTTTATTCCACATGCCATGCAGTATCAACAGAACTAACAAGGGGCATGGAACTAACTACAATAAAAATTATCTTGATAGTTCCAACCAAGATTAACATAAAGGATTGCCCTTTGCCAAAAGGTTTGGAAAACATACTCTATACAACACATAAGGAACATAAAACAAAAACTAGTAAATAACTTGAAAGTAGAATACTAACATACTCAAAATCTAAATTTTCATATCATAACATTACACATGTTATTATAATTTGAACATGTTCATAAAGGTTTTGTTTGCTTATCATTTTAAGACAATAGTGCCTAGATATGTTGTGCAAACATTTGATGCTTAGTAAGTAAACAAGCATGTTTATCATATCACATGACATTTTGTGTACGTACTAAATAGTGCTAAACTTTCCCATGTTCTTCTATTAGGGAATCCCTACATACATGCAGGAAACCCTGCCAGAAATGCATCAGCTGATGCCTTCAACGATGAGTAGTACATATACATACAAAATTAATTTCATTAAATATGGGAGATTTTATTTGCCTGTGAACTCCAATCATGAAAACAATTCATATTCAATATTTATTTCATGCACATATAAGTAGTGCTTATGCAAGAAAGAGGGGGTGTAGGAGTGAGGTCAAATAGGACATAACAATTCCAGATTTATAAATCCAAACTTTTTTCAATTACATAACCAAATTCTATACATGTAGCAAGTCAGACTGAAAAAGAGACAGTCGCTTCATATTAGTGATATTAACAAAAGAACAGTCAGGAAGGAGTCACTAACACAAGCATCTTAAATACACTTCTAAGCAGAGATTGTTTTTTAACACAATTCAGATAAATCATCATGATAATTTAACCTTTGGCTACAATTAGATATTCACATGCAATTCAACTGGTGATGAGAAAGATTTCTGCTAAATTTTCAAGAATCAGTTCAGTCTTGGAAAATACATAATTTTCAGTAGAAGGGAGACAGCACACTTACAAAAGATATCAAAGTATGAGACACATCGCAGACAAACGCGAAACCACATTAAAGTATTTCTATATCATTAGCTATGGTTTAACATAGTTTCAATACACATGTTTTAGGTTTCAATACACATGTTTTAGAAAGTATAACAACAATAATTATTCCAGCTAAACACTGATAACAAGAAACAAGAGCTGTCAGGGGAGAAAGCATGCTCGACTTAGTAAGTGTTTGTCACAGGAGATGTGGTTGATGATAAGGAACATACATACATACTTTAAAATTTGAAAATATAACCTGAACAAATTCAAAGAAAAAAAAAGAGAAAAAATAGAAAACTATAAATTCAAGGGGGATAACTCTGAAAAAATGTATAAGGAGTTATGAATCTTGTCACATGAGATGTGGTTGATAATAAGGAACATATATCTAAAGTTTGAAATCAATACCTGAAGAAATAAAACAGTTGCAGTAAAAACAAACATTTTTTAAAGAAAATTCTAATTTCAAGGGGTGATAATTCTGAAAAAATATATTTGGAGTAATGAACCTTGTCACATGAGATGTGGTTGATAATAAGGAACATATATTTAAAGTTTGAAATCAATACCTAAAGAAATAAAACAGTTACAGTGAAAACAAACATTCTTTAAAGAAAACTCTAAGTTCAAGGGGAGATAATTCTTAAAAAAATGCATTCTGAGTTATGGACCATGTCACATGACATGTGGTTGATAGTAAGGAACATATATTTAAAGTTTGAAGTTAATATCTTAAGAAATAACAAAGATATAGAAGAAAGTATTTTACTGCACAAAAACTTTAATCAGAAATGTGGACGCGGACGCCGACGCCGGGGCGAGTAGGAGAGCTCTACATTACTTCGTAAAGTCAAGCTAAAAATTCTCAATCAGATTTTTACAAATTCTTTGTGAATACCAACAAGTAAAATGAATATTAACATTTAACAGTATATAAACCTTTGCAGAGCATCCCTCTACAAAACAAATTCTCTGCACAACATAAACTTTTAATATTACCCATAGGCATAATTTTAATTTCATTAATCATCAGCACAGCAACAATTAACATCTGAACAGAAACACTTTTTAGTCTCTCCCAGTGGGTGTTGTTCAAGACTGTATAATACAGTACTGTATATAATAATGAATATTTACATAGAAATTAATCATACTTAGATATAAAAGATGCAACTAGGACAAAATGTAAGCCATATCAACAGCCATTCTGCCTTTCAATAACTAATCATAACAATAACAAATCAGAATATATCAGACCAATAGGATATTAACAGAGGTAAAGAGAATATCATGCATGGCAGTCTAAAGTCACATAAAGCATCAGTAATAGGATAGCCAGGCACTGTTTCTAATTTCTTACTTCGGGTACAAAATCCACTATTGGTATAGTACTCAGGGCCACATCTGCATTTGAGTTCTTCACGTCTATTCTTACATATAGCATTTGTATCCTTGCATGGACTAGACTTTGACTCAAAAGCAGCAGGACAAGTTTCATATAAAGATAATTCTGTAATGCAAAAACACGTCTTCAAATGACAGCCCAAACATAAGCAAACAAAGCATACCACTTTTGATGTGTATGTCATAACATTCGAAACAACAATATAATATACGTATATCAGTTAGTTTTATTAGAATTAAAAGAATACCAGTATAATTAATACATTCAGAGATTAAAGTACTTATCATTATACCAGTTCTAAAATCATACTGATCTAGATACATATCTAGATAATAATGAAACTAAGTATAGGGTAATATAAAAGTCAGAATACTAATTAATAAAGTAAAATAAAATAGCACAGGGCTCGACATTAAATTTCTTAAACAAGGTTGCCAAATTGAACAAGAGCTCCGCTGGGTGGGTCGTTATACGCCCGTGTACTGTCCATGCTGTGTTCTGTTCCAAATAATGAACCGGTGACCTTGACTTTAACCCCGAGAACTCTAAAATATTGGTCACGTCATTGACTGGAGGGCTATCCAAAGCAAAGATTTCATGAACTTAGGTACAGCCGTTGGCGAGTTATCACCGGCACAAAGTTTCCGATATGACCTTTCAATGACCTTGTCCTTTGACATCAGGGCCTCACAACCAATAGGGCACATGCCTGGCCCATGGGCTATCCACACATTAAATTTGGTGAACCTGGGTGAAGCTGTTGTTGAGTTATCAACCCAACAAAATTATCTATATGATGTCCCAGTGACCTTGACCTTTGACTCCAGGACCACATATTCAATAAGGCACATACTTGACACAAGGGCTACACAAATTTAAAATTGATGAGTTATCGTCCGGACATAGGTTTTTCATATATTAGGTCCCAGTGAACTTGACCTTTGACACTGATGTCTCAAAAGCAATAGGGCATATTACTGACCCAAAGACTATCCACACACAAAATTTGGTGAACCTAGGTACAGTAGTTGTTGACTTATCGTCTAGACAATGTTTTTCCATACTAAGTATCAGTGACATTGACCTTTGACCCCGGAACCTCAGAACCAAAAGGGCACACACTTTAGACAAAGGCTATCCACAGAAAAAATTTGGTAAACCTAGGTAAAGTAGATGTTAAGTTATTGTCCAGACAAAGTTTTCATATTATGTCCCAGTGACCTTGACCTTTGACCCTGGAGTCTCAAAACCAATAGGGCACAGCCACTACCCAAGGGCTATCCACACATCAAATTTGGTGAATCTATGTGAATTCGTTGTTCAGTTATTGTCCGGACAAAATTTTCATATTTTATCTCCCAGTGACCTTGCCCTTTGACCCAGGGTCAAAAAATCAATAGGACACATCCTTGACCCTAGGGCTATCCACAAATAAAATTTGGAGAACCTAGATATAGTCGTTGTTGAGTTACCCTCCGGACAAAATTTTCATATTTCAAGTCCTAGTAACCTTGACCTTTTGGATCTAGGGTTTCAAAATCAATAGGAAACCCCCCTACCTAAGGGCTACCAACACATAAAACTTGGTGAACCTATGTGAAGTCGTTGTTGAGTTATTGTCCAAACAAAGTTTTCATTCTTTATGTCCCAGTGACATTGACCTTTGACCAAGGGGTCTAAAAATCAATAGGTCACCCGAAGGCTATCCGCAATTTTTTTTTAGTGAACCTAGGTACAGTCTGTGTTGAGTTATTGTCCAGAAAGGTTTCCATATCTTAAGTCCTAGTGACCTAGACCTTTGACCCTGGGGGCTAAAAATCAATAGGGAACCCCCTCTACCCATTGCTGTTCACAGTTAATATTTGGTGAGCCAATGTGTAGCTATATTTGAGTTTTGTCCGGACAAAGTATTCATACTTTATGTCCCAGTGACCTTGGCATTTGACCCTGGGTTCTCAAAATCAATAGGGTACATCCTTAACTGAAGGCTTTCAACAAATTTGGTGAACCTAGGTACAGTCGTTGTTGAGTTATCGTCCGGACAATATTTTCATATTTTTAGTCCCAGTGGCCTTGACCTTTAACCCTGGGATCTCAAAATCTACTCAAGGGCTATCAACACATAAAATTTGGAGAGCCTAAGTTATCCGTTGTTGAGTTATTGTCGGTACAAAGGTTTTTCATATATTAAGTCCCAGTGACCTTGACCTTTGACCGTGGGCTCTCAAAATCAATAGGGCACATCCTTGACCCAAGGGCTATCCACAAAAAAAATTTGGTGAACCTAGGTACAGTCCGTGTTGCGTTATTTTTCAGACAATGCTTTCATATCTTAAGTCACAGTGACCTTGACCTTTGACCCTGGGCTCTCAAAATAATTAGGGAACCCCCCTACCCAAGATCTATCCACATATATAATTTGAAGAACCTAGGTACTAGGTACATCATTTCTTGAGTTATCATCCGAACAAGCAATTGTCCACGGACGGACGAACAGACGGACGGATGGACAGACGGGCAACATCATTACATAATACGTCCCGTTTTTTCAAACGTTCATTAACATGACTTTATGGCGGTTATGGTGCAAATACGTGACATAATAAGTATACAGTAGGCATAATAAACAAAATATTTATACAATTTACCCGTTGTCTTAGTCGGATAGAATAAATCACTCAAATAAAGACATACACATGTACAAGCAGTATTTGGAGGCACTCGCGTCACATATTGTACCGTGTGGTGTATATTTGTATTGCACATGTGTGCAGACTGAAGGATATAGAACTTATGTAGTAGTATTGCATATAATGTTTAACCCATTACACGACATTTTGTATTTTTCAACAAAGATAGTAGTATGTCTACTTAAATTGTTTAATGATGATATAACTTGTCTGAGTCTTAAAACGAACGCATCGCAAAATTTATAACTTTACAGCTGATAAACTGACTGTTTTTTGTATGTAAAATATTTTTGAGATGCCCGGTCATAAATCCTAGGGATCGATTGTCCATGTTCACACTCCACCATCGTCCGCACAAGTCTACTAAGTGCACATAGAGCAGCTATTACAGCTAATATTCATATTTTAATGTCTCCAATACCATTACAGCATATTACACATGTAATATATAAATAATCTTTTAAAGAATTAAAAAGATAAACTGAACCGAGTATTTGCAACACAGATTGGTTTGCACATATATCATGCCAAAGTTTAAAATGTTATATTGTATCGAGATGTCTGAGTTAAGGAAAAATTCAAACTTATGATATTCTGTCAGTACCCTTAACAATTATTTAGTTCATTGACTGATTTGTAAAAAAGTCACCCTGAAGTTTACTAAGGTTCTTGATAATATTTCTAATATTAACATATGTAGCAAGTTTCATAAATTATCTACTAACACACAATTTAGAATAGTGAGTTGACACATTTGCAAATATAATGTGAAATTAAAATTCAATACTTTTTAGGTATCTCAATTTATTCATTTATTTATTGGAGTTAACGCCGTATCAACACAATTTAGGTCATTTCACGGCGTCCAGCGCACCTAACCTAGCTTTCCTGGACCATTGTCTATAACCAGTACTCGCCTACCCTTCCACAAGGCCGGAAACTTCTCCATATTATCTAACCAATGGAGGAAAATCGACATTACTGTACAATTTTCATGGAAGGGTATAACCTCCTTAGGTATCTCTATTATATAGTAACATATATGACTCAAGTTTTCATTCAGAATTCATTGATTATAGATCGATATTTCCTAAGCAAGTTGTTCTTGCTATTATGATTGTACAGTCATTATGGTAGAGTTAATCGGGCAATGATATCAATAACTGGTCCAAAATAATGAGCCAAATTTTCATACAGATCAGTTATTTTTTCTATTCACCAGAACACTATGATGAACATGTATATAGAGTATATGTTTACCTCAGAATGAAAACATATAAGTTTATTAATTAAAAATTAAACGTTTATACAAAATCAATAAATCACATTGTACTTACTGACAACACATGCATAATTGTCCCAGTAATATCCACTTTTACATTGACACGTTCCACTACATTCTGTATTATCACCAGTACATGTACCAATTCCGGAACAAACATCTCCATATGCTATGTCTTATAAATTAATGAAAACAATGATACAATAATTATTAACTATTATCAGGCATTCTTAATTATACATTTTATATAAAAAACTTGACATCCAATACATTCAAGTAAACTTTCGAGTTATAAGATTAACTAGAAACATAATTTTTTAAGTGTACTTTAGAATGAAAGAAAAAAGAATATTATAATTTATAAGTTAAACTAAAGTAAATCTATAAATCACATTGTACTTACTAACAACACATGCCACATTGTTCCAGTAATATCCACTTTTACATTGACACGTTCCACTACATTCTGTATTATCACCAGTACAAACATCACCTGGTGAACAATTTCCTCCGTATGCTATGTCTTATAAATAAAGAAAACAAAAATATAGTTTTACTTTTATCAGGCTTTCTAAATTATATTATTAAGTCTTTTGATTTAAAAAACTTGACAATGCTGTGGTCTAAGTCAACTTTACAGGTGTAAAATTAACTAGAATCATAATGTATTTCATTTAATCAAACTTCAGAATGAAAGAAAATAACAATTTAAAAAATTAACAGAAGTAAAGTCAATATACAACAGCTAATTTACTGTTAGCAATACAAGTACTATTGTCCTAGTTATATCCACTAGAACTCTGACAAGTTCCACTACTACATTCTGTATTATCACCAGCACAAATACCACCTCCGGAACAATCACCTTCATGTGCTATGTCTTATAAATTAAAATAAGAAAATATTTTTTAATGTTATCAATTCAGGCAGTTTACACAATATTTCAATTACATTTATAACAAACAATGTGGATCAAAAAAGTATATCACCAGAAGTTCCAATTTGTCATTCAACATACAGTATTTGAAATGGCAATATTTCCAAAATATCAAGTTTTAAAAGAGTTTATCAAGCCATTCAACATTAAAGATAAACGTTTGTACAGTATATATGACTTTGACCTTTGACCTAGCTACCTGACAATAATTAGAGATCTGAAAGTCAAATGAATGCAAAACGTCATAGCAACTCATACTGTTTCTGAGTTTATCAGATATTGGACAATCTAGGTTTAAATGTGTGTGGTTCCCTAAATCACTGATACTGTGACACAGTAAATGTAATTGTCCACCAGTTGATGTTAATGTATGAAACCAATATTTTACAAGGGAAACTAAATAAGCAAACTCTCAAGAAGCATTGTTACATGTAGCACTCTCAAAGGCAAATCCAGCAACAAAGATTAGAATATTCACTTCAAAATGGCATACTTTTTTCCTTGAAACATTAAGACAATGGTGTGAATCTATCTCTGAATAAGAAGAAGTAGTCGACTCTTTGGGGACTGTTAGGCAACTACTGGCTTAAAAAGAATTAGTCCAGGAAAATAATAGTAATTTTGGCCACCATACATTATTAAAGTGTAAATATATAAACTGAGAAATATTAAAAGTAAATAAGCAAAACTTACAAACAGATCAAAGCAATTTTCATTTAACACAAATTTGTAATCAACTTGAAATTCTATATAAGATTGCTACAGAAGTATAAAAGCAGATTCAAAATATGTTAAATCAAAAGTTAAAATAAAACCAATACATTACATTGTACTTACTGGTAACACAAGCCCCATTGTTCCGACTATATCCACTAGCACATTGACAAATTCCTCCAATACATTCTGTATTATCACCAGCACAAGAACCGGCTATTGAACAAACGCCTCCAAATAATATTTCTTAAAAAGAAAGATTAGAAAATAATTGCTTTTCAATGATTTCAACTCTGATGATTTATAAATTTGACTTCTAATCCAAGTATCTATATTCAATTTCTGGTCTGGTTTCAAAATCCTTATTTACAAAAATAACTTTGCAATAATGTTGATTTACCTTCAATTATAAAAAAAGTTATTTGCTCATTGTGGAATATTTAGCAAGTACTGTTAAAAAGGAAATACATTGAAACTGACAAAGCATGGCAACTATATAAATGATTTTTCTTATTTACCAGAGTTAGTTTCTTACAGTGTGAAATCAAATGTATATTAACCACAGTTAAACAAAGATCCACATAACTTTAAATAAATGTATCACAAAAAGATGAAAACGATGATAACATATTATCATTATGATATTAAAATTAAACGAAAATAAAAAAGAAACATTCTGTACTATCACCAACACAAAATCCACACCTGTAACATCACCTCAAAATACAGGTGGCATAAGTGGTCATTTTTGTACTATACAGATGGACTTGCCCACTAAATAGGTGAATAAGCTGATAACACAGTCCGGAATACGTTTGCGAATCCGGAAATCTTGCAAACTTACTTTTTTTATTTTTCATCCGATTAATTTCAAATTTTCAATAAATGTAGATCTACACATGGGCATAACACCAGTAAACTTTCATCCAGATATCTTTACTAGAAATATGTTTAATTTCAAGTCAAAAGTCAAAATTCCCATGGGAATCGGCAAATTCCCATGGGAGAAATGCTCTCCCATGGGATTTTGATGGGAGAAAAATGGGAATTTTCTCCCATTTACAAATATGGGAGAAAATTCCCATTTTTTCAAATTCATCTAAACAAACATTTAGACACACAATTGGATAGATCTATAAGTACATATCATTATTCCAAAGAAAAAATGAATAGTTTGTCATTTTTAAAGCTTTTAAACACCATTTAAGAATTCTCCCATATTATAAATGGGAATTTTCTCCCATGGGAGAATTCTCCCATTTAGAAAATGGGATTTCTCCCATGGGAGAATTCTCCCATTTCTGTATATGGGATTTCTCCCATGGGAGAATTCTCCCATTCTTTAAATGGGATTTCTCCCATTCTGAAAATGGGATTTCCTAATGTATTAGATTTTGCTTATTTGTTAACAAATATCCAAGGGAGCGGTTATTTAATGACTAGATATTGCTTTTTATTCACTAATTGACTGTATTTTATGAATAAATTACTCTGCATTGTTGAAAACAGTTCTATGACCTATTTTATGAACTAGTTTTATAAACTAAATTGATGCCTATTTTCATTTATAGTTGATGCTTTCATCAGAGCTGCAACGATTCACCGGAATGTTGATTCAATGCGTTTCAGTATTTTTTATTTTGATTCAATTTTTTTGGATTCGATTCATTTACTAATATAGTTTACTTCAAATATGCATTTATGCATTTATTTGTGCTTAAAACTAAATAATATGATTTAATAAAAGTTTACTGAAATTTGATAACACGAAACTCGAAAAACTGCTACATTAATATTTGCTTTTTTCAAGCACGAAATGAATTGGGTACGAATGTAAAGGTCACAAAATGTAATATTAATGTAATTTCGACTGAAAACGTGTAGACAGCATGGAGCATAAATTGTACAAAGATGCAGGTCTTGATAAACTACTGTACATATAACATAAACCTACACTGTGTAGGCAAATATATTTAAATTGGAATTACTAACATCAAAACTTGACTTGCGCCCGCAGAGCCTAAAAACTTCCGGTTTGTCAGAACAGGTAAAATTCAATTACACCAACCCAATTAGTGTAGGATCGGGGCATATATTATAAATATATTTTTTTAACTGAGTTTCTAAAACATACTGCTTAAAATTGTAATGGAAAACTTAAGAGAAATGTAAAAAAGTGAAGGTATCAGTATCGGTCAGTATCGAATCAAAATCAAATTTCGATGTATTGAATCGAATTGTTGCAGCCCTAGCTTTCCTAGTTAAAGCATGAATGTATTGTTTTCATGTAAGATAAGTGTCTGGAAACTGGTTAGTTGAAACAGAGACTAAAATCTTTTTCAGCAGTGTTTTAAACATTCTATCTAGAATCCCGAATGGAGCACACTTGCATGGAGTTTCTTGTTTTATTTATTGGTGTTAACCCCGTGTCAACACAATTAAGGTCATTTTACGGCGTCCAGCGCACCTAACCTAGCTTTCCTGGACCATTGTCTATAACAAGTACTCACCTACCTTCCACAAGGACAGAAATTTCTCCATATTATCTAATCAATGGAAGAAAATCGACATCGTCAAATTTTCATGGAAGGGTATAACATCCCCGGATAGGATTCGAACCTACACCCCCTAAGGCACAAGAATCCAAATAGCCGGCGCGCTACCAAATGCACTATCAACTCGGGTGAGTTTGTTCTGAAATGATTTCTACTGCTATTCTCCCTCATATCTCTGATTCTTAATCATGTAGTGCAGTTGTCAGTCACTGACAAAATTATGTGCCAAGTAACTGGTTAACAGTTAAATACAAATTTTCGAGGAAAGATGAGTACATAGGTTGACTGACCGACAAGTTGCGATTTATACAATGAGTTGTGTCAACACAACCCTGCCCCCTCCGCCCAAAAAAACAACTAATATTTTCAAAAATAAAAGGCACAGTTTTCTTAATCAAACTATCAATTAAAATATTTCATATATAATATTGTAGCCATAATAAACATTAACACATCATGTTTCATGCTCAAATTTAGAATATTTGATTCTCAATAACTTTATTTTACTGTGTAATGTGTATTTCAATAAAGCCAAAAAATACATTTGTCTTACCTAGGCAGATCCAGGATTTCTAGATGGGGGAATGAGCAAGGAGACTGGGGGTCCAGAGATCCATATGGCAAAGTCCTTGCTAGTGAGCCATTATTTCACTATGAACATGTAAAATGAATTCAATGGAGAGAAGAAAAATAGCAATCATGGAAACTTATCTATATAATCTGTTGCGAATTTTTTCGGGGGGGGGGGGGGGGGAGGGGGGTCCAAACTTTCGAACCGCATTATTGCAGACTAATGCAACATATTGAATTGATCTGGCATTAAACTATTTAACTGAAATTTACCTTGGTGGTCCAGTCAGGTTTCACTCTATCCTATGTTAACTGTATCCTAATTTCTATGTTTAACTTAGTCTATATACAGTTTGTAGCAAACATTGGCTTCACCCATAGATCTCGACAGGTGCACTAGGATTATCATTACAATGCATCATGTCCGGTCTATGAATTTCACCAAGATATTTCAGATCATTCCTGATTTCACAACCTTCAGTCCGGTATTTGTCATTTCGATTGTTAATGTAAACATGTTCGTATCCAATTTTTTTACTGTGACAGTTCGTCTCATGTAGTTTTGTCGGTTTTAATCAGTAATACGTATGTTAATTCACATTTCTGCCAAGTGTCAGTAATTTATTCCAATTGTTTACTGTGATATTAACGATTTTCCAGCGAGAATTGTCACATGTTGAAGTTGAACAATTGTCCATTTCACTGTTTCCGGTGCGTTGCTATTAACAACGCTCTTTCTATTATACGGATCTATTATTCTAATATACGGACTTTTAGTATTTTACTGATTTATACAATATTTAAGTGTAAAAACACCCGAAATCATCGTTACAAGGTTATTATCATACTTCTTTACGTATTTGATGTATTTTTCAGTATATTTTGCTGTATAATGGGCCGTTTTACTTTAGCGCAACAGAGCGCAGTGCTGAAGCATTATGGGACCTTTAGCATGATAGTTTGTTACGCTGCCGCACTTTCGTGACGTTTGTTGTCGCTCTGATACTGTGTAGCACTTGCTGCACAGGGAGCACTATATAAGTCCAGGCATGTGCCGCAGTCGATACTCCCAAAGTAATTTTGCTCATTGTTCTTTTGTAGTTTGAACTTAAAACTTTTTTGGCATTTTCTTGCTTAGCCTTAGGCCTACTTTTCTAAATTATTTTTATATATCTAGTAACTACGTATACTTCATTATTTAACTAGCATTGTTTGTTTTTTAAACCCTTTTTAACATTGTTGTACCATCGCTAGGGATATTTAACTTGGCGGATCCAAGATTTTTTCCAGGGAGAAAAGTAATATATTGAATCTAAAATTTCTTATTGGTTATTAACAACGTTTTGCCATTCAAGGCTTCCTCAGGTATGAACAACAGAGGGTATAAACAATATCAATAATAGAAATACATAACCATTTAACCTATGTTAAGCACACAAGAAAAAATTACTAAATGCTACTTTAAAATGATTTACACTCAAGGTATACACTAATCGACAGGTACATTTTGAAGATT
Organism: Mactra quadrangularis; assembly: GCA_025267735.1. Classification (NCBI taxonomy): domain Eukaryota; kingdom Metazoa; phylum Mollusca; class Bivalvia; order Venerida; family Mactridae; genus Mactra; species Mactra quadrangularis. The sequence goes on along the minus strand of CM046309.1, from coordinate 31,565,103 downwards.
CTAGGGGGGGGGGCGGACCCCTGGCCCACCGCTAGATCTGCCTATTCATGCATTGTAAGCCAGTCTTGCTATTTATTGATGTTGTAGTGTGTGAAAATATTTTGACATTATTATATCTTTTATAGGAGAGACCGGGGCTGGATGGTACACTTTTCATATAAGTTTGTTTTAAGATGCTATATAAAGCCAATGTGGTTTTAAATACCGGTAGGCCTAATTAAAGGTACAACACAACTCTATGTTATAAATTGCGGTTTTTGTAAGATAATAAACATTTGAATATCACCAAAAAAACAGAAGACATCGATCGATCAGTTTAATGAAACAATGTATTTGTCCCAACTTTCTCCAGTCTCGGGGCAGGTTGGTACAAGGCATAGGATCAGTTGGTGCAAGATAAAACCAGTGCTAATAGTCATATTGTTAACTTGGAGACACTCATTTCATTTGGAACCATGCTTGTACAGAAATAACTCTGAAATGCCATATTAAGTCCCTAATACAATATTGATCAAATGATCTGTATAAACCTAGCTGCCTCGTGCACCAACCCTACCAGTCTCCCCTAAATATAATATTTCATGAGCGATAAAAAAACTGAAAATTATTGAAACATTATAAAAGAACTTCATTTTAAATGTTTGCATCTTGACGACAACGATTATAAACAAATTAGTAATTGTTTTAGTAACTTAAAATCCGGAAGTAAAACTCTGTGCTTTGGGAACGAAACTCCGGGATGTTGTTTTTATGTCAAATTTCGTCAATTAATGCAATCAAATGGATCTAACAAAATAAAGAAATTTTGAGAAAATATTAATGTGATATATAATTCATTTTACAAACTATAGAGGAAACATTAATCAACAATATATTCTATTCTGGATGTCTAAAAAGTGAGGATGTTTTACATTGAAACTCATCAACTAGATGCCTATGGCTAGTATGAGCGACAACAATCATGAACATTACCTGACGAAGAACATACTTTTGGTTTGAACTTTATTGGACAAGCACAGAGGATTGGGTATGCATAGGTATGGTCCTTTATATTTGCGAACTGTCTTTACATGTTTGTATTCTGTGCTTTGTCATATACAACATAATGAAATTTGGTGATATCACTCATGAAACATTGAGGTAAGATCATTTCAAGGTTCTAATACCCTTTATTCCCTTATCCTTTTTACTTCATAAAAAGGATGGGTCAAGAATGTTCATGCTAAAATTATGATTGGGTATCTGGAAATTTATTATTTTTTTGGAAGACCCTGTAATGACTTGACATAATCTTACATTATAGATGATATTTATTGAAAACAAGTTTGTGTGACTCAATATACATCATAGATTATAGTCTCTGTTGGGCTAACCCTTTTTGTCTCCCCCACCACCTTGGAAAACCAGGTTTGATTCACAGATAAAGCATAGTTTTTATCCTTCAAATGGGCCATTAATTAAAATTATTGTACAATTTAAAGATAAAGTATATCATTTATGCATCTTAAGTGTATTAAATATCCAAATTTACCATATCACAGCATAATAACTTCTGTCTTCATAAGAAGATCACTATGAATTACTAAGCTACATTGCATCATATAAATAACTGAATGTATATTATTTGTGTATAATATAACCCTCTTACCAGACTAGATAACATTCACACTAGGGGTCCTGCATTGAAAGGACAGTTTTATTAGGGATAATATACACTGTTAGTTTTTACCTGAAGCTGATTGGCTGAGATCTATAGTTACACTTTGATATCTAAGGGAGGGATCTTATATTTTACTTTAAAACCAAAACTCTAAATTACAATACGATATAAATCTGATTCATGAATCTGCAGAATAGAATTTTTATAAATTATGGAGTAGATGGGCACATACAAAATATTATTTAATTTACATTATTTATGTTTTAATCTTTAAATATATTACATATTTGTAAAGCAACAAATTTGTTACATTAATAATACATAATTACAAACCCAAAAATAATAACTAGGCTTATGATCCAATTAAAACCAATTAGTTAATGCATTATGAACCCATTAATGATAATACATTGTGTATTATATATATGATGTGAGAAGTTCTTCTGGCTTACAACTAAATCAAATGTATAAAAAATCTGCAATTTACTTAGCAACTACCCATCTTATATGTTATATCATTGGTAAAAGTCCCCTAGTCTCTATGTATTTTCTATAACTTGGACCAGTGCCAAAAAATAGAAAATAATTCACTGTACATGTAAGCATCATTTAAACTTTGATATAGACTATATACATGTATTAGTTACATGTATTAAGATACAGACTATATATGACTAGCACAAAAGAATCTGATAAGAGATATTGTTTAGTAAGAATGTGGTTATCATGTATACATTTATACTTTAAGGGTGAAAGAAAGAAAAACATCGGTCAGATAGGAAAATTATTTACATGTATTCATGTTTATAATATAAATGTTTATTGTTTTCAATACATGTATTTGATGAAAAAAAAAATACAGAAAAAGAATATATATTTTTAGCATTTTATACAAATTACATAGCAGACAACTAGTATCTCATGATATCTGGGGATAATCATAGACAATAGAAATATTCTTAAAAATATATTAATGTATTTCCTTATTTCATTGATATTTAGTAATGGCTCATGGATGACTATTATAATATCAGTAGTTATAAAAGATAACTTGAATTTTTTTCATGCTTTAATGTCTCATTTTTCTATTTAAATTCTTATTACAACTACATGTACATCATTTATATACATAATTACTTGTAGTTGTACCATGTTTTGCTTTTTTGTTCAAAATTAGTCTGGTCTGAATCTTAAACACTGTATATCAAATTGTAAATTACTAATGTTACTAATGAAATTGAATGCTGTCAAAATTATTACTATGGCAACCATCTCAGGATCTACAGTCTATATATAGCCACAGATCTTAGATGAGATAAGCTGATTAAGACTAATTGTTAGATATAGATACAGACTGTATAATATAATTGTTAGAGAGTAGATCATATTTAAAGATAAAGCTAGTTAGCTACAATAGGAGAATCTCCAAAACTTAAGTGCTGAATTAGCAAAAAGGAGACTATCCATATTTGGTAAAACACAAAATTTAAAAAAAAAATTTGGTAATATAAATACAGAACCCAATAAGAATTTTATTGGGAAATCTTTTCTAAATTTGACCTTTATTTAGGCTTCAAAAACAATCTTTGAAGGAGTGAAAGGTCACACTCTGGGTCTGCACATAATGCATCCATATGGAGCGAACGGACCCTCATTGAAATCTTACAAAACAAACTAGTTAGCTACAATGTATATAAAACATACCGTTAGATGAACCATATAATGAATAGTGTTAGTCAATTTATGATTATGAAAAAACGCACTTGCTCATACAAACTTAGCAGAATATTATACAATACATTCATGTATAATTGTTTTTCTGATGAAACTAAGATTAATTAAAATGTATACTGTTATGTACATGATTATATTATATAGATCTTTTCTATGCTGTATTTATATTTCTTCATAATTCTAATTCAACTTCCAGTAGATAAAATTGAATTTGTTCTGTGAACAGTTACTGTAGTTTTATATAAAATCACCTGAAAAGTGTAAATTTTGTCTTTATTGGCCTGTCAGCAAAATATACATTTAATAGAATACATTCTTTCTTGTATGAAACAATAGAAGCATTTGGTTTTATCATAAAATTATGTATTATAAATATTATATTATCACACAATAGGTAAATGTTATTCACCAGTTATCTGGAGTCCACACCCCATCCCCAGGGCTGAGGACAGCAGAGAAAAGAGCTAGCTGTGATATTGCACCTGGTCTATTATTAATTTTTTTGAAGTTCAAGGTAAAATTATTAGCTATTCTGATTGTATGAATCAAGTAGATTTCACAAGCCAGTATCTATGTATGCTAGTCCTGGGGTCAGGCTAGTTGGTTAAGTTGATGACTACCATTTTAAATGTTTTTGAGCACTAGGTCAATTATTATTTTTTTGAAATTCAAGATAAAATTTTTTGCTATCCTGATTGTATGAGTCAAGTAGATATCACAAGCTGGTATCTATATATGCTAGTCCTGGGGTTAGGCTAGTGGTTAAAGTTGATGACTGCCATCTTAAATGCTATTGAGCACTAGGTCCATTATTTTTTTTGAAGTTCAAGGCAAAATTATTAGCTAGCTGGACTGTAAGAATCAAGAAGATTTCATAAGCCTGTATCTATGTATGCTTGTCCTGGGGTCAGGCTCCTGGGTTAAGTTGATAACTGCCATCTTAAATTTTCTCGAGCACACGATCCATTATTAATTTTTTTTAAGTTCAAGGTTAAATATTTAGCTAGCCTGATTGTATGAATCAAGTAGATATCACAAGCCTATGTCTATGTATGCTAATCCTTGGGTCAGGCTAGTTGGTTAATTTGATGACTGCCATCATAAATTTTCTTGTGCCCTTTGTCCATTAATTTTGTTTTTTAAGTGCAAGGTAAAATTATTAGCTAAATCGATTGTATGAATCAAGAATATTTCACAAGCATGTATTTATGAATGCTTATTCTGGGGTCAGGCTAGTGGGTTAAGTTGATGACTGCCATCTTAAATGTTTTTGAGCACCCAGTCCATTATTAATTTTTTAGAAGTTAAGGGTAAAATTATAAGCTATTTTGATTGTATGAATCAAGTAGATCTCACAAGCTAGTATCTATATATGCTAGTCCTGGGGTCAGGCTAGTTTGTAAAGTTGATGACTACCATCTTAAATGTTTTTGAGCACCCGGTCGATTATTTTTTTTTTTGAAGTTCAAGGCAAAATTATAAGCTAGCCTGATAGTATGAATCAAGAAGATATCACAAGCCTGTATCTATGTATGCTAGTTCTGGGGTGGGGGCTAGTGGGGGACTGCCATCTTAAATTTCCTCAAGCACACGGTCCATTATTAATTTTTTTGTAGTTCAAGGTAAAATTTTTTAGCTAGTCTGATTGTATAAATCAAGTAGATATCACAAGCCTGAATCTATGCATGCTAGTCCTTGGGTCAGGCTAGTGGGTAAAGTTGATGACTGCCATCATAAATTTTTTGTGCCCTTGGTCCATTTTTATTTTTTTTGAAGTTCAAGGAAAAATTATTAGCTATTCTGATTGTATGAATTAAGTAGATTTCACAAGCCTGTATCTATGTATGCTTATCTTGGAGTCAGGCTCGTGGGTTAAGTTGATGACTGCCATCTTAAATTTTCTCGAGCACACGGTCCATTATTATGAAATTCTTAGCTAGCCTGATTGTATGAATCAAGTAGATTTCACAAGCCTGTATCTATGTATGTTGGTCCTTGAGTCAGGCTAGTGGGTTAATTTGATGACTGCCATCATAAATTTTTCTTGTGCCCTTGGTCCATTATTTTTTTTTTTGAAGTTCAAGGTAAAATTATAAGCTAGATCGATTGTATGAATCAAGAATATTTCACAAACCTGTATTTATGAATGCTTATTCTGAGGTAAGGCTAGTGGGTTAAATTGATGACTGTCATCTAAAATGTTTTTTTTGAAGTTTGAAGTAAAATTATAAGCTAGCCTGATTGTATAAATCAAGTAGATATCACAAGCTAGTATCTATGTATGCTAGTCATGGGGTCAGGCTAGTTGGTTAAGTTGATGACTACCATTTTAAATGTTTTTGAGCACTAGGTCCATTATTATTTTTTGAAATTCAAGATAAAATTTTTTGCTATCCTGATTGTATGAGTCAAGTAGATTTCACAAGCCTGTATCTATGTATGCTAGTCCTGGGGTCAGGCCAGTGGAGGACAGCCATCTTAAATTTTCTCAAGCACTTGGTCCATTATTAATTCTAGCCTGATAGTATGAATCAAGTAGCTATCACAAGCCTGTATCTATGTATGCTAGTCCTGGGGTCAGGCTAGTGGGGGACTGCCATCTTAATTTTCCTCGAGCACACGGTCCATTATTAATTTTATTATAATTCAAGGTAAAATTTTTAGCTAGCCTGATTGTATAAATCAAGAAGATACCACAAGCCTGTATCTATGTATGCTTATCATGGAGTCAGGCTAGTGGGTTAAGTTGATGACTGCAATCTTTAATTATCTCGAGTAATTGATCAATTATTAATGTTATGAAGTTCAAGGCAAAATAATTAGATAGCTTGATTGTATGATCAGGTAGATTTCACAAGCCTGTATCTATGTATGCTAGTCCTGGGGTTGGGCTAGTGGGTTAAGTTGATGACTGCCCTTTTTAATTTTTTCTCAAGCGCTTGGTCTATTATTTATGTTATGAACTTCAAAGCAAAATTTTCAGCTAGCCCGATTGTGTGAATCAACTAGATTTCACAAGGATTTATCTATGAATGCTAGTCCAGAGGTCAGGCTAGTGGGTTAAGTTGATGACTGCCATTTTTAATTTTCTCAAGCTATAGGTCTTTAATTAATGTTATGAAGTATAAGTAAAAAAAATATCAGCTAGCCCGATTGAATGAATCATGAAGATTTCAAAAAGCCTGTACCTATGTATGCTAGTTCTGGGGTAAGACTAGTTGGTTAATTGATGACTGCCATCTTCAATTTTCTCAAGCTCTTGGTCTATTATTAATGTTATGAAGTTATAGGAAAAATTATAAGCTAGCCTGATAGTATGAATCAACTAGACTTCACAAGCCTGTATCTATGTATGCTAGTCCTTGGGTCAGGCTAGTGGGTTAAGTTGATGACTGCCAACTTAAATTTTTTTCGAACACTAGGTGTACTTTTTATGTTATGAAGTTCAAGGCAAAATTAACAGCTAGCCCAATTGTATTTATCAAGTAGATTTTACAAGCCTGTATCAATGTATGCTAGTCCTGAAGTCAGGCTAGTGGGTTAAGTTGATGAGTGGTATAAGTGATAGAATAATAGCGTTATCTACTCCTTATTTTCTATGAAACTTAAAATCTAGGGAAGTCTGTATTCAAGTTATTGCATTATGCTCATTTACAAAATGTATTCATAGAAGCAGGTTAACAAATTTACATTTATGTGTATATTCACAACCAAAATATCATTATAACTATGGTATTTTTTAAATGAAAACTTCATTTAAGAAATAAAAAAGAATCAACTGTAAGCATTTACTATTTTAGACTTTAAAATCATTAAAAAAAATACAAGCCGTCTTTCGAAACTTCAACCCAATATCAAATTTCCCTTACCCGGTATATCTTTGCAATAGTTTTTCATTGTGAATATGCTACCATTGAAAAAATTGGATTTCTCCCACGGGAGAATTCTCCCATTTTGAAAATGGGATTTCTCCCATGGGAGAATTCTCCCATATGCGATATGGGATTTCTCCCACGGGAGAATTCTCCCATTCTGAAATATGGGATTTCTCCCACGGGAGAATTCTCCCATTCTAAAAAATGGGAATTTTTTATTTTTGGACTTTTTAAATATTTTTTTTCACATTCTTGTTAAGAACATCAGTATGATGCCAAATCTGTATTTTTACCTTGTTGTGACCTTTATTAATGGAATTAGAAATGGGAGAATTCTCCCATGGGAGAAAATTCCCACATTCTAAATGGGATTCCCATGGGAGAGCCATTCTCCCATGGGAATTTGCTGATTCCCATGGGAATTTTGACTTTTGACTTGAAATTAAACATATTTCTAGTAAAGGTATCTGGATGAAAGTTTACTGGTGTTATGCCCATGTGTAGATCTACATTTATTGAAAATTTGAAATTAATCAGATGAAAAATAAAAAAAGTAAGTTTGCAAGATTTCCGGATTCGCAAACGTATTCCGGAGCTTTGAAAAGTGATGGGTTAGAATTTTTGTTCAGTGTATATTTAAAGTTTGAAGTTGATACCTTATGAAATATAAAAGATATACATGAATAGTAAAAAATATTTTACTGCACAAAAACTTTAATCAGAAATGTGGACGTGCACGCCGATGCTAGGGCGAGTAGCAGAGCTCTCCATTTACTTCATAAAGTCGAGCTAAAAATGATACATGGTCAAATGGACAACTGGACCTTTTTCAGAGTTATAAAAGCAGTTTAATGTTACCCAAAGCTATACATTGAAAAAGTATTATATTGTAACTGAAGACTAGACAAAAATAATGTTGCAAATCATTGATCTAGAATATTACACTCAGTCTAACAGGAGGAAATATTCAAGTTCTCTGTTAAACCTTCGTTTTTCAAGTAAATAAATACAATAATACAAATATAATAAATTAAAATACATAAATTATAAAATGTTCACATACTATTAACACATTGTCCTCCAGCAATATTGTAACCATTATCATCATAATAGTTACTTGTACATCTACATTTGTAACCATTTCCATCATCCAGACAGGTAGAATATACATCATTACAAGGTTCAGAAGCTGTTACACCAGTACTTGGATTTGGACATTGAGCTCCTAGATCAACCTCTACAATACACAAGATACATATAGCTTTATATATATGACGGAGGTAATACAATTCATAAACAAATAAGTAAGTTTAGATGTTAGATTTAGATATTGAGCTCCTATATGAATCACTAAAATACATTAAATACATACAGTAAGACAATATCATAAACAACATATCAGTAGAGAAAATGTGTTAAGATTAACTATTCAATACAAATGTATATAAATAGATATATGAATTTAATTGACATAAATCTATACAGATGTCAATATCACTACATGGTACAGATGGTGATAAGTTTGATGGTCAAGTTGAACCAGTTGATATCTCAGAAATAGCGTAGAAGTCAATACAAATGATACATAATAAAATGAACAACTGGACTTTTTTCAAAAGTAATTCAGAAGAAATACTGAGTGAGAAGCATGTTTAATTCCACCAAAAGTTGGAAAAGTATTATATTGAAACAGAAGACTAGGCATTATTAATGTATCCAATCATTGATCTAGAATATTACACTCAGCCATGCAGGAGAAAATACTCAAGTTCTCTGTTAAACAACACCAATATCAACCCATGGAAATAAAGTTTTATAAATTATACATACTTTGTACACAAGTTCCACCAACATCTGATGTTCCTGTGTTGTCATAGTAACCAGTATCACAAACACATTTCCCCGAGGTGCTACATTTTGTATTTCCACCTTTACATGCTGCATTGGATGAACAAGTCTCTCCTAAGTCGACCTCTGAAATATTTATGTTTGGTTTAATATTTTTTCTGTTTTTTTTTTCATGACAATGCTCTACATTGTTTTATACATGGAACCAATAGTGTTGTCATGAATGGCATCTGGTATCATAAACATACTTCGATAAAAGCAAAACATTAACATAGAGATAAAAACATCAATTTGCAGTTCACATTTAAAAATCACTAGCACTGAAAATGTATCAACAATTGGTTGTGCAAGTTTAAAATAAAATTTCATCTTCAAAGAACTAGGTAAGTACATTTAATAAAGCTTAAATCTAATATTCTATTAAATGGACAAAAAAAATCAATTCGATAAAAATCATATGGGAACTCTACTAGTCAACAATTCATTGTCTTAAGAATACTTATCAAAACAGATCTTTAAAACTACACAGTTTCAAGCTTCTGGTATAATTAAAAGGATGAAAATAAGTATCTTGAAACAAACTTTCTCAGAAGATTCTGACACCATTGTATAAAACCGATGCATCAATGTAAATTCAAGTAAAGCATTTCATCACCACATTTCTACTTTTAAAAGTAATTGTACTGCTTTAACAATAGAATTATTATCTCATGCTTAAGCTTCAAAATAAAAACATAATACAATTAATGTTAAAGGAATATTTTTAAAACAATATCAGTTGTACAATACAATTTTAGTGATATTAGTTTTGTAAGTACGTAGTCAAATATATAACAACTGTGATACACATGGAACAATCAAGTCTCTCAATCAACAGCAACATGATACTGAAACAATAGTAACATAAAATAATTACAATAATTATATTTGGCACCAATACTTCAAAAAGGTAATGCTTATAAAATCTGTCTCAGTGGACAAATGGTAAGTGTTGACTTATAATCACAATGACCATTCAATGAAAGGGGTTGTTAGTTAAAAGTCCAACTGCCACCACAACATTTATGTAAGAAATCAGTTAGTGTCTTGAGTATGATGAACTATAGTACTGATGAAAGTTAAGAAGAAAGATGATTCAGTGAAATGGTTCATTAATGTGACAAGAGCTGATGAAAAAGATGTGAAACAAACAAACAAACTAATATACTTATAAGTATCTACAATGTTTTATATAACACTAAACTATGAATTTAATAATCTAATTATTGTCGTGACATGCATATTGCTTTATTGTATCAAGCAAGAAGTAAAATCTACTGCCTGGATCAAGTAAACTCCCAACAACTTAAATATGGTTTTGGTTATCAAATACTTAGCAATTGACCATGTACTTTAACAACCATGACATGATAAAAAAGATGAATAAGTTGAGCACACTGTTGAAATGTAAATTTGATCTGACTGGCAGTTTACCTATAGTGAAGGCTAGTCCGACAAAGCTTTATAAACAATGTATGTTAAAAACTATCTAAGTAAAGACCACTTAAATTACCTAAAGCATTTTGATATTGAGGCTCCAGAGCCCTAACAAGATTTTTCCAATGCTTGGAGCATGTGTTATGTATTGGAACCAAATGATACATCATTGATCCGGTCTATGATCTTATATTCTTATCAATATAAAACCTCAAAACTAGTTAAATCAAAATCAGAACATTAGTATGGTTTCTATAGTGTTAACAATGTTTTCCATAGATTTTAACATAAGACATCATTTACCCCACCTGACTTATTATCAAACTTATATAAATTTACTCAGAGTTTAATATCAAAAGTCATAGGTAAATTTGTATCAAATCATAGCCACACTCACCATTGCAACTCTATATAGTTGTAAAGTTGGTGAACATGAAAGCATGAAACTTAGTCTATGAAATCCCATTATTATTCATCCTTTTATATTAGTGTTTTATATGCATATTGTAACTTCCATTCAACACTTAACTCAATTTCAAAATTATTCAAAATGTACAATGTGAAAAGTTTATAAAGTTACATAGACACAGTATTGTTAAAATGTAACAAAATGTGCATAAATCAATTTTAAGCATAAGTTCTACAGTATCACAGTACGATTTTTTGTAGTTATCACCAGAACTGTCCTGAAAACAAGTGTTCTAGGATGATACAGATTGAAAGAAGCCTGTTCGACTAAAAAAGCGGGCATCATAGTCAACCACCCAATATGTGACTTTTAAAAATATCATTGACAAAAGAAGAATAATGTACACTCGACTATTCAGGGAGTTAAATTGCTAATGTAAACAAGGGAATGAGTTCAACTTGTATTTTCAAAATTTCTTTATCAGAATTGTCTAAATTTTAAAAGACCACCACTTATAATTACCATATGGACTTGAGTGAAGCTTCAAGTCAATCCAAAGGTATTTTCAAATATACAGTGCTGCATCAAATACCATAACCCTAGTTACAAAGATATAAACAAGTTACAAAGATATAAACAAGTTGCACCAAACTTTAATCAAGAATTTGTAAGTAAAGTAGGACAATAGTTCAGTAGAACATCTTGCTAGAGTTATGGAACTTGGTACTTTATTTCCAACAACAACAACCCCATTAACATCTGTGAAGTTTCAAGTAAATCACTGTAGTAGTCACAAAGCTCAAAAGGTTCATATGCACCAACTTGTCAAGTTATGAATGAACAAAACATAGTTTCGTACACTGATGTTTTAATAACATAGTTAAACATAAAAAAATACAATATCTTTAACTACCAAGATATAACTTCAATAGTATACAAAATATCACAATAAACATGAAAATATCCATTTACACTAAAGAGAAATAAAGACTTGCAGTCTTTCCTAAAAGAGATACTGAACACTCAAAATGCACTAACTATAAAACTTACTACAACTTTGTTTTAATAAGTTAAGCCATGTGTTAAAGCAAGAAGGTGTGACAAGCTGTTAGCATTCATTGGAGAAATCATTACAAAGCCAATCAAAGAGGGTACAAGTTTCTCTAATAAATATATCATTCCAGCATTAGTAAAAAGATAGATAACAAGTATATAGATGTTACCATGGCATTTCCAAATATACAATATGGAATAATAAATGTTAGTCATGCACAATTTTATTATGGTGTTACTGTTTTTAAAACTATTTAGCTTAAGAATCACTCATCTACTATTCATACTTTAATGGTAAATAGTTTTACTCTTACAATATTGAAAGTTAAATGTTAGTCAAGCATAATATCAAGTTATTGTTTTTTAAACTGTTAAGCTGAGAGAATTACTCAACCACTATTTCTTACGTGAAGTGCAAACTCCGCTGTTCTCATACTACCAGAACTTATACTAGTACATTCAGCATTAGGATCTTTACAAGGTAAATTAGATGCTACGTTACTGGGACAAGAACCACCTACTGCAATCTCTACAAAAACAACAATGATGAATCAGTTAAATGGTACATGAAGAAGTGACAATCAGAGCATTTATATAATTTATATTTAAGAAAATAAGTTTTCCGTACAACTTAAAACAACTAATTAAACTCTTATTTTTAAATTGTTATAGTCACTTTAAGTTAAAAAACAAAACATTTAATCAACTCAAAATGATATGTAATAAGTCATCATCAATAATATGTCAAACAAAAATCTTAACAAGAGTAAACATTCTCTTACTCTTACAACTTTGAAAGTTATATGTTAGTAATAACTACTAAAACCATGAAGCTGAGTAAATCACTTGTTTACAATTTCTTACTTGAAGCGCAACTTCCATTGTTGTTATAGTAATCACTTTTACATTTACAAGTAGAATTCATACATTCAGCATTAGGATCATTACAAGGTATAGTGGACGCTACGGTACTGGGACAAAAAACACCCACAACAATCTCTACAAAACAACAGTAATGAATCAGTTAAATGGTATATGAAGAAGTGAAAATGAGAACATCTTTTTAAATAAATTTATATTCATTTTGTTAATCATTGTTTGAAGTTGATGGTAACAAATCCGTTATCTCATTAAATGATCATGCAAACAAAGATGAAGTTTGAAAGATGTAATCAAAACATTTAAATATTTTACTATGTTTATGTTCAATTGAAATTTCAGCCGTTTAGAAACAATCAATTAAGTATAACAGTGTATGGTGATGGACACAGCTAAACAGCTTCTTGGATACTTTTCTTTAAGAGAAATTGCCATTCACAAGGTACTAACAAGTTTCCTTTCAAATAGCATAATATGTCAATCTATTAAACTTAACATCTGTAAACATTCTCTTACTCAGAACACACACTCCATTGTTGACATAGAAACCACTTTTACATTTACATTTATATCCATTATCTGTACTAATACATTCAGCATTAGAATCACTACATGGTAGAGTTGCTGATACAGTATCGGGACAAGTTCCATCTAAAGATATCTCTACAATAAAATAAAATTTGAATGTTTGGTCAGATTACTTTTCACACAGTTCTGTTGTTAAGCTCACAACTTCCTTTTCAATAAAGGAAATTTGCATCAATATTGGCTTTTTTTACTTGAAATCCTATGCTACAATGTTATCACTGTCCTAATACCTCAACACTGTACCACTAAATAAATTAATATATCTTTAATTTAAATCTAATATGTATTTAAATTACACTGACCAGTAAGACTTTCTGATATTTTTCAAAATATATCATAATCATCAGAATTTAACAATTTTTTTTTCTTTAATATTCATTTATCATAAAAAGTTCAGGTAATTCTTGTAATAAAAATAATTGTCACAGTCAAAAAACTTTGACTTGCAAGACACAATAAGTATTCAATTGGTAAATCAACAAGCTACCAAGATTTAACAAATAAAATAAAGGTTCTTACTAGATTTACACTCTCCATTGTCGTAAAAGAATCCATCTTTGCATTCACAGTTATTTGTACTATTACTACATATAGCATTAGAATCAAGGCAAGGTAATGTTGGTGCTACATTAGTGGGGCAAGTTTGACTTACATGTACCTCTAAAATATCAAAATATGGAGAAAGTGAAAATAAAAAGAACACAATTACATAAAACAACACAAAATGAGCAAGAACTATTTTGAAATATAAGTCCTTAAAACTGACATAAAATAATTTTCTAGAATACCCATCCTTTATTCCACATGCCATGCAGTATCAACAGAACTAACAAGGGGCATGGAACTAACTACAATAAAAATTATCTTGATAGTTCCAACCAAGATTAACATAAAGGATTGCCCTTTGCCAAAAGGTTTGGAAAACATACTCTATACAACACATAAGGAACATAAAACAAAAACTAGTAAATAACTTGAAAGTAGAATACTAACATACTCAAAATCTAAATTTTCATATCATAACATTACACATGTTATTATAATTTGAACATGTTCATAAAGGTTTTGTTTGCTTATCATTTTAAGACAATAGTGCCTAGATATGTTGTGCAAACATTTGATGCTTAGTAAGTAAACAAGCATGTTTATCATATCACATGACATTTTGTGTACGTACTAAATAGTGCTAAACTTTCCCATGTTCTTCTATTAGGGAATCCCTACATACATGCAGGAAACCCTGCCAGAAATGCATCAGCTGATGCCTTCAACGATGAGTAGTACATATACATACAAAATTAATTTCATTAAATATGGGAGATTTTATTTGCCTGTGAACTCCAATCATGAAAACAATTCATATTCAATATTTATTTCATGCACATATAAGTAGTGCTTATGCAAGAAAGAGGGGGTGTAGGAGTGAGGTCAAATAGGACATAACAATTCCAGATTTATAAATCCAAACTTTTTTCAATTACATAACCAAATTCTATACATGTAGCTAGTCAGACTGAAAAAGAGACAGTCGCTTCATATTAGTGATATTAACAAAAGAACAGTCAGGAAGGAGTCACTAACACAAGCATCTTAAATACACTTCTAAGCAGAGATTGTTTTTTAACACAATTCAGATAAATCATCATGATAATTTAACCTTTGGCTACAATTAGATATTCATATGCAATTCAACTGGTGATGAGAAAGATTTCTGCTAAATTTTCAAGAATCAGTTCAGTCTTGGAAAATACATAATTTTCAGTAGAAGGGAGACAGCACACTTACAAAAGATATCAAAGTATGAGACACATCGCAGACAAACGCGAAACCACATTAAAGTATTTCTATATCATTAGCTATGGTTTAACATAGTTTCAATACACATGTTTTAGGTTTCAATACACATGTTTTAGAAAGTATAACAACAATAATTATTCCAGCTAAACACTGATAACAAGAAACAAGAGCTGTCAGGGGAGAAAGCATGCTCGACTTAGTAAGTGTTTGTCACAGGAGATGTGGTTGATGATAAGGAACATACATACATACTTTAAAATTTGAAAATATAACCTGAACAAATTCAAAGAAAAAAAAAGAGAAAAAATAGAAAACTATAAATTCAAGGGGGATAACTCTGAAAAAATGTATAAGGAGTTATGAATCTTGTCACATGAGATGTGGTTGATAATAAGGAACATATATCTAAAGTTTGAAATCAATACCTGAAGAAATAAAACAGTTGCAGTAAAAACAAACATTTTTTAAAGAAAATTCTAATTTCAAGGGGTGATAATTCTGAAAAAATATATTTGGAGTAATGAACCTTGTCACATGAGATGTGATTGATAATAAGGAACATATATTTAAAGTTTGAAATCAATACCTAAAGAAATAAAACAGTTACAGTGAAAACAAACATTCTTTAAAGAAAACTCTAAGTTCAAGGGGAGATAATTCTTAAAAAAATGCATTCTGAGTTATGGACCATGTCACATGACATGTGGTTGATAGTAAGGAACATATATTTAAAGTTTGAAGTTAATATCTTAAGAAATAACAAAGATATAGAAGAAAGTATTTTACTGCACAAAAACTTTAATCAGAAATGTGGACGCGGACGCCGACGCCGGGGCGAGTAGGAGAGCTCTACATTACTTCGTAAAGTCAAGCTAAAAATTCTCAATCAGATTTTTACAAATTCTTTGTGAATACCAACAAGTAAAATGAATATTAACATTTAACAGTATATAAACCTTTGCAGAGCATCCCTCTACAAAACAAATTCTCTGCACAACATAAACTTTTAATATTACCCATAGGCATAATTTTAATTTCATTAATCATCAGCACAGCAACAATTAACATCTGAACAGAAACACTTTTTAGTCTCTCCCAGTGGGTGTTGTTCAAGACTGTATAATACAGTACTGTATATAATAATGAATATTTACATAGAAATTAATCATACTTAGATATAAAAGATGCAACTAGGACAAAATGTAAGCCATATCAACAGCCATTCTGCCTTTCAATAACTAATCATAACAATAACAAATCAGAATATATCAGACCAATAGGATATTAACAGAGGTAAAGAGAATATCATGCATGGCAGTCTAAAGTCACATAAAGCATCAGTAATAGGATAGCCAGGCACTGTTTCTAATTTCTTACTTCGGGTACAAAATCCACTATTGGTATAGTACTCAGGGCCACATCTGCATTTGAGTTCTTCACGTCTATTCTTACATATAGCATTTGTATCCTTGCATGGACTAGACTTTGACTCAAAAGCAGCAGGACAAGTTTCATATAAAGATAATTCTGTAATGCAAAAACACGTCTTCAAATGACAGCCCAAACATAAGCAAACAAAGCATACCACTTTTGATGTGTATGTCATAACATTCGAAACAACAATATAATATACGTATATCAGTTAGTTTTATTAGAATTAAAAGAATACCAGTATAATTAATACATTCAGAGATTAAAGTACTTATCATTATACCAGTTCTAAAATCATACTGATCTAGATACATATCTAGATAATAATGAAACTAAGTATAGGGTAATATAAAAGTCAGAATACTAATTAATAAAGTAAAATAAAATAGCACAGGGCTCGACATTAAATTTCTTAAACAAGGTTGCCAAATTGAACAAGAGCTCCGCTGGGTGGGTCGTTATACGCCCGTGTACTGTCCATGCTGTGTTCTGTTCCAAATAATGAACCGGTGACCTTGACTTTAACCCCGAGAACTCTAAAATATTGGTCACGTCATTGACTGGAGGGCTATCCAAAGCAAAGATTTCATGAACTTAGGTACAGCCGTTGGCGAGTTATCACCGGCACAAAGTTTCCGATATGACCTTTCAATGACCTTGTCCTTTGACATCAGGGCCTCACAACCAATAGGGCACATGCCTGGCCCATGGGCTATCCACACATTAAATTTGGTGAACCTGGGTGAAGCTGTTGTTGAGTTATCAACCCAACAAAATTATCTATATGATGTCCCAGTGACCTTGACCTTTGACTCCAGGACCACATATTCAATAAGGCACATACTTGACACAAGGGCTACACAAATTTAAAATTGATGAGTTATCGTCCGGACATAGGTTTTTCATATATTAGGTCCCAGTGAACTTGACCTTTGACACTGGTGTCTCAAAAGCAATAGGGCATATTACTGACCCAAAGACTATCCACACACAAAATTTGGTGAACCTAGGTACAGTAGTTGTTGACTTATCGTCTAGACAATGTTTTTCCATACTAAGTATCAGTGACATTGACCTTTGACCCCGGAACCTCAGAACCAAAAGGGCACACACTTTAGACAAAGGCTATCCACAGAAAAAATTTGGTAAACCTAGGTAAAGTAGATGTTAAGTTATTGTCCAGACAAAGTTTTCATATTATGTCCCAGTGACCTTGACCTTTGACCCTGGAGTCTCAAAACCAATAGGGCACAGCCACTACCCAAGGGCTATCCACACATCAAATTTGGTGAATCTATGTGAATTCGTTGTTCAGTTATTGTCCGGACAAAATTTTCATATTTTATCTCCCAGTGACCTTGCCCTTTGACCCAGGGTCAAAAAATCAATAGGACACATCCTTGACCCTAGGGCTATCCACAAATAAAATTTGGAGAACCTAGATATAGTCGTTGTTGAGTTACCCTCCGGACAAAATTTTCATATTTCAAGTCCTAGTAACCTTGACCTTTTGGATCTAGGGTTTCAAAATCAATAGGAAACCCCCCTACCTAAGGGCTACCAACACATAAAACTTGGTGAACCTATGTGAAGTCGTTGTTGAGTTATTGTCCAAACAAAGTTTTCATTCTTTATGTCCCAGTGACATTGACCTTTGACCAAGGGGTCTAAAAATCAATAGGTCACCCGAAGGCTATCCGCAATTTTTTTTTAGTGAACCTAGGTACAGTCTGTGTTGAGTTATTGTCCAGAAAGGTTTCCATATCTTAAGTCCTAGTGACCTAGACCTTTGACCCTGGGGGCTAAAAATCAATAGGGAACCCCCTCTACCCATTGCTGTTCACACATAATATTTGGTGAGCCAATGTGTAGCTATATTTGAGTTTTGTCCGGACAAAGTATTCATACTTTATGTCCCAGTGACCTTGGCATTTGACCCTGGGTTCTCAAAATCAATAGGGTACATCCTTAACTGAAGGCTTTCAACAAATTTGGTGAACCTAGGTACAGTCGTTGTTGAGTTATCGTCCGGACAATATTTTCATATTTTTAGTCCCAGTGGCCTTGACCTTTAACCCTGGGATCTCAAAATCTACTCAAGGGCTATCAACACATAAAATTTGGAGAGCCTAAGTTATCCGTTGTTGAGTTATTGTCGGTACAAAGGTTTTTCATATATTAAGTCCAAGTGACCTTGACCTTTGACCGTGGGCTCTCAAAATCAATAGGGCACATCCTTGACCCAAGGGCTATCCACAAAAAAAATTTGGTGAACCTAGGTACAGTCCGTGTTGCGTTATTTTTCAGACAATGCTTTCATATCTTAAGTCACAGTGACCTTGACCTTTGACCCTGGGCTCTCAAAATAATTAGGGAACCCCCCTACCCAAGATCTATCCACATATATAATTTGAAGAACCTAGGTACTAGGTACATCATTTCTTGAGTTATCATCCGAACAAGCAATTGTCCACGGACGGACGAACAGACGGACGGATGGACAGACGGGCAACATCATTACATAATACGTCCCGTTTTTTCAAACGTTCATTAACATGACTTTATGGCGGTTATGGTGCAAATACGTGACATAATAAGTATACAGTAGGCATAATAAACAAAATATTTATACAATTTACCCGTTGTCTTAGTCGGATAGAATAAATCACTCAAATAAAGACATACACATGTACAAGCAGTATTTGGAGGCACTCGCGTCACATATTGTACCGTGTGGTGTATATTTGTATTGCACATGTGTGCAGACTGAAGGATATAGAACTTATGTAGTAGTATTGCATATAATGTTTAACCCATTACACGACATTTTGTATTTTTCAACAAAGATAGTAGTATGTCTACTTAAATTGTTTAATGATGATATAACTTGTCTGAGTCTTAAAACGAACGCATCGCAAAATTTATAACTTTACAGCTGATAAACTGACTGTTTTTTGTATGTAAAATATTTTTGAGATGCCCGGTCATAAATCCTAGGGATCGATTGTCCATGTTCACACTCCACCATCGTCCGCACAAGTCTACTAAGTGCACATAGAGCAGCTATTACAGCTAATATTCATATTTTAATGTCTCCAATACCATTACAGCATATTACACATGTAATATATAAATAATCTTTTAAAGAATTAAAAAGATAAACTGAACCGAGTATTTGCAACACAGATTGGTTTGCACATATATCATGCCAAAGTTTAAAATGTTATATTGTATCGAGATGTCTGAGTTAAGGAAAAATTCAAACTTATGATATTCTGTCAGTACCCTTAACAATTATTTAGTTCATTGACTGATTTGTAAAAAAGTCACCCTGAAGTTTACTAAGGTTCTTGATAACATTTCTAATATTAACATATGTAGCAAGTTTCATAAATTATCTACTAACACACAATTTAGAATAGTGAGTTGACACATTTGCAAATATAATGTGAAATTAAAATTCAATACTTTTTAGGTATCTCAATTTATTCATTTATTTATTGGAGTTAACGCCGTATCAACACAATTTAGGTCATTTCACGGCGTCCAGCGCACCTAACCTAGCTTTCCTGGACCATTGTCTATAACCAGTACTCGCCTACCCTTCCACAAGGCCGGAAACTTCTCCATATTATCTAACCAATGGAGGAAAATCGACATTACTGTACAATTTTCATGGAAGGGTATAACCTCCTTAGGTATCTCTATTATATAGTAACATATATGACTCAAGTTTTCATTCAGAATTCATTGATTATAGATCGATATTTCCTAAGCAAGTTGTTCTTGCTATTATGATTGTACAGTCATTATGGTAGAGTTAATCGGGCAATGATATCAATAACTGGTCCAAAATAATGAGCCAAATTTTCATACAGATCAGTTATTTTTTCTATTCACCAGAACACTATGATGAACATGTATATAGAGTATATGTTTACCTCAGAATGAAAACATATAAGTTTATTAATTAAAAATTAAACGTTTATACAAAATCAATAAATCACATTGTACTTACTGACAACACATGCATAATTGTCCCAGTAATATCCACTTTTACATTGACACGTTCCACTACATTCTGTATTATCACCAGTACATGTACCAATTCCGGAACAAACATCTCCATATGCTATGTCTTATAAATTAATGAAAACAATGATACAATAATTATTAACTATTATCAGGCATTCTTAATTATACATTTTATATAAAAAACTTGACATCCAATACATTCAAGTAAACTTTCGAGTTATAAGATTAACTAGAAACATAATTTTTTAAGTGTACTTTAGAATGAAAGAAAAAAGAATATTATAATTTATAAGTTAAACTAAAGTAAATCTATAAATCACATTGTACTTACTAACAACACATGCCACATTGTTCCAGTAATATCCACTTTTACATTGACACGTTCCACTACATTCTGTATTATCACCAGTACAAACATCACCTGGTGAACAATTTCCTCCGTATGCTATGTCTTATAAATAAAGAAAACAAAAATATAGTTTTACTTTTATCAGGCTTTCTAAATTATATTATTAAGTCTTTTGATTTAAAAAACTTGACAATGCTGTGGTCTAAGTCAACTTTACAGGTGTAAAATTAACTAGAATCATAATGTATTTCATTTAATCAAACTTCAGAATGAAAGAAAATAACAATTTAAAAAATTAACAGAAGTAAAGTCAATATACAACAGCTAATTTACTGTTAGCAATACAAGTACTATTGTCCTAGTTATATCCACTAGAACTCTGACAAGTTCCACTACTACATTCTGTATTATCACCAGCACAAATACCACCTCCGGAACAATCACCTTCATGTGCTATGTCTTATAAATTAAAATAAGAAAATATTTTTTAATGTTATCAATTCAGGCAGTTTACACAATATTTCAATTACATTTATAACAAACAATGTGGATCAAAAAAGTATATCACCAGAAGTTCCAATTTGTCATTCAACATACAGTATTTGAAATGGCAATATTTCCAAAATATCAAGTTTTAAAAGAGTTTATCAAGCCATTCAACATTAAAGATAAACGTTTGTACAGTATATATGACTTTGACCTTTGACCTAGCTACCTGACAATAATTAGAGATCTGAAAGTCAAATGAATGCAAAACGTCATAGCAACTCATACTGTTTCTGAGTTTATCAGATATTGGACAATCTAGGTTTAAATGTGTGTGGTTCCCTAAATCACTGATACTGTGACACAGTAAATGTAATTGTCCACCAGTTGATGTTAATGTATGAAACCAATATTTTACAAGGGAAACTAAATAAGCAAACTCTCAAGAAGCATTGTTACATGTAGCACTCTCAAAGGCAAATCCAGCAACAAAGATTAGAATATTCACTTCAAAATGGCATACTTTTTTCCTTGAAACATTAAGACAATGATGTGAATCTATCTCTGAATAAGAAGAAGTAGTCGACTCTTTGGGGACTGTTAGGCAACTACTGGCTTAAAAAGAATTAGTCCAGGAAAATAATAGTAATTTTGGCCACCATACATTATTAAAGTGTAAATATATAAACTGAGAAATATTAAAAGTAAATAAGCAAAACTTACAAACAGATCAAAGCAATTTTCATTTAACACAAATTTGTAATCAACTTGAAATTCTATATAAGATTGCTACAGAAGTATAAAAGCAGATTCAAAATATGTTAAATCAAAAGTTAAAATAAAACCAATACATTACATTGTACTTACTGGTAACACAAGCCCCATTGTTCCGACTATATCCACTAGCACATTGACAAATTCCTCCAATACATTCTGTATTATCACCAGCACAAGAACCGGCTATTGAACAAACGCCTCCAAATAATATTTCTTAAAAAGAAAGATTAGAAAATAATTGCTTTTCAATGATTTCAACTCTGATGATTTATAAATTTGACTTCTAATCCAAGTATCTATATTCAATTTCTGGTCTGGTTTCAAAATCCTTATTTACAAAAAAAACTTTGCAATAATGTTGATTTACCTTCAATTATAAAAAAAGTTATTTGCTCATTGTGGAATATTTAGCAAGTACTGTTAAAAAGGAAATACATTGAAACTGACAAAGCATGGCAACTATATAAATGATTTTTCTTATTTACCAGAGTTAGTTTCTTACAGTGTGAAATCAAATGTATATTAACCACAGTTAAACAAAGTTCCACATAACTTTAAATAAATGTATCACAAAAAGATGAAAACGATGATAACATATTATCATTATGATATTAAAATTAAACGAAAATAAAAAAGAAACATTCTGTACTATCACCAACACAAAATCCACACCTGTAACATCACCTCAAAATACAGGTGGCATAAGTGGTCATTTTTGTACTATACAGATGGACTTGCGCACTAAATAGGTGAATAAGCTGATGCTTGAACAACATTTTACTGTTTCAAACATACCACTGATAGTTTACATTTTTTCCAAATAGTGTATATGTAAATTGTAAATTTTATATGGTATGTTTAAAGAATTATGTGAACTATCTAAAGTATAAAATTGTAATGATAATTCACCCCTAAATATTGGTATTTTATGAATTTGACTATGTTTATGTACACAATGGTTATGTGGACGACCTGTACCTTGTCTTTTAAACCAAGATAACAATATTATCATAAAATTTTCAGGAATATCAGGCCTAAAAATTTACCATTCAAATAATAAAAAAAAACACTAGAGTTTTTATCTGACAATTAGTGTGCAATATTTGCCAAAGATTCTTTCCTGCTTATCATTCCATTATAAAAAGGCTTTCAGTTGCTTGTAGATCCTGAAGCTGTTGAGAGGAATGTTCCCTAAAGAATACTTGTGTGACAAATGTGTTGTTAAACAACATTAATTACATTCTAAACATAAATTAAACATTACAAAATTAAGCATAGCATAAGTTGTTTTCATTAGCCACATATTCAAAATTAGCATATTGCTAATATTTTCTACATTTGCCTCAAACGTAAAATCAGGAAAACATCTTAAGCAAATTCAAATATTTAATTGTACTTACTGATAACACATGCAGAATTGTCATAGTAATATCCACTTGTACATTCACAATATCCATTTATACATTCTGTATTATCACCAGCACAAGAACCAACAAATGAACAACCACTTCCATATGCTATTTCTTTTAAATTAAGATAAGAATATAATTTTATGTTTTTGGTCTTTGTCAAGTTCATTATTCCATGTACTTTCTGAACAAGCTGCGTCAACGGGCAAGTAGGTTGACAACCTTGTTTGATTCCAGTAGTTGTGAATATAAAATATATTTTGTCTGTAACATTATAAGCTGAGGAAATTCATACATAATTTCATATAAATTTAGAATTATCACTAAAGGTGATTTACAACCTCACATTGATGATTGATACTAGAACATGTAAACTTAGAAAGGATGGTAACACAATGAATAATATTATGTATCAAAATAAAATATATTTCAAATAAAATTATAGTGTATAGGTAAATTGTGTTGAATTTTTCCCTATAAACCGTAAATATCTATATAACTACAACATTGATTTTGCTAAACTTTTCATATTTCAACTTTTCCTTTTTCTAGGAATTTGATTTTTAGATTTTTTAACTGATAGATATAATACTTTCCAATAGGAAGTAATGCAAACTGTTTGCAATTCTTTTTATCAAAATCCAACGGAAGGGATAGTAGGCTGGTCTGATTATAACATTGTCATACTTAGAATGTATTTGTACAAAATCTCGTGCGCTTCCTGTATATGTATCGCTTAAATAAACATTCGACAGTCTGCTTATTTGTAAAGTGGAGGCATGTCTTTTGAATTATACAAGTGATGTGAACATGAGTGAAGTTTTTAAGTACAGTGTAAGATAATTTATTAAACAATCAATTCAGTGTCAGGGCCTCGTATTTAGCTTTAGTTTTGTATCTACTGTTATATGGCTATTCTGATTATGGCACGTAACCATTTAACAAAACCCTCATTTGGCTTTAAAATTTGCATTGCATGTCTATGGAAAGTATGTTATGCAATTGAAGAAAATCGGATTTTTTATTTGAGAATGGAAACGCTAGTTTCGATCACATAAAATTTTAGTTAATTCCAGATTGGAGTTATATACATCTTAAAAAATGTCCTGCAGGACATTGTACAGTTTATTATCAAGTAAACATTCTGCAAGTTGAATCTATTCTAAATATATGGGGCATTTAATGCAATTAAGAAATGAATGGTCATGGCGACCTTGACTTATGATACAGTGACCTAAAAATCATAAGGGTCTCCTACAAGTCAAAGCAAACTTTAATACAAAGATAGAAGCCAAATGGTGCAGGGGTTATCCAGTTATGGTGACGATTGTATAAATATAAGTCTTCTACTGATCAAATCAATCTTCACGTCAAATGTGACGTCATGGGGTGACAATATTACAAAACATTACACCAGTCGGCCATACTGCCCCTAAAGATGCTTAAATACTTTTACCTAATAGAAAATTAGTTTCCCAGCATTATGCACATACACCCGATTTTGTATATCACTAATAAGCATTTTAGCACTTTTTATTTACAAAAATTAACAGAGTTAAGAATATTTCCATTGAAAATAGCAAATACCACCTGACTCTTTCCAACTTAGTGCAGTGGAAGTATAAACAAAAATACTACATATACGAAATACACCAGACATATAAACTTAGTTGATATAGCATCAAAATAGCAAGCATAGGTCGTGGTTTCAAGCCTCAGTATAGGTACTTATTATTTTATGTTTTTGCTCTTTCTGTTTAGCGATCGTACAAAATAATTTGTAGGAGAAGCTTTCTTTATCAGACTAACTAACTAAAACATACATACTGTTGACACAAGAACCACCAATGTTATTTACTCCATTAGAATCATAATGTGTTGTTGTAATACATGTACATATACTACCAGAACATACTGCATTAACATCATTACAATCTGTGTCAGTTATACAACTATACCCAAGTTCTGTAAAAGACACAAAATGAAACAATAAAAACATACAACTGAGTACAACACATATCTTAATAATAACAATCCACTTTTCTCAGATATATAACAGAAACAGGTAGATATATTTTAACAATAAAACTATATTCCATTTAAAGACAATACAAAAATTATATTTATCCTGTCTGTTGCAATTGAGATATCATTATATTTGATAATGCTTGAAACGTTTTAACTGTTTATTCATAGGTTTTATGCAATTACTTTAGTTGTTAATAGCAAGAATCCATTAGTTTTCAACTTCACTCAAATAGTATTGACTTACCAGCTAAGCAACTAGGACCAAAGTAACCAGTGTTACATTTACATGTTGCACTTGTTGCATCACAAACTAGGTTTGTACCAATACAAACATTAGTACCATTACAAGCCTCTCCAAATGTAGCTCCATTACATCCCATCAAGTAACCGCTGGATAATATCTGAATGTAAGAATACATCATTAACTTGGCAAACATTGTCTGCTAGTATTAAATAATTCATATTTCTGCAATCAGATAACCCCATAACTAACTAGTTAATTAAGACGTTACAAGTTATGGCAGCTAGTTAATTAAGTTAAGTGGTTAACATGTTACCGTAACAAGTCGATCTGATTAAACCCGATTTAATTTTTCCGCTCGCCTACTCGCTAATTTAGATCGGGCCGTTTTCAAACGAAGGTCACGTTCAGGTGACCTTATCTCATCATAATATTGGTGACAAAATTGCTATAATTATTACATAGTTTACATCGTCTACGTCGCGCAGTTTGAAATGAGCCATCCATTTGCAGACTGTGAATAATACCGCTATTAAATTAACTCGCAATCTTCGGTCTAAAAATAGAAATTACGAGATAAAAATTATAATTTAAGATTTCTTTTATTCTAGCGAACAATTTCAGAATACATACGGAGATATTGAATGCACTTATATTACTCTAGATGCACTGAAGCTTACATTTTCTATATCTGTGACTAAATTTACATGTATGAACAAACAAACAAGTGGGCTCTGTAATCAAAATTTTGGCGTCCATTTTGTGTGTATTAAAAACTTATTCATTACACATCTTTGCGGAAGTCAGGGGCTAATAACTGAACTTCTATCTAAAGATTGCAAGATTTCGATGAAATGTCTTAAAAATGGTCTATTTTTTATGAAGTTATTATTTTGTATGTCTATAGATTTGATGATTTATTGTTTTAAGGTATTTATTTGACCCCCACGTGGGAACTTTTTTGTGCCTATTTACTATATTTTGACATCTATCGGTTCCGTCTTAAATTGACCGATGTTTTGTTAGCAAGTGTCCATTAAATTGTGTCATACCACCTTTGTTTGCGTTGGCCATGTATTGAAAAATCAAGAGTATGGTGGCTCGGTATAGCCCTCGTGCATTTTCTTCGAGTGCTTTTAATCTTCGTTTGTGAAAATATTCTTTGAAGTTTTTGGAACATATTGTATTCTTTAAACGTATTGTAGTATATAATGCATTGTTGACAACAAATCATGTGACAAAATTTGATGGTTTCACCATTTGTAGTTGTAGTTTAGTAGTTTAGTTTATTAATAACGTATTCAGGCCTCCGGCCCATGAACATTTTACAACATACAGAAATATAAAGCATACATATATAGTATATAGTCATGTACATATAAATATTTCAATTCTAATTATACATATATGAAAATAAACATTAGATATTTGTTTTAAAACAAAATCAATTAATTAGTTTCCAAAAATGTTTGCCTTCTTTCAAATGCATATGAAAGATACATGGCTAAATTTCTAATATCATTGGTGCTTGACATTAAAGAATAAAATTTATCAAGTGATGGTTGTAGTCTGTAGTTTTCTGGAATATATTGTGAGCGTATATCATTATAAAAAGGACAAATTAGAGTAAAATGAAATTCTTCTTCTATTGCTGTTTCACAGTAAAAACATGTACGCTCTTCTCTACTTAAGCCATAATGTCTTCCAGTTTCAATAAGGAGGTTATGAGCAGAACATCTGAATGAGGCAAAACATTTTCTAAATTTAACAATGTCTAATTTATGTACATAATCTTCAACAGCACAATTTGTTTTAAAAAGTGTATAATGAGACAATTTCTTATTCAGTATACAGTTGGTATTCCAGTTTTGTAGATATTGATCTTTTAGTCTTGTAACATACAAATTCAAAAAATCATCATTAATATCAGTTTGTCTTTCCCAGATGTAACCAAATCCGTTCTGAAATAAATTTTCTCTAATATTTGTTACCCAATTTTTCTTGCCTTTAGTATCATAGTATAAAAGCATATTGTAACATAATTTAGGGTATCGATTGTTTGGCATTTTTAACAAACGTAACCAGTATTTGATACAATTTTTTGATGAATATATGTACATTGGGTATCGTCCTAGGTCACCCATAACTGCGTCATTACATGCATTTAAGTTCACTTGTAAAAATCTTTTACAGCATAATATATGAATCGATTCAATGCAAGAAACGTTACTTAGACCCCATAATTCCGACCCATACAACATAATGGGTTTAATTTTTACATCAAATATTTTAAAATAAGTATTATAAGGTACACAACCATATTCCCGAAGAGAACTTAAAATATACATTAGTACTCTTTTCGCCTTGATAGACATATGCTCTGCCATTTTGTACATAGACAATTTACTAGTAAAATGAACTCCAACATAGTCAAATGCTTTGACTACCTCAATATTTTGGCCAGAATATTGCCAATGTTCGTGCCTTGACAGTTGACCTCCATTTTTGAAAACCATAATCTTGGTTTTGTCTGTGTTAACGACTAGTTTATATTCATTACAAAAATCTTGGAGACAATTAAGCTGTCGTTGGAGGCCAATAATGGTATCAGATACACATGCTATATCGTCAGCAAACATTATCATAAAAATTTCTAGAAGATCAGGAAAGACTTGTATCCGCCTAATACCATTACTTACAAACAAATCATGTAATTCATTTATATACAATGCAAATAATATTGGACTAAGGCTACAGCCTTGACGTAATCCTGTAGGACAATCAAACATATCTGAAACTTCAGATTTAGATTTTACATAACTTTTAACAGAAACATAAATAGATTTAATTGTACTGAATAGACAACCATTAACTTTGTTTTTTCGTAATATATCATATAAAATTGGTCTATCTATAGAGTCGAAAGCTTTCTGAAAGTCAATAAAAGCTACATATACTGGCTTTCGTTTTTGTTGGAGATATTTGGAAATAATTGAATACAGAACAAAAGCATTATCAGTAGTGCAATAGTTTTTTCTAAAACCAGACTGGCATTCAGAAAGCTTTCCATATGCTTCAATATAGAAAGTAATTCTATTAGTGATTATATTAATATATACTTTGCTTACAACATCAAGTAATGATATACCTCGATGATTAGGGTTATGTAAACTGTTCTTTTTATGAATGGGTATAATAACACATTGACACCATTTTTCTGGGAAATGCCCAGATATAAATATTATATTAAATATCTTGATCATGTAAGGAAGTAAAACCTCTAAGCCATGGATTATATGTGGAGGTAATAGTGTGCCACCAGTAGCCTTGTTAGGTTTTAATTTGCTTACAGCATCTTTGATTTCGCTCTCACTTATTGAGCTATTAAAAAGGAATTGCTCAACATCATCTAAATTAGCATCCAAAGTGTCATCATTTTCAACTGTAGGCTGCTGTGGCACACCAGAATCTCCATTATCATCAGTGGCAGAGAACAAAGTTTTAAAATGAGTAAACCAGGTATCAATACTTATAGGTGAATCCCTGTTACCTGGATTTGACATATTATTTATTTTCCTCCAAAATCTTTGGAGTTATTGATGCTACCATCAATATTAGATATATACTGTTTATTATATAAATATCTTTTTTGTCTACATATATTTTTGCATGCATGTTTACTGTTTATATAATTGTTCAAATTATCTGTACTTCGACATAATCTGAATTTTTGTAAAGCAAATCTGGAACCTTTACGGGCATTTTTACATTCAGTATCAAACCATGATTTGAATTTTGAATGGTTCTTTTGCCGTTTAGTATATAACAGA
Organism: Mactra quadrangularis; assembly: GCA_025267735.1. Classification (NCBI taxonomy): domain Eukaryota; kingdom Metazoa; phylum Mollusca; class Bivalvia; order Venerida; family Mactridae; genus Mactra; species Mactra quadrangularis. The sequence goes on along the minus strand of CM046309.1, from coordinate 31,535,198 downwards.
GATTCGCTACAAGTAGTAATAACTTTTTCAAATTCATCGACTAGTATATTTACATTAGCACATTGTTCACACAATGTGTCTAATCTATCAAACATACCTGAATTTTAGCCACTAATGAGAGTATTTAGATAATCAGATTTACCATTTTCATTAAAATTATATGAAATACTTTGTACATTATCAGAAAGTATATCCAATCTCTCTTTAGTGTGAAAATTCAAGCACAGGGGAAAATGAGTACTTCTATCACATCTAAAACTTGGAAGTTTATAGTCAAATCATATACATTCTTGGATGCTAAACAATAGTCTACAACACTGCATCCATTTTGGTTAACAAATGTAAAGTTACCATAAGAATTGTCTGTATTTTCTGGTAAAGGTCTGCCATTATTAATATAACAAGAATATGCTTGACAAAAGTTAATTAGATGTCTACCATTTCTATTTACAATATTGTCCTGTGACTGTAGTTGACTTAAGTCAGATTGTATTGTAGCAAAGATTTTTAAGTTTCGAGAGCGTCTTTGAAATTCTCTCATCGTAAACGTAAGTTCAACGTACGTAACTAAGTTACGGAAATTTTGCCATTCTACGTAAGATTCTTATGAAACAGTCCCAATTCTCTACCAGCCCTGCGTTCAGTAAGCATTTTAACGTTAGTCAATCACGGTTACCGTTATGAACGGTTAATTGAAAGATCCGTTGTTCAAAGCGCGAACGTTTAAAGATGGCGGACAAGAGAGTCTTTACTTCAATTTATTAGAAGAATTCGGAGAGGATGAATTGTTTTCTTTTTTGGGGGTAAATTTATTGATCTAAATCAACGAGAGTAACACCGCCGACTTCGATGTAATGGCAGTTACTAATTTGCAAAATGTACTGGAACTAAATTTTGTATTTTGTTTCAGGTTGTTTCGAACTCGCGTACTATATACTAAAACCGTTAGCTGTTTGCCTTAAACGTTTTCGCTAACAAGCCGTTCAATAATGACATTTAATTTAGTGAATTATACCTATTCTAAGTGTGTACCTTTCATTACCTGTGTCCATTATTGGACACCGTACTACTTCTTTTGTAAAAAGTTGTATTTTGGACATGTTGAAAATTATGAATTTTAGTATGTAGTAATATTTTATCATACTGCCCTGCGTTCAGTTACCGCGAACGTTCTGTAACGTTCTGTAACGTTCGCCAACAGTAATAATTGAACGGCCTGTTAGCAGAAAACGTTTAAGGCCAACAGCTAACGGTTTTAGTATATAGTACGCGAATATAAAACAACCTGAAACAAAATAGTTCCAGTACATTTTGCAAAATAGTAACTGCCATAGCGAATAGACTATATCCGAAATTCAAATATTTGGGTGTTCCCCTCCGGTACAAACAAACTTTCACTGTTTCAATGAAAACGTGTGTAAAAAAGAACAGTAGTATTTAATCCATAGTTCGTGTTGTTTAGCAATAATGTGTAGACAACTTTGTTTGTACCGCCTGTGCACGGACGGAAAAACCCATAAATTTAATTTCTGGATTAGGTCTAACGAAGTCGGTGGTGTTATTCCCGTTGATTTAGATCAATACATGTACAAAAAACAAGTAAACAAGTCCTCCTCTCCGAATTCTTCTAATAAAATAGAAGTAACGACTCTCTTGCCCACCATCTTTAAACGTTCGCACTTCAACGGGTCGTCCAATTAACCGTTCATAACGATAATTGTGTTTGGCTAACGCTAACTGCTAACTCAACGCAGCCCCGATTTCAGACAATGTATAAATTAATTTGTATTTTTAACTCTAAGTGCATCTGTACGGGGATGTACACAATCTGATTGGAAAATTTTATTTAACTGTTTTCATTGCACTTCATGTAAATTTGCACAAAAGTTTACATGTTAAACTCACTTTTTTCATAGAAAATATTATTACTACTCACTTTTTTTACATTTTTCTATTAAACTTACTTATTTATTTCATTAGGATTAAAATGAAAACTGATGAAAATTATTTGTAAACTTCAATAATTGCAACCACACCTATTTTACAGCCATGAAGTTACATAGTCCTTAATGAATTTCAAGTCGAGATTATTTAGGTAGTCTTTATAATATTTAATGTTTGAAAAATAACCACGCATTATTTCATTTATTAAGCTTAAGAAAACACCACCGATTGTGTTTTTTTTTATTTTAATTTGATGAATATGGAAAACAATCTTTCAGTTGTGTAGTGGTTTTTTTGCGTCAAGTAATAGAAAGGGCGCTTGTCCTAGTTTCCTAGTTGGTCATGTTTCGTTTGTCTGATAGAATGTGAATCTTGAGAAATGATCTATCAACTAACAACGATGATTCAATGAGTGTCATTTGATATCTTAACCTACTTAGGATCACAAGAGTACCTTTACAATAGAAACATAATTACATTGTAAGAGAGTTTATATTATATGGTACATGTATCTAAATTCATAAAATAAAATAAAATCACTTACTGCTAACAAATAAATTCCTAACATGACTTCTGACTATAAAAAAACAAAATGTTCACTCGATATTTACATAAATGGTAAATGCAGACTATGAGAAGCTTGCAATTCATATATACATGTATTCATTTACCAAATCTTCCGGGTTTAAAATTAAAATAATTTAAAACTACGTATAAATAGTAAATGATTGTTCGACCATGAAGAAATACGTGGTCTTGTTTATCGCCGGCCCGAAGGCGGATAATACACTGGAATGGTACGAGTTTGATGCAAAGCTTAGTGTAGTTGTTAAAGACAAAGGCCGAAGCTGCATGTATGTTTCAAAGTTTTTAAAAAAGATATTGCTTTTAGATTATTTACGGGCATACTAGTTTTCTTCACTAAAAAGATATTTTTTGCATTGCATCGATACTATTGAATATGAAGTAGATATATACGGTATTGTTAATTGAACAGTAAACACGATGAACAATACGACTGAATATGATTCTACATCAACTAATTTAATCACTGTAACTAGAAAAAGTACAATGTAATATTTTTACAATATAGTCTACAGAGAAATAACCGCTATTTATATACTGAAAGGATAAAGAAACGTAGAGTAACATTTGTTCCGATATTTTGAAAACGCTTTCACCAAATAAAGTGAAACTTTGTGGATTGAGTAATTAGGTCATATTACACCTTGCCATGTATCGAAAATTTAGTCACGGTACAGTACGCAGCTCTGGTAAATGGAGGATGGAAAAAAACAAGAATCTCGTGCACCGTGTTGTTCTGGTTTCATGCAGCGTTGGTCAAGTCACCTTTCGTTAGTATTTATACAGACCAACTGTTTTCCCAATATCAATTGAGAATTTGATTCGTTTTAAGAATGGCACGACCCACAGAAAGTCAGATGGGTCAGGCCATTCAGATGCTGATGCAAGGACAGCTGCAAAATCAGATTGCTAGGCACTTTGGTGTTAATGTTTACACCATTAAACGTCTTGTAAGACGTCTTCGGGAAACTGGGCGTTTGGCCGATCGACCTAGGTACGGACGTCCGCGCGAAACGTCACGACGTCAGGATTTCTATATCGTTGTCTTTCATGTGCGTAAACGGCGCCTTACTGCCGTTTAGAGTGCACTTTATGTTTGTGGAAATCATGGGCGTCTTGTAAGTTCAAAAACTGTAAGGAATCGATTGCGAGAAGTTGGATTTTGAGCACGTCGCCCCTACGTAGGTTCACAACTTACCCCTTCTAGACGTCAGCGTCGTATGGCCTGGGTCGCTGCACATGCTCCACAACGGTTTTCACTAAGGCAAGGAAGACAAGTTTTCTTCACGGACGAGTCTCGATTCTGCCTTTATCGATCTAACGGCCGTCAGCGGTCTAACAATGTCGCGGCGAACGTTTTACGGACGCCTGGCGGTTAAGTTATGGTGTAGGGAGAAATCTCACACGGGTTTAAATCACAATTGATTGTTATTGATGGCAATTTAACAGCAGCTTAGTATAGAGATGAGATAATACAACCCCATGTTATCCCTTTCTTACAACAGCATAATAATGCTAGGCCCCCACATAGCAAAGATTTAGCAAGTCTTTCTGGCCAATAACAACATTCAACCACTACATTGACCTAATTTGTCCTCGATCAAGCATCTTTGGGACCAGCTGGGTAAACAGGTTCGAAAGCGCCGGCCACCCCCTGCTACTCAAGATCAGTTGACCAGAGATTTGATGGGAAAGTGGGACAACATCCCCATTAGACGGATGAACTCTCTCATAACTCTGTGACTAGAAGAATAAGGGCCGTGACCATAGCAAACGGCGGACACACAAAATATTGATTACTCAGATCAATTTCAAAATTCTATAGGTCTATTCAATTTAATCGTCAGTACCGCTAAACCAATTGTCAGATGCAATATACAGACTTTGGAAATTTTTAAGCATTATTTTTTCTGTTAGTATACAAAATTTCGTTTGAAATGAAGCCCGATATTATACTTAATTTCTGGTTTAAATTTCACCCTGCGTTTCTCTATCCTTTCAGTAAAATAAAATACATGTATTATGGTGAAATACGTATTATGTTTTATTTTAAACCCAATTTCATTTACAAGTAGTGATAAGACAGCTTTTATACGAGAAATTTGTAGAACTACTTTTCTGTCTTGTAAAAAATATATGTTGTATAAAAATCTTAAAAAAATATATGTGGTATAATTAGCATGATGGGAAACAAGGTTTATGGTAACAAAGGCTCTTGTTGGACGACATTAAGTTAATTAGAGTAAACAAACCAACTGTCTATTCATTTTTAGAACGTCGGCATAGAAGGCCTTACAACGTTTTGCATCATGAAAAGCAGTTTAGAATTTATAACAGTATCATTTATTTATATGTTTTATGTCAATTATATGAAACCGAGTTCACGTTGTGCTTGAATCTAGGGGAAGTAACTACCCCTTGCACCCGATCCGGCAGCGGTAAAAGGTTCGAACCAAATGCATCAGTCATAAACAACTGATCTGTAGGCAATTCTTGAAGGCACAATACCCTACTTGTATTGCGTGGAATACTAACTGCACATCGTTATATTGATATTGTTCTAAGGCCTGCAGTTCTTTCTTTTATTCAGACATGTGCCCATTATGTAGGTGCAAGTTGCGCCTGCATGATGGGCATATGGCCAACACCAAAACTGCCCGTTTGCCGTGGGCAGCGTCCCGTAACCGGGAAAGGAGGATCCTGGTAGTTGAGGGAGACCCAGGGATCTCCAGTCTTCCCAACACACTACTTTGGCCTCTGATTCAGGGTAGACGGGTGTCCAAGTAGGCCCGACTTGGTCAATCGGCTGGTCATGCCTTGCCCTTGAATAGTTGCATACTTGCAAAAGCCATTTCATTCATGTAAGTTCATGTACTGTTTTATGTGCACTATCCCAAAATTATTAACATTACTAGTATACTCTTAATTTGAAAAACCATATGTGTACTCCATTACGATCTGAGTGGGCTTACTGAATTTAAAGTAATCTCTTAAAGTGTAAACGTTCAAAACACCTTTTCAAGAAGGCGGTGGCTCATGGGCCAATTGTGTTGATTGTAATCATTTGCAATTACATGCAAGTATATCTCTCATGTATCCCTGTGGTGCGGAGGCTGGATACCCGCCTCCATTGCACTTCCCCTTGTTGGAGTCCGAGGTGGCTGGGGAACCTGGGAGATGAATCATTATTATCTCAACCATGGATCCTTTAACCTCTTCTAAAAAACGTAAGTCTGACGAATCACCCAACATTTCAAATGAACAATCAAGTCAATCATCTTTTCCACGCTTTCTGGTAGTAGAAGCGTTGGGAGATGAAAAATTAGCACAGTTGAACCCATTTATCATTGAAAAGTCAATTTCTGCTCTCATAGGAACTCCAAAATCGGTTAGGAAGCTCCGTGGTGGAGAACTCCTGATCGAGGTTCAAAGAAAACAACAATCAGATAATTTGCTTAAATTAAGATCTTTTTTCAACATTAAATCTTTTTGCACTGCACACAATACCCTCAATTCATCCAAAGGAGTCATTCGCTGTCCTGACCTTGCAGAAATGTCAGAAGCAGACATAGTAAAAGAGCTTAGCTCTCAATATGTTTCAAATGCCAAACGTATTCTATCCACCAGAGACGGTAAACGTGTTCCCACTAACACATACATTTTAACATTTGATACCCCAATTCTTCCATCCACTCTTCGAGTTGGGTATCTTAACGTTCGCGTTGAGATGTACATACCAAACCCGATGCAGTGTTACAAATGCTTTAAATATGGACATCATGAAACTAAATGCACTAGAGAGAATATATGCCGTAAATGTAGTATTTCTCATGCTGGTCCTCTTGAAAACTGTTCTAATGAAGTCAAATGTTCAAACTGTGGAGGTAATCACTTTGCAACCTCCCGTTCTTGCTTAGTCTGGAAGACAGAAAAAGAAGTTCTCCGTGTTAAATATACACAAAGTTTGTCTTTTCCTGATGCACGAAAGCTTGTAGAAAGTTCCAAAACTAATTCTTATTCAGCTGTTGTATCAAAACCAGTTAAGATGGTTGATTCTGCTGTGCAGGTCAATTTATGTAAATGTTCTCCTCTTGAAATAACTCCAGTGCAAAAACCGTCTCCTATTCTTTCACGTAATACGTCCAAAGCAAGTACTAGTTCACAGACAGCATCTACAAGTACCTCATCTGTACCTCAGAGGCGGGTCTCACAGGCTTCTCCGTCTCCTGAGCGGGTGATTCAAAGGCAATCGCCCAAAAAGAAGGTCGTCCTAACCGACCGAGTTAGAAAAGCGGAGAGGGACCCTGTCCCGTCCTCCAACCGATTCGAGGCTCTTATGAGCGACATCGAGTCGATGGAGGACGAGGACATGGGTGTCCACAGCTCTCCTCCCCGGACTTCGGCGCGAAGTCCTGTCAAGTTTCCGAGGTAAGTTTTTACTTTTCGTTGAACCATGAGTCAAACTATACTTCAATGGAATTGTCGTGGTCTTAAATCAAATTACAACGATTTACTTCTCTTATTATCAAAATACTCCCCGAAAGTTGTCTGTCTCCAAGAAACATTCCTATCTACAAATGATAAAACATCAATAAAGGACTATACGCTTTATAATAAAATTTGCACAGACACAATAAGAGCATCTGGTGGCTCAACAATTGCGGTTGCAAACTGTATCCCTCAACGACAAATTCAGATACGAACTAATCTGCAAGCCGTAGCCGTTGAAGTAACTTTACACAGACCTATAACAATATGCTCATTATATCTCCCTCCCAATTTATCTATAACTGTTGAAGACTTAGAAAATTTAACTAAACAACTCCCAGAACCATTCTTTTTACTCGGCGATTTTAATGCGCATAATCCAATATGGGGAAGTGCATCTACGAATAATAAAGGCAACATTACAGAAAAGTTCATTGATAATGTTCAACTATGCCTTTTAAATAACAAGTCACCAACTTACTTACATCCAGCCACTGGTAGTTTTTCTTGTATAGACCTCACATTATCACATCCATCAATATACTTGGATTTTACTTGGTCAGTGCTTGACGAACAATATGGCAGTGACCACTTTCCATTGTTGTTAACTTTAAACGACTCTGTTCCAGTAAACAACCGCTCTTATTACAAATTCTCAAAAGCGAACTGGGAACAATTCAACAAATTGTGTTCTGATGATTTAACAATCCCGAATTTTTCCAACTCTTCTGATAAAGCTAATCTCTTTGCGTCCACTCTATCAAAGATAGCTGATGAGTGTATTCCTAAAACTTCAATGAAAAATTCAAGTAAAATTAAAAAACCATGGTTCAACGATGAGTGCAAGAAATCATATCGGAAACGAAAAGCAGCACTTAAAAAGTTTCAGGTTTGCCCCACAACTGCAAATCTAGACAATTATAGAATCCTACGAGCACAAGCTCGTAGAACATTTAAGTTTTCTAAACGTAAATCATGGCAGTCATATGTTTCTAAAATTAACGCCAACACATCAATTAAAAAAGTTTGGGAAGCAGTTCGTAAAATTAATGGTAAACACAAAAAAGTTCCTACTGCTCATCTGAAACGTAAAGATTCGAGCGTAGCAAAAACTACAAAAGATATAGCCAACACACTGGCAGAAACTTTTGAACATAATTCTTCTTCAGCACACTACACTGAAGAATTTAAAAAGGTCAAATCTAACTTGGAAAAACAAAATATTAATTTTCATTCTAACAACGAAGAAGAGTATAACACCCTCTTTAAAATTGACGATTTAACCGATTCTATTAAGCATGCCAAAGATACAGCTGCTGGCCCTGATGAAATTTATTATCAATTTTTAAAACATCTCCCATTGATATCTCAACATTTATTGCTCGATATTTTTAATGATATATGGATATCTGGTAAAATTCCAGATTCCTGGAAGGAAGCTTTAATTATACCAATACCGAAACCGGGTAAAGACAATACTGACCCCCTTAACTACCGACCAATATCTCTAACTAGTTGTATTTGTAAAACCTTTGAACGCATGGTTAATAAAAGACTCATCTGGTATTTAGAATCTAACGGTATAATAACTAATGTCCAATCTGGTTTTCGAAAACAGCGAAGTACTAATGATCATTTAGTACGCCTCGAAACATTCATAAGAGAGGCTTTTGTCAATAAACAACATGTAGTTTCAATTTTCTTCGATCTTGAGAAAGCTTATGATACAACATGGAAATATGGTATTCTCAAAGATTTAAAAGATGCTGGTCTAAATGGTAGATTACCAATGTTCATTTCTAGTTTTTTGTCAGACAGAAATTTTCAAGTTAAAGTAGGATCAACGTTATCAGAGAGCCACGAACAAGAACAAGGCGTGCCGCAAGGCAGTATTTTATCAGTTACCCTCTTTGGGCTTAAAATTAATAATATTGTTAAGGCTATAAACCCTGGTACAGATTGCTCATTATATGTTGATGATTTTTTAATCTGTTATCGATCTAAAAATATTCGAAGTATCGAACGTCAATTACAACAGAACTTGGATAAAATTCAAAAATGGGCAACAGAAAATGGTTTTAAATTTTCCAAGTCAAAAACTCAATGTGTACATTTTTGTCGATTAAGAAAACATCATAATGATCCCGAACTTTACATTTATGGCTCTAAAATCCCAGTAGTAAATGAAGCTAAGTTTTTAGGCGTTACATTCGATAAAAAACTATCTTTTATACCACACTTAAAGTTGCTTAAAACAAAATGTATTAAAGCTTTGAATCTACTGAAAGTACTTTCACATACTGATTGGGGATCTGATACCCAAACTTTACTTAAATTATACAGAAGTCTTGTTCGCTCAAAACTCGATTACGGATCAATAGTGTACGGATCAGCTCGCAAATCATACTTACAAATGCTAGATACTATACACAACCAGGGCTTACGTATTGCCCTTGGTGCTTTTAAAACTTCACCTATAGAAAGTCTGTATGTTGAAGCTAACGAACCATCACTAAAATTACGTCGTCAAAAACTTTCATTACAATACGCAACTCGTATATCTGCTAACAAAAGAAATCCGGCGCGAAATGTTATTTTTAAACCTGATTACACCAGCAAATTTGAAAATAAACCAAATGAAATCAAACCTTTTGGCCTACGCTTTAAAAACGACTTAGAAATGCTAAACATAAACACTTTGTCTGTGATACAAAACTTAGATGAAAATATCCCCCCTTGGACCTACAACATTCCAGACGTCAATACTGACTTATCAACTTTTCGTAAATCTTTCACTAGTCCTGAAGCTTTTAAATCTGAATTTGTAAACATCTTGGAAAAGTACAAAGATTTTACTCATTTATTTACCGACGGTTCCAAAGATGGAAACAAAGTTGGTTGCGCCGCATACGGAAACTCTTTCGTTGCAAGAATGCGACTGCCTGACAAAGCATCTATATTTACTGCCGAAATAAAAGCAATTGATCTGGCTTTAACATACATATCAAATAGTATAAATAACAAGTTTATTATTTTCTCAGATTCTCTATCTGTATTACTAGCGATTAAAAATCGCAGTTCAGACAATAATCTTATTAAAAGTATCGAGTTAAAATTACATGATATTTTAAAATCTAAAATAGTACACCTCTGCTGGATACCAAGTCATATTGGTATACATGGAAATGAAAAAGTTGACATCCTTGCTAAAGAATCTTTAAACCTTCAACCAGTTGATCTAAAATTACCAAGCAGTGACTTCAAGTGTTCGATCAATTCGTTAATTAAGTCGAATTGGCAAACAGTATGGAACAACGCTATTTTTAATAAGTTACATGAAATAAAGCCAACCCTTGATTCATCTCTATCAATAAAATTTTCTAATCGCCGAGATCAAATTGTTATTACGCGATGTAGAATAGGTCATACTAGATTAACACATTCATACCTTCTCAAGGGAGAGGAAGCACCTGAATGTATACCATGTAACGAGCATTTCAATATCAAACACATTCTCATTAATTGTCAGGATCTCAAAAACATCCGTGATAAATATTTTAAGGTTGGCTCACTTAGAGAACTTTTTGATAATATACCGTCACATGTGATACTTAACTTTTTGAAAGAGATAAATGTATATGATAAAATATAGGGATAAGGATCACTTTCATCAATTGAATTAATAGTGTCATTATTTGTTTCGGCGCGATATGACCTTTCTGTGTTGGTGCGCCGTAAAACCCAAACAAACAAACAAACAAACTTTTATTCAGACTTATGATGAAGTCAACCTTCTTCAGCAAGACAATGCACGGCCCCACTCGGCTCGCGTTACACAAGATTTCCTGCAGAGTAATAATGTCCACACATCGCATTGGTCTGCATTCAGTCCCGACCTAAACCCTATAGAGCACCTTTGGGACCAACTTGACCGAAGGGTTTATGACAACAGACGTGACGTCAATAATCTGCAGTAACTTTTATACAAACACTGGCTGAGGAGTTGGATGCAATACTTCAGTACAGAACCCAGCATCTAATACGGAGTATAAGACGTAGATCTATGTTAAGCTGTGCTCGATGCTGATGGAGGACATAACTGCAACTGAGTTCCACGACTTTCATTTTCAAGATGATCGTCTTGTTTTGTGGAGTTGACCCGTTTATGCTTACATTCCGTACTTGCAAAGAAAAATCCTGTTTCCTAATATGATATTAAAAATCATGTATTTCATATTTGTAAGTGCTTTCATTTTTTTTAATTAGGTTCATACAAGTGGTAAGTTTTCATTGACGCCTAGTATATATTTTTATACAATTTATACAAAACACATATTTTTTGTAACACATAAACTTTTCCTTTTACAATATCGCAATGTTTGTCATGCCATGTCACTCAGGATTAACATTTTATATGTTGTAAAATATGTTCCCTAAATAGTCTTGGTCTCTAAATTTAATATTATCAGGCTATTGTCTTAAACATAGATAATCTAGCATATAGAAGAAATACGTTACATTAATATTGTTAAATTTTATTCAATTGTCTGAGACAAATACACATTAAACTTCTATATGCATGATCATTTCAATCAATGGAGTTAATGCAAACGCCACTGACAAATAAATACAATTCAATAGTATATAGATCACAAACATGTACATTTAATCCATTTATATGACAGGGGAAACTACTTTAACAGTCTCATTTAAAGGACTGCACCGTAATCACACACTTTTAAAAACCATTAAGAAATCTTTACAAAAAATTGTAATGTCTTACTGCCACGTTTCTGTTTCATCATTGTGTTTGCAGCAAGCAAATGAGGACACATGGTATAACGCTTCCGAGTTAAACAAGCTTTATTGTTTGTTAGCATAAAACAATACTTCACCGACTTCAAATGGCATTAAAATAGTTACTTTGATTTTGTCACAATAAACGACAATATTTTTATGTGTGAATAAAATGCGTTTACTGTAGGGACATTAGATACATTTTATTGATGATTTCAAGTATCGTTAATCCGGATTTGAACTGGTCACTTGATTTGGGAATATCGTTGAAATATTTAACAACAAACCCCCTTCATCATTTTCATACGTATGTATTTGTAATAAGATATAAACATTTTATACAGCATGTTATAACAGTTTAAAGCATGCACTATAACATATAAAAGTACACTACATAATTTAAACAGGCATATTACTGTAACTAACATATATAATATAATTTCCCATACAAAAGCATAATCATTCTTAACAATAAATTACAAATGAAATATAAAATATTAATCTCAACAAGGAAATGGCTTAAGCTAATACATTGTATGTAAATGTTTCACATATACATTATGTAAATATAAAATCATTATAAAAGATATAAGTATAGTTTTATAGTATTTTATGGCACATATATAAACATACAAAGCAATACACAAAACGATGACAAAGATTATTCATCCACGCCACTGATTGATTTAAATGGAGACTGCTTCTACACGATCACACAATATCATTCTTTTAAATCAAGCACATTGTGTGATTTAAATTGTTTCATAAGTAGATTTGTCTTCACGTGTTTCTTCATTAAGACTTGTATAGTTATCTTCAGGACTTGGAATGTTTTCGACATCAGGTGATTGTGACACTACATCCAGAAACATTTGATTAACATACTGTGGTTGTTGTTGTCTAGTAAGAAAAAGAAATGTCATAGATTACAAATTTATACATATTTCTAAGTTTTAGATGTACTAATAAGTTAATTGGCAAGTAATGTTTAAAGTCAATCTTAACGATGATTTGCTTACTCATTGAAAACTGTGACAAGACTATATAACATTTTCTCCAAAACTCGGATGTAGTGTTTCATACTCACCAGAGAATTCATTACATTTGGTACAAATAATTTGAAAGTCAAGCAACAACAAAGAATTATTGGATTTCTAGAGTTGGTACTGTTTGGCAAGCAGAAGAATTACATTAATCTAAATAACGATAAGCTCCAAATACAACTTGCAAAAAAACAGAGACTGTCAAAAGTACATGGTTAATCTCGGTGTTAAAGAAATTGGACAAAAATACAATAATAAATTGAGTATACAACGCATCAAGCAATGGATATGATAATTTCAAAAAGTACAATTTGAAGAATATCATAACCTTTATGTACTTACACTTCTGCTGATGTCTTTGTTTGATCTGAAACATAAGAAAATAAAGATACAAACAGATATGTTTTCGAAAAACTCATATGAACTAATGTAAGTTATTTTAGAGTTCTTTAAAATATAATATTAATAATTTAATATTGATAAGATTGGGAATACCTCCATGCAAAATGACATAATGAAACAGGACAAATAGGTTTGACAGCTTTATTAGCGAGTATTGATCTATTCCAGTCACGTTTACAAACATGTAAGTATTTGAGGAGGAATTAAGCATGTTGAATTCCGATGCATTTTTTTGTATTTTTGCACATATGTATACGAAAATAAATTATATAGTATGCATACAAAAGTAATTAAATAATACCGTAACAAGTTTACCCCTATAAACATGTTAATAATAAGTAATCTGCTCACAAACATAGCGTTAAAAATTGTAAAAGAATGAGTTTAAAAATACCTCTCTTTGAAAGTCTCCTGAGTCTCAGGGTCACATAACTAGAGTATAACAATAATACTATGATGATAACACCTTGAACTACTCCAACAATGACAGCAGTCAAATCAGTGTCATCACTTGTTCCACATGACAACTCTTAAATAAACAGTGTATTAAGATCATTGCAAATTTGTTAAAGCCTAGATACCCAAATTCAAATATTTAAATATATGACAACAGCTATCACGTTGGCTTAAATTAGGAAAGTACGTGGTAATACGTTAGATAAATAAATGTACCAAATTTCAGCTAAGTGAACTTATACTTATATAACTTATACTGCATATTTCAATCTTTTATTTCAGTGTCTCAACATGTAAGATGTTTATTTGAAATATACAAAAAACAAATACCTTTTAAAGTTTCGAAAAGTCCATAAGATTTGCTCAATAGACATCCACCATTTGTACACGCTACAGCAACAATTCTAAAAATTCAAACATTTCAATGAAATAAATAAACATTGGTAATAAAAGTAATACTTAACACATTGTTTATATCAATCTATGGAATGGAAACAATTCTAGTAAGAACCATGTAAACATTCATATTTTAAAAATATAATTCAATAAGTATTAGATCTCAAATTTATACATAGTGATTGAGTTTCATGCAACTTAGACGGTTATTGTATAAGGTTATCAAATGTTATAAATAAAAACCAGTTATACAACAGAAAATTCGGAGTGGATCCCCGTAGACGGTCACTTGACAAACCCTGCCAAGCTTCCGGCAACTCCTGCATCCTGATTCATCTCCAGTCGTCTTGACCATGCCTTGCCACTAGACCCAGATGTCTAAGGACGAATGAGTGTAGATGTTGATGCGCAAGTTCTCCCCACTATAAACGTAGTCAAGCGCAAGTCATGACTTCACCCAGCAGTTGAAACTTCAACACATAAGTCATATGGTGATAAACTAGCGGCGAAGCAGCAGGTGTGGATACACTGGGAGTTATAGTAGCAAATTTGCACATAGGCGACTCAGGACTTTGGTCGTCTTCTACTGATTGAGACAGGAGTGGAACTCAGCAGCACAATGAGTGACTGAGCAGCCCTCTCTAAGATTGCACTGCTTACCTCCCTAGTATGAGGAAAGAGCTAGAAAAGGTACCCTTAACATTGCCTGTCTCTCATAACCCGGGCCAGTTTACCGCGGCTGACCGGTATCCGGTTCATGCGGTCGAATCACAAGCTCAAGAAAAACAGGGAAAGCTACAAAGCTCAACGTAGGAGCATGGAATATACGAACTCTACTCGACAGTGCCAAGGCGGACCGTCTAGATAGATGCACTGCGCTGGTTGCTAGAGAGTTAGCCAGATACAGTATATAATTCGCTGCCTTATCAGAAACAAGACTCCCAGAAGAAGGCCATCTCACAGAGAGATGAGCTGGCTTCACCTTCTGCTGGAGTGGTCGCTAGGCAGATGAGCGTCGTGAAGCCGGTGTAGGATTTGCCATAAAAATACAATTAGTAAGAAGTAGGGATGTCAACGAATATCAAAACCAATACTCGAGTACTCGGTCATTTTTCCGATCGAGTACTCGGTTACTCGGATAAGTTTTAATGATCTTCGAAGATTTATCAATCAGTATCAACACCGTCTGCATGTAACTTTCATTTTCTATGTTCTATTAATTGAATAGATATTATTCGAAAGTAAAGTTGATGTCCTATCCCAACTGGAAATCTTTATTTGTAACGTATAAACCACGATGAAACCAAATAAAATCAAGAATTATGTACAAACACACCTTTTTCAGTTGGGAAATCCCATAAATTATATTTTTGAATAAGAACGATTCGTAACTATAAATAGAACTACAGGGCAAGGGAGGTAACTCAGAAAGACCAATAAACAAAGAAATTAAACAACATTACATTTTATAGCATTTAATCTATGCATAATCAAGTTTAAAAAATGTATAACATTTCAAATATCTTTTCGTTCTTAAAATACTTTAATCTAACATTCATAATAGCATTTTCTAATTAAATATCAAAAGAGACCGAATGACGTAAGCGACTAAAGTGTTCAATAATTTGCGCGTGTCAAACTGTTGATCGCTCCATTGAATTAACAATATCATTTTCGCACCTCAACAAGGATGTTTTGATTGCATTAAGAGATAGTTATGGAGAAACATGTACACCTCCAAATTTCGGGGCTAATTAGATACGCCAATCTTTATAATCACAAAAAAGATATTTTCCGAGTAGATATAATCGAATGTCAATTTTGTTGACCGACATTGTTTATTACAAGCACATGTCAAATTGTCAGATCGACTTCCGCACCTTTGAAAGGATGTTTTGATAACATTTAATCGCGGAAAGGGTTCGTTTTGCAAAATAAAATGTCTTTAGGAAGCAATTTAAAATGGTACACTTTAAAAAAAATCCGGTTACTCAAATATCAATTTTGGTAACCGATACTCGGAGGTTCGATCGAGTACTCGGATAACCGGGCACTCGTTACCATCCCTAGTAAGAAGCCTTACAAGCTTACCTAATGGCATCAACGACAGGCTGATGGTAATGCAGTAGCCCCTTAAGAATAGCGGACAAGCCACTATCATTTGTGCCTATGCTCCTACCATGACAAATTCTAATGAAGTTAAGGACAGATTTTATGACGAACTTGACTCCACCATTAACAGCAATGGTCTACTACTACTCCAAACCTGCAGAGCTTACGACCTGATCATTACCAACTCGCTATTCCGTCTCCCAAACCGCAATAAGACAATCTGGATGCACTTATATCAAAGCATTGAGATCTCCTGGACTACGTTATCACCAAGGAGGGACAGACAGATGTGTGTGTCACCAAAGTAACGTGTGGGGCAAAATGTTGGACAGACCACCGACTGGTGATCAGCAAACTCAGGCTACACGTCAGGCCAAAACGACGACCACATGGGAAGAAACCCCCAAGGAGGCTAAACACATCAAAACTGAAAGTAGGTACCACCGTTGATGACCTCATCAATGACTTAAACAGCACACTATCCGACCTTCGTTTCGGCAATGCTAGTGTAGAGGAAGAGTGGGCAGCCCTCAGAGGCTTGGTATACAACGTCTCACAGACTCACCTAGGACATGCAACCAGGAAACTCCAGGACTGGTTTGATCAGAACGATGATGTCATACAACACCTACTGCATGAAAATGGCCTTTCAGAACGATCCTTTGTCATCGTCAAAGAAGAATGCATTCACCAAAAGTAGACGAATAGTTCAGAAGTCGTTAAGAGCTCTGCACAACACATGGCTCAGCAACAAAGCAGAAGAAATCCAGTCATGCACAGACCAGCACGATAGCAAGAGGTTTTATGACTCTTTGAAGGCAGTCTACGGACCTCCAACATCAGACACAGCGCCTATCCTAGCATCAGACGGTTCGAAACTGCTCACTGATCGCTCAAAGATCCTAGAGAGACGGGCTGAGCACTTTGAATCTATCCTCTACCGCCTTTCTTCCACAAATAAGGCGGCCATAGATCGCCTACCACAAGTTGCCATAAATACTAAAATGGACCAGTTTCCAAGTAGTGCTAAGGTCCCCGCTTACATCAAGCAACTTTCATGTGGGAAGGCTCCAGATGATGATGATATTCCTGCAGAGATTTACACGTCGGGAGGACAGATGCTTACTGATAAGCTAACATAACTCTTTGTTTCTTGCTGGACTAAGCACACACTCCCACAGGAATTCAAAGATGCCTCCATTGTTCACCTCTACAAACGCAAAGGTAACTGACAGTTATGTGACAACCACAGAGACATATCACTGTTGTATATCGCAGGCAAAATTCTGGCTAGAGTGCTACTAAATCGGCTCATCATACATCTAGAGCACGACCTCTTACCCGAGAGTCGAGTCAGTGTGGCTTCAGAGCTGGAAGAGTACAGTACCGTTGACATGATTTTTGCTGCTCGTCAAGTGCAAGAGAAGTGAACAGCACCAAGACTTGTATAGCACCTTTATCGACCTGACCAAAGCCTTTTACACCGTTAGTCGCCAGGGTCTGTGGAAGATTATGTCTGGTATTAAGTTTGGTTGCCAAGAAAACTACATCAGCATGGTACGACAGGTCTACGATGGAATGATGGCTCGCGTCCTAGATGATGGTGAAAAATCAGACAACTTGCCAGTCAGTAACGGCGTCAAACAGGGCCGAGACTTTGCACCAACACTCTGCTCCTTGATGTTCTCTGAATTGCTAAATGACGCCTTTACAAGCAGTGACCCAGTTGTAGGCATACGTTTCAGAACGGATGGCAAGCTATACAACCCAGGACGCTGGAAGGCTGTTACCAAGGTGACAAATACGATCATTCGTGAGTTGCTGTTTGCAGACGATTGTGCCCTCAACACAAGCTCCGAAAACAAAATGCAGAGCAGCATGGATAAACTAACAATAGCATGTGACAACTTTGGCCTAACGATCAGTACAAAAAAGACTGAGGTCATGGACCAGCCAGCGCCAGGGAATGTCTACTTCAAGCCCAACATTCAAGTAAAGGGTGTACAACACCAGGCTGTTGACAAGTATACTTACCTTGGGAGTACGTTGTCCAGATGTATTCACATTGATGATGGGATCAACCTTAGAATTGTCAAAGCCAGCGCAACCTTTGGTTGACTCCGGGCCACTGTATGGGAGAGTCGTGGCATCACGCTTTTTACGAAACTGAAGGTCTACAAAGCGGTTATCATCACTACTCTACTGTATGCTTGTGAAGCCTGGACTATATACAGCAGGCATGCGTGCAGACTCAACCATTTCCATACATTATCCCTACGGAAGCTTCTCCATATTCGCTGGCAGAACAAAGTACCAGATAAGGACGTCCTAGCAAGGACAAACCTTGTATCCATCAACACACTTCTACAGAAAAGCCAGGCACGATGAGCCGGCCACGTTGCTCAAATGTCTGACGATCGCTTTCCTAAGCAGCTCCTCTATGGCTAGCTCTCATTAGGTAGCAGGTCTGTTTGTGGGCAAAAGAAGAGGTTTAAAGACAGCCTCAAAGTATCAATGAAATGCCTTAACATAGACTCAGGCACTTGGGAGTCTCAAGCCCAGAACCGACTTTCCTAGAGAGCCCAGATTAGTAGAGGAGCCAAACATGCAGAGGCAATGCGCACCAGTGTAGCCATGGAAAAACGCCAACTAAGGAAAATCCGGGCAGCAAGCAATGATACATTCCCAACTAACCACAAATATGCAACATGCGGTCACTATTTCCGTGCCCGGATTGGACCCCAAGCCATCTCCGGACACACAGAACACAGTCAATTGCCTGAAGTCAAATGGTCATCATCGACAACCGATGGACGAACATCATACAACAGTTGAACTAATTAATAAAATGATAAAGTATTGCAGTAAGAATTCAAGACATTACAACACATTAGCCTAGATGTTCAAGCAAGATTAACCATTGAAGTATAAAATACATGTATATGTCTATTTGAATACTATCACATTAAGTTTAAGGCTTATATAAATGAAACTAATTCCTCTGGAAATGATATCATAATCCGTTAAAAGTACCCATAGAAATGGTCAATACTCACGTATACGAAGATCCCGGTGCTAATGGACCGTTACAATAAACATCATCAGGTATATTTGAACAATCATCAACTCCAATTGCAAATCTAATTATATTTACAGAAGTTTGACGCTTCTTTCCTAAAGGTAAGATAAGAAATTACGATATATCGTTTTACAACACAAATATCATTGCCTGTTAGCCTTCAGACACCATATACATAAAATCATATAAAACGCCACTATCTGCTCCTGCCATTATTAATATAAGACGTATACCGTAATATAAACTTTATGTCACCAATTGTAACAAGAAATCGGGACAATTGCAGTTTACCGGTACGTAAAAATCCGCGAAATAGTAGCCTTTATTAGTAACTAAGGCTGGCATATCATTAAAGCTAATAATCGATGAAAATACAGGATTTCATGTTATATCAGGGGCTACCGCCCCCGAACACCCTTTTTTATGTTTTTTAACGCGAAAAAGCAACGGAAGTGCATTTGCTCTGACTGGTTAGGCATGCGCAGAAGTGATAAACAAACTCGTACTGGTAAACTGCAATCTAGCCAAGAAACCTTATAAATAAAACAGAAAACGAATCTATAAATTTATGTTTAATTTCGGGCGTGTATATGATATCAAAAGTTCAGTTTTCGAAGGTTAAAATACAATACTGAGTTACTGTTCGCTTGTATAATATTTCTTGTATAAATGTAAAGAGAACTAATCCGATTAGACATTGATCAATGCATACGTGTGACGTTTTCAAGCCAATCATGTTGGGTGATTCTATATGTAGTATAACCATTCTTTGAGCTTGTTGTCCATGACGTCATAGAATTAAACTCTGACAATGACATTCTATCTGAAAAAAATGGATTATTATATCTATTAACTCTAGTCTAATTCTATCATCGCATAAAATTTCATTTATGGTATTCAATTCAATAAAGGTAAATTAATAAATGAAGTACTATGTTTTCAGTTTCAGATTGTCGTTCTTTTCTTGGTAATGCAATAACAAGTGAAACGTATTAACTTAAACATTATTATACTTTGACAAAACATTTTGTATCGGTTAAGTACAACCAACATGGTTTAATACTTACAATTAAAATTACAATTATCTGTGATACATCCAATTAAACCTGTAGCTCGTATCATCCCATGTTCATTCTGTTGGAAGAATTCCTTATATAAATCAACAGCAAAACTTGTTTCTTTAACATCATGTTGATACTTTATTATGTCATTGCTTTGTTCAACATTATTAGGTGGAACTATATAAAATAAATAAGTATTAAATACATATACATGTATACATGAAACAAATCCTAGATTATATTTCGGGTCACCAAGATTTTGTTATATGAGCTTCAGATTTTAGTATCTATTGAACATTCCTATGGAAAAGTAACATACCTTTGTATCAATACATTTATATCAATTCATTTATTTTGTACACGTATTCTGTTATCGTTTTGTAATATTTTAGCTGGCTTAATTATAAATGTTTGCCTTCTAAACTACTAGGGCACCCATACAATTCTGTCAAATGGCAGTGGTTATAAACTAATGTAAGAATTGATATTATTCACTTACTCATCAAAGTAACAGTACACCAACTGTTTTTCAACAACAACGAGCTGCCCGGCTGGCTCAGTCGGTAGAACGCAAGTCTACTGATCCAAGGTTCGTGGGTTCGATTCTCGGGCAGGCCATAGTTTCATGGAGCTTTGTCATGAAATTGTTTCTACAGTCATTCTCCCTCCTAACAATGACTTTTGATTATGCAGAGCAGTTATCAGACTTGACGAAAGTATGTTCTTAGTAGTTGGTTAACAGCTTAATCCAGACTTCCCAGGACGAATGCGTAGGTTGACTGACCGCCGCTATATGACCTATACAATGTGTTGCTAGCGCGTTAAACCGAACAAACAAATCAACATAAACGTCTTACATGGTAAAGTATTTGCACATGAACCCAAAATATTTAATGTTGTCACTAAAGACAAATACTTATTCTCGAACTGAAGAAACGATAGTATCATATCAATATTTAAACTAAATATAAAGGATCTAGAAGCTGTTCCTTACCGCCTGCTGGTGTATGTGTTAGTACTTCACTAACTTCACCAAGTTCATCATCATTATTAACAGCAGTAACCTTAAAGTGAAATGTGACATGTATTTTGTTAACTTGAAAGGAGATGATGCCTTCAAAACAATTTGAAAGACATAGTAATACACATTGATAAATGCATCCAATAATAATGTAGGTACAAGTGAAAGGTTAACAAAACATTATCTCAGAAAAGAAACTTAGTCGTACAAAATTAAATGTAAAACTTTAGAGAATAAGATATAGTTAATGATTTTATTAATTATGGTATTAAGTAGTGCTGTGGCGAGTATCCGAGTACTTGGGTATTCGCGATATCGACCAGAAAATCGAGTACGAATCTTCGTCATGGCCAAAATCGTCAGATCGCGATCTATTTTTTTTTAAATGGAAGACCATATCCAGCTATTATTACTGAAAATGAGTCGCACTACTAATGAAAACTTTAATACATGTAAAGGCCGAATTATCTTGTGTCAAAGTTTTGATTGATGCACATTGATTAAAACAATAACGTTATCAGTGATCATGCCCGTAACAAAACGTCTGATAATAGAAATGTTTTGAGTACATGTTTTTTCTTATAGTAAAAGCTTCTACAATTCTTCATTTATTTTTGTTATTACATGAATTATGTATGCTTCTCCCTTAACTAGTGGTTCGTGTTTCGCATCGTGAATCGTTACACATGAATCGTGGTTTGGATGGGATCGCCACTTTCTCAACGATCCACAGCCCTAGTATCAAATATAACGTATTCGCATTGAATATGTGTATTTTAAGTACACCATCTAAAGCATATTACTGTAGATACATGACAACGAAATGTCGACTCAAGCGTAGTCGAGATAATGCGAATTGACTGTACTTGTATACGTACTTCTGGATTAAATATGCTACATAGATAACAAATATAAGTCAAAGAATGCCTAACCACTTTACCTGAATAAGGTAATACATTTCTGGAACCACAGTCAGCAGTGAATCATAAACATAATTCATACTCTCTTGTTGACGGTACACATCTGTTGTCCATTTATTATTCTGAAATAGTTTACAATATGTTAAGTTCAATTGATTCGTAAGCTTAACATATACATATATAGTCTGTGAGGGTCTTTTAAGAATGTCTGAAAGCGGAATAGACCACAGGAGAGGACTAATTGCTAAAGGGAAATATTACATGTATAACGCCTTTTTAATGATTGGTAGGTTATATTTTGTGTTAATATGGTCAATTTAAACTCCCGTTAGCATAAACATAAACGCATTTTTAGAGAATTAATCAGTGTTTCTTAAAATGCAGAGTAAGACAGACTTCAAGCATATGTTTTTAGAAAACAGTTTTCATTAAAATTTACTTATATGATCTGGTGAAACAAAGAGCTATAGGGTTATTTTGGTACTAGATGTTTACTACTTTAACATAAGGACTTTGCTGACGTTGGAAAGAAAGTCTTTAACTCACTTTAATCACAATGTTAACATAATAATACATCGTTTCTTAATTAATATCACTGAAAAAAGTGACTAGAGTAGTATACTCACTGGCGATTATCCAAGACATAGCAACACTTTAATTGACGAACATATATCATATGTTCATGCAAAGATTTACCTGTGTTGTATTATGCAATAATCGATATTCTTTTATGACACCGTTGAGTTCCAAAGGTTCTGGGGCTTTCCATGTGACTTTAATTTGAGTGAAGATACCACCAGGTCTCTTTGTGACGACAAAGTTTGACACTCTTCCTGGAGCTAAGAAAGATATTAAATAAAGTATTTTTTTTAATACTCACGTTATATTGTGTGAGATTGACTGTTATTATAAAATCACACAATGAGGTGAATCAAATCAATGATATTTAATGCACAATAAATAAACATATCCATACCATCTGGCTTTCACTGAAGATCATAGTCATATTTGGTAAGTAAACAGAATTCAAACTTTTAAAACCATTAAAAATGAATGAATAAATGGGGATTTATATTGAGTATTTTTGTTACAACTGAAAATATCTAAATTATTTTATCTAATACTCCTTATTAATGCTAATATCGTCAGCTTTTATTAACCATCTTAATATTTTCACAATATACAAACTGTATTTATTAATTTCGATATAACACATGCTATTAGTAGTGAAACATTTTCAATTGCAATGTACAACAATTGCAAATAATAAAATTGCTTAAATTCACGCTCATCAGTGTTTGTAATACCTTATCCGGTGTACCTCTAGAACAAATCTATTGATTAAAAGATCTATGTTAACCTTTAGTTTATAAAGATAGACTTTCTAATACCTTAGTTATTTCGCAGAAACCCAACATTTAGTATTCGTTTTCCGTTCCGTGAACATATTTATTGATACAGGACGTAGGAATTAATTCGTCATTATTCCCTCTTTGATAGAGTTTTGTTTGTTAAGGTAAAGTAACACATCGCTAAGGTTATTCATTCTTGGAATGGACAAATTATAAAATGTTTCCTGGATGTTTAATATAAGTCATGAGAATACAAATATCAATCGGTTTATTGTACTATATGACCACTGGTCAAAAATAAACTGACAAAAAGAAAAATAATATGACAATATAAACAAGAGCAATCAAAAGAAATAATATTATACATATGAGAAATAATAAATGAATTGTTGTTCATGAGATTGGTTCAAAATGTATTAAAACAAATATACATGTATAGTATTTATCAACATAACACGAATTATCATATAAATATAAATCTACATATTCATAATAATTATTCTAATAAATATTACTTGTGGTCGAGGTTAGTATACGATGATTTTGAAAAAAATTATTCCATGACGTCAAGTGATCTGTGTACAATCAATAAAGTAAGCGTATTTCTAAGTGCTTTTTACCTGCAGGAAGGGTTTGTATTGATACCATGTTAGATTCCTCAGAACCTACAGATGTTCTAGCAATAACTGAAATATTATAATCCCAATATTCATCTAATCCTGTCATTTTATATGTCCTTTTATCAAATCCTGAAATAGATTTTACGTTGGTTTAACGACATGTCAACTCAAAATATGGTCATCTTACAGAAGCCAGTTCACTTAACCAAGTTTTCCAATAACTTTGTCTTTAATCAGTACACATGTACTTATCTACCCTTTCACAAGAGATTAAAATATAAATGAACGAAAACGGACATTACTCACAAATTTTTATAGAACTGCTAAACCAGCCGAGGTGAATAATTAGAATATATTTATTTCAACTATATTAAGAATGTAACATTAACCCTAATACAGTTTAAGATACCGAAATAAATAATCAAATGAAAACTTTAGATAGAGAATAAATGCAAAATTACATGACGTAAGTGTCAGGATCTTGGATGGTTTTGAACACAGCACAGAATTTAAAATTGTAACAATACAGGCTAGCAATGTGTTTAAGATGAGATCATTTTGTTTAAGTATGTTTTCCAGAAAAAACTATGTACAAAACTAATGAGTTGGTTCTTCTGTCATATTAATCAAACGTTTTATTCATTGTAGTAAACACACAGTAAACAAGAGTCTTACCGAGGTCCATAGACAATTAATTACGCAACTTTCTATTAATTGATAAGAATTATCATAAAGGCCCGATTCGAGAAAAAAACTTACACCCGTACTGAATTAATATATTATAGGTACTTTAAACAAGTAACATTCAATAATATGCTACGCATAACTAATTCTGTTGACCTACTACATTGTGTTTGTATTTGCCACCTTTAACTGTGTTTAGTATATCACATAGACAAGCGTGGGCCAGAAAATTTATAGATTGTGAGATTTATGTATAACAATCCTTTAGTTCTCGATTTATACACTTTATCAACTTCACAAAATGGACATAATGTGTAGATAATTTTAAATCATTTTAAATGGCCAAGAAGTTAATGGTCATGGGTCAAATGTATTCATTTAGAACTTACTTGATTTTAAGAATACTGTTAAACAGACAGACAAAGTCTGATAACAATAAGCTAGCTAAATAGTTTACCTGCTATGGTTTCCTCCACTGATGTGGCTGGTTGGTTAGTTACAACTTTAATATCAAAAAATGTAACACCAGGTCTTGGACCATTTATATTCCAATCAAGAGTTACATTTCGTGATGTTATACCTCTGACACTGAGACTTAGTTTCTGTGGAGCTAAATTTATGAATAACTATTTTATACATACTTCTATCTAAGAAACAATAATTAATTATAAACTTGTGAAATACTTTGTACCTTATTATATATTTTCGGCTTGAACTATTATGTTTTCAAAGCAAATAAAGATGTGTTTTACAAGTCTGGTCAGAATTGTTATATTCATATACCCAAAACAGTACTGAACTAGTCATTCACCTGCCAATCCTTTTAATGTCAACCAAAGTTTAATATATATTCAGTTACGGTATATTCTTTCAAAATTAAATACTTCACAATAAAACTAATTACGTGCACATAAATACTCCTCTGAATACCAACCAAAGTTTAATGCTTTCAGATATGGTATATTTGAAACCAATATAAATTAAAAATAAAATTTGGAATAAATTACAATATGATATACTCTGTATGTTTACCTTCTTCAAGTGTTGTCTTGTTAGCCTCAGCTATGTAACCTTGGCCACCTCCATTGATAGCAGAAACTATTACAGTATATAATACAGCAGGTTTAAGTACAGCAGTATAAGATAATGGTTGTAATAGTTCATATTTGGTTTTCATTTCTGTAGATTGTGTGACACCAATACATCGGTTAGTTAATGATGAGAACTGAAAATGTTACTTAATATATACTCACTAACTAAAAATTTTGCTTAACCTAAAAACTCATTTTCATTAATTTAGTTATATTTAGTTATTGGCATATTTTAGCCAATATCGAGTTCACATGAAAGTTGGAATCATTTATGGAAGGATTTACTATGTATGTTCCTCTATTCAAAACTCTATAAAATTCAATTTAGAACATTTTGAACATTGTCCCTACCGTGAGATTATATAACGTGTTATAAAATATCTTTTTTTTCATTTGAAATATTCTTAAAAAGTAGAAAGCTAAAAAAACACTGTTTATAAGCAGAAATTGATTTTAAACTATTTATTGTACTTGTTTGTTTTGTTTTGCTGGGTTTAACGCCGTAGCAACACATTTTATAGGTCATATAACGGCGGTCAGTCAACCTACTCACTCCTCCTGGATAGGCTAAATCTCTGGATTTAGCTGTTAACCAACTACTAAGCACATACTTTCGTCAGTGACTGACAACTGCCCTACATAATTACAAATCATTGGTAGGAAGGAGAATGGCCGTAGAAATAATTTCATGACCAAACTCCACGAAAGTATGCCCCGCCCGGGAATCGAACCCACGACCCCTCGATCAATAGACTTGCGTGCTACCAACTGAGCTAGCCGGGCGGCTTTATATTTATTGTACAAGTAAGATTACTGTACTAGAACTCCTTAAACAAGAACTTTCTTTAAAATATATTAAGCTATGCAGTGTTCATTCTGTTTGAAGTGTAAATGATCATATTTGCTGTTCAGCCATCATGCAAGGATCATACTACGACAAATGTATAATTAATTAGCATAATAAGTCCCCATAGTACACATAGTAAATAGTCAGCAACTACTGTCCGTGCTACGCACCTGTTTATCACAAATAACACATGCTACCATATCTTTTATCAATTCTTCTATACCGGAAAGGAATGTAATTGAACAAACAGGTATTGTAGAACAAATCGCATTGGTTAAAAATATAGGCCAAAAATTAGCTTAGACAGCTACGCAGAAAAAAACTTTAACAATATATTTCATCATTTTTGTAATCTTGAGTATCTTGTTTTTAGATAAACTTATTATACAATAAACAACAAGCACATACTAAAAATAGTCCTAAGTTACAATCGGTGCATCTATATAAAACTATTATCACACAAGTATCTGTATCATCTTTAATTTGTACAACATAACCAAAATTTTCTTCACTGTATAAATTAACAGGTTTCTCCCAAGTCACAATAAAACCACGACTAGATGTGTTTGATATCCGTAAACTCTGTGGTGCATCAGCCACTAAAAATAAGTAATTAAAATACACGTAACTATAATTATTAAGCCAAAGTCAGGATACAATGTACTTCACATACAATGCAAATGTATATTGTCAAATAAATAAATTTTAACAGCATGTTTGTACACAACATGACACAAAAACTAACTCAGCAGAATTAACATTCCGATTGGTCTCAAACACTTAGTAAATATTACATTTGTTTGGCTTGTATGTTAATTGATAGAAATGCTCGTTACGCTCAGCCAGGTATTGTCCCACTCAGAGTTATACAATACTGAGTATGCCAGGTCCTCCTGTCCTGTCTGGCTATCTTACAACTGCTTACTCAATCAACCTTGACAATTGTTAGTTATTACATACAAGATCATGCCCATAGATAATATTGTACTTTGTATACTCACAAATGTAAAGATATATCACAAATGAAATTACTAAAAAATTATGTTATCTAACATAGATTCAACATAACATGTAGAATAGAACAGATCATTTTCTGAACTACTCAACATTACATATGAAACCTTCATACATTCTACATGAACTGGTAAATAGCCAGTTGCGTTGACTATACCAACTAATAATAGCAAAATTACATTAAAATAAGGAAATAATACTGTCACTAATTGACATACAATATTGGAACAAAAGTAATCAATGTATCAATGATATTGTCAATCACACAAAAATGGGTCACTTACTTTTAGCTTTAGTCCTACAACCAGAGGATATCCAAGAACTTGTCGAAGAGTTACCAACTTCATTTTCTGTGATCAATAAGAAGTTGTATGATGTACCTGTAAACAGTGTCAATTTTATATAATAATTACAGTAACAATTTTAAAATCTAAGAATTGTTTGTTTTGTCGTTATTGTCCACAAATGAACTATATACATATATTAAAATTAAACAAATCAAGAGAATTACTGTTGGATGTGAAATTTTAAAAATGAATATCAATTGAACAGGTCTTAAGATTATTCATAAAAGAAAACAAACTCTTTTGTGCGTCTTTAATGCCAAATGTACTAAATCCAAAAAAGTAAAGGAACAAAAAGAAAAACATATCATGGACACAGAATACGCTCTGAATATCAAATATCTCCGTTTTATAAATAGTATGTTATTGAGCGTAAATGTAAAAACCTACCTGGTTCTAATCCATCAAATTTTAGGCTGGTTACATCATTTACAGTACTTCTAGTAAATAAATGTGAAGACATAGATTGATATACTTGAACATGATAACGTATAATATAACCATTAGGTACAGCTGGTGGATTCCATGTTACTGTTATAGCATTATCAAATACATTACCACATTGTCCATTCTCTGGTGGATTTGGTTCTGGAAAAAATAATTAGGATTACAGAAACAAGAGTATTGTACACTCAACTTCATGACAATTTGTATATAAGTTTTTTACTAGCATCATAATTAAAAATACCACAACACATCACAAGTAAAACAACCTCTTATACATTGCAGATATAATATCAATTAACAGGTATTACTAGTTTTAGATAAAACCCCAATATGATTTAATATATTTCATTATATGGCAAATCAAAAATGTGCACAGGTCGGAAATCAAACTTCATGTAATTGTCACCAGGCATCAGAATCATAAATATATCATAACCATACATGTTTGTAACATGAATTTGACATTTTACTACCTTTTCAATATCATTGGAATAAAACAAATAAAAATCAAATTATTAATTTAAAGTTAACATGTTTCAAAGGCACACAAAGGTCAAAGCTTTAGGTCACAGGCAACATATTTACCCGAACAAATGACATCAAGTTCAACTTAGTTGTGTATTAATGTATTTCATACACTTTTTGTCACCACAGCATAACTTTATTTCAACTAAATGATTTCTGATAACGCACATAGACATACCTCAGACCAATGCTAGTGTTATTTTCCTTCTAACATGCAACACATACAGACATGTTCATAGTTTTGAGAAATTTAAAGGAGTCGAGTTAAAGAGATGTCGAGGTAATTCATTGTTACTAACATTTTAATACAGTAAAACAGAAAAATGGTATTTTCTTTCTAAATCATAAACAAAATACATAGGTATTGTTTTCGTTTTCTTAGAAAGATGTTTAAGTGTGTAATATTTTAAGTTCTAGAGAAATTGTTTTATCAGTAATTCATTCCCCACAAATACAAAATTATTACATCAAATTTGCTTGCTAGTTAATTAAGTAAACGTACTATTGATGATAACTATCTTCAGGCAAAGCAGAAAAAATATGAAGTCTATGATAAAATACTCAAAATTTGTAACAAGTTCATCTATGTACAACATGTATGAAACTAATAAATCATTATTTTACATAAAAACACATCAATTCAGAGAATAAACATAAGAATAAATATATCAATCTTACGTTTAGGTGTTGTTTTCATTATTGCTTCAAATACATCACTCTCAACTGTGTTACCATTATCATATAATTCACTCTTAGTTTTTATTCTAACTGTGTAATTATATCCATTCTTCAGATTGCCATAGTTATTGGGAAGATTTGAGTTGTACATAGTAATAGAAGAGCTCCCTTGTCCAGGATCTTTCTCAGCAATTTTTGTCTCACCATCAAATAATCTTACATTAAAACCACTTTTACCACCAATACCAGGATTATATCTTATAGTTAAACCGCTTTTCTCTACATCAAGATCATCACCACTTGAAGTTATCTCTTGTACTTTATTGGGTTCTACAATACCACAATAATACAATATTACTTCAAGTAGTATTGATATAATACTGTATGGTACACAAGATAGTAAATATATACAATCAAGTAATGTTACAATGCAATCCAATACATTAAAAGTTCTCTGTTTAATCATTATGGTTAATTATGTAAAAATACTCTGATCTGATTGTTCAATTAAGGAAAAAAAGAAACATTCTGGTAAATGATACACTGTGTAATTTACTTGTATTTCAAAAATGAAACTCATAAAAAATAAAGAAATTTTTGTGTATTGCGAATGTTGATTAAATTTCTATTTCACTCTCTCTGTACATGTATAAGAGATCAAATAAATAAACTCTGACAACCCCTCTAAAACAATCATTCAGCACAAAGTAACCAAGCAGGTAACCATTATATAACAACATCATGATCAGTATCAAAGTAACTAATACATGTCTATAAAGAAATAAGTAACAAGTGGATGACATACTAATGCTATTTTTAAACTTTCTCGTTTGGTTATTTATGACTACTGGCTTACATGAACATAATTAGCTTTTCTGATAATTTTTCAACTAGCGCTCACTAAAGCTTAATTCAAAAATCAATAAAGGCTTGGCGTGACACAAACAGCTTTAAATTAAAAATCCCAGCAAGCTTATTACTACATTATTGAGGTAAGTATTAGAAAGCACTTATTTAGAAGTCACATGTGATAGTGTGTATATACTGTTATGCTAATGTCACATCAGTAATATTAGTAAAAGAAAGTACCAAAGTAAATCATATTTAGTAGCATCAAACAAAACCAGAAACAATCAAAATAACATTATATATTTATTTCTGGACACATACACAATACAGTCACAGGCTTATAGGTACAATTTATTAAATAATCAACTTACTTGCAGCTTGTTGCTTGATCACATATGCTATTCTTTCGATATTACTCTCAGTCTGTGTATTACGGGATAGTATCTCTACCCTATATGTTTTACCAGGTGTAATGTCTGTTACTGTGTAAGTTGATGTTGATGATGACTGATCCGATGATGAAGCATAGTTTACTTCATTGATCACCTTCCATCTTACAGTATAATAATCAACAAACTGTGACAGAGTACCAGGTGGATGTGACCATGATACATTGATACTTGTAGTTTGTATATTATTGAATGTAACACTTCCAACTTGTAAATGTGTTACTAAAATATACAATGAAGAAATTATATGAACTAAGATACAGACCATCTGCAAACTTTTATAGATAAAGCACAGCTATAATAACAATCAAACAAACTATTCAAACCAACATGAAATATCAATACCAAGTATGACTTGATAATTTTGGAATAGGTAACATATACGAGCTCTTTCATATATACTCACACTATCAACAAGTAAAAGTAGACCCATGCGTCCAATAGTAATCAATGATATAATCAATGCTCACATTGAAAAAATGTTGGGAATGACATAAGTGAAACACAATATGTACTGATAATATGTTGTTTGTGATAATGGTATGGCTATCCCATGCAACTAGTCAATGAACAGATGTATCCAAATCAAATATCTTTAGTTCACTGGCACCAGAGTCCTCACATTCCTTTAATACGCACACATATAATATTTTAGCAACAAACACAAATAAAAATCGCTCCCGTATACATTGCCGTGTACGAGTTATAACTATACTTTCATCATAATATTCGCATGGCATTGAACCGTCTTGACAGTAGGTACAGTCTGACAGATTAATTTTACTTTTTTGAATATATTTGGATGCAAATATCGGTCTCGATTTGTAGATTAACAATTCTTTACATAACTGACTATTCAAAATTGTTATATCTGAAACGGTTATCATGAAATTTACGTTGATTTCAATATAACCATTTTGCAGCGATTGAGATACACAGTTCACTTCTAGTTTAATCATGAAGCGTTAACCGGCTTAAACTTAGTGGTTGATAAACTTCTCGAGACGCTTCTTGTACCCTTGTCAATGAAGTGTGCCAAAATTAAACCCAATCAGAACACACCACCTAGGTAAACATTTACGTGTCTCAAGTTCTATAAATAGAATATTTACGTAATAATATTAGTCCAGGGAACCAGGCTAATTTAAACTGGAAGTCAGTAGTTTCGTTGAATTGCTGCAAACTAGTGATACTAAAATTAATATAAATTTTATGAAAATGGTATTAGATACAAACTTGTAACTTTGCATGATGTTAGAGGAATGTTTAATCTTTAAATCGAGACTCACATTTTCTTTCAGATATATGTCAAATTGAAGAAAAACTGTTAGGGCCGTACGCACTGTAGAAAACGTTCAATACCATGTTTATTATATACACATGTAAGTTAGTGTACATGTATGTATGCACAAGGAACGATATACGCATTGTATTATGATCATGGACTCTGGTGCCTGTGCTTTAGTTGTTCGATACTAAAATACACAATAATATTAAACAAATACTATACTTACAAAAAATCACCTATACATACCTGGTTCACATTTTCCTCCTTTAGTAAGTCCATTGTTATCATAGAATGATATTTTACATGTACATTTATTATTTCTACATTCAGAATTAGGATCAGAACATTCACCAATAGTATCTCCAATACAGTCCTCTCCATTAGCTTGATCTATAATTAAAACAATTGTTTTTGATAAATCTGTACAACATTAGTAATTTCATGGTGACATAAGCAGTTCAAATGTTAGTAGTCTAACAATTAAGAGATTCAGCGACATTTTCATTGTGATGAGGTAGAATAAATAAAAAGCTTAGCTGAGGCAACATTGCCTTATTTGTACAGAAGAATGTAATTCAGTCAAATTATTCTAACTTGACAGTTGAGAAAAAACAGACTATAACATTCTTTCACATCACATACAACAGAAATGAAAGTAAATGTGTTTCGCTAGCTTTAAGTTACTATATATGACACTGTCTATGATAAAAAAATCTTTAACTTAGCAAGGCACTACAATGAAATGAAACTTTTATAAAATTCAGTCAACAAGAATTATAAGGAATGTCATATGTACAAATTCTGTTCTGCTTTAAAATCCTTACATCCTTGACCTTATACCCATATTAAAAATTGGTGGCTCTACATTCAAGAGTTCTTAACAAAGAGCAGTAACTAATTAAATACATTCAAGTAAGTAATTGCCCAAACTCTGTATAGAATATTGTAGAAATAAAGTCACAATCTTTCAGATCTTAAAAAGAATTGTAGCCCCCCATCTGCATTCAAAAGCATGTAAGTTGTTTTTGAATCTCATAAAAAACAAGATATATAACAAGCTTAGAGTACTTAAGAAAGATGTAAGCATACAAAATGTTATAACTACTTACTTGCAACACAACTAGAACCTTCTGGATGATATCCAGTATTACAAGTACAAACGTCACTAATACAAATAGCAAACTGGTCTGAACATTGATCTGTATTATAATTATCCCAACCCGTTTCAGTACATAGTGTATTCAGACTTTTTCCTAAAATAATTGATTATTGACAATTATTTGAGTTAATATTTTTCACCAGCATTTATTTATTTATCATAAACTGATATAATTTACTGGTGATATTTGTTTTTAAGGTTTTAATTTCGTGTTAGGTACATAGATAAATCAAAAGTCATGATAAATAACGGTCATGATATCATTCATCAATGTCACAGATTTGAAATTTACAATGCTTTATAACTGGATTACTTTAGCTTTTTATTTTAAATCATAAGTATCTATCTTATATACATTATCAAGTTAACTGTATCAGAAAATATTCACAGTCTGTGAATATGAATGGTTACTAAATGCATGTAAACATAAAGTCACTTACGTATTTTACAGTCACCTCCTAAGACACTTTTACTATTAGTGTCATAATATGAACTTATACAAACACAAGTTATCGAAACACATTGAGAATTTGACTTTATACAAGCATCTGCCATTGGACAAACAGAGCCCAATCCAACTTCTGAAAATGTAAAATATAACTAAGTAATCTTAAATGTTTTCACATAATTCTATAACTTTCCATAAACTAAAACAATATAAATTTGAATTCAACTCAATGTCAATCTCCGTAAACAGATATCATGTAGAGCGCTGTCGTACAAGATCTCTACTTTCTCCGTAGAAGGTCACGTCGAGATGAACATTGCTTCGACCAATCAATGCGTTGCTTTCATCTAGACGAAAACACAATTAATCACATTTTGATTTCGTAATTTCTATTTTTAGACCAGGTTTTGCATGCTAATTTAACAGTGGTATTATTCACAGTCTGTGATTAGGCAGCTCATTTCAAATTACATGACGTAGAGGAAGTAAACAAGTTACGTATCAAAACAATTTCGTCATGAATACTATGATAAGAAAAGGTCCCCTGAACGTGACCTTTGTTTGAAAAAGGCCAGATCTAAATTAGCGAGTATGCGAGCGGAAAATTTTAGATCGGGTTTTAATCAGATTGTTTTAATGTTATATGTCACGACAGATACAAACAATTGTGTGGGAAATATTACTGACAATTTTGTTCAACTGTATCATAGGGCAAATCTTACCACATTGCTTGAATAAGACGAACTTTAATTACAAGATTTACAAAAGTACAATAGTATTACTAGCTGAATGAAAACTTTTTTGGTCGTCAATTTCTTGTTTTGAACAAAATCACTAACATTTTATAAGTTATAATAATAAATTAATGATGATTAAAATAGTATTGGTATCGGTACATGTATATACAATTCAATGCACTGCTTTCTAATGAAATATCCAGTATACATGTACACTGTAATGAGGACAATAACTTTAAAATCAGAAAATAAAACCTTCATGATGAGTTCCAAGTAAATTAATATTCCAAAACATAAATTATAAAATGTTTACATACTTATAGCACATTGTCCACCAATATTACTGTTACCATCACTATCATAATAGTTACTTGTACATCTACATCTGTAACTATTTCCATCATTCTGACAGGTAGAAGATACATCTTTACAAGGTTCAGTAGATGATATACCAGTACTTGGATCCGGACATTGGGCTCCTAGATCAATCTCTACAATACATTAGATACATATAGCTTTATATGTGTGACGGAGGTAAGATAATTCATAAACAGCATATAAGTAAGTTAGATTTTAGATTTAGTTATTTAGCTCCTACATCAATCTCTAAAATACATTAAATACATACAGTAAGACAATATCATAAACAACATTTTAGTAGGGTAAATGTGTTAAGGATAACCATTCAATACCAATGTATATAAATGGATTTATCAATTCAATTGCCATAAAGCTATACTGATTACATTGATAAACACTATTACTGTACTCACGCATACATGTGTTTGTTTTATTAGAGGAACCATACAAAATTAGTTTTAAATTATATTTATAATTTAATCAAAACACAAATTTAATGACTTACGCATACATATATGAGGCATATAATTATACCATAGCAAGAGTGTAGCAGGAATTTTCAATTTTTTATAAGGTATTTATTATTTTATGTATAAAGTATCATATGTATGTCTGATAGTAATAACAAAATATCTAAATAACAGTATTCTCTCAATACAGTATGAAAACATTTGTCTCAATACAAATAATTAAACAATGAAACCTTTTATTTCAAAATGACGTGTTATACTGAGCATACAACAAAAATCATGTTTGTTAAACATTATATCCACCCAGCATCTGCTTGTCATAAAGACATTTGATATAGATTTTGAAATTGAAGAAACTAATTAAAATGCAAATGATGAAAGTGTTCTCCATGAATCTGCTTTGGTTTTTTCATCCTTCATCAATGACACACAAAAAAGATCTTCACAGGTCATGTCATACATTCATGCCACATTTGCAGTAAAAGAGTAAAATGAATCAGTTGTAATCTAACGACAATTTTTAAGTGTAAAATGTAGCGAAGACCTTGACTTTTAGTCCGGTGACCCCAAAATCAAACACAATTATTTACAGCTAAAAGCAAACCTCCACAGCAAGTTCTAAGATAAAAGGGAATAAGTTTGAAGCCGATACCTAAAGAAATAAAAAGGTAATAGTGAAAAATATTTTTCTGCACAAAAAAATCAGACTTATGGAATCGGACGCCGACACTATTTTTAATATATAAATACAACAACACATAAGCATAATTGTTTGTAAAACACATAGAATTATTCAACAATTTCTCAGAAAAAAATAAAATGAAAGTCTACACATAAAGATAAACTAGAGGATATTTTACTTTGCAAGCATTGACCACCACCAGTGTTTACACCATTACTATCATAATAATCACTAGGACACAGACATTTGTAATTGTTCCCATCAGGTTTACATGTAGCTATATTAAACAGTAGCTGAGTTTGGTACAGAGTTAGTTGGTGTCGGGCATTGTGCACCAAGTTGAACCTCTGTAGATATGAAAAAAGTTAGATTATAAAATGTGACAGGAATAGAAATACGTTCATCCACAGTTAAATATTTGTCTTTGCCCTTCAAAAAGCCATACATTTTGCATTACTTTTATTTTACAATTTCAATATATACCAGTCAGAAACAAAACAGCTGGTAAGCAATGCAATGTTATAAATACATAGATGTGTCAAACATAAACACCATGTTTTTATAACAAACATAAGCATATGAACAAGAAACATGGATATAAAAGGCTGTAGTTTATCTTAAAAATCACTATGAATGTGCAATAGTGATGTAAAAGGATCAAAAACAGGAAAAGGGGAAAGCTAATGAATTAAAAGCCTACACATATTATATGGATAAACTAGAGATGATCTTACTTGACAAGCATTGACCTCCACCGGTGTTTACACCATTACTATCATAATAATCACTAGGACATAGACATTTGTAAATGTTACCATCAGGTATACATGTAGCTATACTATCTAAACAAGTAGCTGTGTTTGGTACAGAGTTAGTTGGGGTGGGGCATTGAGCACCAAGTTGAACTTCTGTAAATATGAAAAAGTTAGATTATAAAATGTGTCAGAAAAATACATATGTTCATCCACTGTTTGAAGTTTGTCTTTGGTTGTCAATAAGACATACATTTCATTACTTTTGTTTTACAATATCAATATATACCAGGCAGAAACAAAATATCTGGTTAGCAGTGCTATGTTATATATACATAGATGTTTCAAACATAAACACCACGTTTTTATAACAAACAAAAGGATAAGAACAAGAAAACATGGCAATAAAAGACTGTGATTTATCTTAAAAATCTCTATTAATGTGCAAACGTGATGTAAAAGCATCAAAAACAGGATAAGGGAAAAACCAATGAATTTAACAACTACTGGAAACAAACTATGTTAAATGAAGTTGAACATACTGTGTGCACAATTTCCAACGTGTACATTATCACCATCTTCATCATAATAAGAACATTTACAACTACTTATATGTATATGTACTAGGTGATCCACTTAGTTGGCATTAAGCTTTTGAATCTGAACAAGATTCAGTAGACAGTACATTAGTAGCAGAGGCATTAGGACAATATGATCCAATATTTTTTTCCCAGAAACAAGGAGAATTTGATAAACTGATACATTTTTTAAAGTAAACATAGATATCAAAACAATCTATTTTTTTTACAAAATAAGGGGATTATTACAGGTTATGACAAGCATGCATGCCAGATCTGAAATCAAAGAGTAAAAGGGTTTTGTTAATATCTAACGGTAAAGGTTAAATGTAAATAGTACCGGTGACATTTACTTTTAATCCAGTAATTATCAAAATTAAAACGATAACTTACAACTAGAGCAAAACTAAATACAAAAGTCGCAGTCAAGGAATACTGGACACTCAGTAAATGTGCGCCCACTATTTTTGTCTTCTGTCTGACATACATCCTGACGGAACAAATCAATGGACAATTGCAAAGCAAAGTACCACCTGTCCTATGTTAGTGGGATATTTAACGCATTCTATTGGTATAATATAAGACTTATACTTACTTCCTATACATGTGCCCCTAGTACTTGTTCCACCATTGTTGTCATAGTAACCAGACTTACATACACATGTACCACTACATTCAGCATTACTGTCACTACATGCTCTATTATATTGACAATTTTCACCTAATTGTACCTCTGAAGAAAAAATACTTCAAAACTTAACGTTTTTCTAAATCCTTATCAACTTACCTAGTATAATAATCTATTGCAAACAATGCATCCTTAACAGTTATTTCCTTTATCAAGTAAGGCTTTCATCAAAGAACTATGCATATGATGAAAAAACATGATTGTACAGTACAGTACTCGTATATGAAAAATTAATGTATTCTTATTCATCTTTAAAGAAAACTATATTCCTGATACATTAAACAGTTATTAATATCAATACAACGTCTTCTGATCATCAATGTTTGTAAATTATATGGAAATAAACACTAAATGAGAAACGTTTTAAATAAAAGTCTCCACATATAGATGAAGTAGATGATATCTTACTTGGCAAGCATTGACCACCACCAGTGTGTACACCATTACTATCGTAATAATCACTAGGACACAGACATTTGTAACCATTGTTACCATCAGATATACAGGTAGCTTCACTATCTAAACAAGTAGCTGTGTTTAGTACATCGTTAGATGGTATAGGGCATTGAGCACCAAGTTGAACCTCTGTAAATATGAAAAAAGTTAGGTTATAAAATGGGACAGAAATAGAAATACGTTCATCCACAGTTTAATTTTTGTCTTTGCTCTTCAAAAAGAATTACACTGCTTTACTTTTATTTTACAATATTTATACCGGGTAGAAACAAAACAGCTGGTACTCAATGCAGTGTTTTAAATACACGTGGATGTTTAAAACATAAACACCGTGTTTTTATTAAAAAACATTAAGCATATAAACAAGAAACATGGTTATAAAAGGCTGTAATTTATCTTAAAAAATCACTATGAATGTGCAATAGTGATGTAAAAGGAACAAAAACAGGAAAAGGGAAAAGCTAATGGATTAAAAGTCTACACATATTATATAAATGAACTAGAGATAATCATACTTGACAAGCATTGACCTCCACCGGTGTTTACACCATTACTATCATAATAATCACCAGGACATATACATTTGTACATGTTTCCATCCGGAAAACATATAGCTATACTATCTAAACAAGTAGCTGTGTTTGGTACAGAGTTAGTTGGTGTCGGGCATTGAGCACCAAGTTGAACCTCTGTAAATATGAAATAAGTTAGTTAAAAAAGTGTCAGTAATAAGTACAAGTACTTAATTTATCCGCAGTATGAGTTTTTCCTTTGTCCTTTAAGACAGCGTACATATAGCAGTACTCATACAGTATTTAAATCTTAACAATAATCAGATGACTGTACACCAGAACCAGAGGGACTTTGGATTTTATCCAAATAGCGTTGTCAACTAATCAATAAACATATTTTGATATAAAATGTATTAAGTTCACACCAAGACAGAATTCATCAATCAACAGTTAATATCAAAATATATCAGACAAAACATTTGGTAGGGAACTTTCAAATTGCATCTACAACATACCTGGTAAGCACATTTAATGTAGCCGTAATCGAATATTACTGTTAAATAAAAGTCAAAATAGGAATAAAATAAAACTATTAAGTTGACGTAATTAACATACATGCATGCATAATCGGTCAACATAATATTTTCTAGAATACCACAGTTTGTGCTATGACATTTCCTCAGATATTTTATCTAATGATTTTAGAAAATGCTTAAAAATTAAAAACAAATCATCCCATATGTGGCAAACACATGCTGGCAGATTATCAGCAAACATAACTTTTATTGTACAAAGAACCTGTACATATTGTAATTGTAATGTTTTAGAAGTTGAGTATTATTTTGTTCTTGCTAGTCCGTGTTTTTCAGATAATCTCAAAAATTAATACATTGAAAAAATACATACTCATCCCAACATTATTAGATTTATACAAATATTTAGGTCGGAAGATAAAAATGCTAATAGCAAGAATTAGTTAATTTCAAAGTCCTAAAACAGTACATATGACTTACTAGCTAAGCAATTAGAACCACTTTCAAAGTAACCAGTGTTACATACACAAGTTGCACTCGATGGATCACAAACTTGGAATGTACCCGTACAAAAATCAGTTTCATCACAAGCTTGTCCCAATGTAGCTCCATTACATCCCAGAAAGTAAACGCTGGATAATATCTGAAAGTTAGAATAAAGGTTTTACTTGACAGTCACTAACTGCCAGTATTAAATAACACAGACGCACAACATCTGAATGTATGGTGGCATATTTCTGCCACCATATAAATACCTAATTAACATTTAAGTTGTCAACTAGTGACGTAACTAGTTGTTTTCCCAATAGTGCAATGAGGAAGTAAATGCAAGTTAATTCCTGCAAATGATTAACTAGTTACGAAACTAGCTAATCTGTTATAACTTATTTATAAATAACATTGTTTTGCTGCGATAGCTAAACTATTAAGTATACATTATCAATATAAGGGACCAAAACAATACTATTTATAAATAACTCTTAGTTGAGCATCAACTCCGGGTTATCGGGAAGTATGTTTTTGGTATTGTATTAATTTTATCTAGATATATATTTTATTAAGAACTTATTTAGAGCAACGTTTGGTATTTTTGGACAGTCGGTAGTTTAGGGACATTCACTATAACTCTATCAAAACACTTCTTGGTTTATGGTTGTATCAAACAAGCAAATTAAAATAGCACGAATACAAAGGCATATGGTCGTAAATTAGAATTTGATACTAGGTTAACAGCTTCTCAAAAAGTATTTTAATCAGTAATCTTAAGAAATCGTGTAACTGTATTAAGGCTACTACACCAGTTTAAACGTACTATGCTATCAAATGAAGATTACAGGTGACCCAGAATAGAATGATTTATGTGTGCAAAACATCATCTTTACGTTGTTTACATATTTTATTCAGAGAGGCAACTTTTGAACCATATTTCTATCCATAGATATTTTGATTAATTGTTTCATTATGAATAAATCTAAACAAATTAATTGTATAATAAATTGTTATAAAAAATATTTCCGTTTCAGAATGATATGCTTTTAAAATACATGCACATGAATAGATCTTGAGTATTGTTTATTGTTTCTCATTGACAGTAGAAAATAAATCACTGAATGTTATTTAAATCCATTCATTGTTTTATTATAACTGTTTTATTTCATTGATGTAGCCTACTATTAAACTATCGTAAATGTGAACGTTTATAAACTTCCGTGTGGTAAAAAATACTTTAAATGTTTAAATTTTTAAAGTAAAATGACATTTCAAATTGAGGTAAATAGATATAGGTAGGGGTATTTAAAACTTCTTACAAAGCGTCAGATAAAACAGTTGTAAAAATGCATTGTCACATTTATATCATTTTTAAAAGCAGCACGCTGATATCTCTATCACAAAATGAGCTAAGACAACTACCCCGACAAAATATCAATCAAATTGAACGAGGATGAGTACCTTTACGATAGAAACATATTACAAGTATACAAGTATGAATTGTACCATAAAACAAAAAAACTTACTGCTAAAAGGTAATATCCTAACATGTCGTTTTGATATATAAAAACAGCAAAATGTTCACATGATATATAATTGATGAATGCAGACTGTGAGAAGCTTGCAATGTATAACATATATAAACATATTCATTTTCCAAATCTTCCGGGTTGAAAATAAAAATATTTTAAGACTGCGTATTAATTGTTAATGATTGTTATACTATAAGGAAAAAATACAGACGGCCTAAAAGCTGGTGGTATACTGGAATGATTCATCGTTTTCTCAGTATATGAGTACCGCTTCTAACAGATCGACTAAGTTTGACGGGAGCAATAATGTCTTAACCCCATTCAGACACATGAAAACCGAACTTCATGTATCTCCTGCGTGGATACAAATCTCCGATGTCCCTGATTTATTTATGCATCTCGTGCGTGTAATATGTTAGCAAATTAGCCCCTCTCATATTACTTGCATGATATCAAAACCGGTAGTCAGTGAGAC
This sequence comes from Mactra quadrangularis, assembly GCA_025267735.1. NCBI lineage: Eukaryota > Metazoa > Mollusca > Bivalvia > Venerida > Mactridae > Mactra > Mactra quadrangularis. Next base: position 31,492,835 of record CM046309.1, on the reverse strand, counting down.
CTATCAGTTTTAGAGTATATTGTACATTCATTGAATTAATTAGTTTAAGTATTCGTTCAATGAAGTTAGTTAGAACACAACTCTCAATATCGTTCTTTGAACAATATCCATAACATTACAGTGCGGTAACTGACAATACATTACATGTGTGCAACACAATGTATACCAGAACATTAATTAATATCGGAGCTGTGATAGATGTATGAGAGGCGCTTGGATTACTTGTCCTTAAGAAGTAGATCAGTGTATGAATAAGTTTAACATTTGTCACGTACGGTTTTTGTCTACATACATCGTAAAATCTCAAAAACCTTTGTTAATACTAAAATGTCAATTTAAATCTGTTTTACAACTTTTTATAATCATGTTGAATGGTCTACGTCAATGTTGAATATGTCATGTAATGATAAAACAAATTATATCACTGAAACAAAAATGTGTTTATTTAACAAGTATACTAATGTTTGACTAGATGTACATTCGTATGATAATAAAACGTAAATTTGTATGACATGCATACAGTTTGTACGATAAAAGTACAACTTTGTACTTACCACGTTACGTAGTTAGTGATCTTAAAGAAAGAGACAATTTGAACAGGATATTTACCATGTGAAATAACGTGTCTCGCTGACAATATTGTTATGCGCACAGAAAAGTAGTTCCACAAATTTCTCGCGTAAAAGCTTTCTTATTACTACATGTTGATGCAATTGGGATTGAAAAAACTAGATTAATTTATCAACATAATATTTCTATTGTATAAGGGAAGGGGGTATTTCTCTGTAGAATATATATAAAAAGTTAAGTACTCAAGGTCCTCTATTATATATATGGACTTAACATTCGTTTATAATTTTAAGAATTTTATAAATTCTACGGAGTACCTGAAGTGAAATTTCGAAATTTTTATTTTTTAATGAAATTACATTGTACGTTTAAACGAAATAATAGCGAAAATAAAAAAAATGTCTAAAATCGTGAAATTCAGGGTCTGTTTTATTTAACGGTTTTGGTATGCATAAAATACGAAATTGGGTAAACGTTAATGTATACATCATTTTAGCTGTGTAAAGACCAAAGACCACTGCCCATAAAAACAAAAGCACTTTAATAAGACTATTTCATTTACACAGATATCTGTTGTGTTCCATATGTAAAAATGTTGAATTGTTAAAAAAAATGTTAATGGGGCAAACATTAACTCCGATGATTAAAATGTATTTCTATCGATCGTGAGTGCATTATATTGTAGTAAATATATAAATCAGCGGGTTAATGAATTCGCCACTGACAGTTGAATAAAATTTTACAATACATGTTAACCCATGTATACATGTTCTGTTCTGTTCTATGTTTTACAGAGAATAGCTCTTCTATTTACTTTGTTAGTGGACAAAGTAACAGTTCACAAAATAAATGGTTAACTGACAATGGAGCTGAGTCCAAGAGATTCTGACCAGACCCTATTTCATAATTATGATGGGTCTGCACCATGTTAAAAATGGGAGTAAGTGAGTGAGTGAGTGAGTGAGTGAGTGAGTGAGTGAGTGAGTGAGTGAGTGAGTGAGTGAGTGTGTGAGTGGATGAGTGAGTGAGTGAGTGAGAGAGTGAGTGAGTGAGTGAGTGAGTGAGTGAGTGAGTGAGTGAGTGAGTGAGTGAGTGAGTGAGTGAGTGTGTGAGTGAGTGAGTGAGTGAGTGAGAGAGTGAGAGAGTGAGTGAGTGAGTGAGTGAGTGAGTGAGTGAGTGAGTGAGTGAGTGAGTGAGTGAGTGAGTGAGTGAGTGAGTGAGTGAGTGAGTGAGTGAGTGAGTGAGTGAGTGAGTGAGTGAGTGAGTGAGTGAGTGAGTGAGTGAGTGAGTGAGTGAGTGAGTGAGTGAGTGAGTGAGTGAGTGAGTGAGTGAGTGAGTGAGTGAGTGAGTGAGTGAGTGAGTGAGTGAGTGAGTGAGTGAGTGAGTGAGTGAGTGAGTGAGTGAGTGAGTGAGTGAGTGAGTGAGTGAGTGAGTGAGTGAGTGAGTGAGTGAGTGAGTGAGTGAGTGAGTGAGTGAGTGAGTGAGTGAGTGAGTGAGTGAGTGAGTGAGTGAGTGAGTGAGTGAGTGAGTGAGTGAGTGAGTGAGTGAGTGAGTGAGTGAGTGAGTGAGTGAGTGAGTGAGTGAGTGAGTGAGTGAGTGAGTGAGTGAGTGAGTGAGTGAGTGAGTGAGTGAGTGAGTGAGTGAGTGAGTGAGTGAGTGAGTGAGTGAGTGAGTGAGTGAGTGAGTGAGTGAGTGAGTGAGTGAGTGAGTGAGTGAGTGAGTGAGTGAGTGAGTGAGTGAGTGAGTGAGTGAGTGAGTGAGTGAGTGAGTGAGTGAGTGAGTGAGTGAGTGAGTGAGTGAGTGAGTGAGTGAGTGAGTGAGTGAGTGAGTGAGTGAGTGAGTGAGTGAGTGAGTGAGTGAGTGAGTGAGTGAGTGAGTGAGTGAGTGAGTGAGTGAGTGAGTGAGTGAGTGAGTGAGTGAGTGAGTGAGTGAGTGAGTGAGTGAGTGAGTGAGTGAGTGAGTGAGTGAGTGAGTGAGTGAGTGAGTGAGTGAGTGAGTGAGTGAGTGAGTGAGTGAGTGAGTGAGTGAGTGAGTGAGTGAGTGAGTGAGTGAGTGAGTGAGTGAGTGAGTGAGTGAGTGAGTGAGTGAGTGAGTGAGTGAGTGAGTGAGTGAGTGAGTGAGTGAGTGAGTGAGTGAGTGAGTGAGTGAGTGAGTGAGTGAGTGAGTGAGTGAGTGAGTGAGTGAGTGAGTGAGTGAGTGATGTTAAATCGAAACACAAGCTAACGTACTCACTCACTCACTAACTCACACACGCACTCACTGACTCACGCACTCACTCACTCACGAAGAAAGAGGGTTTTGGTAAAATTATATACTTAAATACGCACCTAAAATGTTTACGTGCGCTGTATGCAATAGCTATTTTTCGAAGAAGGAAGACGATATGGTCCGACATACTCAGAAAATGCACCCGTCCATACATAATACAGAAAATCTTCCAAATACCTTGACTCTGGGTCCAGTTTTTTCTAACATCCATTTTCGATGGTAGTATCTGGACCTAGCGGAAGCGGAAAGACAGAATGGACAAAGAGCCTTTTATTTCCTAATCTGATAAGTCCGTCAGTAGTGCGAATCATTTGGTGCTTCAGTCATTGGCAACCTCTGTATGCCTAGCTGAAACGACGACTGGAGAGTAAAGAGTTTGTTTACAGCATTCTTGACTATAACAACGAGTCAAAATTTGTAAATACGGAAAAGAAGAACTTGAACGTTTTTATGATTTTGATGTCTAAAGCCAAATAAGACATGATAATCGCTGATCAGTTAACTAAAGAAAGGCATCACAGAAATCTATAAATCATTTATCTCACTCAGAATTTATTCCACAATGCAAAACCTGCAGGGATATTGCGCTCAACACCCAGTATATTGTACTATTTAACAACCCAGTTGATAAACAGCAATTGTCAACATTGGCATGGCGAATTTACCCTCAAAATAGCACAGCATTCATGAAAAGATTTCATCAAGCCATTTCTAAACCATATGGTAGTAGACTTGAAATCGGATACACAGGCACAAGTTTGCTTACGTACTGTCATTTCTTCTTAACCTAGCAAAGGAAAACAAGTGTATGACGACGAACCACCTTTAGTTGTTTAAAATAAAATAAATAAATAAGACTTTGGCGATAAAATGAAACAACGTTATGCTGTCTAAGACAGTGATGAGATAGATAAAATTGGCAATGATAGCGACGACGATTATTATCAACTGTGTTTCATATTTCATTTTACATGCACATTATTCTACTGATCGACGGGTCGTAGGTTCGATTAACAACAGCAAATGTCAACATAAGCATGGCGAATATACCCTCAAAATAGAACCGCATTCATGAAAAGATTTCATCAAGCCATTTCTAATCCATATGGTAGTAGACTTGAAATCGGTTTGCTTACGTACTATCATTTCTTCTTAACCTAGCAAAGGAAAACAAGTGTATGACGCCGAACCTCCTTTAGTTGTCGTTAATAAAATAAATAAAGAAGACTTTGGCAATAAATGAAACAACATTATGCTGTCTAAGACAATGATAAGATTGATAAAATTTGCAATGATAGCGACGACGATGATAATAAAGACGATGATAATTATGGAATTGATAATGCAGGAGGTCTTGACGTCATTAAAATCAAAGTACTGAAAGTACTGTTGGTAGGATTTTTGAATGATTTAAGAGTTCAAAGTTACTATTTCGATATCCATCATTATCTCTTCATCATTCATTATCAACTGTGTTTCATATTTTATTTTACATGCACATTATTCTACTGATCGAGGGATCGTAGGTTCGATTCCCAGTCGGGTCATATTTTCGTGGAGCTTAGGTATGAAATAATTCCAACGGTCATTCTCCCTTCCTACTACTGATTCTGAATCATGTAGGGCAGTAGTCAGTCACCGGCTTGTGCAGAGTAGTTGGTTAACAGCTAAATTCAGAGATTTAGCCTTTTGAGGAACAGCAAGTATGTGGACTGATCGTCGTGGCATAACCTGTACAATGTGTTGCTATGGCATTATGGCAACAACAAAATTGATCATTTCTTCTATGGATTTTGTCTAAAAAAATTGGAGCGAGCGAGTGAATTGTTCCCCAATTTTTGGCATTTTGAGAAGTGAGCGAAAGGCGGTGAATAAATTTGTAATATTTTCATAAACATTTATGCACCAAATGTAAAAAATGCTTGCTAAATATGGACTTTTCACAGAAAACAACATCATAATGTGTAATGCAGAAAAACATTATCAGTTACTTTTTAGAGTTCAAAGTCATACTGGTCATTTATTCATCATATTGATGTGATGCAATCTTGCCCATTTAAACATAAAATATGTCAAAGTCTTTCTTTCTTGGACATTATCATTTTGATCTTAGGTTACGAGGTATATAGATTTGATAATCTTGCAGGTTATTATGCGAAAGATTGCTTGTTGTTAGCATGTTGTTTATTTCCCGTGCAATAAGCCATTTTTTGTCTTTGTTTCATCTAGTATTCATGTTAAGACATAAGAAAACCATAAAACATGACGAGAAAAAGTCACTTGAAAAAGCGTTATTGCAGTTGGAATGTTCGAAGCTGGTACCTCTGTAAGGCATTGTTGTCATTGAAATGTAGTAAAATGCGTATGAACGGTGTGTCTACATGTTTGTGGTCACATACAATTTAGAGCCATGAGGTCAATCGTAAAAGCGACAGTACGGGCATCGTATGGGCTATTTACACACGTAGAAGGCTTTCGTGTGGCCGCCACAAGGTTTATAGGCGTAGTCCTTTAGCTAATAAGATGATGACGTGAAGCATGTTAAGAAAACAAAAAGAAACGGGGCACGTATCGTATGACTCGTATGAAAGCCACACGGCACCCGCACGATGATCACAACGGACCGTACCACTGGAAACGATTTTATTATTAGCCGTAACCCAGGATGTGGTCATAATAGCGAAGTAATGTTGTTTACAGACATGGAAGGGCTAGAATCTTAGTTGACCGTACGGGTTGTCGTGCGGGTTGCGCACGGATCCGTAAGATTTTTGAATAAAAACAGCTCGTACAGACCCGAGTCTGGAAGATGCGTATACGATCACACACGGCACAAACCTGTAAAAAAGCCATGGTCGTTCGTTATGTTCGTACGGAGGACTTGCGGACCCCTCTCGGGGTAGGTAGGATATCTTAGCGCAACAATTGCACATGCATTTCGTGAATTTCATAATTGTAAAATATCTATTGTTTGACAGGTAAAGGTAGAATTAAAATGACACGAATGCGTGTTTGAGTTGTTGAATTTTCAAATATAAGAGGTTATGAAATAGATAGAGCAGTTCTTTGAAATTCCTGTACACTGGTGTTTTAGGCTCCGTCTCCTCGCCTTGTAAGTTCTGAGTAGAACATTCAGTGATGATAGTTTTTGCATTTCGCCTAACTTTTCTTTGGTACCATAGGTAATAATCAATTTTCTCATTTTATGCCAGCGAATGGCATAGAACCGGTTATGTGCTACTGTTATACAGGTGACACAAAAGTTTCGCATCGCCCGAGTTTCAATACATGTATATCATAATCAAGATAAATTCCTCCTGTCATAAAAAAGCATCAAATGAACCCCTTCTTCTAAATGTCATTTACTCTCAAAAAGTTTTTGTGACAATCCTTTATCACTTAAATAAGTCACACCGTTTTGTTTGACTATCTTTGGGAGGATCCATATAGTGGACGACACAACCTTTTTCACCAACATGGAACTTCTCAACAATATGTTAATTGCGTTGGTAACTTCTTGAACAATAACTTTCCTGTATGATGGGTTGGACAGAAAGGGTTCGGAGAATAGTTGCTTAGATCACTAGATCTGCCCTCTTGACTTTTTGCTATGGAAACATTTTAACTAATTTGTTTACTAAATGTGTTCGCACATAGTTGATTATTTCAATTATGTAAATACATCGAAGAGCCGAAACAGCACCACCGTAGTCACATTGAGAGTGAAGGGAGCACACTATAAGCATTCAATATTATGATATACATGTACAATGTATTTGTATGGTCACATAATTAAATTCAAATGCATTAGTTCTTCATAAAATGACTATATGGAACATTTTATTAGTAAAATCACACAATTCTTCATGCACGCGACGATGAACTTCATGTTACATCCGCAGCGTGTTTCAGTAACGACTATTAGCGAACGTTACGGGTACGGGACAACTCAACACGTAGACAGCTCAATCCGTGGATAAATTAAGCCAAAGTTTGGACAACTCAACCGTCAGTAGGGTAATGAATTTTCTTAGGTTGAGTTGTCTTTGTGTCGAGTTGTCCCGAACCTAACGTTACGGAACGTTTCTGAACGTTCGGAGTAATTAAACACGCTGCAGCTATTGCATGGATAGGTTTAAAAACGTGCATTTATGAAATTTAACTGAACGTATCAATGTCGCATGTGATCATTGACCGTACTCAAATGACTTAAATAACACACCCGTACGGAGCCGTAGCTGGAAGATACGCAAATTTATTCCATATACGGCGACGATTTGTTTACAATATGGCTTTAAAACTGATACGTGTCTCCACGGTCTGTACGGGTCGGAAATAGTTCACATGGGTCCTTGCGGAGCTTGATCGCACCCCATCAGGCACACGACGTTGATTCAACGTTGATACAACGTTTAAAATGAGACAGTACGTTAATCAATCAATTTTAAACCACAAATAAATATTTTATCATCGGATGTTGATGACCGACGTTGAAACAACGTTGATAATGGTTGTAGTATATTTAAAATTGTTTTCTTATTTCTTTATAATATTGCGATTATTTAGATGGTATATTATAGTCAACTCAAAGTATAATCAAAATCAAAATACAAGAGCTATCCATAATTTCTATTGACTATGAAATTTAGAAACTGTTACTCTCTCACAATTTTGAATGTTCTCTAACGAATATTCTAGAAAGTGCTTTTCGCGCGTTTAGAAACGGCATGCGTGACGCATTCAGAAACGCGAAGGGCTGACCTCGCCTTTCTAAAGTAAAGCGCTGACGCAGATCTAGTCTAGAAAACATTAATCTGAAGGTATGTACAACGATATTATACTAACATACTATACTTGTCATTGTTCTGTTTATAGATATATATCATTTGTTTTAACACCCAAACACTCACGACTGGTTTAAAAGAGTTGAAAATTATGTGTGTGTTCAAGAAAGCCTTGTCGGCGCCATAATTTAAATAAAATATTCTATTATCTTTGTCTTACGCCTGCAAATAACGTTCTATTAAATGCATTCTGTGTTTAAAAATAATGTCTGAATTTTGTTTGTTGAATAATGAACAGAAACGTATCCGTTGTATAATGTAAACTTCAAGTAGGTGAGTTTCAGACGTTTCGTCCCGATGTCATTCGACACAATAGGCCAAATTGCACAGAGACGATTCGACCCCATGCCGATTTAACCTTTGCGTATTTTGTAGAACAGACTGTTAGTGTGTTATCAAAATGAAGTGATCGCTGTTTTCTTTCCAAATATTAAGGGCTCAGAGTGAAGAAAAGCAAACTGCAGCGGCTTTAAACTAAAAACTCTTGACAGTGTATGAAAATATCAAACACTGTGGAAAGAGACACAAACGGGTTTCCAACTTTTCAACAGTTAATCAAAATCTATGCTTAATATAGAATACAATCTTAATCAGCCAAATCTGACTGTGTACAATTATATAATATTGTCAACAAATATTTTGCACTCTAAAATAATGAAAATATAATAAATTCTACGCAAGCATTCCCCTTAAGTAACCTCTCACTCTATAATATTCCCACGCAGTCAGTATACACAATATATCTACGTCACGCCAATCTATAAATAGAAGGTGAAGATATAACCTCTATACAAAGACGCATAACGCTTCCCAAAGTTCGGCGTTTGGTACGCAACAGAATATAGTGCGGCGCATGAAGACAAAATCGTTGGATTTTTTTTTGGACAAAATCATTGTTAAAATGTAAAATAAATGATCACTCATAGCTACATGAATATAAATAAATAGATACAAAGTACTTTTAAACCTCTAACGATATAGGTGCATAGTTAAACTGTGTATTCTACTTTCGATTTCACATGTCTGTGTAAAGAATGATAGATGTAACCACGTTATGATGAAGGTTTAACTATCGGTTAAAAAGTTTAATTTAATGAGGATAGTTGGTTGGTTAGCTAAATTTTATTGAGTGGACACAAAATACATACTCTATTTGGTCAGTATACTTAAAAGGGGAAATTATTAGAATGTAAACATTGCCACGTGTTTTCAGGTAAATAAACAGTTTTCCCGTGATGCGCGGCGTCTCCGTACAAAGGTCAGTCAGATCGTTTGTATACAGAATGACGTCACGCAGATAACGTCATACTATAAAATTATACTACATGTTGGCGGACTTAATTCAGGACAACCATGGTTCAAATTAATTATGATGGATAAATGGCCTAGATGAATTTATCAGACAAGAAGGAAATATGCCTTTGACAAAACTGTTCGGTTCCGTCCAATTATAGGTAATTATGGTTTTACGTATTATTTTAATTTCTGCTTCTGTTCTTCATTTTTTATTTTTTATTTGCTTTACAAAGTTGATAACATCATGAGGTTCACTAGTTCTCCATCCACAATTTGAGTATTATATTTGCATAATCTGTGTGCAACAGTTCTTTGTATTCTTATGATTCATATTTTTTTTATTTCAGAGTCAGTTTTACAGAATCAATAGGTAGCCACGAAGTGCAAAGTCAATGAAATCATAATGAAGTTTTTAAAATATGCCCCAGAAAGCTCTGGAGGGGGGGGGGCAGAAGAGGCTAAGCTTAATATTTGATACATATACATGTAGTTTTATACATATACTCATTGACATAGTGATTAAATAGTAAACTTATTGGATCTTTTCTCTTGTTTTATTTTTGTCCAAGTTATACAGTTTTTCAGTCGCCAGATATCTAGATCAAATGTATATCTAGAGCAAACTCTGAAAAAAGGGCTAAATACAGCTTATATTCAACTTCCTTCAGCTATAGTTCAACTAAAACCAACCTTAGATCAACATGGAATCAGCTATAAACCACACTAATAACAACCAATTATCAACCAGATTTCAACCATTAACCAACCAAATGAGCGTTGAAGTAACGTTGAATAAATCTTGTATCAACGTTGAACACAACGTTGAATCAACGTTGATATTTCAACGTTGGCACAACTTTCTAATCCTAAAATAAATCCAACATAAAAACAACGTTGTGGTTCAACGTTGAAACAACGTTGTTTCAACGTCGGTTTGCCTGCTGGGACGGTGCCCTTACGGCTACTTTTTGTTTATGGGACAGTAGCTTTACTTATACAATGTACCTGATTTTCTTAATTGAACCTTAATTTTACTATCAATTGTAACAAAACGAATATTGAATCAAATATATCAGACAATATATCCTTATGATTTATAGTTTATGTGTTTTCAAATAAGCTCGCTGGGGATCCATGATCTTTATATTTAATATTATACGGTTATTGTCTTAAATAGGCATGGATATTTGGCCTGTAGAAGAAATACGTGACTTTAATATTGTTAAATTTTATTCAATTTTCAGAAACAAATACACATTAATATACTTTATACATGCTCATTTAAATCAGCGGAGTTTATGTACACGCCACTGAAAAATGAAAACAATTCAACAGTATATAGATCACAAATATGTTCATGTAATTCATTTATATGACAGGGTAAGCTACTTGAACAGTTTCATAAAAAATACTGCACTGTAATTATACGCTTTCAAAACATCAAGTAAACTTAACAAAAAAGAAGATGCAATATGTCACTGTCACATTTCTGTTTCATCTTAGTGTTTCAAGAACATGAGAACATATGGTATCACTATTCCGAGTAAAACACACTTCATTACTTGTAAGCATTAAATACAGACATCGCCGACTTTAAATCGCATTAAAAGAGTTACGATGATTTAGCTCAGAAAACGACAAAGGCTTTTTATGTATGGCAGTAAGCACTTACTCAGGGAGGATATGTCAATTTTCTACTTTCTACTAAGGCTTCAAGATACGACAATTTGATTTAATGACTTGGTCACTTGGTGTGCTAAGTGTCGTTGAAAAGTTTAAAAACAAACCAACTTTATCATTTTTATACAGGCATATTCGTATAGAAATATTAATATTTTTGAATAAGCTAAAACAGTATTAAGTCAATCTTATTAAAGCCCGATCTAGAATTTTACACTTGCATACTCGCTGATTTAGATCTGGCCTTTTCCAAACGAGGGTCACGTTCAAGTGACATTTTCTCATCATAATATTCATGACGAAATTGTTATGATACGTAACTTGTTTACATCGTCTACGTCACGCAATTTGAAATGAGCCGCCCAATCGCAGACTGTGAATAATACTGCTGTTAACTAAGCATGCAAACCTTGGTCTAAAAATAGAAATTACGAAATCAAAATGTGTTTAATAGTGTTTTCGTCTAAATGAAAGCTACGCATTGATTGGTCGTCACAAAGTTCATCTCGACGTGACCTTCAACGGAATAAGTAGAGAGCCTGTACGACAACGCTCTACAGAATATCTGTTTACGGAGAGTGGTATTAAGTATACAAAGAACACTACACAAATTAGACAGGCATCCATATGTAACCAGCATACTATTAGAAATTCCCACACGAAAGAACTATCATTCTAAAAAAAAATAGTTTAATACAAATGAAATACAAAATATCAATCTCAACAATCTCAAGGAAATTGCTTAAGCAAAAAACATTGTAAGCAAATATTTCATATAATGTATATATCTGAAAATATAAAATCATTAGGCTATGAAAACAGTATTTCCAAAAAAGATTATAACGCATATATCAACATACACAAAACGATGACAAAATGATTATTCATCCACGAAACTGATTGATTTAAATGGAGACTGCTACTACATGATCACACAATATCATTCTTTAAATCAAGCACATTGTGTGTTTTAAATTGTTTCATAAATAGATTTGTCTTCACGTGTTTCTTGATTAAGACTTGTATAGTTATCTTCAGGACTTGGAATGTTTTCAACATCAGGTGATTGTGACACTACATTTAGAAACATTTGATTAACATACTCTGGCTCTTTTTGTCTGGTAAGAAATAGAAATGTCATAGATTACACGTTAAACATGCTTAAATTTCTAAATGTACTATTGATTTCAATGGCAATTAATGCCTGATGTCAAGTTCAAAGATGATTTGTAAAGTTGGCTAGTTTCAATGAAAACTGTGACAAGACTATATAATCTTTTCCCCCTAAAATCGAAACTAGTATTTCATACTCACCACAGAAGTCATTTCTACCGCACATTAGAAAAAAACAAAGTTGAAAGACTCACAACAACAAAAAATATTTGATTTCTATACTTGGTACTGTTTGGCAAGCAGAAAAAAAACATTAAATCAAATGGTGATGCTGAAGAAAAACATTTAATTAAACTGCAAAAACAACTTTGCAAAGAAACAAAGACTGGTATAAGAGCAAGATCGCTTTAGAAAATGCACAAAATGATAAAATTATTTAAATTTACAATAGATCAAGTACAATGTGAAATAAACAACCGATTAGTACTTACACGTCAGGTTGCTTTGTTTGACCTGAAACACAAGAAAACAACAATGAAAATAAATATGTGTTTAAAAAACCTTTACAAACAAGTATAAGCTTATTTGATATTGAGAAGTGACGCCGTAAAATTACCTAAAGTGTGTTTACACGGCGTTAAACCCAATAAAAAAAGAATGAGAAGTCATATAACTCCTTGTTAAATGACACAGCCAATAATACATATGATCGATCGAACATTACAGAATGGTGTAAGCTAAGATCATTTTTCTAGGCAACTCAATTAAGTCATTAATGATGTACTGTATATGTATACTAACATTTCAGTACTTGTAGAATGCTATATAATTTTATGAATTCCAATATTATCATATTATTGCTACAAAAAAGAAATATCCTTTATTCATAAACACAAATATTATTGCTTAGAATGCATATTAAACTTTAAATTATATACAATCCATGAACCTTTTGATACCGATTTTTTTTCGTATGATCCAATAGAGGCTAATTATGTTCACTTGAGGCTTTTTCTGCAAATGAGAATACTCAAGTAAATGTTGGACTAACTCAAGGAAACAAACAATCTTACTCATAAACACTAAAAGTATATGTTTCCAAGAATTTATAGACATGATTTCAATATACCTTGGTTTGATAGTCTTCTTTGTTTAACCATTAAATATCCAATGCATGACAGTAATATTAGAATGATTACACCAAGAACGACTCCAACTATGATAGCTGTCATATTGCTTGAGTATGCTTCACTGTCACGTGATAACTCTGAAACAAACATTGTATAAAGATCATTGTAAATGCCTACACAGCTAAGTATTTAAGAAATAACTTTCAGTTGTCTATGCTTTACCGATTATTTAGATATAGGCACGAGCATTGATGCACGTATGATTCAATCATTTTTTCATTTTGGAGATTCGGTTTCGGTTTACGGAAACTGGCGAAGATAGTAGAAAGACCGATAGCATACGATGCTATATATCGCAACCGATCGCATGTATATATATGTATATATATAGATATATAAAAACGGTCAAATATATATTAATTTTGTTATCTAGCATCATAATTTACAAGAATTTTTACTTCATAGAAAAAAGTTTATACTGTGACGCTGATATTGAAGATGAGTTCCATTTTGTAATGGTCTGTCCTTTATATAATCATATACGTCTAAAATTCATACCTGCCAATTATATCAATACTAAGTCTTTAAATTCATTTCATGCATTAATGTCGTGTTCTAAAGAAGACATTGTTCGCAATCTTGCTATTTTTCTTTATCATGCTTTTGAGACAAGAAAATCATTTTATCTATCTATGATTGACATTAAATTTGTGAACAAAAGTATAGCTTATTTCATATTTCACTTGTATGTCAGCTTCACAGTATTATATATATTTGAAATGTCACCATATGTACACTGCTCTAAACTATATTTACTTATGTATTTGTAAATTGTATAATTATATGTTTTTGTGTATGAGCCAAACGCCATAAATAACACAATAAAGAAACTGAAACTGAAAAAAGTCAATGCGGCAAAATTAAAACGAATATACATGTATTTTCAATTTCATGTAAACTTACTTGTTACTACAGTTAAAATCACGCGTTAATATATTTTTTGTTCTACCTTAAATCAGATAATTGTGCACGAATAAATAAACTGCAAAATGTATTTTCTAAGTATAAAGACCTAAATTGGTATGAAAGTGAACATTTTATCCATAGCACATTGATGAGAAATAATTTGCATCTTACAATTCTAGATTATTGCATATTTTACACAAATCATACCGTAAGTAAACTTTAAGAAATGGAAAATATATAGTTTACTTTTATATAATGATGTTGTTTAAACAATTAGTTGGAGATCTTCACCTTATCTGACTTCCTTTACTAGAGATAGATAAAATGGCACATTTAAAAATCCGTTTAATCATACTCCAAAAAAAATTCACCTAAAAAAAAACTAATAACAGTTTTTCCTACTGTCTTTTTACGCTCTTTATTTGCCTACTCATACATGGTTATTTATGCTTTATATATTCTGTAACTCATAAATGATAACAAAGTCGTTGATGTTTGCTTCAAGTTGAAATTTTTAATACTGTTTTAAATTATAGGCCTTGTCTTTCCTTCACATTTATGTATTTGTCAATATACTTTTTGGACGGATTTCAATGTATTTTTCTCTTTCTTCTTTTTTAAAATGCATGCAAGGTTAAATGTAAATTTATATGCATGTTACATAGTTCATAAATTTTAATTCTTTTCATAAAAGAAAACGAAAAAACCGCGCACTGCGTTGTTTGCTTTATTTATAATCTTACATAGTATATAACAGATATCAAATAATGGTATTATACGTCAAGCAGTGTCTATCATGTGATATATTGATGGTGTTGACAGTTTAATAACCTCAGCGTCATATCGGGAATTTCCGAACAATACCGAGCGCAAGAACAGATGCTTTGGTTGATTATCGATTTTATCGAGTAATCATATCAGTAAGCCACGAAAGAACAAATAGTTGGACATGCTTTTAGCAGGGGACAGAAAGTTAACAAATGAAAAATATGATCGACGCACAGGAGAGTAAGTAATAGTATACTGTCACTAATCTTTATAGTTTCTACAAAGGTGCACATAATGGATAACAAACGACAAAAAAGAAACCCCAGAAACTAAATAATTACTGGAAACAACTAATATTAAAGTAACATACGGTTTGCACAATTTCCACCTGGGTCATTCACACCATTGTCATCGCAATAAGAACTTCTACAACTGCATATATATGTTGATCCACTTTGTTGACATAAAGCATTTGAATCTTTACAAGAATCAGTTGACAGAATATTAGTTACATATGGATTCGGACAAATAGATCCAAGGTTTTTCTCTGAAACAAACAGTAAAAGATAAACAGATGCAATATCTTATTAAAAAGTAAACATTTTATTTTATTACTAAAACAAGACGTATATAATTTTAAAAATAACTTACCAACAAATACAACACTGAACTAACAATATTCTGAAATCAAGATTTAGTGAAACGTTTAATATTTAAACTGATATTTGTCAGTACTTACATATCTGCATCACTGTTTGTAAAATACATAGAAGTAAACACTAACCGAGAAACAATTAAAATTTATGTCTCAAATTAGATAGACTAGAGAATATCTTACTTGGCAAGCATTCACCACCACCAGTGTTTACACCGTTACTATCATAATAATCACTAGGACATATACATTTGTAATTGCTACCATCAGATATACATGTAGCTATATCATCTAAGCAAGTAGCTGTATTTGGTACATCGTTAGTTGGTTCTGGACATACATCACCAAGTCGAATCTCTTTTTATATGAAATAAATAAGTTTAAAAATGTGTCAGTAATATGTACTTAGTTTATCTACAGTTTGATTTTTTCTTTGTTCTTCAAGACATACATATTATGTATCTTGCATTACTTTAGATTTACAATATCAATATATACCAGGTGGAAACAAAACCTCAAGTAAACAATTCATTGAATTAAATACATACCATTTAAAATATAAACACCACAAATAAGATATGTAACCAAAAGAAAACATGGTAATAATATGCTGTCATTTAGCTTTAAAAATGTCAACAAATGAGCAAAACTTATATAAAACAAAAACAAAACAGGGAAATGCTTATAAATTAAACAACGAGTGGAAATAACTACAATTAAAGGAACTGATTTCACAACTTCCACCTTGGACATTATCACCATTGTCATCATAATAAGTACTTATACAACTACATATATATGTTGATCCACTTTGTTGACATAAAGCATTTGAATCTTTACAAGAATCTGCAGATTGTACAGCATAATTATAGGGATCTGGGCAAGTAGATCCAAGGGTTTTCTCTAAAACAAGAAGTAAATGAAAAATTGATACAAACAAGGAGTAAATGATAAATTGATACAATGTCTCAAGTAAACATTTCATATTATATCTACAACAAGAAATATAATGCGAAAACCTCATTGAAACCGGATTTTCCGCAGATGGGGAAAAGTTAGATCAAGTTAATGTTGTTAAAAAGAAAGTCATATTTGATAAATGATATACCAAGGGCAAAAATTCAACATGAAGGAAGACTGTTTTAATTCACAAAATATTCGACTCAAAAAGCATAAGACAAGCTAAACTATTAATGCAAAAAATACAAAGGAAAATAATCCATGATTTAGTCAGGTATAGTTGTGGTTACTTTCTAATTCTCTTCAACACATGAAATGCTTTCATTGAAATTTCATAAGGATATGACTTTAAATGGTAGAGGTATTTAACAAATAGAAAACATTAACGCAAAAATTACAAAGGGAAATAATCCATAACTAAGCCAGGTAGAGTTGCGGTTACTTTCTAATTCTGTTCATCACATGGTATGATATCATGGTGTGCAAATTTTATCAAGATCTAACTATAAATGGAAGAGATATACAACAAATTGAAAACTTTAACGCAAAATCTACAAAGAGAAATAATCCATAATTTAGCCAGGAAGAGTTGCGGTTACTTTCTAATTATAATAATGACGTAGTATGTGATCATTGTTTGACATATAGTTAGAATCTGACCATAAATGGCAGGGATATACAACAAATTGAAAATTTTAACGCAAAAATAAACAAAGGGAAATAATCCATAATTAAGCCAGTTTGAGTTGCAGTTACTTTCTATTTCTTTTCATCACATGGTATCATTGTATGAAATTTCATTAGAATCTGACCATAAATGGCAGAAATATACAACAAATTGGCAACTAAAATGCAAAAATTACAAAAGGGGATTAATCCATAATTAAGTAAGGTACAGTTGAGGTTACTTTCTAATTCTGTTCATCACATGGCATGTTATCATAATTGAATGCAATTTCATTAGAATCTGACCATAAATGGCAGAGATATACAACAAATTGAAAACTTAAACGCAAAAATTACAAAGGGAAATAATCCATAAATAAGCCAGGTAGAGTTGCTGTTACTTTCTAATTCTGTTCATCACATGGTATTTTATCATTGTATGACGTTTCATAGAGATCTGACTATAAATGGCAGAAATATATGGTACACTAAAAACTTTAAGGCAATTGATAACGACACCGGACGCCCGCCGCCCGACAGCCCGCCCAACCGCCCGCCCGGGTTTCGCCATACTATTAGCCGAAGTGCTTCGTTGAAAAATTCGGCTAAAATGTATACAATTTTAAAATAACCAACAAACAAATATAACATTGAACTAACAAATTTCTGAAATCAAAGTAGATTTTATTTTTATCTAACAACTTCAAGCAAACAAAAGTTTTGAAATCTGTATTCTGGTCTTTTTTAATTTAAAGTTATTTATAACTTATTTTTTTACCATCAAAGAAGTACAAGCCGCCCGGCTTGCTCAGTCGGTAGCGCACAAGTCTACGGATCGAGAGGTCTTGGGTTCGATTCCCGGGCAGGGCATACTTTCGTGGAGCTTGGTCATGAAATAATTTTTACGGCCATTCTTCCTCCTACCACTGATTCTAAATCATGTAGGGCAGTAGTCAGTCTCTGACTAAAGTATGCGTTAAGTAGTTGGTTAACAGCAAAATCCAGAGATTTAGCCTTTCCAGGAACAGTGAGTAGGTGGGCAAACCGCCGTGATATAACCTATAATGTGTTTCTACGGCGTTAAACCCAACAAACAAACAAACAAACATCAACGAAGTACATGTATGTCATAAACACGATATTGGATATCTACCATATCACCAAAACTTTTTTTTAATTTGTTAGTGAAATATTTTTAGTATATTTATGTTCTTATAAGTTAAAACAGCTATTTTTGGAATACTCTTTCTCAATTTCAAGAATATTTATTCTCTTTTACATATGTTTTAAGTCTATTCAGGTTTTATTTTACCTTTGACAAAACCCTAGAAAAAGTGATAAATCTTGAATGCATATAGCATATAATAGACAGAAAAAAATCTTAAAATAGATAAAACCTTTTGACCATTCAAAAGATAAGCATCAAGAAATGTTTTGTTTTTTTTAAAAAAACTATGATTCAATACATACAGTTCAGATTACCTAAAAAAATCAAATATAGTATTTCTTAACAGAAATTACTAATATTAAAAAACAACGTCTCTAAAGGTAGAAAAAATAAAAACACCTGGAAATAACTAATTTCAAAAAGATACATACTACTTTTACAACTTCCACCTTGAAAATTAACACCATTATCATCATAATAAGAACTTCTACAACTACACATATATGTTGATCCGCTTCCTTGACATAAAGCATTTGAATCTTCACAAGAATCAGTTGACAGAATATTAGTAACAGATGGATTTGGACAAATAGATCCAAGGGTTTTCTCTAAAACAAGAATTAAAAGATTAATTAATTAAAATAAATGTCTCCAATTTACTTAAGTAAACATATTTTTAAAACAAGATGTATATAATATTGAAAAAAAACCTTACAAATACAACACTGAACTAACACTATACTGAAACCAAGATTAAGTTAAGCTTTTAATATTCAAATTGATATTTGCCAGTACAGTAAATCTTGCGAAAGCGACCACGTCTCCTAAGCGACTATTTGCACTAAGCGACCATCCTGAGTTGACCATTTTTACTATTTAAATCTTTACCTTAAGCGACTTTTTGTCTAACGCGACCAGCGACCACTGATTTTGGTCGAAACTGACTGACTTATTTGTGTTAAACGACCGGCTCAAATAAATCGAATTTGGCGAAAAACGTTAAAATCGGTAATCAGAAATATACACCGGGAGTACGTCGCCTCAATGTCTATCACCTAAAGTCGTATGTCTAAAAATCAATAATTAACAGTCATAAATACCGTAAGATAAAGGGGTAAGTGGGAACAATCAACAAAGTGACACTACTATGTTCCAATTATACTGTAATTACATAATACACATTGAACAATTAGTCCCATATCGGAGTCGAATAAAGTAATATTTATTCTTAAAAAATACGAACACAGAAACAAGAATTAGCTTGTGTGTCGACAATTATCACAATTAATTCGCATTAATTGTTAAAATTTCAAAGTTTTAACTGTAACAGTCTTTACTCTGATGACCTAAATATATTGGTTGTTTTTATGGCGAAAATTCGGGAAAATGCCCGGATGTAACATGTAACATGTACGTAAACAAAAACGACTATTTCGCAGTTTTATTTAATTAAAAATATTATTGCAATTTGAAGCTGAATTTATGATGTTTAAAAGAAAGAAAATCGACTTGCCCATTATTTGTTTGAATTATATGAATTTGACGACATTTGAATAAAAGTCCATTAGTTAAAATCGTCCCGTTGACAGATTAATGTTTTGCGAAAATGACGAATTTTAGACTGTCAGGACGGCATCAAGGTCGGTAATCAACATTTGTCTTAAGAGACAATTGTCTTAAACGACCACTTTTAGCTTAACACAAGATCCACTGTACTTACATATCTGCATCACTGTTTGAAAATTACATAGAAGTAATAACTAACTAAGAAACAATTAAAATAAAAAGTCTCAAATTAGATAAACTAGATAATATCTTACTTGGCAAGCATTGACCACCAACAGTGTTTACACCATTACTATCATAATAATCACTAGGACATAGACATTTGTAAATGTTACCATCAGGTATACATGTAGCTATTCTATCATAGCAAGTAGTTGTGTTTGGTACAGTGTTTGTTGGTATAGGACATTGATAACCAAGTTGAATCTCTGTAAATATGATTTAAAGTTAAATTATAAAAATGTGTCAGTAAAATGTTCTTAGTTTATCAATAGTTTGATTTTTTGTCCTTCAATACAAACATATTGCTTTACTTTAGTTTTACCAGATCAATGTATACCAAGTAAGAACAAAACGTCTTGTAAAGAATGGATTGAAATAGATTCATTGGCGTTGAAAATACATTGAAAAGAATATATAAAACCATAAAAACAAGAAAACATGATAATAATCTACTGTCACTTATCTTCAAAATTTCTAAAAATGTGCTGAAATATATAACAAAACAAAAACAGGGAAAGGGAATAGCTAATGAATGTTTAAACTACAAGAAACAACTAATATTAAAGGAACATACTATTTGCACAATTTCCACCTTGAACATTAACACCATTGTCATCATAATAAGTACTTCTACAACTACAAGTGTATGTTGTTCCATTTTTTTGACATAAAGCTTTTGAATCTATACAAGAACCAGTTGACAGTACACCCGTACTAGTGGGATTTGGACAAGTAGATCCAAGGTTTATCTCTGAAACAAGAAGTGAATGATACATTGATACAATTTGTAAGTAAATATTTCATTTGATTTCAAACCAACATGTATAAAATGTTTAAACAACCAACCATCATTACAACATTGAGCTTACACAATTCTTTAATCCATGCTTTTTATACTTTAATCTTAGGTGATTTTTGTATTGTCTCGAAAGTATGTCATAAACACCATATTGGATATTCTATCATATTATCAAAGGTGTTTTTTATTTGTTAGTAAAATCTTTTTTGTATAATTGTGATTTTACGAGCTTAAACCATGTGGTTTTTTATTCTTTCTTAATTGCAAAGATATTTATTCACTTTTATACATGTTTCAAGTCTATTCATGTTTGAATTTACCTTACACAAAAACCTAGTAAAATGGATTAATTTTTAAATGCATATAACATCATATAACTGGCATATTGGTTTAAAATAGATATAACTTTCTAACCACTCTAATGAGATCAGCATCAAGAAATATTTAGAATATAAGACTGTAATTCAAAACATACAGTTCAGATTACCTAAAAAAATCAAATAAAATATTTATCAACAGAAATTACTTATATCAATAAAACGCCTCTATTGGAAGAAAAACTATAAAAAAAACTGGAAGTTACTAATATTAAAAGAACATACTTTTTGCACAACTTCCACCTCGAACATTAACACCATTGTCATCATAATAAGTACTTCTACAACTACATACATATGTTGATCCACTTAGTTGACATAAAGCATTTGAATCTATACAAGAATCAGTAGACAGTACTCCAGTGTTAGTGGGATTTGGACAAGTAGATCCAAGGGTTTTCTCTGAAACAAGAAGTGTAAAAGATAAATTGATGCAACATGTAAAGTAAACATTTTATTTGATATCTAAACAAGATGTATATAATTTTAAAATTACTAACCAACAAATACAACACTGAACTAACTATATTCTAAAATCAAGGTTTAGTTAAACTTTTAATATTTAAACTGATTGATATTTGCCAGTACATATCTGCATCACTGTTTGTAAAATACTATCTAAGCAAGTAGCTGTGCTTGGTACAGTGTTAGTTGTTATAGGACATTGATAACCAAGTTGAATCTCTGTAAATATGAAATAAGTTAAATTATAAAAATGTGTCAGTAAAATGTTCTTAGTTTATAAATAGTTTGATTTTTTTGTCCTTCAATACAAGCATATAGCTTTACTTTAGTTTTACAATATCAATATATACCAGGTAAGAACAAAACGGCTTATAAAGAATGGATTGAAATAAATTCATTGACGTTAAAAATACCTTGAATAGAATATACAAAACCATAAGAACAGAAAACATGATAATAATCTATTGTCACTTATCTTTAAAAATCTCTAAAATTGTGCTAGAAATATATAACACAACAAAAAACAGGGAAAGGGAATAGCTAATGAATGTTTAAACTACACGAAACAACTAATATTAAAGGAACATACTAATTACACAATTTCCACCTAGGACATTAACACCATTGTCATCATAATAAGACTTTTTACAACTACATATATATGTAGATCCACTTAGTTGACATAAGGCATTTGAATCCATACAAGAACCAGATGACAGTACACCAGTACTAGTGGGATTTGGACAAGTAGATCCAAGGTTTATCTCTGAAACAAGAAGTGAATGATAAATTGATACAATTTCTTAAGTACATATTTCATTTGATTTTTAAACAACATGTATAAAATGTTTAAATAACCAACCATAATTACAACATTGAACTTACAAAATTCTTTAATCCATGCTTTTTATTCTTTAATCTTAACTGATTTTTGTATTGTCTAGAAAGAATGTCATAAACACCATATTGGATATCTATCATATTATCAAAGGTGTTTTTAGTTGTTAGTAAAATCTTTTTTGCATAATTGTGATTTTACGAGCTTAAACCATGTGGTTTTTATTCTTTCTTAATTGCAAAGATATTTATTCACTTTTATACATGTTTCAAGTCTATTCATGTTTGAATTTACCTTACACAAAAACCTAGTAAAATGGATTAATTTTTAAATGCATATAACATCATATAACTGGCATATTGGTTTAAAATAGATATAACTTTCTAACCACTCTAATGAGATCAGCATCAAGAAATATTTAGAATATAAGACTGTGATTCAAAACATACAGTTCAGATTACCTAAAAAAATCAAATAAAATATTTATCAACAGAAATTACTAATATCAATAAAACGCCTCTATTGGAAGAAAAACTATAAAAAAAACTGGAAGTTACTAATATTAAAAGAACATACTTTTTGCACAACTTCCACCTCGAACATTAACACCATTGTCATCATAATAAGTACTTCTACAACTACATACATATGTTGATCCACTTAGTTGACATAAAGCATTTGAATCTATACAAGAATCAGTAGACAGTACTCCAGTGTTAGTGGGATTTGGACAAGTAGATTCAAGGGTTTTCTCTGAAACAAGAAGTGTAAAAGATAAATTGATGCAACATGTAAAGTAAACATTTTATTTGATATCTAAACAAGATGTATATAATTTTAAAATTACTAACCAACAAATACAACACTGAACTAACTATATTCTAAAATCAAGGTTTAGTTAAACTTTTAATATTTAAACTGATTGATATTTGCCAGTACATATCTGCATCACTGTTTGTAAAATACTATCTAAGCAAGTAGCTGTGCTTGGTACAGTGTTAGTTGTTATAGGACATTGATAACCAAGTTGTATCTCTGTAAATATGAAAAAAGTTAAATTATAAAAATGTGTCAGTAAAATGTTCTTAGTTTATAAATAGTTTGATTTTTTTGCCCTTCAATACAAGCATCTAGTTTTACTTTAGTTTTACAATATCAATATATACCAGGTAAGAACAAAACGGCTTATAAAGAATGGATTGAAATAAATTCATTGACGTTAAAAATACCTTGAATAGAATATACAAAACCATAAGAACAGAAAACATGATAATAATCTATTGTCACTTATCTTTAAAAATCTCTAAAATTGTGCTAGAAATATATAACACAACAAAAAACAGGGAAAGGGAATAGCTAATGAATGTTTAAACTACACGAAACAACTAATATTAAAGGAACATACTAATTACACAATTTCCACCTAGGACATTAACACCATTGTCATCATAACAAGACTTTATACAACTACATGTATATGTAGATCCACTTAGTTGACATAAGGCATTTGAATCCATACAAGAACCAGATGACAGTACACTAGTACTAGTGGGATTTGGACAAGTAGATCCAAGGTTTATCTCTGAAACAAGAAGTGAATGATAAATTGATACAATTTCTTAAGTACATATTTCATTTGATTTTTAAACAACATGTATAAAATGTTTAAATAACCAACCATCATTACAACATTGAACTTACAAAATTCTTTAATCCATGCTTTTTATTCTTTAATCTTAACTGATTTTTGTATTGTCTAGAAAGAATGTCATAAACACCATATTGGATATCTATCATATTATCAAAGGTGTTTTTAGTTGTTAGTAAAATCATTTTTGTATAATTTTGTGCTTACAAGCTTAACCCATGTGGGTTTTTTTATTCTTTCTTAATTTCAAGGATATATATTCACTTTTATACATGTTTTAAATCTATTTAGGTTTGAATTTACCTTACACAAAAACCTAGTAAAGGGGATTAACTTTAAATGTATATAACAGCATATAACTGGCAGATTGTTTTAATATAGATAAAACTTTTTGACCATTCTAATGAGATCAGCATATTGAAATATTTAGAATATAAGACTTTGATACAATACATGCAGTTCAGTTATCCAAAATATCAAATGAAATTATTTCTCAACAGAAATTACTATAAACTATGCGCCTCTATGGGTATAAAAATCTAAAAACACCTAGAAAGAACTAATATTACAAGAACATCAAAAGTAACCAGATTTACACGTTCATTTCTGTGAGCTACATTCAGCATTACTATCGGCACAGTCTGTACATAATGTGCACGGAGCTCCTAACAGTTCCTCTGTTTTAAAAAGAAGTATAAAAGAAAGTAAAAACATATTGCCATGTATGTTTTTAACATAGCATATAAAAAGATAAGTTACTGTTTATATAGACTTTTGTAATACTAGCTGTTAGAACATACAAAAATTACCAAATAAAAATATTTAGTCTCAAGAAAAACAATATCTCTGATTATAAGTTTACAATACTTGACAGAATGTATTATTTATCTTCACAATTTTGCAGAAGGTTTTACAAACGAAAAAAGCACACAAGAAACACTTCAAATTATAACATAATACCCTGAGCCCCTGACTACAACACCTATTTTCCTTGAACATATTTCATAATTCTAGGAAAGCCATTTTGAACCCAGTTGATGATGTTTGGTATTATGATAATCGGGGGGGGGGTAACAATCTAGGTCACATTTTCAAGTGGTATAAAACATTGACCAAAAAATCATAACTGGCCCTGTAGAACATCATAGAAAATTTCATGTCGAACATTTACATGGGTCTTCAGCTATAAAGTGGACATTATGTGGCCTACCAACTGACACAATAAACAAATGACATTTAATTAAATAAATTTTCAAATGTTTCCCAAAAATGCCAAAACAGAATACTGGTCAAATGATACGACATTCAAATACATGATGTATGACATGTATTCAGTAAAAATTGTTTAAGCTGTTAATACCACTTAAAACAATTTTAATTATTTACAACGGTGTAAAATATGCTTTTAAAGCTAGTTCACATATTCTACATCAAAAGTGAAGACATTAATGATATTTTTGGCCATAAGCTAGTACCCGCTTGGATACTTTCTAAAGATAATAATCATTAATATGTTTAGTTTACCATTGCATATGCTTAGAGTGTTAAGTTCAATATACTCTGTCAACAATAATATTGTGTCTTCACTTGAACATGTTGTTATCAACATACAAAACGACCAGAGAAATTGTGCTATCGTCATGTAATATTATTAGACAGAAGTAAACTTAAACATTTAAGCACATATTCTAATTAAGTCAAGTTTAGTCAAGTCAGACTGTATCATTGTTTGTGTAATGATATTGATAGAGCTAAGTCAATTAGTTTCTTCCTCATTTTTTGGCACATGCTTATTTTGCTATTGATATGTTTCAGTTTATTTTCACTGCATCGAAATATTTCAACTAAAAGGATTATAAGCTTTTCAAATATCTACACATATTGCAATCTTAAACAAAATGATAACACTTCATAATAATCCTATATTAAATTGTCTACTGTAAATTGTATATTAACCCAATTTTATTTCCCCGTTTTTTCTTTATTTAAATGGCTTATATTTTGGAAATTAAATTAGTTTGTCCATCACAATTTGAGGGTTGCCAGCAAAACTGTAATAAGTACATTGCGTTGAAGAGTTAGTATCTTGCGAGCAACCATCGAATTATTTATCAAATTTTCATTTCATTTAAACCTCGGCTTTAATGAGATTCAGGCATTTTGATTGCTTCCGAATCTCATAGTGACCGAGTTTTCTCATAAAGACCGAGTTTTTTTTTCTTCCACAAAAATGCCGTCATTTTGAATGTTGGTACAATCTGAGCGTTTTTTTATTGGGACCCTATCTGCGACAATGGTGAATTAAGTGCTTTCATAACGGCCTGTATTCGGCTGAAGACAGTCATTATAAACCGGGGCCACAGGCGAAGGCTAATTAATATGACTGTTTTCAGCCAAATAACTTGGCCATTATGAAAACACTTCATTATTTACAATACATTATTGCTAAAAAATAGAACTGGTTGAATTTGCTTCGTAATCGTAATCTTTGATCCCACCTTGAATCTTGAGTTGCTTATTGATTATCAGGTGGGCTTAACTAATTTTACGAACATGAGAGTTTATAAGGATTCAAAATATCATATAACAAACATT
Source organism: Mactra quadrangularis (assembly GCA_025267735.1). NCBI lineage: Eukaryota > Metazoa > Mollusca > Bivalvia > Venerida > Mactridae > Mactra > Mactra quadrangularis. The sequence goes on along the minus strand of CM046309.1, from coordinate 31,466,241 downwards.
GAAACTTAAACCCAAATGTGTTTGTTTCCGTCCATGTGTGTACTCGTATATTATATACTGAACTATTAGATCATATCGGCCATTTTAGCCGCCATTTTGGGTTTATAATTGTTAATAATAAATTATAACTAAGTGAAATCAATTAGTTTCTTTAATATCATGAACTATTCTATAAATAAATAAATTTCTACAGCACTCAGTCTCTTTCTGCCAGTTTGTTCTTTAGTAACTGGAAAAATAGCCTATACCCGCCATTTTGACCGCCATTTTGAATTTAAAAGTTCGTATAAGAATAACAAAGTTTGACCAACTCGATCTGTAATTGTTGAAATCACCTTTGTCCTTCATTTTAAGACCATAATGTGTAAAAATACATTTTGCATGTATAATTTAGCTTCTAGCCGCCATCTTAGTCGCCATCTTGGATTCTGGGAGTTGCCCAAGGATGACAAAGTGGCATCAATCGGATTTTGAATCAGTATGACCATGTCTACCAATAAATTGAATAAAATTTTCTACATCATTTCTTGCAAGGTCATCCTTGGTGTTGGCCGGACTAATATACTCCATTTTTATCTAGAATGTTACACTCAGTTAGCCTGTCGAAATATTTCAATTTCCTGGTTAACAAAACCAACATCGATTCAAAGGAATTATATTATAAAAAATGTTACTTACTAGGTACACAAGATCCACCAATATCTGATGTTCCTGTGTTGTCATAGTAACCATTATCACATACACATTTTCCTGAGGAGCTACATTTTGTATTTCCACCTTTACAAGCTGCATCAGATGAACAAGAATATCCTAAGTCCACCTCTGAAATATGTTTACATATAAATGGTATAGTCTGTAATTTTCACAAGGATTTAGTTTCAACCATAGTGGCACTGATATTCTTAAAATATGTCCTTACTAATCAACGTCTTTGTACAAGGTACAAAATTCTGACTTAATATCACGGTAATCTGACAATGGAGATATGAAATATGTAAAGCAATATAATCAACGTGTATTCTAAGCTGCAGGTTTTAGTATGATACAAGTAGCGCATGGTCTGGGATGACAGTTAATATTGCCAATTAATTAAATATAATATCACTTACAGCTACATCTAAGGATATTTTCAAGCCCTTAAATTATTTTTATTAAAAATTATTCATCATTATCACTCACACAGATCTTATGTTATATATATTGAAAAAAAAAATAAAAAAAATATATATATATAAATAATACTAAGCAAGCAAGTTCCACCAACATCTGTTGTTCCTGTTGTGTCATAGTAACCAGTATCACAAACACATTTTCCTGAGGTACCACATTTTGTATTACTACCTTTACATGCTGTATCAGATGAACAAGACTGTCCTAACTCTACCTCTGAAATATTATGTATATGTTTTATACATTGCCTGCTTTTAAATATTGACAATGCTCTACATTGTTTCACACATGTACCTAGTATGAATGAAAAACATACTTTGATATAAAATCTAAAGATTTCATAAAATCTAAAATTCATCTAGCTAGTTTATACATGTACTTAAACACTGTAAGACCACCATTTGGATGGACAAGCTTAAAAATCATCAACAACTTATCTGATAAGTACGTTCATTCTACCGGTAATCTAATAATTCTTCTACATGGAAGTCAATATTTATCTTTATAAAAACTAGTAATTCACGTATATGAAAGCTCTAATGGTCAACATGTCTGTCTAAAATATGTATTAAGGCTAATATTCAGATCTACATAGTTTTAAGCTTCTTATACATGAAAACAGTATTTGAAAGGTTGAAAAAAAATCTAAAAACTCGTCTAAAGAATATTGAAGAAAGGTTCAAGTGTATACTCTCCAGGTAACCTTGACCATTTACACCAAAAAACCACTGATCAAAAGTAAACTCTCATATTGAAACAATGACATTTCCAAAACAATGCATCCCTTTTCACAAAGAATTATGAACAAATAATATGACATTCAAATATATTAAGTTGTGTGTGTGTGGGGGGGTTGTGTGTGTGTGTGTGTGTGTGTGTGTGTGTGTGTGTGTGTGTGTGTGTGTGTGTGTGTGTGTGTGTGTGTGTGTGTGTGTGTGTGTGTGTGTGTGTGTGTGTGTGTGTGTGTGTGTGTGTGTGTGTGTGTGTGTGTGTGTGTGTGTGTGTGTGTGTGTGTGTGTGTGTGTGTGTGTGTGTGTGTGTGTGTGTGTGTGTGTGTGTGTGTGTGTGTGTGTGTTGAGTTAAACTATTAGCGCCGTTTACAAACAGTTGCTTTAAAAGACTAATGCGTCTAATCAACCAGTGTTTATTGTCTATTTCTATTATTAAAACAATACCATCCTATATAGAGAAAAACAACATATGAGTCAATTTTTATGGAAGTGTATTTCCAGTTGAATCAGTTTGGACCCTCATACCCAGATTCGAAGAATAGCACCAGAACCAAAGCTGTGTATAAAGTAATGCCTAGTATACATGAATTTTACAAAATTAATGATGCACAATAAGATGGATGACTGAAACATTTTTCTTTTGTCTGAAATCTTTGAGAAACAATATTTTTGAGGAACTATAACATTGTAACTCTAACAGAGGACAATCATTTAACTAGAATATTATACTCAACTAGGACACAGGAATATTTCCAGGTAAATAATACCAATATGTTTGTCAAACTATACATGGATAAAACGAAAATATTTGGCGAAATAAATATACATGTATATGAAAACACTAACAGTCAACATATCATTTTCTATGATACTCAACAAAGTAGTTGAAACATATTCACGGTTTAAATCTTCTTATACATTTGAAAGGATGAAAAAGTCTGGAACAAACAATTGTTTGATCATTAAAATAAGTCAAACTTACTCAATTGATAATGATACTACTGAACAGGATCCAATCAATATTTTATAATTCAGACGATTTACGATCATATACATGTAACAATAAGATAACGACTGATTTAAGACTTAAATTAATCGTAAGACCGTTGATAATATTAGATTATAATTATATTATCCCCATTTTAATTAACAATAAAAGTATTTTACTTTATCAATAATCATCTCACGTTTAGCTTGAAATGAAGACAAAACACAGTTAATATTACAGACTGTGAAACAACGCAAACAACGTGACTTATATGGCAGGATTGGTGCCTGATGCATTTAGAAGCATGCTAGGATAAACAGTGAACGTGTGGCCAGTAATGAAATGGAAAAGTATTTGCATTTTCAAAAATGCTTGCAATCGCCGTTCAGCAGTGTTTAATGTCTTCTCCATTAATGTATATTTTTTAGTAAACAGTCATTCGCTAACGTGGAGGAAAATATGAAAAGAAAAAAATATTGCTTTCCCATGATAAAGTCTTTGTACAATTAATTAGTTATGTTCGTTCAGTTTTACTTTCATCCGATCGAAAAATAAGTGGCGTGAAATGTCTGCTTAAATAAGCAGTGGTGTGTAACCTTCCTTAACGTCTGCTGCGTGTTCGTTATTTACGGTGCGCCAGCTTGATTTCAGTCAACGACTTGTTAAACAATGAAACGGTCGACTTGCCTAAAATTAACATGTTTTTTTAAACAAGTGCGAGTTTTACAAAGAAACATAAATACTCGTATAAAGAAATCATTTTCCTTCAGAAACGACATGTAACAATTATTTTTGCAATTCTCTGTGCTTTTAGTGCTTCAAATGACACTGTATTCATACATTGATAATGGTATTTTTCTGTGTGACAAACAGTAACTTGACAAAAACATGGCGGAGACAAGTTTATTCACGCACGCCTTTTTGCCTATTTGACGGCCATTTTCTTTTCATGTGACCACAAATGAATCGTTTTGATTGGCTTAAGACAACCGGTGTCGACTACAAAACACTCAAATCTTGATGATTGTATACGTCGCAGTACTGGACGGCGACAATAAAAAGACGGTGAAGACCGTTTGTTCTGTCTCAAAACTAAGTTCGCGTTTGAGTCTAGCAAGTATGACGCCCTCTATGAGTATCTACGAGCAATATGTACAGCGGTAAAAACCGAGAAGTTCAGTATGCAGCGACATTATTAAAACTGACAGCAAACATAGCACAGCGCTTCAGCGTTGTACCAACAAGTGAATGAATGCTCAAAATATCAAAAAAAAATATGCAATTTATAAATTAATTGTCATGATGACGTTGACTTATGACACAGTGACCCAAATACTATTAATGGTCTTCTACAAGTCAAGACAAACTTTTTACAAAGTTATAAGTCAGATGGTGCAAAAGCTGTCCAGTTTAAGTGACCCAGCAATAAATTTGAATCTTCTTTTGGTTAAGACAAAACTTTATGCCAATTTTGAAGAGGAAGCATGGCAATTTTTTTATACATATAACATCAGTCAGCCTAACTGTCCCTAGGGATGCCTAAACACTTTTACTTTATAGATAAAATAGAAAGTTTCTCAACAAAAAGTACATACACCAGATTTTTGTATATATTTGATAAGCATTTTAGCAATGTGCTTTCCAAATTCATTGGAAATAAAAATGTTACTCAACTGTCCTACTTTCTACAGAGAAAACATGCCCACGGAAACTTAGAATAAGTTATAGAAAAAATACCCACTTTGAGATATAAATCAGTCATATAGCTCATTTGTTACAGCATAAAACTAGCAATAAGAGCCCATAGTTCCAAGCCTCATAATGGGTACTTAATTTTCTTTTTTTTTATTTTTTTTTCCTGTTTAATAATAGTTCAAAGTAGTTTGTAGGAGAAACTTTTTAAAACAGGCTAACTTATTAAAATGTACATACTGTTGTCACAAGAACAAACAAGAGCAGTTTCACCATTTATCTGGTTTTTGCACATATTGATACATGTAGTTCAACAATAAAACTATTCCAATTGAAGACAGTATGTATTTCCTTCCTGTTTCGAATACAACATAATTGTATTTGATTATATATATTAAACGTTGTTTTTGCTGTTTAATTATAGATTTCAGATTTCACATTTTTGGTTGTCCAAAGCAAGAATTAATTATTTCTAATTCTTTCAAACAATACTGTATGGCTTACCAGCTAAGCAAGCAGAACCACTTTGAATGTAACCAGTGTTACATGTACATGTTTTTTCACAATATTGGTATGTACCAGTGCAATCTTTAGTATCATTACAAGCCTGCCCCAATGTAGCGCCTTTACATCCCATCAAGTAAACGCTGGATAATATCTGAAATTAAGAATAGATGCCTTACTTGACAGTCATTGTCAAGATAGCACCTGGAAGTAAGAATTTACATGTAACTTAACAAACAGTGTCTGCTAGTACAAACTATTAAAGATAATACATGAAAATGGGGATAAATATTTTACTCAACAGACGTTGTCAGGTAATATCAAATAACACAGACACATAAATATTGTATAGGGCGTCAACAAGCTTTAACTATTCCTATCCTTACACATTGTTTAGTTTCGTGATATGGTCGAACACATTGACCAAAGCGAAAGTTGGTCAATGTTTCGTTCATCAGAATGACAGTTAGATATGTTGTAAACGTTATGATGTAACACAACCCTTTTTATGTTCTCTAAATAATTCTTCAATGTATAATCTATAACACTTTCCTCAAATATTTGAATCGACATCACTACGGGAGTCTATAAATGGAAAACCGCCCGGCAAACTCAGCTGGCACGCAACTCTACTGATCGAGTTGTCATTGGTTCGATTCCCGGGCAGGACATACTTTCGTGGAGTTTGGACATGAAACATTTTCTAAGACCATTCTCCCTCCTACCAACATGAATAATCACACAATCATTGAAGGTGTTATTATTCAATTTTTAACCATAAGCAACTGCATTATCTAGCCTGGATTACCTGCCCCTTACCACTATCGATATCGGGTCAGGCAAACGGGAATCATGGCGGCCTCCTCAGTTATTATACAGGTATTACGTTTTCTTAATCTTGCATGATCATTTGCTGACGATAGTAACTTTACTAGGAGTTCGGTACTATATAGGACATTCAATTTCGATTTTTCAGATTACACGTTTATTAAGTGGACGATTAACAAACACATGTCTCAAGTGAACACCATTCGGACGTGGATTAATCTCGTTAGAATTTCGGATACTTTATTTTGCATCAATTAATGTAACCGAACAACTAAAAATGGTATCCACTGCACAATGATCCTTTGATTTAAGCCTGTGTAGTGAGAAATGCCCATTTGAAAACATAATTCTCCAATATGCAATTCATTACAAATGGCGCGGTCATGATCATGCTTTGCCTGACGTGCTTCTACCTGCCAAAGTACGACTGGAAACCAGACAACTGCATTATATTGTGCATTATATATACTGCGATATTATTTAAGTTGTAACAGTTTAATAAAAAAAACCTGTAACATATGTCGGCATAGCAACAGTTCAATTAAATAACACGCTTGAATTACGCCTTGACGTAGCCTATTTTGAACTATCATTTTATAATTGCGTACGTTTAAAACTTCCGCGTGGTGTTTAACTTCTAAACTTTATAGTACGGGGGCCAGAGGGGTCCACCGTGCATCCTCCTCTAGACTTTTTGCCACCTATTCTAAATTGTTCCTTAGGGTCCCCTGAATCATAATCGACCTTGTACTCAAAAATAAACTCGTGCGCACTACCTGAATTTCACAGTTTCCATGGCAACCCCTTAGTTGTTTTTTGTCGAAATTGTCGGTGTTTGTTAAATCATTAATAACTTGAAGAAGATTAAGCTAGAATAATATCATTAGTGTCAAATCAAAGCTGAGACAATGACTTTTAGAAATATATGTAAAATTATCCGCTAAAATGAAGTTAAAATCATGAAAATAACCAAAAAACATAAAAAATCAATTACATGTATATCTTTTAATTTCGTAACCCTTTTTTGAAGTAATAATACATTTATTTTGTTATAGAATACTTCAAGAAGGTCTACTCTATCAGATTCAAAGGTTTTTTATGACAGAAGAACTACTCATGTATGTAAAACCCGTTTCCATGGCAACCGCTACTTTAAAGAAACTCATGTCTTTAATACTATTGTTGTTATCACTAAATTAAGCATTGATACCTCCATAAACATTGTCAAGAAATATTAATCAAAAAGCTAAAAGCACTGATTTTTTTCGGTTTGGCAGTATTAAGGTGGTTTACGTGTCAGAACTTTTGAAGACGATGGTCATTGTGCAGTGGTGGTCTGTTGAATAAAGAAATAATAAAATAAGACTAAAACACTTCTAGTACATAGAACATTAGGAAGAAATCTTAACTCTTAACATAATGAATGGAATCTGAATTATGATATGTTTCCTGATGACCCAATGGTAATTGACCTACCTAGAGATGTTGCTTAGTAACCAGTTTATCACTCTGCTATTAGCGTACATTTTGTGTTTTAGGAGACTATACTGTTCCTTCAAAGGAAAGGCCATTTTTGTGTTATTTTGCTATATGTAGCAAGTAACGTTCGCATTTGTTTTCGTCTTGGAAAGCCGATTATTTAGAGGTTAATGATTAGTTGCTACTCGCCATTATGCGATAATCACCCGATGAAGTCCATAATAGCCTGAGGGCCTTTGGCCCGAAGGCTATTATGGACTCGAGGGTGATTATCGCATAATGGCGAGTAGCAACTAATCATTAACGTCTTTAATACGTTTGTTCAGAATCCGGACTCGATTTTTTAGTAAACTAAAAACATTTTATTCAGGGACGAATAAATAACTGACGAATTTTCCGAGGACGAATCAGTACTTTGATGATGTAATAAAACAATGACGTAGAATCTAATGTAAACTTTGTTGTCAAATGGCGGTCATGTTTTTAAACGTTTGTGACGAATATACGTTCATTTATCATGGATTAAAACGATATTATCAGGAGACTGGAACGTAATTACTATTGTATACGTGTTTTTCAAACTTTAAATTGACGATATGGATGTAAGGATTATGTATGGAAATACACAAGGCTCGGAAAGGAAGGGATGAGTCATTCAATGATTCATGGATTTTCCGAAAATGGCATAGACGTTGCTGATTATTTCTAGAAACCAGTTCCATTATATTTAATCTATGCATGGCTTGGCTTTGGTAAAACAGTAGTCAACCTACGCATTTACTGTATAATGGCTGGATATTCGTCAAATTGAACACAGAAAGGAATTTCGGAGTTTGGTATTTGACAGCGTCAACGGTTGAGTGTCTGTTGAATTTGAATGGTGAAGTAAGTGATTTATAATGAAATTATGTATTTGTAAAATCTCAGATAAATCTTTTTTGTGTCTTATATTTTTGTATAATCTATCCTGACAGTGAAATTCTATTTGACAAAGACTCAAAAATTCTTTCGGCCGCCATGTTCGAAGCTAATTACGGCTACTTGATGACGTAATCAGTGCGCGTGCAAGCACTCGGCGCCTATTAGCATAATGGGCGAGTTGCAGGCGGCCAAAATCGCATAATACGGGAAAAAGTCGCGTAATGTCCGTGTAGACTTGTCACATTTGTTACTATATATAGTAACAAACGTATTAATATACACTAACTGGGCTCAGAAGTTATACTGCTTAAGATTTCCGTGTAATAGGTTGCAGGCACCTAAAATGTATTATTCATGCGGCTCCATTAATAGGGTCACTATTGTTAGGTTGAAAAGCGGTAAAGGCCGGTTAGTCGAATTTACTGTTTTTCTCTCATTGTATAGGTATATGCATACATATTTAGTGGCCTTCCTTAATCATGTGCTTAAGATCAAACCATGCGTTATGTTAAAATTATTACATCCTTCAATAAAAAAAATGTCAAAACAGTTTATATACGTGTACATTTGTATATATACGTTACGGTACGTGAATTTTGTTCACGACTCAATGAAGCATTGCACGAATGACGCATATTGTATTCGTTTTTATGCGAAGCTATTTAAATCAGTGTAGTATGACTACATACATGTATGTATAGTGATTGCACACCTTCAATGATAGTTTCTGAGCTTCATTTAATGTAGCAATAAAACTTTTATTGTTTCAGCCACACTGCGAGCGTTTTGGGTTGAATCGTTGTACTTTTTAATTTTCTAGCCTATTACGCTTATATTCGAATGGCAACTAGAGGAACTCTTTTCATGTTGTCTTTTTTTTCTTAACTTTCAAAATTTGAATAATTTCACGGTGACTTAATACGTTTATTTATAAAAAAATAGGTGACGTTGACTCAGCTATCAGACATTAAACTTCTAAACTTAACATCTATTACATGTATAACCCATTTTAAAACACCACGTCGGAATATCGCAGCAACATGTTAGACAATGCACATAATTAACAAATGAAGTCACCTGAAATGTGAACACAAATGAAATACACGTACCTGTAAATTTATACTAATACTTCTTAAAAATACCAAAACAAAATTAGCGTTAAAGGATGACCCCTCCTTGATGAGAAAACTACACCGGTGTATGTTAATTGTTCAACAAAATCTAGTTCATATCATTTTAATAAAATTTAGAATTCTCTTTAATCCTGCCTCCTTTTTTGAAAATCATAACTTTAGTTTTACTAGTGTCTACCACTGATGTCCATAACTTACAATAATCTTCCAGAACGTTCATACTTAATTGTAACTCGTCTCTACTATTACCAAAAATAACTACCGGTATGTCGTCAGCATATAAAATTTAAAAAAAGTAAAACATATCAACTTTTATACCAGCAAGACCATTACTAAAAACATTGCAAATAAGATAATATAGGCCCCTTGACTAACACCTAACACGCAATTAAATTCGTCACTCACTTGATTATCTACTTCAGATTTTACCGATTAATACATATATCTTATATTTAAAATACTACCTTTTTATACACAGTTTTATTAATTTAAGGCTTTTGTAAAATCAATAAATGCAAAAAAAACTGTTTGCCAGTATTAAGCATGTGATTTATAATCCAGTGTTTAACAAAGATATTATCAACTGCTCCTAATTTCTGTCCAACCAGTCTATCGGTTAATAAGAATCCTTGTAAATAGTTCTCCTAACATACCAAAAACAATTCACTCCTAAACTTGTTAACTTCATTTAGACAACCACGTTTTTTGTAGAGGTACAACAAAAACCTCAGACAAACTTCTAGGAAAATATCCAACTTCAAAAGTTTAAAAAAAAGGGATTATATGTATATATATATAAAGAATGCCTTCCATGCATACAGCACATACCAGGGCCACCTGCATTATTACTATTCATAGCTATAATAGCTACGCTTAAGACCAACCAGCTGATACGTTTCGTAATGTTTACATGGGGCGTTACCACCTTGTAACAAGTGTTTGGTACAGCAAAACAAGATATTTAATAACCTGGTAGCCATTAGGAAAAATGTCCACGTAGCTGATCCTAACATATCTCCTGTTTAAAAACATTTTGGTCAGACGAATAATGATGGGTATCTTGAACCGTTAGGCTTTGAAGGTGACGTTCGTCCAACTCATGTATTCGATGCCATAGATAACGCTAATGCTGACGAAGAACAAGATAAAGATATATCTACAGATAGAATGGATAGGTGCATGAAACAATTGTTAATATATTGGGCATGTATAAATAAGTATATAAAATAATAGGTTGTGTAATTTCGAAGCAGTTTGGCGTTTGTCGAATCATACCGTTCAAGGTTCAGCCCCGGTTTTTAGCTGGTCATACCTTCCTTGAAAATTGACTTATAGCATTTAATTCGCAATATGTAGCAAAGTTACCAGCTTCTTAGGGAGGAAAGGTGGGCTCTTGTGATATTAGGGCCAGGAAAACTTTCTAAACGAATTGGTCGACGTTAACTCATAAACAGCTATTAGGTATAAGTTTGTTTTGGTTTTACGTCACAGTGTTATATAGTTTGTTTAATTTATTAATGATTTTACAAACACCGACAATTTTGACAAAAAAACGAGGGACTGCCATGGAAACTGTGAAATTTCGGGTAGTGCGCAAGAGTTTACATGTATTTTTGAGGACAAGGTCGATTATGATTCAGTGGACCCTAAGAAATAATTTAGCATGGGTGGCAAAAGTCTAGAGGGGGTGCACGGTGGCCCCCTCTGGCCCCCGTACTATTAAATCTATGAAATAGATTGCCATTTAATATTGCAGGTAAACATTGCATTACATATTTGGGAAATTTATTTCCCTTAGTTTGCACCGATGATTTAATTACTGAAATTCTTTGGTAAGGAACTTTTCTAGCTAGATCAGCTAGCTGTTCTAAGTCTTTTATATCTGACTTACTTCCATCCAAAATCTGTCTACTGAGAAAGTATATTTAAGTAATTTTGTAAAAACACTAAGCTCTCTATGTCCATGGACTAAGAATGTACATTTATGTATTTCAATTCTAGAGAGAATTTAATTTTTCTTTTAAGTATTTAATGTATGAAAACAACTGCGCATTACTTTATTTATAACCGTTAACTAAACAACACCGACTGAGCTTAGCTACGTCGAAAAGAAATGATCTATCAATGAACAATGCAATTCAACGAGTTTCATTTGATATCTTTACCTACTTAGGATCACACGAATACATTTACAATAGAAACATATTACATGTATATTAATTGTGAATTTTACAATAAAAACCACTTACTGCTAAAAGGTGATATCCTAACATGTCTTCTTAATATAAAAACAGCAAAATGTTCCCACGATATATAAATGATGAATGTAGGCTATGAGAAGCTTGCAATTTATATATACATATATTGGTTAACCAAATCTTCCGGGTTGAAAATCAAAATAGTTCAAATCTAGGAATTAATAGTTAAAGTTTGTTAGACCATGAAAATATACATTTACCCATTTACCGCCCATGATAAATTGGTATGATACGAGTTTGATGACTAAGGTTGTTGTAGTTTTTTGTTAATGACATAACCGAAGCTGCATGCACATTTCTTACAAATTAAAACAAACAAACTCACGACACTCAGGCGAGCTAAAATTCAAAAAATAATTTAGGCGAGCGGCAAAACTCCACTGTTCTATCTGTTATTTTTTTACCCATTTTCGAATCATTTTTTTTATTTTTTCATTATTTATTCCCTTTGACGACTCATATTTTCTTCGATATTTGTGTAAAATATTATTATACAATCTATGAAGGATGGATATTGTTCTGTGTAAGATATAAAATGTCAAGCACCGGTGTATTGAGGTAGGTCTAACTTGATGTATACCTTTGAAGTGCAAGTTTCTTCCCCCATGTGATTTTACTCACCACATTACGTAAGTAACAACTCGATCAGGTGATTTATAACATAAAAAAACTGATGTTCTTGCACCCAGAAAAGAAATTCTACAAATTTCTCGTGTAAAAGATTTCTGAAATTATTACATGTTATTGCAATTGGGTGTAAAATAAATTGCAATATTTTATACAATAATATTATTACAGTATAAGTTAAGGATTATTTCTCTATAGATACATGTATATATCATCAATACAATTGTTACTAAATATGCTGACATACTTTTAGCATGTCTGGGTACGACATATGAATTTGCGGGCAATAACAACAATCACGATCACGTGACTTTCTATCCTGTCTGGTTGAAACACTAGCATGTGTACTTAAACTTGTTAATTACTCACATATATGCTTTCATGGTAATATTTTGTCAATTAAAAACGGTCCCGTCAACATATAGTATACGGGTAGTAATTATATCAACATAATGTACATGTAAACTCGGAACACTATATATATAGCGAGGTACGTATTATTTCATTATCCCTTTCTTTAGAGTAATAATAAAAATCATAGGGTAAACGTTTTGAAATATAATTAGTATCATTATGATACAATATGTACAAAATTAAGTGTTATATGATAATTTATTATATAAATATATTGTAACGAAGATACTAACTTACTACACTATTTGACTTCTAGAAATGTTGTATCTTATTCTTGCCAGCTATATTAAAATGGAATGAGCTTGTAAAAAACCATGGAATTTGATAAATATAATGCATAAAAGTATTGTTGGTATTATTTCATAAGTTTCAGAATTTTCATTTTAACTGCTTATACTACGAAAACGTCGGTGAGAATTATGAAGACTCTTGGATTTCTCTTTTAACAGTTTGGACTTATTTAACGCCATATTTTTCATCATGGAATGTACCATACAACATGGAAATCACAGTTTTTACCGTGTATCTCTTTTGTTCAGCGTAATAATCAGCAGTTCATCATAGTAACTTATACAGTGTACCTGGTTTTTTTTTAATTGAACCTCACTTTTATTATCAATTGTAACAATACAAATATGGAAAAAAATATATCAGACAATACATCCTGATGATTTATATTTTAGTGTAAAATATGCTCGCTGAAGAATCATGATCTCTATATTTAATAATGTATGGCTATTGTCTTAAATAGGCATGGCTATTTGGCATACAGAAGAAATACGTGACTTTAATATTGTAAAGTTTTATTCAATTGTCAGAGACAAATACACATTAAACTTCTACATGCATGATCATTTCAATCAGCAGAATTAATTACAAGCCACTGACAAATGAATACAATTCAAAAGTATATAGATCACAGATATGTTCATGTAATTCATTTATATGACAGGGAAGCTACTTGAACAATCTCATTTAAAAGACTGCACCGTAATAACACACCTTTAAAAACATCAATCAAACTTTACAAATGTAATATTGTAGTGGCTTACATTTTGTCACATCAAACAACAATGTTTTTTATGTGTGAATAAAATGCGTTTACTTTAGAAAGGATAGGTCTAATTTATTGATGATTTCAAGAAACGAGAATTCGGTTTAATGAAACGGTCACTTGATGTGGGAGTATCGTTGAAAAGTTTAAAAACAAACCACTTTTATCATTTTGATACATATGTATTTGTAATAAGATATAAACATTTTATACAGGCTAAAACAGTATAAGGCATGCACAATAAAAATGTAAACTACAATATTTAAACAGGCATATATCTGTAACCAGCATACGAAAAGAATATTCCATACAAAAGCATAATCATTCACAAAAATTAATTTCAAATGAAATATGAAATATTAATCTCAAAAAGGAAATGGTTTAAGCTAAAACATATGTATCACATATGCATCTCTAAATATAATTAATTATAATATATGAATATAGTATGTATAGTATTTGATGGCATATATATAAACATATAAAGCGATACACAAACGATGATGAAAGGTTATTCATCCATGCAAATGATTGAATTAAATGGAGACTACTACTCCATGACCAAACACTAGCATTCCTATAGATCAAGCACATTGCGTGATTTAAAATGTTTCATAAGTAGATTTGTCTTCACGTGTTTCTTCATTAAGACTTGTATAGTTATCTTCAGGACTTGGAATGTTTTCAACATCAGGTGATTGTGAAACTACATCCAGAAACATTTGATTAACATACTGTGGTTGTTGTTGTCTGTTAAGATATAGAAATGTAGTAGATTACAATTCATACAACTTAAAATTGGATTTCTAGAGTGGGTAAAGTTTGGCTACCAGAAGCATTACATCTAAATAAATGGTAAAGCTGTTGATACAACATAACAAAGAAACAAAGACTAGAAAGTACAAGATGGCTTTCAATGTGATATAAACTATAAAAAAAACAACACAAATAAACCCCAAAAAACAACGCTAATAAAAATTGAATCTATGATATACATGTATTTTTAATGCATCTGATAATTACAAAAAACATAAGTGTAATGTAAAAAAATAGGAGTACTTACACATCTGATTTCTTCATTTGATCTGAAATACAAGAAAACGACGATAAAAATGTTTTTGAAAAGGAACTAAGATAAATAAGTATTAGATATGTGTAAAATGATAGCGACAATTTCATATCTTTGAGGCTTAGTGGTCATATGATTCTTGTTAAATAAATATCATAAATATCATGGAACATAGCAAAGAAGGATGTAAGCTAAGTTTATCGGGTATTTATTGATTCAAGACATCTTATTAATGTATAAATGATGTACCCTACATGTATACACACATTCAATATTTGTGAAATGTAATGCATAACAATGAGTGTTATATTCTGATATTTTAATACAGACAGCTACACCATTTTTATTTTCTAATGAGCCTGGAGAAAATATGTTCACTTCTGGCTTTATCTGCGATTGATAATACTTCAATATATGTTGGATTGACTCAAGAAACCAACCGATCTTATTCATAAAAATTAATACAGTATGTATATGTGGTAATATCAACATAGTTCAATGTACCTTGGTTTGTTAGTCTTCTTAGTTTAACCATTAAATATCCATTGCTTGACAGTAATACTAGATTGATTATACCAAGAACGACTCCAACTATGATAGCTGTCAAACCGCAGTCACACGCGGTTGTTTTACCGTCACAAGATAACTCTGAAACAATGATACATGAAGGTCATTTAATTGCTTAAAAGCAACATAACAACCTATCGATCACGTTGGTTTTACTTACAAAAAGAAAGCTATTATAAGTGTGTTATAAGTGTGTTAATTATTTAAAGTACCAATTTAAGCCAAGCTAATTTTCCGAATCTTACAAATCCGCTAGCCAGACAACAACTTCAATCAAGGACCTGTGGAGAAGAACCTATCACAAAAACTATTTAAAACAATAATGGTGATGGATTAGACACAGACTCTGCAAAGATCAAGTTTGGACCGTTGTCTGCCAATCCTAGAGTCCTCTAGTGAATGAAGCCAAAGCAAAGATTCAAGACAAGGCGAGAAGTTGTAAGGTGGAAGATGACGCCCACATGGGCGAAGAGAAATAAGAGAGTAAGAAAACAATACAGCGTATTTCCACACCGTTTTTAATTTTTATGGATTTATCATATGCGAATGTAATTGCATTATACAAAAAACACCTAATACCTTTTAACGTTTCGAAAGGACCGTAAGGTTGGCTCAATAAACATCCACCATTTGTACACGCTACAGCAACAATTCTGAAAGTAGTTTGTTATAATTTATGCAGATCAGTTAAAACAATTCACACATCAATAATAAATAAACATGTAAAACTAAAACGTTTTGGTTGTTATAAATTTTGGTTATTACATATATCTATGGTATGAAGATTCAAGTGAGTACCATGTACCTATTGATAATGCAGTTAGCAATAGTTTGGAAGAAGAGTTAATTATTGCATATTATGATTAATTTTTCGCAACTTACATGGCAAATCGTACAAGGTAATAAATTTCGATTAATAAAAAACTGTCATACACCAGTAAAACTCAAAAAGAACTGAATGCATTGCAATAACCAAACAACACAGATTAAATTACAACATATTAGACTAGTTCTTTAAACAAGAACAATCATTCAAGTTTACAATGCATGCTTTTTAATACTATCACATAAAGTTTAAGACTTTTATAAATGAAATATAATTCTTTTGGAAGTAAATGATAAAAAATATGACATATAATGATCCGTTGTAAGTAACAATAGAAGTATTCTATACTCACGTATATGAAGACCCCGGTGCTAATGGACCATTACAATAAATGCCCTCTCGTATATTCACGCATTCATCAACTCCAATTGCGAATTCTATTATATTTATAGAAGTTTGACGCTTCTTTCCTGTAGATAAAATTACAATTATTGTAGTCATAAGTAATAGAAATCATTTTCGTAAACAAAGGAAATACAACAATATATTGAAACAATAACCTCTTTATTACAAATAGTTTCACTCGACAGCATATAAATGTCTTCTGGCTCTAGTGCATTTGTATCAATTAATAACAATTCTTATAAATGGAAAGGAAATGGTAATAAAGACTTATTTTCCTGTGATGCATTTAATGATATTTAAGGTTCGGTATAAGGAAATGTTTCACATTAAATATCAGAAGTACTTTCTGATTATCAAGTCACATGTGTAATATTTCTACGATGTTACATAATGATATTGCTTTGTGTACAATTGTATACAATAAATAGAAAAATTATCGGAATAGATGTTGATACATACGTGTGACGATTTCTAGCCAATCATGTTTGGTGATTCTATATGTAGTATAGCCATTCTTTGAGCTTATTGTGTATGACGTCATTGAATTAATCTCTGACAGTGACATCTTATCTGAAAACAAACAACAAAGCGAGATGGAAATATTTTATCTAGTTTTAATTTATCTATTATCACATTAACGCTACGTATAATTGATGTTTGATTAATTTTTATCTTATATAATATAATTACATCCACGTACGGTTTTAAAATCAAGGTAATTCAATCAATGTTATGTTTTCATTTTCTGACTGTCAATAACGAATGTATAATGCCCACTTAAAAATAATTTTCATAACATAACACATAATTGAAACATACTTACAATTGAAATTACATTTATCTGTTATACATCCAATTAAACCAGTTGCTCGTATCATTCCATGTTCATTCTGTTGGAAGAATTCCTTATATAGGTAAACAGAAAAACTTGTTTGTTTGACATCGTGTTGATAATAAATTATGTCATGACTTTGTTCAACATGATTGGGTGGTACTGTAATAAAGCATAAACTATATAGATATAAAACAAAGATAAGCTCCTAGGTTGGTTACAATCTAAATGCCAAAAATGTAACGCCAGGTCTAGATCACTTATACTCCAATCAAATGTTAATGTTTCAACCAAGTGTTACATGTGTCCAATCAAGTGTTACATGTTTTATGTCATATTACTAACACTGAGAATTGGTTTCCGTGTGGCTGAAGTATGAAATAATGAATTTACACATACTTCTATGAATGAAACGATACTAAATCATATACTTGTAAATTCAACTATAGTTTGTGTAATCAAAGAAGCATTTTCAACTAGTTATACTAGTCTGATCAGCATTCTTATATACACGCACGTTCTGGTTCTTGCATAGACATTTGCGAGTGACTCACTTAAATACCATCCATCTGTTCAAATGCGATACATTTTAAGTTTACATACAATTTGGTATTAACTACATGATTACCACGAAACTAGTCTTACTACATGTAAATAAAGCATGATGTTGACTAGTTTTGCACAGAAGCATCTATTTACTGTGTATGTTTACCTTCTTCAAGACTTGTCTTGTTTGCCTCAGCTATGTGACCTTAACCAATGGACCCTTTCAATAGCTTAATGAACAAAGTAATGTGTCATAATACTAAAACCTGATCAAGTTTTTTGTTGGGTTTAACACATTGTATAGATCATATAAACGCAGTCAATCAACCTACTCACTATTCCTGGAAAGGGAAAACTTTGGATTTAAGGTATGACCATCCTAATAGTGATGTTCTAGGAAATAAGTTTGACTAATACAGGATGTAAGTGTATTGTATGATACATAAGATTATGCAATATAAAACAATTTTACCGTTTCGTTTTCAAAATATTTCATTTTTAGTGACCACACCCCATTTTTCTAAAATTTCCAAAATGGCCGCCACTCCTCGAAACTATAAATGCTTTTTTTTTCACTAAAAAATAATAAAACTGTAGTTATTTTACATTTTTATTACTATTCACACATTAGTTACCATAAATAAATAACAAATGAATGTATTTCAGAAGATATATATGAATTATAAGTATTTAAACATGGACACTTGGCAGATTAAATGGGACAATTTCCAAAAGGCCGAGGCATGTGTGTTATAAGAAAACTGCTCTTTTGACCTTATTTTTCAAATGCCACTCTTAAATCATACATCAAAATTTTCCTTAATACATTCTGCATCAGAAACAATGAGAAAAAATTAACTTCACCGTCATATTAGAAAAATATTTCAGACCAAAAACATGAGACCCTGAAATTTCAAATGACCTGTTTTCATTGGTAGTAATTATGGGAAGTCCAAAGTTGCAAGACTTCTTTATTTTTACACAAATATCTTGTAATTTTACAGTAAACAAAGTAAATAAATACTCATAAAAGGCAAACCTAACACTATTTTACACAATTAGGGTTAACAATTGTAACATCTTTACAAAGGGAGAAGGAAATATTGAGTCATATTTACTATCTACCCATGTGCAACATGAGATAAAACATATAATAAAAATTCAAAGTCATATCTCCTGGATTCTTACTACAATTGTGTACATAACTGTGTATTTTACCTTGTTTTATATATCAAATAACCATATATCAGACCTATAGGCAAATCATGAAGTATCAGAAATAAGTAGTGGTAGACCATCTATGATGAATTGGACTGATGTCAGGATCAACAGATTTGCGATGGTTCAATTTCCATTCAACAACAATGTTCACAAACCCTTAAACATGAAACTTTAACCTATTTGAATATTACATAGGACCTGTGTCAGATAATACTTAACCTTTTATGGTCTGAGTTCAAAATATTGCTAATGAGATATCCATTTTATTCAGTATTAAACTTTACCCGAATCAAGTTCCAAAATGCTTATATTGAGTATACAGGGCTTGAAATTTGGTTAGATATAGGTTCATCACTCATATGAGTTTTGAGCTAAGAACAAAAAATCTTGACATTGACTGATCAAAGAAATGTAATGCATGTATAAATGTGTAAGATAGTATATTCTGATAAATGTGTTGAACTTGTTTCACAACGGACCCAATTAAATTTGTGAAGACTTATTCAGGTTATCTTCTAAGATTTTCAAAGGAGTAATAGGTAAGTAAAAGTAACTCTTGGATGACCAAAATAACTTTTCATAAGAAATTCAATGTAGAGTCAATTCTCTCTATTACGGCTATACCTAGTTATTGTGGTTGTAATTAAAACCTGAACATGCAATATTTTCTGCAGTGTAATATACACAGTTCTGTACACAGTACCACACATTTTGAAAACTCTGCCACTTATCAAATTTAGTAAGCTGGGAAAGTTTTTTTCCTTATGAGCCTTCTATTGTCAGATGAACACCATAAAATGGAAGGAAGCTCTTCTGTATAACACTTATTATATTTACTTGTAAGATATATAAATAATGCTGTACGACTTGACACATCATCTTCTGCTTTGTGAGAATTAGATTTTTAGATTGAATGAATTTCTAGTCCTCTGGTTTATAACTGTCCTGATGTTTTACAACTGTCCTGATGTTTTATAACTGTCCTGATGTTTAACAACTGTCCTGATGTTTAATAACTGTCCTGATGTTTTACCTAATAATAAGAGCACACACAGTAGAAACTTATTAATCAGCTGAAGAAGGCACAACAGAATCTAGTCTTCGACCAAAGTGAGCCAAAACTAAAATATTGTTTTCAGAGCTTAGTCAACTCAAATATAAAATAAGCACTTAGTAAATATCAACACTTTCAACACCATTGACCATCATTTCTGTTTTATTCTACATGCAGATCTTTGTTACACTCTCAGCAGATGGTGCAATAGGTAATAATGGTATCATACCTATTTAACTTGGCTCCTTATAGTACTTTCTTGGCACGAGATACTTGATCTCTTCAGACTGAAATAATATAAATATGATACATTAGAATTTAAAATATGTAGGTTTCAATTCAAAACAAAAATATCTTAACTTCCAGACTGAACAATGGGTTAATTCTCTACCAGAATAAAATATCAATTCATGGAACTACAGCAATAGCTTCATATAACAGTATCACATATAAAATTTGATACATGCACATACACTGGTATAAAAGTCTTCAGAGCAAAACAAAATTTACAATAAACATTTCACCCCAGCATTAAACTAAAATGTATCTATGAAGGTATAGCCAGGATTCCAACCTGTACCTCTTTGCAATTTCATGCCATGCTAAATTCCCTAGACCACTGGGACAAGAGCACTAATGTAATATTTATAGTTTACTAACTCAAATCTGTAGTTTCTAAATATATAACCACATAATCATGTTGGAGTGTCATCTATAGTCACCGGCTTGAATAACACTTGTTGTACAGGAATTGGAATGGTTTCTATGTTGGCATCATTGTTGTGACCAATTCCTGAATAATGAAATTGATACATAAATAACAAAATATTGACCAGCATTGTAGGCAGAACATTGTAGCCTTCACATAAAATCAAAACATTTCAATATCTGCAGGTTCCCCCAAAAAATCCCAAACAAAAATATAATATATATTGGGTAAATCCACATTTTTATTTGTTTGAAAAAGTCAATCACATTTTACCAAAAAATATTAATTTTATGTCTAAATTGTATTTTTCAACCTATTCTGAAGATCATATTTACACATTTCACTTCCAGGAGTTAAAACGCCCCCTAATGTCCAATGTTAAGAAATAGTCTGTATCGAATTTACTTACTTGTTGTCAAGCAAGACAGTAGCCTATTGTACATGTAGTAATGAACTATTTGATATAGAATGATACAAGTATGTTGAAGTGATTCACAGTGATGGCAGAATTGGAAATTTGCTCAGGGTTATTTGCATTATAATTTGTAAGAAAATCCAGAGTGCTGCATAGTATCAATTCAAATGATTTATTAATATTTACAATAAATGTATTTACATCAAATATAAATATACTTAGCTAAGTAATAACTGTAATACTCACAGCTATGCTATGCAAAAAATCCTTTTTTGTCAGCATCTGGCATAGATGAATTCACAGCAAATTCAGCAATTGACCAGCATCATTCCATCATATGGAGATTAACTAAGGGAATTGGTTTGATATTCAAAGTTGCAAGAAGGTTGTTCAATTTCCCAGATCCACCAATACTGTCATTCATTGCTAGAATACAAATGTAATGATGGTATAAATAAATAATAACTTGTGCCAGTTGATAATGAAAAGAATAAAAATACTTTAAAATACAGTGTATGATCTTACCAGGAATCTATAAAGCTGTTTACAATTTACTTGCTCTGAATGGATTGATTGATCTCGTCATACATGATAATATGTTGAAATTATCAACTGCTGGCATATTTTATGGAAGCAAGGATAATGAGGACATAGTAACAATTCCACTTCGTGTTGAATTTTCAAATGAAAATAACAAACCTCATCATCTGCATATTGACATGAAATTCTGTTTCCAGTACTTCATGGTTCATTGTGCTATGAACAATGTATAGTACTCATACTAACCTAGCTTTCTGGGACCCTTGTCTATAATCAGTACTCCCCTACTCTTCCAAAGACCCATATCTCATAAATGGAGGAAAATTGAATATTGTCAAATTTTCATGGAAGGGAATAACCTTCCTGGGCAGTATTTGAACCTGTTCCCCCTTCCGGACACAAAATTCCAAATCCTGGCCCGCTACAAACTGTGCTACCACCCGGGTAAAAACTCTGTTTAAAATTCAAAAGTGTTCATTATATTAATTTTTTCCTTCGGCCAAGGGTGACAAACTAGGACCTCTCAGTCCATTAGTATCAGAATTTATTTCTTTAAGTTAGACCTTGTCATTTTGTTCACAAGAATTTGAGTCTATACATTTACACAAAAGATAAAAAATTACCTAATGGCACTATGCAAAGTGTTTGCAGCAACACACAACCATCCATGTCTCATAACAATATGGCCCTGTGTTTTTTTCCATCTAAAAATGACCCTTGATATGAAGCGTATGTTTACACATGTACACTCACTCATTGTTCTAAACGAACGTAAAATAGACACACAATCATTTTCTAGGCTCTCAAGTTATGTTGAATTGTGTCAATGGAATAGGTCCTGAGCTTCACATATTGCAAATCTTTTTATTCTCGAAGAGAACACCTAGCTGAATTTCAGCGAACTGTCACGAGTAGCATAATTTGGAATAAATACATGATAATAAGTGTCACACTGCTTCGTGCGGTTTAAATCGACGCAGTTATTTGTAATCCGATCATAATTACGCTAAAAGCTTAAATAACAGGCTAAATAAGGCTTCTGTTGACATTTTTCCTTGGCGTAATCTGTCTCTGCCGTCAAGAGCCGCCATTTTGATTATTACGTTAGACTGCGTATCGATTTTCTGCGCGGCTGTACCACACCTTTATCGACAGCAGTATACCAGTCAAGTTTACGAATGATAACGAATAGCTTTACGAACGGAAGCGGAAAATACCGAGATATGACGGTGAATCCCGAGATCTGGGAGCTCTATTAGGATGGCCATACCTTAACCGATAACCAATAACTAGGCCCATACTTTCGTCAGTGACTGACAACTTCCCTACATAATGAAGAATCATCGGTAGGAAGATGAATAGCCGTAGAAATAAATTCTTGACCAAGCTCCACTAAAGTATGCCATGTCCGGGAATCAAACCTACAGCCCCTCGAATAAAAGGCTGGTGTGCTTCCAACTGAGCTAGCCAGGTATCTCAATTAAAAAAACAAAAACCTAAAGTAATGTAATATATTCATGTTATCAAATTACAGCACCAAAATGCAATACAAGAACTTACTTCCAGGAGGAGCCATGATATTCTTCATTGATACTTGACCTGTTTCATTATCTGTGTTTACAGCTGATACCTGAAATAAGATTGAATATTTCCACTCATTACATGTATACAGTTCTATACTCTCATTACTTTTAAGATGTCATAAATGTATGACTTGAATTTAATATTTTACCAATACTTAAGAATGTAAAAATACATCTTAAAATACAAGTACATGTTAAACAATTCAATTGTATAAAAGTATCATTACTCCCCATTCAAATGAATATATCTTTTAATACAAGTACATGTTTAACAAATACAATTGTATTAAAGTATCATTACTCCCCATTCAAATGAATATATCTTTAAATACGTGTACATATTTAACAAACACAATTGTATATATATATCATTACTCCCCTTTCAAATGTTTTAACTATCAAAATATAATTATCATAATGCTTAAATGCGTATAAAATAAAATGAATAGATAGATTGCAGGTTACTGGTACGGGTTTGTTTACGGCTTTTGCGCATGCCTAACCGGTCAGAGCAGGCACACTACCATTGCTATGTTAAAAAAACAGAAGCAAATGGCTACATTTGTTTTTGCTTAAAACATAAAAAAAACGGAGATTCGGGGCGGTAGCCCCTAATATTACATGAAATCCTGTATTTTCATTGGTTGTTAGCGTTAATGGTTTCCAGGCTTAGTTACTAATAAACGCTACAATTTCTCAGATTTTTTACTTACCGGTAAACTGCAATTGTCCCAAATATATTTGTATCAATACAAACCCAGCTATATTACGAGTGTATAGATAATTTTGGTTACAGTAAAAAAAAATGAAAATTACAATAAAATGATAAGAACATAATTTTACCTTAAACTGATAGTATGTCTCTGGAACCACAGATAATATTTGTTCGTATGTATGATCAAAGCTAACTTCTTGATTAATTGTCCTTAACATGTCAGTCTGAAATTATTACATTTAAACAGCTAGAACTATTGATGAAAAAAATGAAAATGACCTGGGCCACTGCAATTATGAGTATAAGGAACAGACTGAAGACAAACAATCAAGAATAATAATAAGGGAGTCAATTCCTTAAATTGTAGCATTGGACTCTCATTAGAATCTTTAAAAAAATTAACAGTCTTTCGGTTATTATTGTTGAACATGAATATAGAGAAAATTAAATCATTATCAATTTTTTACATTGAAATTATTTCTGAAGTTCAGGAGCCTTCTGTTAGTCTAGTAATGTTTGTAAACTTGATCTGGTAGAAATGAAACAATGTGAGAATGAACAATGTTAATATTTTAGAAACATCACAATATGGTACAATAATTTTTTTGATCATTAATTCTCAGTAAAATAATTTAGGTAAATTAGGTTTAAAACGTAAAAAAGAATAATAATTACACTGGAAACATTATGTTGAAATTCATATCTTTCTATTTCACTATTTCTGTCTATCTCTAATGGAATTTTCCATGATACTTTAATCAAAGTATAGTTACCACCAGGATGTAGGTCAACAGTAAAATCAGATACTTTACCAGGGGCTGAAAGTTTATACATTATTTTATATAAACGAGCTAAACATCAAGTTATAAGGTTTCATTGATATTACAAAACTTGTATAAACATTAACTATGACAGCATAATCTATCACACCATTATGAATCAATCCAATACCTAGCATTTAAAATCGACTAGTTACTTCTATATAATATAAAATTGACTAGTTATTTCTATATATATACTCAAGCTTGACCATGAAGGTCGTTATGACAAACCAGTACTTTTTGATCATTATAATTGGAACTTTTATGTCTGTAGTGTGACCTTCTCTTTCCCTTTCTTTCTTTCTCAAATATTAAGTCATGCAATTTGATATATACATGTAATGTTGGTAAAATTTGATTTGTAAGTTATATCACTTTGTTATGTCCTAATATACTTTGAAATGTCAACAAGCATTTTATATGTTTTGGAAAAATTAACTATATCGTGTATAATACTAATTATTGAGTTCATTTCATAGTCCCTGGCACTAACTATCAAAAACAATGTTTTGAACAAGAACAAATCAAGGAAAATCTTGAAAAACATTTTCATTAAATGCAAATATGAACTATCAATTAATAATTGCAACTACTCATGCATCACGAAACCATACTAGAGTTTTAGATTATAAGCCAAGTGATAATTCATTAATGAGTTTTAAAATTCAAACTGGCAAACTTTTTCATTTGATTAAACTCCTATTTCTATATTACATATTCAATGGCGCTGCACAAAAAGATATATAATAAAAATAAGTACATGTACGTAAAAACCCTCCACCATAAAAAACATCATATATATACAATTACACAAAACAAAATGAAAAATTATTTCACATGATGTTATATAGTGTGTGAGTTTATTTTTTTTTTTTTTAATTGTTTTTATTGAGCTTTTATATTTCATATTTTTGGACCTACATCATTCATAGATCATGATTCGACTTAAGTTTACATATTTATCACTAATTTTTTATTTGTTTTTATTTATTTTATATTGAAAGATGGTGTCCTGAACCGTATAACATGAGTTTTACCTGCAGGAAGAGTTTGTATAGAAACAATATCAGATTCCACAGAGCCTACAGATGTTCTAGCAATAACTGAAATATTATAATCCCAATATTCTTCTAATCCTGTCACCTTAAATGTCCTTTTATCAAATCCTGAAATAAAGAATAGATAAAATACATGTACAAGTATTTCAAATATGATAACGATATGTATATTATGATACTGACTTGGATATGGAAATGGCTGAATAAATCGAAACTTTGGTCAAGAAATAAATAAACAGTAGCAATAAGTTGGTGCGAAGAAATTTTGTGTTCAACAAGGACAAAATTTGAAACAGTAACAAAGCAGCTTATTGGACTTATTTGAGATAACGTTTAATTAAAGTAAGTCTCTCTAAGAACCAGAAACATTTCCAATACATGTACATAGCTAAATGTCTGTTCAAAAATAATTATTTATTTGCCACTTCCAGATGTGCCGATTAAATCACAGAGACAATATGAGACTGATAAAGTTTTATAATTATTAAATTTCATGCACCATTATCATTCCATGCTTGATTTATATATGCTTAAACTACAGCACACAGAAGTCATAATATACAGATACATAAACCATCTGCGTAAATGACATTAAGGTGACGATAGAATGTCAAATTTAGTCAAAATTTAAGAATATTTCTTGTTGGTCAAACAATAGACAATGACTTTTCACAATAAGCATAATGCTTAAGGAAGCTAACTAGTTTACCTTCTATGGTTTTGTTCACTGATGTGGCTGGTTGGTTGGTAACAACTTTAATAACAAAAGTTGTAACACCAGGTCTTGGACCATCTATACTCCAATCAAGTGTTACATTTTGTGATGATATACCACTTGTACTTAGACTTGGTTTCTTTGGAGCTAAAAATTATAAAATAATAATTTTTATACATACTTCTTTCAATGAAACAATGGGTAATTATATGATAGTGAAGTACCCAGTACTTAATTATATACTTGTGTATCTTATGTTCATGTTTTCAAAAAAAACAACATATCTGTTTAATAGAGGTGAAACGATTAATCGCGGTTCACAAAGAAACGCGATTTTTACCGCTCGATTCGGTTCGGTTCGATTCGATTCAGAAGAGGCATTTTCGATTCGATTCTTATTTGAAATACTGTCTTTTTCTGTAGTTTTGTAAGTTGAATGAAACGCCCATTTTTTCGGTTAAAATAAGCATATTTTTTAAAGTTGACTAAAATAGTGAACCCTTATTGACCGACGATTGTTAATCCAGATAAGAGTTGTGAAAAATGAGACTGCCCGCGGCAATTATACTTAACACAGTCCAGAATACGTTTGCGAATCCAGAAATCTTGCAAACTTACTTTTTTTATTTTTCATCCGATTTATTTCAAATTTTCAATAAATGTAGATCTACACATGGGCATAACACCAGTAAATTTTCATCCAGATATCTTTACTAGAAATATGTTTAATTTTAAGTCAAAAGTCAAAATTCCCATGGGAATCGGCAAATTCCCATGGGAGAATTGCTCTCCCATGGGATTTTTATGGGAGAAAAATGGGAATTTTCTCCCATTTACAAATATGGGAGAAAATTCCCATTTTTTCAAACTCATCCAAAATAACATTTAGAGATAGAATTGGATAGATCTATATGTACATAACATGATTATAAAGAAAAAATGAATAATTTGTCACTTTAAAAGCATTTAAACACCATTTAAGAATTCTCCCATATTAGAAATGGGAGAATTCTCCCATGGGAGAATTCTCCCATTTCTGTATATGGGATTTCTCCCATGGGAGAATTCTCCCATTTTATAAATGGGATTTCTCCCATGGGAGAATTCTCCCATTCTGAAAATGGGATTTCTCCCATGGGAGAATTCTCCCATTCTGAAAATGGGAATTCCTAATATGTTAGATTTAGCATATTTTATACGGAATTTCTAAGGGAACTGTTATTTAATGACTAGGTATTGTCGTTTTTTACTATTTGACTGTATTTCATGAGTAAATTACGCTGCATAGTTGAAAATAGTGCAATGGGTTTTTTTATATACTATAGAATGATTTTATAAAATCAAATATGGCAAAAAACATTGTCTCAGATAGTTGAAAATACCCTACATTACTCAAAAGCTGTGTTTGATAGTCTACTTTATTTAAGAAATCAACAAATGGACATGCCTTTTCTTTTTCATTCAAAGTTGACACTTTCTTAGTAAGAACATGTTTGTATTGTTTTGTGTTAGATAATTGACTGGAAAAATGGTTGGTTGAATCAGCAGCTAAAACATTTTTCAGTTGTGTTTTACTCATTCCATCTGATTCCCGAATAGGGCATACTTTACATACTTTAGCAGAGTTTGTTCAAGGACTATTCTCCCTTGCTGATTCTTAGCCATGTCAGGCAGTTGTCAGTCACTGACTCAGTTACTCAGATAAATCCATACTTTCCAGGAAAAATGAGTACATGGGTTGACTGACAGATAAGATGCAACTTATACAATGTGTTGCTACAATACAACCTCGCCCCCTAAAAAAACAACAGTCCATCAAAAAGAATAGTAATATCGAATATAAAAAGCAGACTTTACTAGATGCTACTGTTGCCTATATTAAATATTCACAGGCAGATCTAGCAGGGCAGGGCTGGGGATTGAACTAATAGTCTGTATCAACCTGCCTCATGCATCAACCCACCCTGTGGAGTTTCTCCTTAATGTCATATTTCACGATCGATAGAAAAAGACTTGGCATTAGTTCAATCCCCTTACTATAAAATAATTTAGAAAAGTAAGCACGAAAATGCCAAAAAAGTTTATTTCAAACTACATAAGAACAATATGCATAGATTCTACTTAGTGAGTAAGTGCTGAAGTCCTCGACCGCGGCACAGGCTCGGACTTATGTAGTGCACCCTGTGCTGCAAGTGCTACACAGTAGTAGACCGACAGCAAACGTCGCGAAAATGCAGCAGTGCTACAAATATTGCATTACAAACTGCTATGAAGTGGTGCTAACAGTCCCATAATGCATCAGCACTGCGCTCTATTTCGCACAAGTAAAACGGCAAAAACGGCACATTGAACAACAAAATATACTAAAAATGCATAAATAAATATTATGATAATATTGTATGGATGATTCCAAATGTTTATATCCTTATAATTAGTGAAATCAGTTTAGTACTAAAATGTCCGTAGATTAAAAATGTAGATCCGTCAAATAGAATGAGCGTTGTTAATAGCAACGAACCGGAAACAGTAATTAATTAGTGAAATGGACATTGAACGTGTGACATTTCTCGCTTGAAAATCGTTAATATCACTGTAAATAATTGGAATAAATTACTGAAACTTGGCAGAAATGTGAATTAAGATACATTTAACTGATTTAAACTAACGGAGTTATGTGTGTCGAACTGTCAAAGTTAAGAAATGGATACAAACAGTTGTTTACATGGACATCGTTATGACAAATAAGCTATGTGAAATCAGGAATGATCTGAAATATCTTGGTGAAATTCATAGACCAGACATGATGCATTGTAATGATTATCCTAGTGCACCTGTCGAGATCTAGGGGTGAAGCCAATGTTATCTGCAAACTATAACGGCTAAGAAATAAGCCTTACTCAAGTTACTGTTACAAATACAGGATACAGTAAACATATGATTGAGCGAAACCTGACGGGACCATGAAGGTAAATTAATTATTATAGTTAAATAGTTTAATTTCATATTGTTTCAATATATTCTATTCCGGATGTGTTATTTTGTCTAAAAATTGAGGATGATTTACATTGAAACTCATTACTGTACTCATTGCATCTATTTCTGCGTTAAGTCCTGTTCCGTGTTATATTCACTTTTCGGTAATTTCTATTGAAGCCACACCTACAAAACTTTTGCTATGATTGAATGCGGACTGAACACATTTAAAATTTTGAACAGTTATTTTTTTTTATATTATTGGACCTATTATGACAGTGAGGTACAGACTATTAATACCTCAAATCCAGAGTTACTTCCCTTACGTAATGTTGGTTGCCAAGTGACTTGATTAATGCTGGTGAAATGGACAAATGTAAACATTTGATGTGGTTTCACTTTGCTACTCTGTAAATGAATGATTGGTGGATGTATTGAGCAGAAAAGAAAAGAAATGTAATGCCCAAGTCACACAGGCAAAAAATTTGACCGCGAGTTGCGGCGAGTTGAAACTCGCAGCAACTTGGCAGGTATCGTGTAGATCTCGTACTGATGTCGACGCATCTCTCCACATATCTCAGCATCTTGGCTTGTCGCGGCGAGAATTTTAAACCGTTTAAAATTCTCGCAGTGGATCGCTGAACTTTTTATCTCGTGTAGATGTCAAGAGGATGTCTTATGCATGTTGTGAAAAATCGTACTTGTGTCATAGTAATGTCGTCACATGTCACCGTTAAATCTACCTTAGCGAGATGTGTGCAAGTTTATGCAACATCTTCACGAGTTTGCGCGACCTCCTTGAGACAATCACACAACATTATCGTTAAATATACTTCGGAAGAAATCTGTCAACAGTTTTTATTTCAAGCTCGAGCATCAGACGGTCATAATGTCCAAAGTCAACCCTTCTCATAATCCATGGTCTAACCCAATACTGTCGGCGCACTCTGCCAATACTATCTCTTGTTAAACGATTTTGAATCAATCTTGCTATTTCAAGTTCGTCATCGGCATCTTCTTCATCAACATGCGCCATCAATGCCACCAGTATGATCATCCTGTATGTCTTTCACCTTTTGGTGCTCATGCACTTTGCTCAATATTTATACAGCCTTCACCAGATGTCATGTCATCTAAAATGTGTGTCGCACTACTCTCTCCACATATCGTAATGATCTTGTAAACATGTCGCGTTTAAATCCTGATAAATTGTCGAAACTTGTAGAAGCTTGTATGAATGTTGTAAGATGTCGAGAGAATATCATGTACATGTTGCTCATATGTCCCTATAAATTGTTGCTGACCATCGATGATAGTGGACATCTCGTGTGAGTGTTGTACAACACTCGGGCAGATGTCATGCAAGACTCTTTATAACCAAATGTCGTGACAACTCTTCCATTTTGGCCACGAGATTAAACGCGCCCATTGTTGCGGAAACTCGCAGTACCAACTCGCCAATGTGACACAAGCTTAAGAGACTTTGTTTAAAATTTTTCTATTAAAGCGCCAAGTAATGCAGAAATAGATGCAAACACATTAACAGTCATGAACATGATGAACATACTTTTTGGGATAGAATCTAGTTTTGCAGACCTAGCTATTGCGCATGCTAGGACATAGCGTTGTTAACAAATTTTGAACCCCATTTTTTACCAATGTAGTTTTTTTATTCATTTTTTTAATGAATTATTTTCAATAACTATTTTGATATGCTTTTTGTTATCCATTTTTATTATCAGCGGGGTGCTGAGGCAGCAGCCCCTATAATAACATAAAATAAGCGGCATTTATCTTCGTGCGTCTGCTCATAGAAACGGCACGCTTTGCCCGCTTATTTGTACTTACTTCCAGGGTCTACTAAACTAGATATGTTCCTACTTTTGGTTTGAACTTCATATTGGACAAGCACAAAGGATTGAGCATGCATAGGTATGCTCCTTCATTTTTGCGACCTGTCTTTACTTGCTGGCTTTCTGTGCTTTGCATCACTCATATTATCAATAAATGCCATGAAACAATAAGCTAAGCTAAGTAATTCAAATACTCCATCATTTTTTACTTCATAAAAAGGATGGATTAAGAATATTGGTCAGTGGGTTCATGTTAAAATCATATTACGTTTTCTGGAATTTATAATGTTTTTGGAAGACCTTGTAATGACTGGAAGCAACAGGTGGGTAGGAAGAATCTGAATATTTTGTCTGCAGAATCTGATGTAGACTGTGTGCAGGATTGGCCCAATCCTGTTGGCTGAATTTTTTCTGAATGTAAGCCTCTATGAAACAAAATCACTTAATTAAACGGTTGCAATGTATGGTCATATATTTTCAGATATCCCAAATGAAAACACTTGAGTAAATATTTTGATTATACAGTTGATGATTGATTGAAACGCTTTGTTAGTTAATTTCCACTGATTGATTATGATTTTTTTTATTATTTTGAAACCCAAACACTTTCTGTATTTTCACTTTTAGCTTTTATAAAGTTCTTTTACATATTTTTAACATGTCCCAATTATCACATAATTATAACATATAATTTAAACACCACCAAAATTTTGATAGTTTTCTAAATGTAAATTCTCTTTCCCAGTATTATATCTATATGTTCTCTATAATCAGTATTGTATGATATATTTTATAAGAAATATATTGGGGGATGGGGTCAATAAAAATTATCCCATGAAGTTAATCAACTCAGAAGAATAATACCTTGGGTTATCAATTAATCATGTAGTTAATGTTAATTTGTGACATTTTCAACTAATATTGATAAGATATCTTACATAAACTTGATAAG
The DNA here is from genome assembly GCA_025267735.1 of Mactra quadrangularis. NCBI lineage: Eukaryota > Metazoa > Mollusca > Bivalvia > Venerida > Mactridae > Mactra > Mactra quadrangularis. The sequence continues at coordinate 31,433,588 of CM046309.1, read as the reverse complement.
GTAATATGTTTAAACATTTAAATTCTTTGAAGAAAGAATAAACAGAAATATAGTTGGTAAAGAAATAAACTAAAAGTTTAGATTTTTTTATATAAATCCTAAAAGTTAAGACTTATTTACATAGACCCTAATTTAATTCTATCATTTTCCACATGACTGATTTTAACCTTGTTACATGTATATAACCCTCTTATCAGACTAGATAACATTCACACTAGGGGGCCTGCATCGAAAGGAACAGTTTTGTTAGATATTTTATACACTGTTAGATTTTACTGGGTGCTGATTGGCTGCTGTCTATAGTTACTCTATGATATGTTAGGGAGTGATCATATATTTTACTTAAAAAACAAAACTCTGAAAATACAAAATGCTTGAACATGTTTTCATAGAGCTGTTTATTATGAAGGCCAATAGATAAAATTATATATCTGAGTCCGTAAAAATCTTTATAAATTATGGCTGGGCACTAAATATTATTTATTAACATTATTTATGTTTTTAGTCTTTAAAAACATTACATATTTGTAAATCAATGCCATTTTTACAATTATTTTTATACTATTAACAGCATTGAAAATGTAGATCTAACATACCTTATTATAAACTCAAAATTTATTACAAGACTTATAATCAGTGCATTCAAAACCAATATGTACCTAATTATGATAATATTTTGTGTATATCTTCTAAATAATCTGGCTAACAACCAAATCAAATGTAAAAGAAAATCTGTAATTAACTTAGCAACCACCCTATGTTATATCAGTGGTTCCACTTCTCTCCATATTTGTATTTTTATAACTTGGACCAGTGCCAAATAATAGAAAAGTTGGCATCATTTAAACTTTGATATAGACTATATACATGTATAAAGATACAGACTATGATGGTAGGACAAAAGGTCCCACGGACAAAAAGTCCCATGTCATATTTGACAGGGGTGGACAAAAAGTCCCATGTAGTTTTGCCATCCTGGACAAACAGTCCCATCTAAGTTAGACAGGGGTGGACAAAAAGTCCCATGTCAATTTTACAGACTGAACTACTAGTGTCATCTCATCAATTTGACTAATGTGATGATAAGGTCCTCATTCATGTAAGTCCCATTGTTAGGTGATCAATAGAATCTATTATCATTTAATGCAAACTGTTAAAATTAAACATTTTTATTGTTATATTTTGTCCCAGTGGTAGGTGGACTGTCTCCATCTATCAATTAATTCTAATAGTTGTAATAACAACTTCTATCTTATCCAGATGGCTTCAGATGATTTTTTAAAGCTGATAAATTTATTTTATTCATAATAAGCACAACTGATTGCCAGTTTCTAGTTATTACTACTTATCTTGTTGAATGGATCTTAATTGATTTTCATCTAGCTTTGTTTTTTATTGTTGTGACAAACGATAACATTTTCAATAGTTATTGTGATCAGTTTGACTGCAACAGTTAATTGATTTAATTTGCATAATATAAAAGTTAACAAGTAAAGTGTAGTCATTGAGTACAAATCATAACTTTGATACTTGTTTAAGACATATAAAATATGGGACCAAACAGAGATGAGATGGGACTTTTTGTCCACCCCTGACAAACTGAGATCGGACTTTTTGTCCAGGGTGGCAAAACTACATGGGACTTTTTGTCCACCTGTGTCAAAAATGACATGGGACTTTTTGTCCATGGGACCTTTTGTCTGGCTCCCACAGACTATATATGGCTAGCATAGCAAAGATCTGATCAGAGACATTGTTTTGTAAGAAATTAAGAATGTATTAATACATTTATATTTTGAGGCTGAAAGAAAACCCTATCAGTCTAATAGGATAATTATATATTCATGTGTATAATATACATGTTTATTATTTTAAATACATGTATTTGATAAGCAAAAACTCAGAGAATGACTTTATATATTTATAGCATTTTATACAAATTGACCTTACGCCAGAATTTGATTGACAGCTTCGATTAGCCAATCAGCGTCCTGCATTTGATACACTGATGCTTATCTAAGATAAGCGGTTTATCGGCCGCCATTTTGTCCGACATCTGGTCGTGTCGGACATCGAATTTCTTATGTGTTAGCATGGACCCTATGCACAGTTATACAGGGTTCTCAGTGAAAGTTACAAAATAAACTCAATAAAACAAATTAGAATGGTCAAAATATGAACACATGGGGTCTGTTTATACTCTGATAAAAGTATAAATTACCTAATAGAACGTCAGAATTGTCTGACGACAATAAATACAAGTCTGTAATAAATCAGGTTGAAAATCACATTTTTCATGTATGTTTACCCCCAAAATGTACCACAATGATCTATGAACCCACCCCTTCACTTTTAATTTCTCAGCATATTTTATCACCTATACACCATTTTAAGGATTTCATGTATATAAAGTTGTTTTCGTGCATATCCAACAGTTTGAATGATTTAAAATGATTTATAAAGGATTTTTACAAACGTTCAATGTGAGATGCGTTCTTTGATAATTTTTGCGCATATAATGTTTATGTTAGTGCAAATAAACCTACCTTTATTTTTAATATATATCAATGGATTTTATAAAAAATGGAATCATTTGAAAGCTATGACAATGCCATTTTCAGACAAATTAATCTTTAGGAAATATGATATGTCGTAAATGATATGCATGTATTTGAACACAGCTCCATCTAAATAGCCCCTAATACCCACCCCTTAACTTTTTTTATTTCTCGACATATTTTAGTTAACTCTTCATCATTTGATAGCTAACGTAATGTCATATTTTTTGCATGTTTCACTGTTTAAAATTCGTTCATCCAAAGTAATATTACCAGCGTTCAACTTTAAGTATATTCTTTCAACTTGCTCATTCTTTGTGCGTATATTTTTTATTGGAGCAAATGGACTCACATTTAATATGAATTTTTATGAATGGATATTCATGAATAATGTATCATTTGATAGATGAGACAATGCCCGTTTCAATGATATTAAGTTTATCGAAATCAGATGACAAGTAAGTAAATAGCATGCATTTGAACCTGTTACTTTCAAAACATAGATAATGGTTAGGAACATAGATTAATCCCTGATAATGTCGGACAATGTACCACGTGTATCGGTGGGCGGAGCATAGGTATTCTGGCGTAAGGTCAATTACATAGCAGACAACTTGTATCTTGTAATATCTCTGGATGATCATAAACGTTATAAATAATCTTAAAATATATTAATGTATTTTCTTATTTTCATTGATAATTCAGTAATTGCTCATAGATGACTACATGTATTATTATAATTTCAGTAGATGTAGAGAATTAATTGAATTTCTTTTTTGCATTGTCTCATTTTTTCTTTTGATTTTCTTACAACTACATAATTATATCATTTATATACACATTATTATAAAATAACTAGTATTAAGTTTTCGCTTTTTTTCAAAATAAGTCTGGTGTAAATCACCAATACTGTATATCAAATTGAACAGGGTTGTAAATTACTAATAATAAAATCTGATCAATTTACCAATGAAAGAAGAAACAGTCAAAATAGTTACCATGGCAACCAGCTGATATCCCAGGTTAAACAGTCTATATATAGCCACAGATCTTAGATGAGATAAGCTGATTAAGGCTAATTGTAAAATACAATGTCAAGATATACAGACTGTGTAATATAATGTCAGAGAGTAGATCTTATTTAAAGATAAAGCAATAGTTTAGTCTTATTTTAGCTAATATATTTATTTAACTTATTGTTAGATAAACCCTATGATGATTAGACTGTTTGCCAATATGTCTTTATGTAAAACAGAACTTACTCTCACAAATTTAGAAGAATATTATATTATGTATTATGTATAATTATTTTTTCTGATGAAACTAGAATAAAGTAAATGTATACTAATATGTAAATAGATAAAATTAAATTTGTTCTGTGAACTACAGTTATATTAATGTCACCAGAAGAGAGTAAATATTGTCTTCATTGGCCTCTACAAATATACAGTATACAGTAAAAGCTTTTGTAATTCTTCACTTGTTTTTTTATAACATGAATTCCTGTATGCTTCTCCATTAACAACTGAATAGTAGTTCAATTCCTGAATTGGTACCCATGAATCACAGTTAGGGTCAGATTGCTACTAGCTTAACAATCCACAGCCCTTATCTTTTTGATTACATTTTATAATTGAATCATTTGACTATTTCATTACCTCAACTTAAATTCTGTTGAATATATTTTGTCAATTTATCATGATTATGTTTCATTAGGTGTCCACAGTCACAACAGTGAACTGCTGATATAAATTGATGTTTTAGTACATTTAAAGGAGAAATTTACAAACATTGTCTAAAGTTAATTCAAGCACTAGCCAGAATAAGCATGCTACTACTGGGCTAGATATAGTTAAGGTGAAGACTAATCTTGTTGGGAGGTATTATGCAAAATTACCTGAGAAAAAATATGTATTTGGTTTTCAATAATTCCTGTATCCATGTATGCTAGTCCTGGGGTCAGGTTCGTGGATTAAGTTGATGACTGCCATCTTAATTTTTTCAGGCACTAGGTCCATTAATAACGTTATGAAGTTCAATGCAAAATTATTAGCGGTAGTTAGCTCGATCTTATGAATCAAGTAGTTTTCACAAGCCTGTATCTATGTATGCTAGTCCTGGGGTCAGGCTGGTGGGTTGAGTTGATGGCTACCATCTTTAATTTTCTCGAGCAGGTCCATTCATAATGTTATGAAGTTCAAGGCAAAATTATTAGCTAGCCTGATTGTATGAAACGTGTAGATATAACAAGCCTGTATCTATGTATGCTAGTTCTGGGGCCAGGCTAGTGGGTTAAGTTGATGACTGCAATCTTAAATTTTCTCATGCAGGTCGATTAATAATGTTATGAAGTTCAAGGCAAATTTATCAGTTTGCTTGATTGTATGAATCAAATAGATTTCCCAAGCCTGTATCTATGTATACTAGTCCTGGGGTCAGGCTAGTGGGTTAAGTTGATGACTGCAATCTTAGATTTTCTCATGCAGGTCCATTAATAATGTTACAAAGTCTGAGGCAAAATTATCAGCTAGCTTGATTGTATGAATCAAGTAGATTTCCCAAGCCTGTATCTATGTATGATAGTCCTAGGGTCAGGCTTGTGGGTCAAGTTGATGACTACCATCCTAATTTTTTTCTAACACTAGGTCTATAAATAGTGTTATGAAGTTCAAGGCAAAATAATAAGCAAGCCCAATTGTATATATTAAGTAGATTTCCCAACAATGTTTCTATGTATGCTAGTCCTTGGGTCAGGCTAGTGGGTAAAGTTGATGACTACAATCTTAAATTTTTTGAGCAGGTCGATTAATAATGTTATGAAGTTCAAGACAAAACTATTAGCTAGCCTGATTGTATGAATAAAGTAGATTTCACAAGCCTGTATCTATGTAAGCTAGTCCTGGGGTCAGGCTAGTGGATTAAGTTAATGACTGCCATCTAAATTTTTTTCAGGCACTAGGTCCATTATTTATGTTATGAAGTTTAACACAAAATTGTCAGCTAGCCTGATTGTATGAATCATGTTGATTTTACAAGCATGTATCTTTGTATGCTAGTCCTGGGGTCAGGCTAGTTGGTTAAGTTCTTGACTGCCATCTTTGATTTTCTCGAGCACTCGATCCATTATTAATGTTATGAAGTTCAAGGCAAAATTTTAGCCAGCTTGATTGTATGATCTAGAAGACTTCACAAGCCTTTATCTATGTATGCTTGTCCTGGGGTCAGGCTAGTGGGTTAAGTTGATGCCATCCATCCTAATTTTTTTCTAACACTAGGTCTATTATTAATGTTATGAAGTTCAAGGCAAAATTATAAGCAAGCCCAATTGTATTTATCAAGTAGATTTCCCAACATACTAAGTATGCTAGTCCTCGGGTCAGGCTAGTGGGTTAAGTTGATGCCTTCCATCCTTACTTTTTTCTAACACTAGGTCTATCATTAATGTTATGAAGTTCAAGGCAAAATTATCTGTGAGCCCAATTGTATTTATCAAGTAGATTTCCCAACAATGTATCTATGTATGCTAGTCCTTTGGTCAGGCTTGTTGGTTAAGTTGCCAACTTAAATTTTTTTAGCGCAAGTTTATATCAGATATATCTACCATTTTTTAGGCCCTCTCCAATTTTGAAATTGCGCCAAATCCAAAAGTAGTCCCTCAGTATATAAATATAGAGGAATTCAAAATGATCTTGTGCTATGACAGGCGTAATAATTCCTGAAATATACTAGTTAATCGGTCTATACTGAAGCGTATGTAAAATAGCTTGTGAGTTAAGCCTCTCAGTAGAGATCTTTACATTAGTAAAGTATTATGTAATAGAATGGCATCAACTATCAGTTACTGCCTATCGCAAGTGCCAGTTATTTTAAGTAGAGATGTTACATCAGGTTATGTAATAGAACGGTTCTATAGGAAAAGTTTGAAGAATGTAGTTAATGACTTCGACTTTATCTATTTTACATACAGATTGAGTAGAATAAATGTGCATAAATGATATAAGGGGTTATTATTGTATTGTTAACACTCCCTTTGCAGCTCAGTGAATACATAACATTCACCAGCTGCCTTAAAACTAGTCGAATCATGATATTGAACTTTACTATGAGCCTTCGAATGTCCAATGAAAGTTTACCAAATTTCAAATTAGCTGAAAAACTTAAAACGCATTGTCATTGGTTGAACGAGTAAACAACACCTTTTTGGTATGATTATACTAGTGACCAATGCAACCTCGTATGAAGTCATATATAGCGTGGCTACACTTTGTATTTAAGTTCAATAAGTTGCTCTGTGTTTACAGTTAAAAGATCAGAGATGCACATTTAAAAAGATCAATGCTTACTTTCATTTTTGGTAATTTTTCATTATCTAACTGATGCAAAACTGTCAAACATCTTTGCATTTTGACATTTTGAAATTACAGGCGTGAGAATTTTTTGCATCTATTTTTAAAAACCATGTCACAGTCATGCAATTTAAATGTTTATGTGACTCTGTCTAAAAATAGAAATATCAGCTTGTACGTAGTATTTTAGCAGAGGTAGAAAGTGAACGAGTGAATCTTTCGATCCGATGTATTGGAGAGTATATATTGTTCTAAGAATGGCCTCTTTACTTGTTGTGATTGAACACAAATCAAAAGTGTGTTCACCTGACCGGTTTACCTGCTGTATTTATAGGTAGATTGTTTGAAGTGTTTTGAACCATAGCAATACCATTCTACCTATCACTGAACTGTTCTTTGTGTACAAACATAGTTTGAGCCAGAAATCTTATTTTAATTTTTAAACCCAAACAATCCAGTGCCTTCAGCACTTTGATTTATAAATGTTTTTAAGTTCAAGACAAAATTATTAGCTAGCCTGATTGTATGAATCAAGTAGATTTCACAAGCCTGTATCTATGTATGCTAGTCCTGGGGTCAGGCTAGTGGATTAAGTTGATGACTGCCATCTTATTTTTTTCAGGCTCTAGGTCTATTATAAATGTTATGAAGTCCAAGGCAAAATTATTAGCTAGCTTGATTGTATGAATCATGTAGATTTTACAAGCATGTATCTAAGTATGCTAGTCCTGGGGTCAGGCTAGTTGGTTAAGTTGATGACTAACATCTTTAATTTTCTCGAGCACTCGATCCATTATTAATGTTATGAAGTTCAAGGCAAAATTATTACCTTGCTTGATTGTATGATCATGTAGATTTCACAAGCCTTTATCTATGTATGCTTGTCCTGGGGTCAGGCTAGTGGGTTTAGTTGATGACTGCCCTTTTTAATTTTTCAAGCACTTGGTTTATTATTTTTGTTATGAAGTTCAAAGCAAACTTTTCAGCTAGCCTGATTGTGTGATCAAGTAGATTTCACAAGTATTTATCTATGAATGCTAGTCCTGGGTTCAGGCTAGTGGGTTAAGTTGATGACTGCCATTTTTAATTTTCTCAAGCTGTATGTCTTTAATTAATGTTTTGAAGTTCAAGGCAAAGTTTTCAGCTAGCCCGATTGTATTTATGAAGTAGATTTTACAAGTATGTATCTACATTATGTATGCTAGTCCTGGGGTCAGGCTAGTTGGTTAAGTTGATGACTGCAATCTTTAAATTTCTCGAGTTCTAAGTCCATTATTATGTTATGAAGTTCAAGGCAAAATTATCAGCTAGCCCGATTGAATGAATCATGAAGATTTCACAACCCAGTACCTATGTATGCTAGTCCTTGGGTCAGACTAGTTGGTTAAGTTGATGACTGCCATCTTTAAATTTCTCGAGCACTAGGTCCATTATTAATGTTATAAAGTTCAAGGCAAAATTATTAGCTAGCCCTATTGTATGAATCAAGTAGACTTTACTAGCCAGTATCTATATATGCTAGTCCTGAAGTCAGGCTTGTGGGTTAAGCTGATGAGTGGTATAAGTAATAGAATTATAGTGTTATCTACTCCTTATTTTTTATGAAACTTTAAACCTAGGGAAGCTTGTATTCAAGTTATTGCATTATGCTCATCTACAAAATGTATTCATAGAAGCAGGTTAACAAATTTACATTTATGTAATATATTTACAACCAAAAAATCATTATAAGTAAGTATTTTTTGAATGAAAACTTCATTTAAGAAATAAAAAAGAATCAACTGTAAGCATTTACTATTTGAGACTTTAAAATCATTCAAAAGATTTACAAGCCGTCTTTTAAAACTTCAGCCCAATATCAAATTTCAACATAAATAAATACCAAATATTCTACCATTGAAAAAAATGGATTTCTCCCACGGGAGAATTCTCCCATTTTGAAAATGGGATTTTTCCCACGGGAGAATTCTCCCATATGCGATATGGGATTTCTCCCACGGGAAAATTCTCCCATTCTTAAATATGGGATTTCTCCCACGGGAGAATTCTCCCATTCTAAAATATGGGATTTTTTAATTTTTGGACTTTTTTAATATTTTTTTTCACATTCTTGTTAAGAACATCAGTATGATGCCAAATCTGTTTTTTTACCTTGTTGTGACCTTAATTAATGGAATTAGAAATGGGAGAATTCTCCCATGGGAGAAAATTCCCACATTTTAAATGGGATTCCCATGGGAGAGCCATTCTCCCATGGGAATTTGCTGATTCCCATGGGATTTTTGACTTTTGACTTGAAATTAAACATATTTCTAGTAAAGATATCTGGATGAAAGTTTACTGGTGTTATGCCCATATGTAGATCTACATTTATTGAAAATTTGAAATTAATCGGATGAAAAATAAAGAAAGTAAGTTTGCAAGATTTCCGGATTCGCAAACGTATTCCGGACTGTGTTACTTGTATATTACGCGTACATGTCAATTAGACCATTACTGTCGGTCACACGCTGGGAGATTAACTCGCTGACAGAAAATCGATAATGGAGTCGTCGAGTTAGTTAACACGCTTGATATCATTCATATATACCTAAAACTGGTACCTAGAGACAGAGTTTAGTGATAAAGGGGCCACCAAGATATAACCAGTCGATTTAGTTTTACACGATCGGCAATATTGGGGGATTTTTCTTAAGAAAAACAAATTGAACTTTTCACAGCGTCGTTTCCTGAAGCATCGTTTATTAAATCAAGATGAAACATTGAAAACAATAAGCTTTTTGATTACAACAGATGTTTCATATGAATTTGCTATCTAGCGTGGGTCGCGAAATTGAATGACATTACGCCGAAATGGTTGAAGCGATTCCGTTCCATATGATACAAAATTAAATCAAGCATGATAAAGTAATTTAGAGACAAACTGTAAACTTAATAGTTTGTTTTGACGGTTATTTACGTTTATTTACGTGGAAATTCCTCTTTGTTCTTCATAAGGTTCATTAAAATCGGACGAAGTGTGGTTAGTTATATTTTATTTACAATAAATTGGAAATTTATTCTATGAAATGTCAGAAGATAATTGTATGTTTTCACTGATACATTGATTTAAGACCAAAACTAATTTTATTTTGAAGTTAAAGTTATAAATATAGATCTAGAGTTGTTAAAAATTAATGTAACGTTTATGATGAGATAAGAATTATTTTAAATCATGCCAGAGCCAAAAGAAAATATTTTGAAACAAACTAAATTAAGCTGGTCATAGTGATCTACATTTGCTGAATGCTTGTATTTTTGGAAGGAATTGTTTTCAAACAATTCCTTTCTATGTCAGCGCTCTGCAAGATTTGAAAAAGAACAAACAACACCCTCAACTCAATAGAAATCAATGAGTCAATGCGACCAAGAAATAGTGCAGCAGAAAAGAATGTGTATTATCAAAAGTAGATAAGTTGAAAAAAAGTAATTTAAACAAATACTTAAAATTATGATATTTAATGTTTTTTTTACACATTAATCAAACAACATTCTAACTGTGCACGGAGAGAAGTTTTATTGTATTATTGCGCATTAGTATCTACCACACGCTTGTATATTAGTACATTTTAACGACCGATTTTTACAGCAGGAGTTTACTTTGAGAGCGTAAAGCGCTGGACATTTCTCGAAGTCAAGCAACGAAATGCAGGGTTAATCTTCGGATGGGTGTCCGTAGAGGTTTAATGACAGCGCGAAGCGAATTTCATAAATGCTTTTTTTATTATTTTATTAGACCACAACAAATTAATCGTTAAGTTCGTCTGATTTCTCGCACCTTAAAATCCGAAAAAAAAACAAAACAAAATTGGAATTAACGCATCATAAATATCGTTAAATCAAAAGTTTTGACACTCGGCCAAGTAGAATTGAACTAAAAATTAGTAATTTGAGTTCTAAATAGCAATATAAATCAGCATAATTTCACTGTTACGGTAAAGTAGTAATGAATTCTTGCTAACATACGGCATTAGAAATTACAATGACACAATCCTTTGTTCAGAAATATAATAACTGCACTCTGTCTTAGACCGTAAACTGAACATTTACTCTCTCTACACACCTTATCTTGATGTGTGACGTCATACGTGTCTTTGTAGTGTAAAATATGAAGATTGATCCATAGAGAGCAGGTAGGACAGAGAGAAAATTTTACATACTTCAATTTTGATGTCCCAAAATAACACATCAGGCTTGATTTAATTCTAGTGGTATTATTAGACATTAGCATAATTTACCAAAATCTAATTACATTGTATACACAAAAAGTGAACCGGGCTGGTCCATTAAATATTAGTGTGGCGCTGTTACTTGGTAATCTGTGCTTCCTAGTTATCTAGTATTAATAAAAGTAATACCAAAGAAAAATGAAGTTATCTTTTACGTATGAACTTATGAAGGTGTAAACCTCTTCTACCCTACTTCTAACTAGTTTTAAATTCAATTGAATTTTCATCTAGAGTAATTGTTAACTTGCTTTATATAGCATAGAACTACTTATTACGTGATTACACTATAGTCTATAGATATATGGTTATATGTTATATAAGAAAGTCCATCCTTTTTATGCTGTTTTTAACTTATGGTAAATAAATGTCTAAGAAACCGCACAAATTTATTCTTCGCTTTTGCTCGCTTCTCAAAATTCAAAATATGGAAAAAGAATTTATTTGCTCTTAAGCTCCTTTCTTTGGAACAAAATACATAGAGCATGTGATCAATTTGTTGTGACCATAACTCCTTGGCAACACATTGTTTAGGTTACATCGTGACCATCAATCACTTATCACTGTTCCTGAAAAGACTCAATCTCTGGATTACCACTAGATGCAATTCAGTGACTGAACACTGCCGTATTAAAATGATTTAGAATCAGTGGTAGGAGGGAGAATGACCATAGAAATTATTCCATGACATAGCTCCACGAAAGTATGTCCTGCCCGTGAATCAAAACAAACAACTTCTCGATCAGTAGAATAATGTGCATGTAAAATGAAATATGAAACACATTTGGTTATAAATGATAAAGAAATTATGTAGGATATCGAAATAGTAACTTGAACTCCTAAAATTGTTTAAAAATTCCTTCCAACAGTACTTTCAGTACTTTGATTTTTATTGTCTAAGCTTAACCTTATGGCATTATAACGTCATTGATGCACTGATGAATTGTTTTTATTTTGATTATGACTTGAGTCATATACTGTATGTACATGTAGGTATGGAGAAATGTATAAACAATTTATCCATGGGCATTACATTTCATTAAAAAGTTGTAAATAATACAATTTGTCTTTTATATATGCTAAAATGCAGTAAAATATTTATAACTAGTTAAGCTCTAAATACTTTGTAAAATGGGTATTATTAAAGAATTAGAATTTGAATTTTTCGTCTTCCGGGAGGGAGGTCCCTCAGATGAAAATGCACTGTTCTTAAATATATTTATGTTCTATTGTCTTTCGGTGATACACTCTTTCTTAAGTGTTTCACTCTTTTCAAAATATCTGTCACTCTTTATGATAAAAAAAACTAGGGAGTGATGACTCTTTTGTTAAATGAATTATCTGGAGCTCTGAATTATGCAAACAGGGGTACATTGAGCAGTGACAATGTCGATGTTCTAATATTTTTGAAGAAACACATGAAGCTAACAAACTTTAAAGATACTCACAACCAGATTAGTGACGTTTTTTTAAATGATGCTATTTGACGTAAATAACAATCCTAAGTAAAGAAATAACCCGAATCATGTCCTTAACGCTTGCAATAACCGCATATTCGTTCTCATTAGTTTGGAGAATAGTATCTGTCTGATCAATTTATAGCCAGGGATTTCTCCACTAGTGGGCGGACGTTATTTATCATGTGACTCATGTGACGCATCAGTCATAACATTCAACATGTCGGAACCACACGCATATCGATACAGTAAGTACATGAATGTATTTGTCGTTATTAACGCGAATCTCAATAAATGTTATTATTTTTACAATGATAAGCATGTCCGTGGATTGATATGATCTAATTTATATTGCAAAGTGTACATAATTGTGCGTCTAAGAACAGTCCAAAAATGTACAAAGATCAACTTATAGATATTTGATCATTTGTGTAAATCGTGATATGTTTTCATTGTAAGAACTGTCGGTGTAACAATACACACATTTTCAAAATAACAATTTAACTCGACTCGTCACTTAGATCGATTGTATTTCATGTGGTATGGACCTAAGTCTAAGGCAATTAAACAGCATTTTGGCAGATGCAAGAGTGATGTGTTTTCGCGACCAAATTTTTACTTTCACTTTCGTTTTTATTAATCTCAGTTTTGTATCAACATATATTGAGGTTATGATTTTTGAAAATTGGAATTTGAAATGAAATATCCTGTTAAAGACTTAATGTTGGGTTTTGTTGTAAAAAGATTAATATCTGAAGGTCTTGCACTGTAGTGTATACATTCAGATTAATATTTATAAATGAAAATCTGTGATGTAAATTTATGTCACTGCACTTACCTGTTAAAATTAAGAAAGAAGGGTATGTAAGCGGCTGGATAGCTCAGTCAGTAGTGTACTCGCCCTATTAGCTCAAGGTTCTGTGTTTGAGTGGCGGTCAGGCTGAATATTTTTCTTACACTGTGTCATTTGGAGCCAAACGTGGGGAACCAAATGTAACCCAATAAAAATCCACAGTCAAATCTGAGATATGGACCCACAAACTCAGGATTCATATGCGGACGCTCTACCTTATTGCCATATTAGCTAGCTTGAAGGCAATGGTGTATAAGTGCTGTGTTATACCTCGGCTTCAAAAACATCCTTAATGGAATTTGTCCTCATATTCTTGGATTTTGGTTGTCTTTGGGGCTATCTAGCAATGAATTCACACAATTCTAAGAGGGTGTTTTATGTTGGGCGCCAAATGTCAGACAGTAATAAAAATATGCAGCCTGACCGGGGTTGAACCCAGAACCTCTTGCTTACAGGGTGATTGCTCTGCCGACTGAGCTATCCGGCCACTTACGTACCCTTCTTTTCATAATGTGAACAGGTATGTGCCGTTACTTTAAGCATCAAAAAGAGTAAGTATGTGACAGCTTATTGATTTAACTTTTTTTCAGATTGATTGCATTTCAAATAACAAAGAAAAATCTATTTTGTGGATGGGGAACTAATTTTGCTGAATACTTTTGAACCATTGGGTATGATGCAAAAAGTGTATCTAGAATGAAATTCTTTGAAAGTGTACCTCGGAAGATGAAACTTAAGGTTTGTGTTATTCACTGCATTAAAAAGCAGAATATTTTACAAGAACTGAACCTAACATCCTATCAGGATGCAGAAAAGTAACCGGAAATAAGATTGAATATGCTTCCTCTTGTGTGTTAGTCAGTTGCTTTACCATATGAGAACATGGAGCTGATAAATATCACATGATATTTAATAAATTTTCTTAATATATCCTATATACAGCCATGAACAACTATGACTTATCAATAATCTATTGATTTGTATTAGACTCAATGAGCTGCACCCATCTGACACACACGAGCAAAACTATCAACCATTATACGCACATTCGAAACTCATTGATGGGAACTAATTTTAGTACTGTATGTTCTAGCTGCATACAGTAAAGTTCTGCTATTAAGACCACTCCTGTTATGTCAAAATCATGCGATTTTGACCATTATTAAGACCCAAAGGGGTCTCTACAATAAGACAATTTCGCCATTAAGACCTATGGTTTTGCTGGTCTTATAAGCGGAACTTTACTATAGTTTTTTTTGTACTCTGTTATAATAACAAATGCATAGTTGAAAGTGTTGAAAATAATGGAATCATATTATCCATTTTCTGAAATTAGCGGATATCATACAAATTATATGTGAATATGTATTAGAAGTGCCACTATTAACATCTTTAATTGGTTTCTAAGGCGTTGTATACTTTATTGTTTCAGGAAAATCATACTGACCAGATCACATAGAAAATATAGGCATACTTCCAGATACAGAGATGTCAATTCTTCCCTCCTATCATCCCAGTATGGCTATTTTTGGTTCACATATTATCCAACCATTGCAAAGCTGAAGTCATATCATTACACAGAACATATTCTGTGGAAAGGACATGATTTTTTTAAGATTACCTAACCATGGAGATTTGGATTTGTTTCATTCTTTGACTGTACCTTTTGTGAAAAGAAGATGGGCTTGTGCAATGAGAATGTGAAAATTTGCAAGAAAAAAAGTTCAAATTACAAACATCATTTCACTCTAAAACTATTAATGGCTTGTTTGCCAAACAGTATAATTATAATTTATTTAATTTCTCCGCTGCTTATCCCTCAGATAAAGAACTTACTGTGACTGTGGCTATCTGAAATGTGTTCTTGCTCAAATGCTAATGGTCAACAAATGTTTTAATTCAAGAACTTAGAGTGAAGCATTTAACATATCTTTACATGTTTCTCTATGTAAAAAGGTGAATTTTAGATGACAAGTCTCTAAGTTCAAACAATGAAAGTATTGCCAGCTATTCCCATTATCTAATTGAATGAGTGATCGGGTGGTTAAAATCCGGATTTCAGCAAACCAGTTACCCTGTCACTGGTCATTTATCTTATTAATACACCTGCTGTCTGTTCTGCTTTTCTACAAATTGATTATAATAATTGATAATCAGTCATTCATTAGAAGATGGAGACAATTGATTATGTAGCTTGATTATCGCTTATGTTGGTTATTCAACTTTATTGACAATGAGACAGTCTGGTTTTAATTAATATTACTGAAGAAAAAAATATTCATGGGAATAGAACCCTTCTTAATTGAAACATTTTTATGTCTACTTGTTATTGTTAATCCTTGAGATTGGTGTTGATATGTTTTGTTGGCAACATGGAATTGGCCATTATTGAACAATATATAGACCCTTTTTTATACTGTTAGGATACTGAAAATATCAGAAAATCGATTTTATTATTCAACATAAACAACAACTAAACCACTAATTATAGGGTTAATGTGCATAATTTAATATTCTATCACACAAGAAAATCACTAAAAGCATTGCAACATATTGTCATAGATTTTTGGAAATTCCGAATGAAAACCCCGAGTAAGTGTTTTGATTATATGATGGATCAAAGAGGGTTGTCCAATTATTCCGATGATGGATAATGATTTTTGTCCGGTTGTTTTATTTCTGCAACCCGCAACTTTAAAAGCTTATATATATTGAATATAACGTTTGTAAATTATGAATTTTTTGTATGAATGAAATAAGCATATCACGATAAGCTTACATGATTGATTCTGGAATAATGATAAATTATATGAGTTGTTCACATTATGTTCATGTAACTTTTTATGAGATATTGTATCAGAATTATGTCAAATCAATGATTGCAATGTGAATAAATTGATCTGATTGAAGCAGTTTTCTGTTCATATTACAATATCAATGCTTTATGATTTGGATATTTTCATCTCTGACTTTGTGACTGCAACATCTTATCATGAGAAAGCAGAGGGTTGACAAGATTGGCTTAGGTACTGACCAATCATAGATAATTTATGTAATGCATGGTTGATGACTTAAAACTATGGAGTTTGTAGTCCTGCATTATAGCAGTTTTTATGAAGAAGCTGTTCCATATTACATCTGATAAGCATTTTGTGCTGTTACCATCACAGTTGCAATTTATTTAAAGGACAAGGATGTCATTGTGAAGGTCTTGGACCAGACACATTTTAAATACTGTATAGACACACATGTCATCCATTGACAAAATTTCACTTTATGATCAAGCGATAAAAATGCCTGTACTTGGGTAACATGAAATTGAAGCTGGTGATCCAAATTTCATATCATTCAGGTGTAACATCTATTGTTGTCACAAATTATTTAACCAGTAATATATTGTGCTTGAAGCAGTCTTCAACTTAATTTTTCACAAGCACTGGCCAGCTCATCAATAGATTCTATCAAATTATATAAAAAATTCCCCTTTTGAATGAACTTGTCTCTATTTTCCATAATCAGACTAAGACTTGTGAATTAAGATGAAGACTGGTTTAATTAAAATCCGCAAAACAAAAACCACAAAGAATATTCATCATTCTTCAGTTTTATTTTAAATATTCAATATTTACTGTGTTGAATAGGAGTCAGATATTCAAATATCAACAACTAACAAAATGATTCACATAAGAACTTAGAAATCCTATGCACAGTGTGTTTACGAGCAGATACTGGTAAACAATATCAGTTTACATAAATCTAGCTACATACTTGGGTAAGATACTTAATTTAAATCATGCATTGCATGTTCACAGTGCCCAAAATAAAAGCTATAGTTTAGATATTATAAAAATAATTGAGTTGAAAATGTATGCATCCTTCACTGGCCAATAAGAGCAACTTGTAACACTAATATATTGACTATATGTATTCATATTATAATAGGACACTAGATATAAATCATGCATAGCATGTTCACATTGACCCAAGACAAAATCCATAATTTAGATATCAGATAGTCATGGAGTTGAAAATGTAAGCAACTGTCTCTGGTCAACGACAGCAAAATATAACATTAATATTGACATGTATATGACATTCTCATAGGAAACTAAATATAAATCATGCAAAGCATGTTCACATTGACCCGAGACAAAATGTATGATTTCCATATACCAACAAGTCATTCAGTGAAAAATGTATTCATATTTCTCTGGCCAATAAGAGCTAGTTATAACACTAATATTGACTTGTATACATGTACATATTATCATAAGACACTTGATCATGATGTAAATCATGCATAGCATGTTCATGTTGAACTGAAACAAAATCTATTACTAAGATTTCAGATAGTCATAGAGTTGAAAAATGTATACATTTGTCTCTGGTCAATAAGAGCAAGTTTTAACATTAATATTGACATGTATATATATTCTCATAGGAAACTAAATATAAATCATGCAAAGCATGTTCACATTGACCCAAGACAAAATCTTAATTAAGATATCAGATATTACTGAGTAAAAAATGTTTTCATCTGTCACTGGTCAATGAGAGCAAGTTTTAACATTGATATTGACATATTTACATATTATCATAGGACACTAGGTATAAATCATGCATAGCATGTTCACATTGACCCTAGACAAAATCTGTAATTTAGATATCAGATAGTCATGGAGTTGAAAATGTAAGCAACTGTCTCTGGTCAACGACAGCAAAATATAACATTAATATTGACATGTATATGACATTCTCATAGGAAACTAAATATATATCATGCAAAGCATGTTCACATTGACCCGAGACAAAATGTATGATTTCCATATACCAACAAGTCATTCAGTGAAAAATGTATCCATACTTCTCTGGCCAATTAGAGCTGGTTATAACACTAATATTGACTTGTATACATGTACATATTATCATAAGACACTTGATCATGATATAACCATGCATAGCATGTTCATGTTGAACTGAGACAAAATCTATTACTAAGATTTCAGATAGTCATAGAGTTGAAAAATGTATACGTCTGTCTTTGGTCAATGAGAGCAAGTTTTAACATTAATATAGACATGTATACATATTATCATTGGACATTAGGTATAAATCATGCATAGCATGTTCACATTGACCTGATACAAAATGTATGATTTCCATAATTATACCAACAAGTCATTCAGTTGAAAATGTATTCATACTTCTCTGGCCAATTAGAGCTGGTTATAACACTAATATTGACTTGTATACATGTACATATCATCATAAGACACTTGATCATGATGTAAATCATGCATAGCATGTTCATGTTGAACTGAGACAAAATCTATTACTTAGATTTCAGATAGTCATAGAGTTGAAAAATGTAAACGTCTGTCTCTGGTCAATAAGAGCAAGTTTTAACATTAATATTGACATGTATAATATATTCTCATAGGAAACTAAATATAAATCATGTAAAGCATGTTCACATTGACCCATGACAAAATCTGTAATTAAAATATCAGATATTACTGAGTTAAAAATGTTTTCATCCGTAACTGGTCAATGAGAGCAGGTTTTAACATTAATATTGACATATTTACATATTATCATAGGACACTAGGTATAAATCATGCATAGCATGTTCACATTGACCCAAGACAAAATCTGTAATTTAGATATCAGATAGTTACCGACTTAAACATGATTTTATCTGTCACTGGGTCAATGAGAGCAAGTTTTAATATTGATATTTACATATATACATATTATCATAGGACACTAGGTATATATCATGCATAGCATGTTCACATTGATCTGAGACAAAATGTATGATTTCCATACACGAACAAGTCATTCAGTAGAAAATGTGTTCATATTTCTCTGGCCAATTAGAGCAAGTTATTACACTTATATTGACTCATATACATGTACGTATTATCATAAGACACTTAATTATGATGTAAATCATGCATAGCATGTTCATGTTGAACTGAGACAAAATTTATTACTAAGATTTCAGATAGTCATAGAGTTGAAAAATGTATACATCTGTCTCTGGTCAATTAGAGCAAGTTTTAACATTAATATTGACATGTATAGGTATTATCATAGGACACTTGATATAAATCATGCATAGCTAGTTCACATTGACCCGAGACAAAATCTGTCATTTAGTTATCTGATAGTCATGGAGTTGAAAAGCATTAAATGTAATCATTTGTCACTAGTCAATGAGAGCTAGTTATAAGATTTATATGGACATATACCGGTATATAAATTCACAAAGGACACTAGATATAAATCATGCATAGCATGTTCACATTGACCCAAGGTAAAATGTATATTTAGATACATGTATTACATAGTCATGGAGTTGAAAATGTATCAAGTGTCTCAGGTCAATGAGAGCAAGTTATAAAATAAATATCAACCAGTATACATATTATCGTAGGACATTTCATATAAGTCATGCATAGCATGTTCACATTGACCCTAGACAAAATCTGTAATTTAGATATCAGATAGTCATGGAGTTGAAAATGTTTTCATCTGTCACTGGTCAATGAGAGCAAGTTTTAACATAAATATTGACATGTATACATATTATCATTGGACATTAGGTATAAATCATGCATAGCATGTTCACATTGACCCGAGACAAAATGTATGATTTCCATATACCAACAAGTCATTCAGTGAAAAATGTATTCATACTTCTCTGGCTAATAAGAGCTAGTTATAACACTAATATTGACTTGTATACATGTACATATCATCATAAGACACTTGATCTTGACATAAATCATGCATAGCATGTTCACATTGACCTGAGACAAAATGTATGATTTCTATAATTATACCAACAAGTCATTCAGTTGAAAATGTATCCATACTTCTCTGGCCAATTAGAGCTGGTTATAACACTAATATTGACTTGTATACATGTACATATTATCATAAGACACTTGATCATGATGTAAATCATGCATAGCATGTTCATGTTGAACTGAAACAAAATCTATTACTTAGATTTCAGATAGTCATAGAGTTGAAAAATGTATACATCTGTCTCTGGTCAATGAGAGCAAGTTTTAACATTATTATGGACATATATACATTTTATCATAGGACACTTGATATAAATTATGCATAGCATGATCATGTTGAACCAAGACGAAATATATTACTAAGATTTCAAATGTTGTAAAATGTATTCATATTTCTCTGAATAATTAGAGCAAGGTATAACATTAATATTGACATGAATACAAATAATCATAGGATCATAAGAACAGATATAAATCATGCATAGCATATTCACATTGACCTGAGACAAAATCTATAATTTAGATATCAGATAGTCATGGAGTTGAAAATGTATTCATATGTCTCTTGTCAGTGAGAACAAGTTGCATTATTGATATTGACATTTATACATATACATTTTTCACAAAAACACAGGAATTCACTTCAAATTCCTTGATCATGTTGAGAAATCTAGCTTAATTTCTTTGTCTTTTTAACCACATGTAGATCTGATAGCAAGGCACACAAATTCTTTGAATTACACTTCCAAAATTTAGCCACTCAAAGATCCTGTTACATTTTAAAATTTGACAAGTCAAAGATTCTGTTCTATTAGGTATTAGTTTCAGTTTTAAGAATGGTTATTTGTTTGCTAAAATATCCATTTTTGTGAAATTAGACTTTAATTGGTTTTAATTAGATTTGAATTGGTCAACAGAAAAATCATTTAGAAATTGGTGTAAACTTGTTTGTCTTCAGATCTAGAGATGGTAGAAAAGATCTAATATTTTAGTTAGATTGTGAGTCAAGAAGAATCTGCCTTAATTTTCATGAGTATTATAGTCATGAGTTTATTCACTTTGTTGATCCTGTTGTTGTAACTTGAATTCACAGTTGTTAAACAATTATCACTGGTCAATTGTTAGATGTATTATCAAAATCATGACCCTGAAAATATACATAAATACAGGAGATAAGCTACAAAAATAAAAGATACACAGAGCTCTCTAAAAGTTCTCGGATGAATGAAATTTTGAAAAGATAGATCATGCACACCACAAAAATATTTACAATAATTAAACCTATCTTATGACAAAAGTATGGCCTGAATCCTAAGTAATATTGTATTGATAAATAAATGAATACTAAAAAACTAGAAATGATTCGGATTACCTTTTTAATTTTACATCATATTTTATAGTGGATCAATTTATCTCAAAATCAAGATTTCCCTAGGCCTATGAGTGGGTACTATACACAGAAAAATTTAATATCTCAGCGCCAGACAAAGCATTCAATTTGTGTATGGGTCCTCAAATTATGATTTTGTACAAATATATAAGGTTTAAACATAAATTTGAGCCCTAAACAAAGTTATTCACCAAAACACTATACAGAGTATTTCAAATAAATAGTCGAAACTCAAAGAACTGGTGATGGCATATTTGGACACATAAATGGCATAGTTATTTCAATCACAATTTTAATTACTCCTTAATATAGGCTGCTGCAATAAATTGACTACAACAAGTGTTTCTGTACATTCTAAAGATCAATTGACTTTACACCCCTGAATAAGCTATACAACAAGAAAATGTAATTATAAGTAACAAATCAAGTATGTTGGCAAGGTACAATATATCTACATAGCGGGGATATTGCTAGCAAAAATACTGAGACAAAGTAGTCACATACAGGTCATGCATGATAAATGCTATTATTAGATCTATTTAATACATGTACATGTAATTAGTTCATACATCATGTAAGATAACCCAATTATCAAATAAACCTTTTACTACAGTACTTCTAGACTTCTGCAGATCCAAAATTCAAGTGTATACATAGAGAGCTGTCTTGAAATGGCCCTAAGTACAAGCATATATCATTTTGCTAATTCATCATTACAATTCAAAGTCATTGTATTTTTTTCAACTGATACAGTTTAGTTATATTCACTGAATTGTCATAACTTTCTATTGAACACAATAGACAACTAGGAATCATGATTTTAAAAGCAGTTCATCATCATAATGAATAATTGAGCAATAAAATGTGTCCCTATGTTACATCATTACATAACGGTTTACCTGGAGAGGAAGGTCCTTGTTCAGAAGTTGTCGCTGTACTCTGAGACGGAAAGTGTCTGGTTCTGGATGTTTTCAGTTTTGCGCTTAAATATTCTTGCTTTGGAGAGTTGGTGGATGGCTGGCTTATACCATTTTGATCACTGATTTGCTCCCACAATATTCCAGAAAGCTAAGACAGAGAGAAATAGAATTTGTAACTTAAGCAGGGCATATTATTGGAGGAAATGCATAAATTCAATCATCAGAAAACCTACTAATGTTTATGTGTATTAGTATTACACATCTGCTCAATCAATATGTGAACTATAAAACTAGTCACACAACTTACTTTATTTTATAGATTGAATAATAATTGACAACTCATAAGAAGTCAAAGGCTTTCTCATTAATTCCCTGTGTTTACAACATGCAATGCTTGGAATATATTTACAATACGCAATGTTTTCACAAATTAAGGTAAAATTGACTGCATATATGCAGCGTTGATATGTTGTATTAGAATAAGGGCGAAGTAACGGGGGACGAAGCCCACATTTCCGATGGAACAAATCCATCATCACAACGTTAATTCTGTTTTGTCGTAAGGAAATGAATGATTTGCTTGGAATCATGAAATTCTTGAACAGTTTAGACAATCAATTCGCCAAATAATGTTTGATTAAATGAGTAAACTCAAGACAAGAGATCGAGATCTACCTCGTCTAAAAATCGTTAGCTCTAAGTCTTACCTGACAAAAACGCTTATTTTAGCCGCAGTTTAATAAGTAAACGTCCTCAGTAACCTCTATCCATCGCTCCACTTCATTTCCTTCCTTCACAAGGCGTCTTCTTACAGGACTTGTCGTCGTCTTCTAAGTCTTAAGAACCCATGTCCATTTTGTAAACAATACGAGGTGTACGCATTGCCGCCACAGGGACAAAGTCAGAGATATACCGGTTGAACATGTAGCGATATGAGTCCAGGGAACCAGGTTAACGTGTCCCATGTTCTATATACGTAGTGATATTAGTCCAGGGAACCAGGTTAGGAACCAGGTTAATGGGAATCCCCGCAATGGTTTGTGGGTGAATGTCATCAAGGTCGAACTATTTTTAGAACTCATCCCGTCTGTTACGCAGTAGATTTTAGGGTTATAAAACCTTTATTTTCTACTAAACGGACATTTATATTGACCGAATGCATTGTTCAACAATCTTAGAACTATTATATACAAGCGTTCGTAAAAAATAGTATATTTTTATGTCGATTTAACAAAAAAATTGCAATTTCGTATTTGGATGAACGGGTGCCTTTAAGTAGCCAAGTAGCCTTCTCTCTCTCTGTGGTCTGAAAAGTGTTGATAGTTTGATGTTATACAATGTTTATGAAAGCTGACTCTATTATCAGGATTTACAGTTTCATTTGATAATACAGTTCCTCTTGAAAATTTATTTTTTGTTATGTCCTATTTAATTTGAGTAGGAATTCGAATTGAATCGAAAAATTGAATAGTTTGATGAAAAATCGAAATCGAATCGAATCGAAAATTTTTGAATCGTTTCACCTCTACTGTTTAACAAGTTACAAATCTGATCAGAATTCTAATAATTTTAAACCAAAAACATTTATATATTAAATTGTAATTTGCCTGTCAGGCTTTTTATTGTCAATCAAAGT
Organism: Mactra quadrangularis; assembly: GCA_025267735.1. Lineage (NCBI taxonomy): Eukaryota > Metazoa > Mollusca > Bivalvia > Venerida > Mactridae > Mactra > Mactra quadrangularis. The sequence continues at coordinate 31,409,348 of CM046309.1, read as the reverse complement.
TTAATGAACAGTGATAGCAATAACCTAGATATTTTTTGTAAATGGGTTTAGTTCTTAATTTTTTACCAGTTCTTTATAAGAACATTAAAACACAACTTTATATGCATGTACAAGTTCAACAATAACGTTTGAATTATTATTCTTCTTTAATGTGTAACAATGTGATATAAATATCATAATGGGTAATTATATCTGAAATAAAATTTGACAGTATGAAAAAAAATACACAAACTTTTTTTCACAAATGTGAAGGTTTAAACATTATCCATTTCACATTAAAACTGTTTTAATTAGAAACGGATATTGATGTTTCAGCCCAAAACTAGTCTTGCTATGTGTAAATAAAGCATGATAACGACTAGGTTTGCATTGAACCTTCCATTTACTCTGTACATTTACCTTCTTCAAGCGTTGTCTTGTTTGCCTCAGCTAGGTAACCTTGACCAGCTCCATTGATAGCAGAAACTGTTACTGTATATAATATAGCAGGTTTAAGTACAGCAGTATATGAAAATGGTTGTAATAGCTCAGTCTTGGTTTTCCTTTCTGTAGATTGTGAGACACCAGTACATGGGTTTGGTAATGAAGAGAACTGAAAATATCAACAATAAAATACAATGTCATGCTCAGAAGAAAAACTCACATATTCAGAGTGACATCTAATCAATTTTGAACAACTGTCAAGAATATCATTAATACATGTACAATGATTTTACAAAAACAATAATTCTTAATTTGCAGAATTCTTATACGTGAATGCTTGTTAAGTATTGTCAATAAAAGCATCTAAGTCAAACTATCATTTTAGCAAATAAGGTAACAACGCAAACACTCTTACAAAGAAAACATTTTTTTAATTTTACTCACTCTGACTGGCTGAGTAAAATGTTCTCAAAATTATTTTTTACCAGATTGCTTCAATGTATTATAATAACTTACAAACTTATTATACAATAAATAACTAGTACATACATTAAACTGTCCTAAGTTACAATTAGAACATTTATATAAAACTCGTGTCACACAAGTATCTGTATCATCAGTGATTTGTAAAATGTAACCAAAATTTTCTTCACTGTACAGCTCAACAGGTTTATCCCAAGTCACAGTAAAACCACGACTAGTTGTGTTTGATATCTGTAAATTTTGAGGTTCATCAGCCACTGAAAAATAATAGTAACATAAGTAAAATTTAAGTCAAAGTCAGAATTAAAAGTACTTCAAATTATACATGTATAATGTAATTACATGCATATATTAGTTAAATAAAAAAGTTAATTAAGTAGACTAAGTCAGAATTAACAACATATGTTCATACTAGCAGTAAGACATGAAATAAGATGTAATAAACATTCAGATTGTTCTCAAATAATTAAGACAGTAAGACAGAAAATTACAGACATCAAAACCAGTAAATTTTTAATATACAATGTACATTCATAAAGTGTCATCCCGGATCATTGTTAAACAATATATTGTACATCTGGTATCAATATGCTGTAAATACACATCAAAACTCACTAAGTCTAATTGGTTTCACTAGTATGTTTTTTACAGATGATCCTAACATACATCCAGGTTTTGTACCAGTCCCAGTTAGTACACTACTGAGCAATCAGACCCTAATTTCCTGTCTGGCTGACTTACTACAATTGATTTCTCTATCAACAATGACAGTTATTAGTTAATAAGATCATGCAAATATGTAATATTGTTCTTTTTAAATTAGCCAAATAATAATATCACAAGTTAAATTACTAAACACAAACAACAATTTCAAATGTCAGACATATAAACTAAAGAAGTCAAACATTTTTTATGTGACATAAATTGGAATACAACATAAGATGTAGAACAGAACAGCACTGTTCCTTTCTTTACTACATGTAAACAACAAAACATGTTAGATCTTCATACATTCTACAAATTTTGTTTACAAAATTTAATACTGTGTCAACACAATTCAGGTCATTCATGGCATACAGTTCACCTAACCTAGCTTTCCTGGACCATCATCTATAACCAGTACTCACCTACCCTTCCACAAGGCCGGAAACCTCTCCATATTATCTAATCAATGAAGGACAACGAACATTATTGTCAAATTTTTATGGAAGGGTATAACCTCCCAGTTGGGATTGGAACCCACACCACCTCGGGCATGAGAATCCCGGCACGCTTCCAACTGTGCTATCGACCCTGGTTACATTCTACATAAACTGGTACATTGTCAGTTTTACTGTATACATACCAACTTATAAAGTGAAATCACTTAAAATTAAGAAAATAATATGGTCAATAATTGACATACAAAACAAAAACAATAATAAACAAGGTATCTATAGATATTACCAATTAAACAAACAATGATTATTAATGAGTCACTTACTTTTTGCTTTAGTCTTACAATCAGGGAATATCCTGTAACTTGTATCAGAGTTACCAACTTCGTTTTCTGTAATCAATCTGAAGTAGTATGATGTACCTGTAAACAATGTAAATTTTGTATAATCATTCTAGTAAAAATATCATAGATTTTATAATTGTTTATTTGTATTTATTGTCTACAAGTAAACGATATGAATACATTATAGTAAACTGGATAAACATTTTTCAAATAAATCAACAGTATTAATGTCTGATGAGCATACTTTAAAAATTGAATATTGAATTCATATGAGTTAATATTATTTATTAAAGAAAACCAAATTCCTTTGTGTGCCTTTAATGCAAAATATTAAAGGCATGTACAAATAAGAAAAAAATAAAAGAAAATATGAAAAACAAATATTCTAAATATCAAGGACATACAATAAGTATAGACTATCAAATATCTCAGTATTTAAAAAGTATGTTATTGAGTGTAAATATAAAAACCTACCTGGATTTAATCCATCAACTTTAAGACTGGTTACATCATTTACAGTACTTCTAGTAAATAAAAGTGTAGACCAAGACTTGTATACTTCAACATGATAACGTATAATATAACCATTAGGTACAGTTGGTGGATTCCATGATACTGTTATAGCATTATCTAATACATTACCACATTGTCCATTCTGTGGTGGTTTTGGTTCTGAAAAAAATAATTAGCATTATAGAAACAAGAGTACTTTACACTCAATTTCATGACATTTTGCTATTTAATAACAGAAAAATATAAAAAGTGGTGTCTCCATGTCTTATAGATAAAATGAGAGTACATGCTGCAAGGTGATAATAAATTTACCATAAGAATTTCGTACAAATAACAAAGTTTAATTGAAGATTTTTCAAATTAATTTGTATTTAAGTTTTTTACTAGTATCATATTAAAAATACCACAACAACATCACAAGTAAAACAACCCCTTATACATTGCAGATGTAATACCATTTAAAAGGTATTACTAGTTTTAGATAGATACCCCAATGTAATTTAATATATTTCATTATATGGCAAATCAAAAATGAGCACAATTAAGTCAGCAATCAAACTTCATGTAATTGTCACCAGGCATCAAAATCATAAATATATCATTACAATACATGAATTTGACATTTTACTACCATATCAATTTCATAAAATAAAACAAATAGTTATCAAATTATTAATTTAAGGTAAACATGCTTCAAAAGCACACAAGGATCAAAGCTACGGGTCAAGGGCAATATCCATACCGGAACTATCGACATCATGGTCAACTCAGTTGTGTTTTAATGTAAATCATACACTTTTTCGTCATCACAGCATAACTTTATCTCAATTAAAATTTCTGATACGGCATTCAGACATACCATTGTCAAAAACCAGCAATACTTTATTTACTTTTCTTTTAACATGTGAAACATGTATAAATGTTCATAGTTTTAATGTATTTTAAGCAGCTGTGTTGAAGAGATGTCACAGCAATTCATTCTTACATTTTAATACAGTGATACAGAAAAATGGCCTTTACTTCTTAATCATTTACAAAAACATAAGCATTGTTTTTTTGTTTTCTTAATAGTAAAATGTTGAAGTGAGTTATATTTTAAGTTCTACAGAAATTGTTTACAGTAATTTATTTCCAAAAAAACCCCCAAAATCATTACAGCAAATTAGCTTGCAAGTTAATTCAGTAAGCAAATTATTGATAACTAATTATTTTCAGGTATAGCAGAAAAAATATTTAGTCACATTTACCATGATAAATATTCAAAATTTGTAAGTAACAAGTGTATCTCTGTAATACATCTATGAAACAATAAATCATTTTTTTACATATACAACTCATTAGTTCAGAGAATAAACACAATAATAAATATATAATTCTTACTTTTAGGTGTTGTTTTCATTATTGCTTCAAATACATCACTTTCAATTTTTTCATTATTATTACCAAATGATTCACTCATAGTTTTTATTTTAACTGTGTAATTATATCCGTTCTTCAGATCACCATAGTTATTGGGAAGATTTGAGTTGTACATAGTGGCGGACCCTTGTCCAGGATCTTTCTCAGCAATTTTTGTCTCATCGTCAAATAATCTTACATTAAAACCACTTCTACCACCAGAACCAGGATTATATCTTATAGTTAAACCACTTTTCTCTACATCAAGATCATCACCACTTGAAGTTATCTCTTGTACTTCATTGGGTTCTACAATACCACAGTAATACAATGATACCTCAGCAACGATATCATAATGTCAGGTACACAACATAGCATGTATATCAAATCAAATGATGTTTTAATGCAAAACAATACTTGTGACAGTTATATGATATTATTTAAGCAATGATTTAATTATATATGGTACAAAACCTGGTAAGTATGACCAATCAAGTGATGTTATAATATAATGTACAATATAATATAATCTATAAAATATAATTTAACATAGAATATTTAATGTATTATAATATTTTTTATTATAAAAGTAATATGATATTTATAACATAACAAAACATAAGTTAAATATAAATTCTATGTTGAATGGTTTATTGTGTAATTATAATAAAATCTGACTTGAGTGTTCAATTAAAATATGTAACAGGAAACATTTTTGTAATAGATACACTAAGTAATTTACTAATATATACATGTATCTAAAAATCAAAATGTCGAAAACAATAAAGACAAAAATCCTTGTTTAATGACATAAAGAATGTTGAATAAATCTCCATTTCACTATCTCTCAACATATAATGGAAATAAAATAAACAAAATATGGGAAAAACTCATAAAATTATAGGTACCATTATAAAACAACTTGATCAGTATCAAGTATAAGTAACTACTTTATGAATATACTTTATGAGTGAGAGAAAGTTTTACACTTTTTCCAACATTTTTCATTTGATAGTGTTTCTGATAGTGTTTTAACCAGCAATAAGTCTTTATTCAGAAGTCAATGAAGGCTATGACCTGACACAACCAGCTGTAAATTGTAAGTACAGGAGGCTTTATACTATAAGTATATTACAATGGCAATATTTTTGATTTACAAGTCACATGAGGTGGTGTTCATATACTGTAATGCTTATGTCACAGCAGTAATATTAGCAAAGGAAAATACCAAATTAATCATATTTTAGTAGCATCAAACAAAACCAGAAATAATACAAATAACATTATATATTTATTTCTGGACACATACACAATTCAGTCACTAGTTTATAGGTACAATTTATCAATTTTTCCAACTTACTTGCAGCTTGTTGCTTGGTGACAGTAGCTGTTCTGTTAATATTACTCTCAGTCTGTGTATTACGGGATAGTATCTCTACCGTATATGTTTTACCAGGTGTAATGTCTGTTACTATGTAAGTTGATGTTGATGGTAACAGATCCAGCGATGAATCATAATTTACTGAATTGATCAACCTCCATCTTACAGTATAATAATTAACAAACTGTGACAGAGTACCAGGGGGACGTGACCATGATACATTGATACTGGTAGTTTGTATATCACTGAATGTAACACTTCCAACTTGTAATTGCGATACTAAAATATACAATAATGAGTGTACATGAACTATGGTACAGAACATCAGCAATTTTTTATAAATAAATCAAAGCTATAATAACAAACAACAAAAATTACACAAATCAAAATTTCAATATCAAGTATGACATAACATATTTGGTATATGTGAAAGATATTAGTTCATTTTCATAAAACACATATTACCAACAGGTAAAAATAGACACATGCATCAAAAAGCAGTCAATGGCATAATCAATGGTCAGGTTAAAAAAAGTTGAAAGTGACATTGGTGAAACACTCTATGTACAGATAGCATGTTCTTTGTAGTTAAGGGGTGGCTATTTCATACAATCAACAACTCAAGATCAAAGATCTTTAGCTGTACTATTTTCAATACTAAAAATACATATTGATACATGTATTAAACAAATGCTATATTTACAGGACTAATACATGTACATACCTGGCTGGCATTTTCCTCCTACAGCAAGTTTATTGTCATCATAATATAATGTTTTACATGTACATTTATTATTTCTACATTCAGAATTAGGATCAGAACATTCACCAATCATATTTCCAATACAGCTTTCTCCATTAGCTTTATCTACAAATTCAAACAAAATGTATTTTTGTTTTTTAAATTAGTTGAAATATTAATAATTTCATCATGATATTGTCAGTTCAAATGTTTGTTGACTAACAATCAAGCGATTTGGCGACATTGTTATTGTGTCACGGCAGAATATACACAAAGCTTAGCTGAGGCAACGTAGCCTTATTTGTACAGAAGAATGTAATTCAGTCAAATTATTCTAACTTGACAGTTGAGAAAAAAAACACACTATAACATTCTTTCATCTCACATACAACAGAAATGACAACAACTTATAAAGTAATGTGTATATGTTACAGTCTATGATAAACACATTTGTATCTTAGCAAGGCATTATAAACCATAAGCCTTGATCCATACGCACCATGATGAAATGAAATTCAGTCAACAAGAGTTATAAGGAACATCATATGTTCAAATTATGTTCTGCTTTGAAATCCAAACATCCTTGAGCCAAGATCCATATTCATAATTTGGTGGCTCTACATTCAAGAGTTTTAAAGTAATCGAAGAACAGTAACGAATCAAATACATTCAATCAAGTAATAAGGGACATTAGTCAGTTATTTCCCCGTGTATACTCTTTAAATAGGTAGGTCCAATCAGTTGGTCTACTCGGATTTAACCCTTACTTTTTAATGTCAATTTGCCATAATTAAGCTTAGATAACTTTTTTGTAAATAATTTCATTGTTTGAAAACTAAGCTTAAGTATTGCTAGGGAAAAGAACTGTCTAAATTTAATCATTTCTGTTTATATCTATATTAGCAAGAAAGATATTAGATAAAACATCTTGTTATCCTAACAAAGAAATTCAATGATAAAATTCGAGGATCCAACTGCATGGACCAAGTTACCTATTGGATTGCTTCAGATTTCATCAGGGAAAAATAACTGCTTAAAGTCCCTTATTGCCCAAACACTGTATAGAATATTGTACAAATCAAGTCAAAATCAATCAGATATTAATATATTTTTATCTCCTATCTGCATTTTATAGCACAATATTCGATAGTATGTAAGTTATTTTTAAATCTCATAAAAACAAGATACGTAACAACTAAAGCCTCAGTCCTCAGTGGCTTGTTGCGGACCCGTACGTGCAAAAAGCCGTAGGCCGTGGGAAGCCTTGTGTTTGTAAGTATCTTTACGGGTTTGTGGTCACATAAATTTTAGAGCCGTGCAATCAATCGTAAGAGCGGTATTACAGGCATCGTATGGACTATTTACAGATGTAGAAGACTCCCGTACGGCCGCCGCAAGGACTATGGGCGTAAACATTTTGTCTGATAAGACGATGCCTGTTAAGAAAGCAAAGAGAAGCGGAATACGTATCGTATGACCCGTACCAATGCCACACGAGATCCGTACGTCACTCGTAACGAACCGTACGACTGAAAATGATTTCATTATAGGTCGTATGCCGTAAGACCGCAAGGACGTGGTCACACTAGCGAAATAATGTTGTTTACGGACGTGTAAGTGCTAGAATCGTAGATGACCGTGCGGGCTGTCGTGTGGTTAATGTACGGGTCCGTTAGAAAAATTGGAATAAATACGAGTCGTAAAGATCCGTGTCTGGAAGATATGTATGCACATCTTCCAGCCAAGATCACGCACGGCACTACCCGTAGATATAGCCGTGAACAATCGCACGGAGATCTGGCGGGCCACTTGCAGTGTACGAACGATATATTAGCGCAACAACGGCACAGGTAGGTATCATGATTGTAAAATATTACTGTTGACTAGTTGAGTTAAAAATGACACGAATAGTACTTTACGCCTGTTTGTTTTGTTGGATGTTCAAATGGGAAAAGTTGAGAAAAGAAATGGAGCAGGGCCCGGTTTCACGAACACATTCCTATCTTAAATTTCTAGATTAACCTTAAATTTGCTATTTCTAGCATTTTTGTTTTCAAGTACGTTTTACAAACATTTTACAACTTAATCCGTTCTTAAATAGTCTAACTTATGAGTGAAAATTTAATTGAGTGAATGGGTAGATTAAACCGAATGTAAACATTACTTAAATATAAACAAATGGTTAACGTGCGTTTAGATGTATGTTTGACTGACTCTAGAGTCCCTAAACTACCCAAATTCCGACAAAGGGACACTAAGTGTGATTTAGGAAACATGTCGGAAGATAGAATATACCAGAGTTACAGATGTTCACCTACTACCATTTATTTCATCGTTGAATTTATTCGTCTCCTCACGTATAAGACGGAGTATGACAGCATCTGCACTTCTTCAAAACTCAAGTGTTGGCGGAGTTGAGTTTCTGTTGTATTACTAGCAATTAAAAAGAATAAATTCTTTATTATCTAGATCGATCGTCTTTCTGCTAAGATATTAGAGATGACAATCATTACAACAGAAAATTGATTAACTAGTTTTATTAATTCTAATTTTAATACACATTCGTCACCAAATCGCATCGTATTTTTTGTTTACGAGGCATGACTTATTAAGTATGCTAAATTCATTCGTTGTGTCTTTATTTAAGAATCATAGCATGTAGATTTTAACTAAAATTGTATTATGAACAGTTTAATATTTTCAGATGCAATTAATGAAAGTCGAACCATTTTAAACATAGATAATGCAAACGTTTTTTACCTTCATATTCGTGCAAGACATGCCATACATTTTAAACACACTGCCCCGGCAAGCATTGGATGTAAAACCTATTGTAAGACAGTAATAACATGCCAAGCATATTGTAATCAATATTCGATCTGTTTAATGTAGTAATTGTTGTCATTCGACAAAACGGACAATAACTGACTGATCCGTGCACTAAAATTCAAGAAATGTTGTTTTTATTGTAATTGTCTGGAACATTTACTCACATTCAAAAAGTTTAAACCAAATATTTAACAAAGGGTTCTTTTATCTGCCACTAGTAATAAACTTGACATACCATCTTATTTTTAGTTAGCCAAGACGGGCATCATAATGCGATGCATTTTGTAGTTTTTGCTATCCAAATTAGCTCGTCTCTAAACTTAGATAATGGCCGAAAAGATATGAAATTTCGTATGAATCTTATAACTATACCCTGATATCCTCCACTAATACCTACTTATCACTTATTAATCAATAGGGGGGTTAGTGTGAAAATTTCGATTGATGCACATTGATTTAAATAAATCGTTATCACTGCAAATTCCCGTAAAACGCCTGGTAATAGAAATGTTTGGAGTACAAGGTTTTCCTATAGCAAAAGCTTATGTAATTCTTCACTTATTTTTGTTATCACATGAATTATGTATGCTTCTCCATTGACAAGTAATTCGTGGTTCGATTTGTGAATCGCTACACTTGGATTGTGGTTTGGATCGGATCGCTACTTGCTCAAAGATCCACAGCCCTATTATTCAATCTTCACTGATGCACAATATTGTAAGTCGAAAAATACTATACTTCACAAGTACGGCAATAAAGTAAAAGTAAGATAATTGTGCATGATATGAAAACACAAATGATTTACAAAAATAAAACAATGGACCAAAAGAGAAAGAAAATAAACATTCAGGGTTCGAACCTATGCCAGACAAAACAATATTTCTAGGTCAATAGTCTAACCGTTTCCGCTATAGAGTCGATCAATAGAACGCATTGGACATTTAGTACTCTAAGGTAATTTTGTTGGTTTAAGTTTGGGTCGCTTATATCAACCCCAAATTTATGCTTGTAAGAAAGGCTTCGTGAAATCCACTTAAAATATTTTATAAGATACTCATGGTTACGGCCAAAGTATTTAAGACAATCTTAAATTTATTTAAGTTATGAGAGCTTTCGTGAAACCGGACCCAGTTCGATCTTGTCTGATTTGGTGAAGATTCCTGTATTACTGTATTTAAGGTTCTGTCTGTCAACCTTGAACGTTCTACTGAGAAAAAGACTCAGTAATGGTAGGTTTTTTGCCGCTCTCCCTCCATTTCTTTGGCCCCATATGTAATTATAAACAACTCTACATCTTTAACCTTTCTAAAAGCAATAATAGAAACGTTGACGATTTTCTCATTTATGTCAGCAAATGGCATAGAACCGGTAATATGCTACTTTTTATACATGGTGAAACAGAAATTGCGCATCGTCCATGTCTAAATACATCATAACCAAGAATTGTGATCAAAGCTAATTCCTGCCATAAATAACACGTGAAATCCCTTCATCTAACTGCAATATACTGTCATAAAAATTTTGTAGCAATGCTTTAGTAATAAAATAAGTGATGCCTTCTTGTTTGACTCACAGATAACAGATCCAAATTTTCCTTACTTTAATATATAGAGAGAAATTTGGATCTGTCACCTGTTGTTTGACTACCTTGAGGATGATGCCTTTTAAAATTGGACAACACAACCCTTTTTATCAACATGGAACTTCTCACCAATTTATAAATTGCGTTGGTAATTTTTTGAACCAGAAATTTGTTGCAAGATGGATTGGACGAAGAGGTTCAGTGGAATTGCCACCAAGATATTAAGATCTACCCTCTTGAAAAATTTTATATGGTAACGTTTAAACTAACTTTTCACTAAATTGTTGGATCATTGTTGATGAAATTACATCCGAAACTGCACCACCGCAGCAACCAAAAAAGTGGGGGGGGGGGGGAGCAATATAAGCCCTCAATATTATGATATGCAGTGCATGTGTGCTGAATGTACACATTGAGGGTACACGACTTTTGGCATACCCTGTACATGTGTGTAATAGTGACTACATGTACTTCGTTTTTCATTCAATTGAGAAAGTAAAAACATATTCTAAATCACTAATTTGAGAGGTATAAGTTATAAGTACATGCATACAAAACGATACATGTCAGTTAATTTTGACCATTAACCTCAAAGAAAAGACAGATATTGATATTTAAGTATAGGACTGTACATAATAAATGTATCATATAAGAACTAAATGCCGGGCGTTTAGATTAATATTTCACTTAATGCGACATGGGCAAGAATAAGACATTGTTCACATTAACGCGACAGGGCCTTTTCATGATGTGCTTATTTCACTACTAAGTGACTGACAAATATGCAGCCTAGCAAGATTCTTCTCTTTTCAGTCCAAAATTTGCATTTCATACATGCATTTTCCCAAAATAATGTATAAAGTGCCAGTACTTTACAAAAGCTGGAAACATATTTAACTATCACCATTTTGCGCTATTCCTCTTACCTCAATAACCCCGATTTTTTCTGACGATGAAGGGCGCTGTGCATTTTTAAACCCCAGTGACAAAGTGGAGAATTCTAACAGTTGCATGTAGAGTGCCTGTAATCTTGACGCAATCGTAAAAGATTGTCGTTTCAATTCAAATGCAGTAGCTTTTCATAAAATGCTTTAATGAGACATTTACCAGTAGCCCTCACACATTTATTCATGTATGCGACGATAAACGTTCATTTTATGGTTTTATAATGAATATTTATACACTTATAATTTTTACGTCTGTATATCTTGTCTTCTATGGTCATGCTTATATAATCAATAATTATGCAGTACCATATGAGCCTATGTTTCCAAGTTATGACTCATCCTGTATCAATCAATTCATCATGGATAATACAGTTACCATGCCTGATGGACAGTATATATCATACTCAAGGCGGCTACTTATTCTCTCTTCTGATATTGAGTTAAACCCAGGACCAACAGAGGACACTCAATTAATATTACAAGCTATATCAGAAATGAAAAATGATATTGGTCATGTAAGATATGAAATTGGTCAGGTTAAATCTGAAGTGGTTGGAATCAAAACCAAACTACAAAATGTCTCAATAGAAGTCAATTCTTTAAAGAGTGATGTGACAACATGTATACAAAACAAAAAGTATTTGATGACAAAATAAATAATATCCATAAACATGTTGAAGGTTTACAAGAGAACTTTGAATGCTTAAATGATGATGTAGCCTGTTTATCAATGCATGATGAGGATTATTATGAACGGTTTAAGCACATTGAAAAACAACTGAATTCCATCGAATCAGAGAGACTAAAGGGGTCATTGAGAATATTTGGTCTATGTGAAATGGAATCCGAAACTAAAACGCTAAAATCTGTTATAAATGATCAAGTGTTAAGTGTTGCAGACGATACTGAAGGATTTAATGAAAGTACTGTTAGTGATGCTCGACGTATTGGCACAATAACAGATGATAAATCTAGGATGGTGATAATCAAATTCAGTAACCCGGATGATAAATTCAAATTGTTTAAATATAGGGAGGTACTTCGTTCTCGTGGAATACGAATATCAAATGATATATCCTATCATCAAAGACAGCAACTGAGAGACCTCAACCAAAGAGGGTATAACGGATACTTTAAAGGTGGCAAACTTGTGTATTATCCAAAGTCACAAAATCAAAAAGTTTCTGGCTCTCGAATATTTAAAAAGGCTGCTAGACCTATGAAACCTACATCTATCAATAATAATGAAAATACACCTATGGATGCTGCTACGAGTGAAGATTTACATGATCTTACTAATATGGCTGATCAAAATGTAGACTAGGGATGTGGCCAAAGTCCATACACAGTTAATACATCAAATTTTATAACATGGAATATTGAAGGTTTACGTAAAAGGATGGCATCAGATGAAATCAAAAACATATTATCAGTTTATGATTTTATTAGTCTACAAGAAACCTGGATCACTAAATCTGATTTAATAGATGATATATTTAATTCATTCACTATGTATAAGTGTAATGCAAAGCCTTCAACTAGAAGGGGTCGACCATTAGGTGGTGTTTTAGTATTGGTGCGTAATACAGTTAACCATCTAGTCAAACAAATTTGTCACAACTTTAACTTTGGAGTAGTTTTAGTGATTGATAAATCCTTATTGAAATCAGAAAAGGATATATTATACATATCTATATACTTTCCACCAGATGGTTCCTCATTCTATGATATTGTAAATGAACAAGCTTTTAACAGTCTCGAGAATATACTTATTGAGAATAATCTTAATGATTTTGAGCTTTTACTAAATGGTGATTTTAATTCTCGCACTGGTAATGACACTGATTCAATTGGAAGCACAAGTAACATATCAGAATTATCTGAATTCTGTGGCATTTTGGATGATGATATAGACATACCTAGATATTCTTCAGATAGAACTGTAAATGGGTATGGACGTCAATTGTTAACTTTCTGTAAGACTTACGGATGTTATATATTAAATGGACGCTTTGGGAAGGATAAAGGTGTTGGAGAATTTACTTTTATAAATCAAATTGGATGCAGTGTTATTGACTACTTTATAGCAACAAAAACACTTCTCAATTATGTATCTAATTTTGAAATTCTTTCTTTTGATGAAAGTTCGCATTTACCAATTGTTCTGTCTTTATATAATACATTAAATGGCGAAACAGAAGTACCAAATATTGAAAATACTTGTTCCTCATTTCATGTATTAGATAAAGATAATTGTAGTAGTTATGTCGAGTCTTTGACTGATAGTATTGTATATGGTAACCTGGGAGAGACTTTAAATAAGATCGATGATGTTTCTATACCTGTTAATGATATTGTTAATGAAATAGAATTGTCTATATTGCAATGTTCTGATAATTATAAACGTAAAAAATCTTCAAGGCGTGGTATTAGATCCCAACCTTGGTTTGATATACAATGCAAGCAAGCTAAACATAAAAGCAAGTGTGCTTTAAAACGCTTTAGAAGTAGTCGCAGTATTAATTCATTACAAGAATACTTGAGACTTAAACATGTATATAAAATATATGTAGAAGTAAGAAGTATGAATACAATAAACAGCTTACTAACAAGTTGGACACTTTGGTAAATAATCCCAAACTTTTCTGGAAAGAGATTCATAAACTTTGTAATAAACCAAGGTGTTACCCAAATATTTCACCAGATACTTGGTTTAATCATTTTAGTAAATTGTTTTCACATGATAATACAGTGAGTGAGGCAGATCATGTTTTATTAGAAGTGCCTAGTCCTAATCATAATTTAGATGATATTGAAGATATTCTTTTTAATGATCCTCTCTCTGAAAATGAAATTTTGGAGTCTATAAAATCTGTAAACATTAATAAAGCCACTGGTGGTGAATTGTTTCCAAATCATATAGTTTATTGCTCTCATGTTTTATTACCCTTGTTTGTTAAATTGTTTAACAGAATATTTGCACAGGGTGAGTTTCCATGTAAATGGGCAGAATCAATTATTGTACCACTTCATAAGAAAGATAGTATCAATGTACCTGATCATTACAGAGGTATTGCTCTTCTAGATGTAATTAGTAAGATGTATATATCAATTTTAACAAAAAGAGTAACAATCTATGTCAATGCCTATGAAAAGATCTCGGAATGTCAGGCTGGATTTAGGTCAGGCTATTCAACACTTGACAATGCTTATGTTTTATATACAATAGTAAATAAATATCTAAACACCAAAGGTAAACCTGTATATGTCGCATTTATAGATTTCCAGAAAGCTTTTGATTCGGTAGATCGAGGCACTTTATTTGAAATTTTAAGAAATAATGGAATCAGTGGTAATTTGTATAATACTATAGCATCTATCTATTCCAAAGTAAAAGCAAGAGTAAAAACACAAACTGGCTACACCGATAGTTTTGAATGTCCAATTGGCTTGCGACAAGGTTGTAGTTTAAGTCCAATTTTATTTTCTTGTTTTATAAATGAACTGTATACTTTGTTATGTAATAATGATATAAGAGGGATACAATTATTTCCAAGTATAGTTGAAATCTTTATACTTATGTTTGCGGATGATATTGGGTTAATATCAGACACGGTTGTTGGACTGCAAAAACAGCTTAATATTTTAAATACTGTTTGCAATTATAATAAATTGCATGTAAATATTGGGAAAACAAAAATCATGGTTTTCAAAAGGGGAGGTCGTATTGCTACACATGAAAAATGGCTTTATGGTAATAACCCAATTTATATTGTAAATGGTTTTACTTATGTTGGTGTGTATTTTACCAATCGTTTGTCCTTGTTCAAGATGTCTGAGGCAATGGCTTTGAAGGGGAAAAAAGTTCTTATGCAATTATTGAATTCTTTTAACAGGCTTAATGTACCTTATACAACTTATTTTAAGATATTTGACTCAAAAGTTTCTTCTGTTTTACTGTACGGTGCAGAGCTATGTGCTTTATTTAACACTAGTTGTTGTAAACAAATACATATATATGCTTGTAAACGTTTTTTAAATGTAAATAATCATGCTTGCAATGATGTGGTCCTTGGAGACACAGGACGACTACCTATGTATATCCATGCCGCCAAGCGATGCATCAAATATTGGTTACGATTAATACGCCTGCCATGCAATAGATACATTCGGCTATGTTATGATATGCAATATTATTTTGGTAGTATTGGCCATACAAATTTGGTTTCTTATGTTCGAAAAAATCTATATGAAAATGGGTATGGATATGTATGGGAAAACCAGACTGTTGTTAATGATAAGTTGTTTTTAAAAGATTATGTCCAGAGACTTACTGACCAGTACAAGCAAAATTGGTTTACAAAGTGTTGTGAAAATAAAAAACTGTCACATTATGTTAATTATAAAAAAACTTATAATACAGAGGAATATGTACTTTATATAAATATTAAAAAATATCGAAAATGTTTAGCTTCATTTAGAAACTCAAGCCATTGTCTCATGATTGAACAAGGTCGACATAATGAAATTCCTAGAGAATATAGAACATGTGTATACTGTGACGCTGATATTGAAGATGAGTTCCATTTTGTTATGGTCTGTCCCTTATATAATCATATACGTCTAAAATTCCTACCTGCCAATTATATCAATACTAAGTCTTTAAATTCATTTTATGCATTAATGTCGTGTTCTAATGTAGACATTGTTCGCAACCTTGCTATTTTTCTTTATCATGCTTTTGAGACAAGAAAATCATTTTTATCTATCTATGATTGACATTAAATTTGCGAACAAAAGTATATTTCATTTGTACGTCAGCTTCACAGTATTATATATATTTGAAATGTCACCATATGTACACTGCTCTAAACTATATTTACTTATGTATTAGTAAATTGTATATATGTTTTTGTGTATGGGCCGGAGGCCATAAATAACACAATAAAGAAACTGAAACATGGAGCCGTAGCTGGAAGATATGCAATTTTACTCCACGCTTGGCCACGATTTTGTTCATGATTTGACTTTAAAACTGATACGTGTATTCACGGCTCATCGCACAGACCCTGGTAAAAACGTAGCGGTCCGTACTGGTACGCTAGAATTCGTGTGAGGCCGTACGATGCTTGGTCGCACAGCGCCCGTATGGTGCCCTTAGGGCTATTTTTATGTTTATGGGACTGTAGTTATTTAGAGTTCTTTAGAAAGATGTAAGAATATAATAAATTTTGTAAATACTTACTTGCAAAACAACTAGAACCATCTGGGTGATATCCAGTATTACATGTACAATAGTAATTGATGCAAGTAGCAAATTGGTCTGAACATTGATCTATGTTATAATTAGCCCAAACCGTTTCAGTACATTTTGTATTCAGACTTTTTCCTAAAATAAGTGACTATTGACAATTATTTGAGTTATATATCATTTTCACCAGCATCTATTTATTTATCATTAACTATCATTTAAAACAAATCAAAAGTTAGGATAAATAACAGTCATGGTATCATTAATCAATGTCACAGATTTGAAATTTACAGTGCTTTATAATTGGATTACTTTAGCTTATTATATTGAATCATAAGAAATATCTCATATACATTATCAATTAAACTGGGTCAGAAAATATTCATAGTCTATGAATATGAATGGTTACTAATGGTTACATGTAAACATAAAGTCACTTACGTATTTTACAGTCACCTCCAGATACACTGTCAGTATTAGTATCATAGTAAGTACTTATACAAACACAAGTTCTTGAAACACATTGAGAATTTGACTTTATACAAGCATCTGCCATTGGACAAACATAGCCCAATCCAACCTCTGTAAATATAAAAAATAACTTAGTAACCATCAATTTATTATAAACTAAAACAATGTAAATTTGAATTAGCTTAATTGAATATGTCAGGACAGATACATACATTTGTGAGGTGAATATCAATGACAAAATTAAACCAACATCATATGACATTTTTTCCACATTATTTAAATAAAACAAAATTTGATACAAGGAATTCAGAATGGTAAAGAAATCACGTATAATGTATAAAGTTTAAATTATAATGATGATTTAAATAGTATCAGTATATATACAATGCACTGTTTTTGAATGATATATCCAGTGTACATGTACTCTGAATTGAGACCAATATTGTTTTAATCTGTAAATAAACAATAATGTTTAAAGTAAATAAATATTCCAATACATAAAATAAAAAATGTTCACGTACTATTAACACATTGTCCACCAGTATTATTGTTACCATTATCATCATAATAGTTACTTGTACATCTACATTTGTAACCATTTCCATCATTCTGACAGGTAGAATATACATCATTACAAGGTTCAGTAACTGATACACCAGTACTTGGATTTGGACACTGAGCCCCTAGAGCAACCTCTACAATACATAAGATAGATATAGAAAAGATACATATATAGTTAATAAGATTAACTACTAGTACTCAATACAAATGTATATAAATAAATATATAAATTTAATTGACATAAAGCTATACAGATGTCACTATCCCTACATGGTACAGAAGGTGATAAGTTAGATGGGCAAGTTGAACCAGTTAATTTCTCTGAAATAGTGTAGAACTCAATACAAATGATACATAATAAAATAAACAACTAGAATTTTTCAAAAGTAATTCAGTAGAAATACTGAGTGAGAAGCCGTTAAATGTTACCAAAAGATAGACATTGGCAAAGTATTATATTGTAACAGAAGACTCGACAATTATAATATATCCAATCATTGATCTAGAATATTACCCTCAGTCATGCAGGAAGAAATTCTCAAGTTATCTGTTAAAAAATACCAATATAAACCCATGGGACTAAAGTTTTATAAATTATACATACTTTGTACACAAGTTCCACCAACATCTGATGTTCCTGTGTCGTCATAGTAAGAATCAATACATTCACATTTTCCTGAGGTACTACATTTTGTATTTCCACCTTTACATGCTGCATTGGATGAACAAGTCTCTCCTAAGTCGACCTCTGAAATATTTATGTATGATTTAATATTTTTTTCTGTGTTTTTTGTCATGTCAATGCTCTATATTGTTTTATATATGGAACCAAAAGTTTTCTCATGAATGACATCTGGTTCCAAACACATACTTTGATAAAAGCAAAAATTACATAGAGATTATAAAAAACATCAATTTGCAATTTGCATATACAAATCACTCGCACTGAAAATGTACCAATAATTGGTTGTCTAAGTTTAAAATAAAATTTCATTTTCAAAGTACCAGGTAAATACATTTAATAAAGTTTAAATCTAATATTCTATTAAATGAACAAAAAATCAATTCAATAAAAACATATGGAACTCTACTAGTCAACATATCATTGTCTTAAGAATACTTATCACAACAAATCTTGAGAACTAAACAGTTTCAAGCTTCTGGTATAATTAAAAAGGATGAAGAAAATTATCTTGAAACTAACTTTCTCAGAAAATTCTGACATCATGGTATAAAACCGAGGCATCAATGTACATTTAAGAAAATGATAAATGTTAGTGGCGAACAATATTACAGTGTTACCGTTTTTAAAACCATTGAGCTATGTAAATCATTTGCCAACTATTTCTTACTTGAAGTGCAAACTCCTTCTTTGTTATAGTAATCACTAGTACATTTACAAATAGAATTTGTACATTCAGCATTAGGATCATTACAAGGTAAAGTGGACGCTACGGTACTGGGACAAGAACCACCTACTGTAATCTCTACAAAACAATGTAACAGTGTAAGAAATGAATGAATTAAATGGAATATGAAGAAGTGAAAATGAGAACATCTTTTTAAATAAATTTATATTTGTTTATCATTGTCTATAGTTGATTGTAACATGACCGTTCTCTCATTAAATGATCACGCAAACAAAGATGAAAAGTTTGATAGTTGTCATCAAAACATTCAAATATTTTACTATGTTTATGTTCTAATTGAAATTACAGCCGTTTAGAAACACTCAATTAAGTATCATATGGTGATGGACACAACTAAACAGCTTTCCTGGATACTTTCCTTTAATAGAAATTGCCATTCACAAGAAGCTCACACGTTTCCTTTCAATGGAGGAAAATAGCATAAAATGTCAATCTAATATACTAGGGAACTGTAAACATTCTCTTACTCTGCCTACAATAAAATAAAATTTGAATGTTTGGTCAGATTACTTTTCACACAGTTCTGTTGTTAATCTCACAACTTCCTTTTTAATCAAGGAAATTTGCATCGGCTTTTTTATTTGAAATTCTATGCTACAATGTAATCACTGTCCTAATACCTCTACTACTTTGTACCACTAAATACAGATAAATATCATTGCTTGAATTTAGTTATAATAAATATGTAAATAACACTGACCAACCCGGGTCGATAGCGCAGTTGGTAGCGCGCCGGGATTTGGAATCTCGTGCCCGAGGAGGTGCGAATTCAAATCCCACCTGGGAAGGTTATACCCTTCCATGAAAATTTGACAATAATGTCGATTTTCTTCCATTGATTAGATAATATTGAGAAGTTTCTGGCCTTGTGGAAGGGTAGGTGAGTACTGTTTATAGACAATGGTCCAGGAAAGCTAGGTTAGGTATGCTGGACGCCGTAAAATGAGCTAAATTGTGTTGATACGGCGTTAACTCCAATAAATAAATAAATAAACAAATAAAAAGTAAGTCTTTCTGATATTTTTCAGAATATATCTTAATCATCAGAATTTAACAGCTTCTTTCTTTAATATTCATTTTACATAAAAGAAGTTCGGGTAATTGTTGTTATAAAAATAATAGTCACAGTCAAAAAGTCTTAATTTGCAAGACACAATAAAATTCAATTGGTAAACAAGCTGCCAAGATTAAACGAATAAAAAAAAGGTTCTTACTAGATTTACACTCTCCATTGTCGTTAAAGAATCCATCTTTGCATTCACATATATACCTGTTACTTGTACTACTACATATAGCATTAGAATCAAGACAAGGTAATGTTGATATTACGTTACTGGGACAATTTTGACCTACGTTTACCTCTAAAAAGTCAAAATATTGAGTAAGTGAAAATAAAAAGAACACAATTACATAAAATGAAATCGCTTTACACCACATGGGACTATGGGAGGAAGCAATATGCAAAGTATTAGGCTGCTGCATGTTATAGTTGCTGAGAAAACTGCGACGGAAATTTTGTAACGGACGGACGGACGGATGGACGGACGGACGGACGCACGGACAAGGGTAAAACAGTATACCCCCCTCTTCTTCGAAGCGGGGGTATAACAACACAAAGGGAGTCAGAACTATTTCAAAATATAAGTCCTTATAACTGACTTAAAATATTTTTTCTACAATATCCATCCTTTATTCCACATGCCATGCCATTAACAGAACTAACAAGGGGCATGAAACTCACTACAATTAACATTATCTTGTTTGTTCCAACCAAGATAAACATAAAGAATTGCCCGTTGCAAATAGGTTTGGCAAAAATACCCCATATAACAAAAAAGAACATAGAACAAAAACAGTAAATAATTTGAAAGTAGAATACTGACATATAAATTTTCATATCATAGAACAGAACGGAACATACATTTATTCACAAAAACTATACAGTTTCTAGTAATTAACAATTATAAGAATACAATGATTACATCACAATCAAAACGATCATAACATAAATAGACAACATCATAAAATTATAGTGCGTACAAAAAACAAAACACTGTTTATAATAACAATACAATGAACTAACCCACGAAGAGGTATGCCCAGGATGATTTATTTTACTTGTGTCTTAGTTGTTGGTGTAACGGAAAGCGTTCTACTATAGCAAGCATGATTTACCAAGTGGTGGTGCTTTATCAACTGTCTTAATTTTGTTGAAATGAATAACACAAATTTTATTTTCATTACTGCCTTACCCTGAAATGAATTGTCTCATTTTAAATGTTTACCAAAACACGTTTTGTTTTTTGTACACACTTTACACTGACATGACAGAATTACAATATTACAATGACATGACAAAATTGCAAGATTATATGATGACAATAACAAACATGGAGACATAAAATCAGATAAATGTCTGATAATACTACATGATAATCAAAAGACAAAAACATAATATCATAACATTACATTACACATGTTTTAATGAATTTGGACATGTTTAGGTTACTTATCATTTTGAGACAATGACGCCTAGATATCTTGTGCAAATATTAGATGCTTAGTAAGTAAACAAGTATCTTTAGCATATCACATGACATTTTTGTTTTTGTGTATGTACTAAGTAAAGCTAAACTTTCCCATGTGCTTGAGCCTTCTACTGAGGAACTACCCTATACACGGAGAAAAACCCTCCCAGAAATGTATCAGCTGATGCATTCAAAAATGAATATAGAAAATTAATTATGATAAAAAATCGGGACATTATATTTGCCTGTGAACTCTTATTATGAAAACTATTCATATTCAGTATTTTTTGATAGACATATTTTTGGTGCTTATGAGAGAAAGAGGGAATGGAGAAGTGAGGTTAACTCAGGTCATATTATTTTCATTTATTTTCAAACCAGATTCTATAGTTTGTTACATAGAAAAGAGATGAACCCATTCTATTTCATAATATTAACAACAAAATATCAAATATATTCCGTTAATCTTACCACAGATGATAAAAAAATACCAGTATTATTAATATATTCAGAGATGAAAGTACTTATCATTATACCAGTTCTAAAATAGTACTGATCTAGATACATATCTACATGTAGATAATAAAACTAAGTATAGTGTAATATAAAAGTCAGTATAACAATATATACAATCATAAAAGTCCCCATATAAGATTATACAATACTGATATATTTAGTAAAGTGAAATAAAATAAAATAGCACAGGGCTCATCATTTTTTTAAAACAAGATTGCCAAATTGAACAACCAGCTAAATGATTTACTTGCCCAATTCAAATGTCCATTGGCAGTAACCGGACGACTTTTAATGTCGAGCCCTAATAGCATGTGGTATATAAATACTCAAGTATATTAAGTAAATGGTTCAAATAAGTTCTTTAATTACAGTCAAGATAACTTTCTAAGACTAACGAAACACAAGCCAAATTGTAAATTCTCAAGAAGGCCAGGCAGAAATGGCCTGTGTGAAAGTGACTCAAGACATCCATTCAATTTCTCAGATTTTTACATAAAAAAATGCGGTGAGTATAATTATATATAGGAATAAAGAATTCTCAGTAAAAATAAATTTCTGATATAGACTTGTTTTCAAAATATTCAAAGAATAGTTGTTGTCAATGTACCATAATTAAATTGTGTGCAAACATGTCATATATTAGCTATTAACACACTTCAACTTTAAAGGTAAAATACAATCTTACAACTTAAGACACATTCAAAACAACTTAAATCAGGACAAATAAAGCTAACAACGAAGTTACAAAGATTAGTTGTGCCACAAAAAATTGAGAGCTGAAAATTTAATGCCATGGTCAAAATATATAGAAATATACAATAGAGTAGCATACTACAGCAAGTATTCATATTTTAATGATGTCTCCAAAAACATTACAGCATATTACACATGTAATATATAAATAATCTTATAAAAAATAACAAAGATAAATATAAATTACATCAGAAAACTGAACAAAGTTTTTACAATACAGATTGGTTCACACATTTATCATTCCAAAGTTTAAAATGTTTCACTACGAACGTAAAGTTGGCAGACTCAGCAGACACAGCAGACACAGCAGAAGGAACGATCATTTTGCTGTGTCTGCTGGCAGATGGATTAATCTACAGCAGACGGATCATTCCTTCTGCTGTGTCTGCTGGCAGAAGGATACATCTACAGCAGAATGATCAATCTTTCTGCTAGGTCTGCTGGCAGAAGGTTGAGTTATAACAGAAAGATGTGTTTGCTGGCAGAAGGATTTAACAACAACAGAATCAATCTTTCTGCTGCGTCTGTTGGTAGAAGAATTGAATTATAACAGAGGGATAAATCCTTCTGCTGGGTTTGTAAGAACAAACAGACACATCTTTCTGTTATAATTAAATCCTTCTGCCAACAGACCCAGCAGAAATATTGATCCTTCTGCTGTAGATGTATCCTTCTGCCAGCAGACACAGCAGAAAAATTTATCCTTCTGCTGTAGATTAATCCTTCTGCCAGCAGACACAGCAGAAGGATCGTTCCTTCTGCTGTGTCTGCTGAGTCTGCCAACTTTACGTTCATTGTTTCACTACATTGAGAACGTTTAAGTGAAAGTTCATACAAATGTCATTCTTTCAGTATTCTAAACACTATTATTGTTTATTGTCTCATTTGTAAAATAAAAAGTCACACAGAAGTTTCCTTAGGTTCTAGATAACATTCCTAGTGTTAACAAAAGTATCAAGTATTATAGATACTATCTACTAACACACAATTTTCGAGTAGTGATTTGACACATTTGCGATTATAATGTGAATTTAAAACTCAATATTTCTTAGTTTTTTCTATTATACAGTAACATATGTTACTCAAGTTTGCATTCAAAATTCACTGAATATAAATCGATATTTCCTAAACAAGTTGTTCTTGCTATTATGATTGTGCAATCATTATTGTAGAGTTAATCGGACAATGATAATAATAACTGGTCCAAAATAATAAGTCATCTTTTCATATAGATCTTTTTTTCTATTCACCAGAACACTCTGATGAACATGTATATAGAGTATCCGATTATCTCATAATGAAGACATATAAGTTATTAATTATCAATAAAATTTTAACACAAAAATCAATAAATCACATTGTACTTACTGACAACACATGCCATATTGTTCCAGTAATATCCACTTCTACATTGACAAGTTCCACTGCTACATTCTTGATTATCACCAGTACAAGTACTACCTCCAGAACAATCACCTCTATATGCTAAGTCTTATAGATAAAGAAAGCACTAAAACATTAATTATTGACTATTATCAGGCATTCTTAATTTTACATTTTATATAAAAATCTTGACATCCAATACATTCAAGTAAACTTTAGAGGTAAAAGATTAACTAAAAACATACTCGTAAAATTTCATTTAAGTGCACTTCAGAATAAGAGAAAAAAGAAAATTATATTTTAAAAGTTAAACTAAAGTAAAATCTATAAACCACAGGGTCCTTACTGACAAAACATGCAGCATTGTTCCAGTTATATCCACTTTAAAGAAAACAATAATATAGTTTTTTTCTTTTATAAGGCTTTTTAAATTATACTATTAAGTCTTTTACTTTAAAAAACTTGACAATGCTGTGATCTAAGTCAACTTTACAGGTATAAAATTAGCTAGAATCATAATATATTTTATTTAATCGAACTTCAGAATGAAAGAAAAAAGAAAACTACAATTCAAAAGATAAACAGAAGTAAAATCAATATACAACAATTAACTTACTGTTTGCAACACAAGCACTAATGTCCCAGTTATATCCACTAGAACATTGACAAGTTCCACCGCTACATTCTGTATTATCACCAGTACAAATACCACCTCCAGAACAATCATCTCCATATCCTATGTCTTATAAATTAAAATAAGAAAACTGTTTTTAATGATATCAATTCAGACAGTTTACAAAATATTTCAATTACATTTATAACAAACAATGTGTGTCAATAAAGTATACCACCAGAGGTTCCAATTTGTCATTCAACATACAGTTTTTGAAATGGCAATATTTTCAAAAAATTTAGAAGTTCCGAAATATCAAGTTTTAAAAGACTTTATCAAGCCATTCAACAGTAAAGGAAAAAGTTTGTACAGTATATATATTACCTTGACCTTTGACTTAGGTACCTGACAATAATTAGAGATATGCAAGTCAAAACTTCATGTCAAATCATACTGTCACTGAGTTAATCAGATATTGGACAATCCATGATTAAATGTGTATGATGTCCTTAATCACCGATACTGTTACATTGTAGATATGATTTTTTACCAGTCAATGTAGGCATATGAACCATTTTTTTCAAGGGAAACTGGATAATCAAACTCTCATGGAACTGTGTTACATGTAGAACTCTCACAGGCCAATCCAGCAACAAAGGTTTGAATCTTCACCTCAAAATAGCATAATTATTCTTTCATGAAATTACGACAATGATGTGAATCTATCTCTGTATAGGAAGAATAAGTTGACTGAACATTACTTTTTTGGAAACTGTTGAGCAACTACTGGTTAAAAAGAATAAAAAGAATACAAGGAAAATGGTAATTTTGGCCAACATACATTACCACATAAAATGTAAGTATATAAATTGAGAAATGTTCAAAGTAAATAAACAAAATATCTTAATTCAAAGTTAAAATAAAATCAAAACATCACATTGTACATACTGTAAAGACAAACTCCATTGTTCCAGTAATATCCACTAATACATTTACAAGTTCCACCACTGCATCCTGTATTATCACCAGCACAAACATCACTTCCTGAACAGAC
Organism: Mactra quadrangularis; assembly: GCA_025267735.1. Classification (NCBI taxonomy): domain Eukaryota; kingdom Metazoa; phylum Mollusca; class Bivalvia; order Venerida; family Mactridae; genus Mactra; species Mactra quadrangularis. Next base: position 31,382,989 of record CM046309.1, on the reverse strand, counting down.
ATCTCCATACACTATGTCTTTAAAGTAAAATGATAAAATTACTTTTTCCAATATTTTCAACCCAGAAGACTAATAAATTTTACTTCAAATCCAAGTCTCTGGTTGGTTTCAATGTCAAATCGAGATTCATAATCATTTTTACAAAACAATCTGCTATCATGTTGATTTATCTCCAATTATTGAGAAACATTAAGCAAGTACAAGTAAAAAGGAAATACCTCGAGGCTGACAAAACCTGGCAGTTTTATAATATGTGATTAAGTCCCTGATAGGTATCTCAGAAAAAGTTGTAGCAGTCTAAAATCCAATTTTTTTCCACATACAAACAAAGTTCACCATAATTTTACATTAATGCATTTATGATAAAGATATAACATATTATTCATACTTTAGAAGTTAAACAAAGTCAATATGTAACACCATGCGTTATCACCAACACAAGTTTCACACGTGTAACAATACCTCCATATAATATGTCTTATAAACAAAGATAACAATAATATTATTAAATTTTCATGACTATCAGCACTGACAAATATACTCGGCGTCAATGAAAACTTACCACCCTACCAACCCTTACTTTATGATATTAGAATTGAAGTGCAGTAAAAATTTAACGTAGACACATTTTGGCATACACATGTAGTCATTGCTGCCAAAATAATCTAAAATTGATTTACGATGTTCGAGTCCCGGACTGCACGTGCAAAATAAGATTTTTCTGTAAGGACGACATGTATCCAGTAGTTTGTGTAAATCATTTGTCTCTAACGATAGTTAGTCGGAGGGTTAAGAAAAAACCCTCGTATTTTCAACTATTTCTATTCAAATGCCACGTTTAGGAGACACTCAAACGTCACCAAGTGCTCGGCATTGCTTATGCCTGGCTTTCATTTCGTGAGATTGCTCGTCGCATGGGCTTCTCCCATCAGACAATCATGAATATGGTAAGTAGACATGAACAGACAGTCTCAGTGAGAGGTAGGTCTCGTCTAGGTCGTGAAAAGTGACGCCAGGACGTACCGATCGTCAAAATATTCTGCTGCACGCTGGGGGGGGGGGGTGATAGTGTCATGGAGTGGGAAGACGTTTCTTGGAGGCACAACACCTCACTTATTGTATTACCTGGAACACTTTCTGCTCATCGTTACATTGACAATGTTCTGAGGCCAGTAGTTCTTTCTTTTATTCAGACTGACGCTGACGTCAACAATCTCCAGCAAGACAATGCACGGCCCCACTCGTCTAACGTTACTCACGATTTTCTGCAGGATAATAATGTCCGCACATCGCCTGACCAGCATTCAGTCCCGACTTAAACCCTATAATGCATCTTTGGGACCAACTTGACCGAAGGGTTGATGACGGTTGACGACACGTCATTATTTGCAGTAACGTGTACAAGCACTGACTGAGGATTTGGATGCAATACTAGAGTACAGAATCCTGCGTCTGATACGGAGTATGAGACATAGATGTCAAGCTGAACTTGATGCAGAGTGAGGACATACCGTCTACTGAGGTCCGTAACTTTCTTTTTCGAGGTGGTCTTGGTTTGCGGAGTAGATCCGTTTATGCTTAGTTTCTGTACTTGCAAAGAAAAAATCCTTTTTTTCTAATATATAATTTAAAATCATGTAAATTTTCATATTTGTAAGTGATTTCATTTTTTTTAAAATTAGGTTCTAGTAAGTGGTAAGTTTTCATTGATGCATAGTATAATATAATTCAAATTATGACAAGAAACACTGAGTTTCAATCTCAAGCTAAGTTCAATATTTGACTACAAAAGAGAATCTGTCCTACAAATGAGACCATATTAAAGAAGCCATCATATTTCAGGTGAAAAGAATGCATGCTCAAATATCACAGTTGTGTTCTATTTGCCAGAAATTCATAATCAACATTTGCCTCAAAATTAAAAAAGAGCAAGAAAATTCCTGAACTTAAAAGTTAAGCAACTTAAAAATATTTAAATGTACTTACTGATAACACATGCAGAAATTTTTTCGTAATATCCACTAGAACATTGACAAGTTCCACCATTACATACTGTATTATCACCAGCACAAACATCACCTGGTAAACAGTGTCCTCTTATTGCTATTTCTTTTAAAGCAAGAAAAAATATTTTTATGTTATCAACCACCAAGATTAGTATAATTTACACAAGAACTATCACTTTAAGTGATTTATAATCGCATATTGAAGATTGATACTAGAACTTGTAAACTAAGAATGGGTGGTAACACAATAAACAAGTATAATTTCATATCTAATAATATTACACAATAAAGGAACGATTACCTACTGAACAGTTTATAATATATTTCTTCTATGAGTCAGACCAAATCTTCATGCAAAGTTTAAAATGAAAAAGTTGACAATATTTAGATAATATCACACCAGTCATATCATACTTGGAGATACTTAAATGATTTTACCGCCATAATAATGGAAGGTTTCCCCAACAGTATATACTAACGCTAGTCAGATATTTTTCTCCTCCTATTTAAGAATTGTACAAATCATTTGTAGGAGAAACTTTCTAAAAAAAGTCTAACTAACTAAAACATACATACTATCTTTACAATAACCATTAGAATCATAATGTGTTTCTGTATTACATGTGCATACAAGTGTATCACTAGTACATACAGCTTTAATATCATGACAATCTAAGTATGATGCACAAATATAGCCAAGTCCTGTAAAAGACACAATATGTAACAATTAAAACCATACAACTGGGTTTTACACATAATTATGATTTCATAATGATGTCCGTTATCCATACACTTTTTTCTTGGTCTCCAAGCCACATGGTGGTAGATAGATTTCAACAAATATTTCATTTGAAGACATTGTTTATAGCCATCGTGTTGTGAATGCAACTTATAATATTTTTTATTATATATACAATTTTGTTTTACCGTTTATTCATAGGTTTCACATAATAAATTAAGGAATAATACATTAAAATTTTCAAACAATACTGTATGACTTACCAGCTAAGCAGTTAGGACCACTTGGAGAGTAACCAGTGTTACATTTACATGTTGAATCGCAATATTGGTATTTACCAGTGCAATCTATATTATAATTACAAACCTCTCCCAAAGCAGCTCCATTACATCCCAAAAAGTAAACACTGGACAGTACCTGAAAGTAAGAATAAATGTTTAACTTTACTTTAACATTGACTTAATAAACTATCTCCTATATCTCATTTTCTATTGATACAGACGGTCTTGGTCAAGCTTGAATATTTTAGATCAATTTAAGCATGTTCCCAACAGCTTGATAGTATAAATGTTAAAAGGTATTATATGAGACGTTCCGAATGACCATTTTGATAAACAAACCGACTATCCAACACATAACGTTTATTCCAGTATAACTCTTGATTTAGTTTCTACTTCTGGTCGTCAAGTAATTTATCACCGTATCAATATGAGACATGACCACTCTAATTAACCAACCAGCAATCTACCAGCTATGGTGATTCCAGTATATAACTATTGGTTTAGCATTGTATTTATGTATTTATCTCTTTTCATTACGAACTTAATAATAAGCTAATTGTAGAACAGTACAATTCTTGCTTAATGAATCTGGAAGCGTCCCTAGTTGATTTCGTCACAAGACATAATAAATACAACAATGGTGTGCTTGAGGAACAGAAACCTGAACTTATTAATCATTTTGCTAAGTACGGGCATCACATTTCTATCCAAAGTTTTGGTGAAATCGAAATTTCTTTAGTTACTCTTTGTTCAGTTGATGCTTTGGTTTCACATAATGATCAAAAGAAAACTTGGTCAACGTTTCGATCTTAAAAATTACAATACGACATGTTAAAAACGTTATGTTGTTAAACAACCTATATGTTGCTCTCTAATCACTTCTTAAATGTATATTCTATAACATTTTTCCTCAAATCTTTGAATCCACATCAGAACAAGTACGTGAAGACAGCAGTAACATCAGTACACCAGTAAATCCTTACTGATAGAATTTTCACCAGTACACCAGTAAACCATTACTGATATTTTTTTCATTAGTACACAAGTAAGACCTTAATGATAGAATTTTCACCAGTACAGCAGCAAACCCTTACTGATAGAATTTTCATCAGTAAACCATTAGTGTGTTAAGTGATAATGAATTAATGAGAGTAAAGGTAAAAGCATGAAATCACACATTTACTGACAATAAACAGGCAGACATAGGATGTTTGTGAGTTGACTGAGAAGTTGAATGTTTGAATTATCTAAGATCCAAATTAAAAGTACAGATAGAGCCAATTTATAATGTAAATATTTGCAGCGGATATGTTTAAAAATCAATAATATCATATATGCAAATATAGAAATAGAATGAAGGAACACATTAAGTGATCCAAGTACTTGGAGAAATATATATAATATTATTGTTGGGTTTGTATCAATGATTTTTTTACAAAAATTGTCCTACGCAATCACAAGTTACTGCTGGTATTTGTGACACTTGTGACACTATGACAAAGAAATATTCCATAAAATACCCATTTTCAAAAAGCTGAATGAACAAATTTTCATTTGATACATGTACATAATACTGCTACAAGTTTGTGTAAGTTTATAACACTGGATGAGTGTTAATACAAACATTAATCTAAGGGATGCCTTTTTTCGTAAAGAGTTGGCACAAGTCGACTCATAAAGAGTTCGTGTATATCAGAATGAGAGGCTATTTTATAGATTTTCGCAAGAAAATATAAATCAAATTTAAACCTTAAAAAATTTAAACTTTAAACCCGAAGACGTTTATTGTCAGGAAATTTTTATCCTAAAATATAGAACTATTTTATGTCCTTTGGCTTAGTGAACACCCACAATAAATCAATACGCCAGAACAAAAAGGTTACGGTTTAGCGCTACCAAGTACGATTCTATATTAATCACATTTTGAGAATTTTTGTATCTATTTTTCACTGAAACCAATTACAAAGACCCTTGAAAATCTTTAAAATCTTACGATCAGATGTTTTAAGGCCAAGAAAGACATATTAAACTCAAAAGACCTATAGTTTTTTGTCCACTGAAAAAGCTTAATGCATTAACACAATTTCTTTACATGTTTAAGCTTAGAGTGGTCGTTTTTTGCAATTTCAGTTGAAATTTATAAAGAGTTTTTTTATACATTTTCACAAGGTTTCTTAGCTCAATTTGTCAGTACCTGTGTCCAAAACACATCATTTAAGACCAATAAAGACATTTAGCTGAAATATCTTTTTTTTGTCTATCGAAAACATTTAATATATATGAACAAAAACTCTTTACGGTTTGAACTTCAAAGCGGGCGTTTTTTGCAATTTCATTTAAAATTTGTAAAGAGTTTTTTATACATCTTCATTAAGTTCCTAGGCAAATTTATTTAGTACCCGTGTATCAAACACATAATTCAAGGCCCAGAAATACATTAAACTCATGGATCTAAAGTGTTTTGTACACTGAAAAGACATGAACACAAACTCTTTACAGATTTAACCTTACAGTGGTAGTTTTTTGCCATTTCAGTGTAAATTTGTAAAGAGTTTTTTAAGCATCTTCATTTTTATACATTTTCGTTTGTTCAGATTTTTATGTAAAACCTCTATTTTTAGTGCCCGTGTCTAAAACACATAATTTAAGGCCCACAAGGACGGAGATCTTGTCCACTGAAATAACTATCGACATGAACAAAAACTCTTTAAGATTTAACCTAAAAGGGGTTGTTTTTTGCAATTTTTGTTGAATTTTGTATTGAATGTATGCACACATCTAGTTTGGGTACTTATTATATATAGATATTCATCTAGAAAGATTGTTTTATTAACTGAGTTCCCTAATTATGTCATTTTATGCCATTCGAAAACTCTTTACCGATTTTACTAGATATATTGCAGATTTGCTATTTTCCTTTCCAGTTTGTAAAGAGGTTTTATATACACTTTATTCAAGCTCATTATTCTAATATTTATCGTTTTATAGAACCTGAGTTCCATAATTATTCTATTTTATGCAAAACGAAATCTCTATACCAATTTTACTAAAATATTGCAGATTTGCAATTTTCCGTTCAAGTTCGTAATGAGTTTTTGTATACACTGCATTCGGGGTCTTTATTCTGATTTTTATACTTAAAACTTTATTTAATACCTGTGTACCATTCATATCAATTTTTTCGACCTAGAAAGACTTAAAACTCCAAAGATTAAACATATTTGTTAGATATTAATTTCTATGCAGTCCTTTCAAACACAATATCTGTGCGATTTTGTAGCGAGCTTTTGCATGCGTTTCAACGTTGCTCACGAAACAAAACATATTTTGATTGTTTAGTTTTTGGGTCTTCTGAGTCCCTTGATATTAGTAGACCACATAAACAGGGGCCCACCAGGGCTTTAACTGAATGACCACCCGAAAAAAACGTTTTATCATTTTGCTAGGTCTGTCTATAGCATGTAGAGTTCATGTATATGTGTAAAAAGTAGACAGATTGTAGGCGGAGCTTAATGCCGGACTATTTGCATTTCTTCAACTCTTTACCAGTCTTCTTGGACCGACTCATTACGAAATAACGCATCCCTTACAGGCGCGTAGCTACCAGTACGCAGATTACGCAGCTGCGTACACATTGGTCTAGTAAATCGTGAAAATACAAACGCCAAAAATGTAATAAAATCTTAGGAGGGGGTAGGGGTGAGAGAAACAAAACTGCTGGATCGTTATTTTACTAACCTTATGTCAAGTTGCGTTTTAATGGGACTTGCGATGCCTTTTGGAAGTCGAATTTACGGTTTAAATTCGTTGTTTGTCTTTGACTCCAGTCTATTTATTTCTTTAAACGCTGGTTGAAATTGAATGATAATTGGTATGAATGTTGTCTTCCTATATTGGTGTCGGGAATGAATTATCAGGGTGGAGAATCAAAACCAGTTCGTATCACTCAAAACGTAAACAAACGGACGCCATTTTGGAAAAATTCAGGTAATTTTTCTAATTTACTCCTTTATTCGTCCACTAATGAAAAAACGAAAATTACTATAACACGCTACTCATTTTTCCGCTTCTAGTGATGTATATTACCTACAGATTCAATTAGAATTTCAACAAGTTATCCCGGACATTGGAATCGAAGTGAGCAAAAATTGGATTGTATTTGACGGATGCGAACTGGTTCAAATTCATACTTTAGCCTAGTTTATCACAAAAAAGCATTTATTCTCGTTTAAATTGTTATGTATAACCCACGGAACAAGTATGTAGTCTTGTAGTAAAGTATCAACTCCTCCAGATATAGTTTGGACATAAAAATAGAATTTTTGAAGAATGATGCGAACCGGTTCAGATTATTACAATGATACGAACCGGTTATGATTTATGATATTTTACTTTTATACTTCATTTGCATACGTTCTTTGTCGATGTCTGTTTCACGGCATTAATATTAAAAACAAAACGTCATTCTGTACACAAACGGTCTTACTGACCTTTGTACGGAGACGCCGAGCATTATGGGTAAAACTGTTTATTTACCTAAAAACACGTGGCAATGTTTACATTCTAGTAATTTCCCCCAACAAGTATACTCAACAAATAAGAGTATGTATTTTGTGTCTACTCAATAAAATTTTACTATCCAACCAGCTTTCCTCATTAAATGAAACTTTTTAACCAGTAATTAAATCTCGTAACGTGTTTACATCTGTCATTCTTTACACAGACATTTGAAATCGAAAGTAGAATACACAGTTTAACTATGCATCTGTACCTTTCGATGTTTAAATGTACTTTGAATACATGGATTTATATTCCTGTAGCTATAATTGATAATTTATTTTAAATTTTAACAATGATTTTGTCAAAAACCGAAAAAATCCAAAGATTTTGTCTTCATGCGCCGCACTTTATTCTGTTGCGTACTAAAACGCCGAAATCTGGGAAGGTTGTGCGGGTTAGTATACGGGTGATATCTTCACCATCTATTTATAGAATGCATTGTGGTTCATTTAAATGTCGAACAGTATTGTACCATAATTATTATAGGACCAAAATACACATGTTTTCCCTTTCTCGACCGACGACCAAAAAACCCGCCCACTCAAAAGTTTTTATTGCCGAAATCAGGATTTTTTTTCAATCCAATCTGGATGTAGGACTTTTAAAAACGACTTTTTTCCGACCCGGCGTTCAAGCAGTGATTCATTTTGCCGTGCGCCCTGCGTTAAAGACGCAAACTTTGAACCGCGGACATGCGTCAATTGATAAATGATAACGAGTTGGCAGTTAATTTATACATAGAAGGTTAGGTGATAATTAGCACCGAGTAATGACTGTTTTAGTAAAATTTGTCGTGATTTTGACATTTTTTTTATATTTATGAATATCCATAAAATATCGTAATATTTACGGGCATATAATTTTTTTATCCGAGTAAGAACAAAGCTCTAATAATGTCATTAAAATCAATTTAATGTGAGTCGGTTCTGTGTCCCTTCGAACTTATTGTTAATGTATATCAACTTCTTTGATGATAACCGCCGACCTTAATTATATAATGATGGACGGTGTCTTTTTTATTGATTTGAGAGCTGTGTGGTCGGTTGTAAGTGAATGAATTCATATTTATTGATAATTGATAGTATGATTATGGGCCGTTGCACCGTAACTTTAAGCCTGTTTCACCACAAAGAGTGAAATTATGCGATCCTAACAAATTCGATTTCGCCGTGAAAAAAAAAAACGGCCGTAAGCTATTTCTTTTCGATTCTGGCAAAGAAATCGGCCGCGAGATTTTGTCTTTTCGCCGAAAAATCGGCCGATCATCTCGATTTCGCCGGATAAATCGGCTGATTTTTTCAGATTTTGCTCAGATTTTTTTAATGCGCGTTATACCCGTTAAATTAAAGTAAACCTCAGCTGAAAACTACGTCCAAGCGATACAGCGTTCTGCAGTATGACATGAAAGGTTGCTATCGAATATTACGAATTTTACAGTACATGTATATTATAAATGTTTGTGGCTAATATTTTAATAGAAATTTAAACCCACATCATTTTATGATGATTTAGTAATATGTATATAATTGATCAAACCATTTACTTGACTATAAAAATAAATGGCATCGTGAAATTTAACTTATGTCCATAATAATTATGTATACGTGGCCGATCGTAATAATTTGTACTGTGGCGTGTGTAAAACAATTCGAAATTAATCGAAGTTAATTAATGTATATAGAAATAAAAATGTGTAATCATTTAATAACATCAGTTAATGATGCTCTAAAGATATGCAAAATATTCAAATTACGTTAAAAATTGTAGGATTTTGCCTCAAACATTACATGGTGTCATGAATATTTATCCCATTGTCTAGCATTCTGTTGATGCCTTGATAATTTTGATTCAGCGTTTATACCTTTGAACAGAGCTGACTAAGAAAATTAGTGATGACATCCAGTCAAATTTGAACAATTAGCATAATATGCAAATTTGGTCCGCCATACTCGAAATTCCGTTTTTGGCTAATAATACGATAACCAATCATGATAAGATTTTAAAATATGTGTCTGCACCCATGTTTATAGGGTCTAGCTATCATATGATACCACATTCAGCATGATCAGATGATTTGCATATGCAAATGTATGCAAATAAGGTTTTTCAAATGAACTGTTTTTCAAGTGAATTTATTTTGTTCAAATTTAAGTACTTCAAAAAGGACATTTTCCAGGAAATATTATTGAATCAAGTAATCTTTCAATTGCGACCCAGTTCATGATCAGTTGGATTTCAATGTCCAGAATGTCCACATTATGAGACCATTCATATACCACACCCAATCAATGTATTAATATAAAATGAATGTTTATAATGTGTTACTTATTACCATGTGGCCTACGCACATAGGTGCTTTCAGCTCAATATAACATTTTAAAGTGGTGTGCCTTTACGCCAGAACCAAAAAAAGGAAGAACAATAAATTGATTTGAATAGTACATCGTAAAATTGATTGTAAAATTAAAGCTACTGAATTAAATAGCGTTTCCTTATCATAAAAAACATCCTGCCATTGGCATACTTTGAGCATCTATTTAATTGATATACATGTACTTCATGGCAATAGTAGTAGCTGGAAAGTCTTACTTATATTTGTGCAGATTTGACCTCTCAACATTGTTTATTGTGAAAAGAAATTCATGAAACTACATGTGTCAACTTTATTCATTTGCTCATCGTTTCCACTAATTAATTTACCAAAGATTAGATAGAACGTTCTAGACCTGTATATAAATATATAATAGCAATGCCAACATTAAGGAATGTCGTATACATAAATCTATTGCTAGCATGTTTAATAATATTTGTTGCTTTTCAACTTTTCAGAATCATATTATATGACAATGAGACCTTGCATGCATGTTTGATAACTAGATTTTGTATGAATGTTTATAGCATAGTTGGTTATTGCAAGGTGAGCAGGAATCTCAATTCTGTAACGCCATGATAATCAGACTTACCGGGTATTTTGGACTATCACGGAAGGTCATGATCTGCAAGAATCGAATTGGGATATCCAAATTCGGAGTGTGCTGTACATAGTCATGGCGACACACTATTATTTTGTCTATGTATGGCTAAATTTTCGACTTTAATTCGACTAAAAGTCGTTTTGCATAGTATGTTCTTACAATCATTTGAATGCATCCTTACTTATCTTCATCATTATATCAAAAAATTGATTACAGAACATATTTTTAGTAGGGACAATAAGTCATTGGAAAAATTACTGGCACAAAAACAATATTCTTTACAATCTAATGACCGTAAGGACAACGTATCTTAATTATCTAAAATTTATAATAGTAAGCAATGCATGTTCTTAGTTTATATAGAGTACCTTAGTTCTATACACTGACTTTAACTTAGATAGAAACAAGGAATATCACTTTACTTTATGCACTTAATTTGCATTACTATACATATCCAAAACATCTCTTTATTATAATATTAGTATAAGTTCTCCGACATAAAACGAAACAAACTAATGCCATAGAAGCATATATATAGGTAAATACATACTGTTTATGTTTGTCATATATGGTTATTGAGATATTATGATTTTTTTCAAGTGTGTCGTCACTTTAAATATACTAACTAAATGCTTTGTCTTTAATTATTTGTAAATTATCGTTAATCTGTTTATAACAACTCGAAATTTGGTACATGATCTTTATTTTACATAGTGAAAGACCAAATTTGCATACATCTGCATTTGCAAATCATCTCTGATAATGCTTAAGGTCGTATCATATGATAGCTAGACCCTACAAACATAGATGCAGACATATATGTTAAATTTTTATCATGATTGGTAGTTGTGTTATTAGCGAAAAACGGAATTTCGGTAATGGCGGACTAAATTTGCATATTATACTAATTGCTCATGGATGACAGGGTGTCCTAACTAAATTACTCAGTCAGCTCTGTCCAAAAAACTGAATCAAAATTATCCAGACCTCCACCGAATGCTAGACAACGGCATAAATATACATGACATTATGTAATGTTTGAGGCAAAATCCTACAAGTTTTTACGTAATTTGAATATTTTGCATATCTTAATAGTATTATTAACTGATTTAATGCTATTATTTGATATATTTATATTTAATATATACAAAAGTGCATAACATAAACATAATTTACTCAAAATATCAATGTAAAAACTGCAGACGTTGATTTGTATAGCAAAACCGAATATTGAATTTCGTAAAATACCTAATTTGCATAAATTTGCATATTTAAATGATCTGATCAAGCTGATATTAGTATCATTTGATAGATAGACCCTGAAAACATGGGTATGGATACATATTTTAATTTTGTATCTAAGTTGGTTATTGAGTTATTAGCGAAAAACGGAATTTCTATAATGGCGGACTTAATTTGCATATTATGCAAATTGCTCAAGGATGACAGGGTGTCATCACTCGGATTCTTATTCAGCACCTTTCAAAGATATAGAAACAGCAAAAAAACTTTGTGGGGACTCGGTTCACCTAAAATATGGCATTTTACTGCAGGACTATAATGTCATTATTTGCGTCGAATATGTATAAAGTCAAAGGTTTTACATATATACATATGAAATGTTGGTTAAGTATCCATGTTTAATCAAACATTGTCCCACGTGATCATAAGTAACAGCTGGTTATCAGTGTGGGGAATCACGTGACCTAAAATGGTTCTTTACACGGAAAAATGGCGACCATATCGTAAAATTTGGGCTAAAAGACAAGATAAATGACATTTATACATCACCAATTCTTATCAAACCTAGCGCAGTCTAAGCATCACAAAATTCTCTTTCTAACGGTAGTTCTGCCAAACCCACAACGGTTCTAGTTTTCTAGATTACCTTGAGGTTTTGAACGAGTTGGGAGTTTCTTAGAGGAAAAATGCCGTGGTGCCTAACACGTTGTTTTAAGAATTATTGAAAATAAACAAATTTAAACTAAAATTGACCAAGCTCTTGCAAATGTATGTTAACCTTATGCATAAAAACACATAACCTGTCGATAATTGTCCTGTTACGTCTTTAAATAAGAACGATATTAATGCAAATTGACTATTGGTGCTTCACACGTACAGTTTTTCTGTCATGAAATGATGGTGCTTTACACGTTCGATAAAGATCTCATTGTATATTACATATCTCTTACGGAATTTCTACATCCATTTTTGCACCTACACGTCCGTTTCGACGTGATATTCATATATCGGTACATTAACACCAATTAATCACAAAGCCGCCTTTAACCAAATTAAGTTTGCAATTTCATACTACCAATGCACGCTTTTCTATACACACATCTACAGAAATAGCATTTGATTTTATGTGACATATCAGATTCTTCCTTTATATTCCTCCACGTTTGATCTGAAGGAGTGTAAGTGGCTGCCAGGTCGTCGAAGAGAGTGAACAGTGAGAGTAATTAGAAAAGCGATCTAGAAAGGAGCATTAGGTGTCAGGTGGGAGAAAACGAGGAAGAACGAGGCAAAGATGTTTCAAACAAAGAAAATGGGACTTGAGTAGCTTAATTCTATATATCTACGTCATCTGCATATGCGTGCATATTCATATTCACACTTATATGTAATTGAGCTAAGGTTGCTGTTTGTTGTGGACAAGGCATTATACATAGCGTCGGGAGTAAACTTGGGTATGTCACATATGTAAAAGGCAAATAAAGTGACACTTTAAGTACTTTTTATTTTCACGATTATTTTGTTTTAACAAAATATTTTTTCGTTTAACGAAATGAAATATCGTTAAAGTAAAATGATAAAATGTAACGTTTAACGAAATATTAGCGTAATAAAAATAGAAATGCAAATGTCACTTTAAAGGCTCTGTACAATTTTTATCAAGTATGTATTGAAACAAAAACACAAAGGACATTTACATATATTATGATTGCTCAGGGGTGGTATTAGTTGTAAAAAACCTGAATTTTTAGGCCGGGGGTCAAAGGGGTCGTGCTAGGCCCTATTTTTGGGTCCAGGGCAACGCCTTGATGGGGTCAGTGGAGGCAAAGCCCTCTGAAGCTCCAGTGATTTAAGCATTTCAATGACTTGAAATACTTTAAAAATTTGCCTTTGCAAGGACTATTTGTCTGCCTTTGTAAGAACTGTTTGTTAGAGTACCATTATGTTAAATATACAAATGTACATACAAATCTACCGATCATGTGATAAAAAAAACCAGTCAGCTGAAGGTGATGTGATGTCACCGAAAATTCAAGGTAAATAAATGTTCGCTCTGAGTTGAAGAAAATTAATTCTATGAACGATCCAGAGCAGAGAAACCTCTTTGGACGTAAGTGTAGTGAAATCACTGGAAAGGTAAAAACATAATTTCTTATAAATTGCAGAGTCTGAACTTTTATCTGTTATAGAAAAGTTTTTATAAATTTTAGCATATTGCTTTTCATTTAATGACTAGAATTTTCATTTCTGTATACATTATCCAACTTGGCTTGATTTAGATTAGATTCATATATACCCACACAAAATTTGACGATCGCCCCCGGATACGAAATTAATGAGACAAAAGTTTCACGATTCCATTTACTCTTAAGCGTTAAATAAATGGTTTAAATGAACAAACTCTGAAAAATATGCCGATTTTTTTCGGCGAAATCCAGAGAATGGGCCGAGTTTTTGGCGAAAACACAAAAACTTTCGGCCGATTTCCTCGGCAAAATCGAAAAGAAAAACATTAAAGCCGATTTTTTCGGTAAATCGAGCGTTGATAGGACTGCATATTTTCACTCTGTCGTGAAAGAAGCTAAAACGTTACGGTGCAACTCCCGTTATCAAACAACCAGTTATTTATTAAGAGTTAATTTACTTATAGCAACCACTGAACTCTCAAATTAATAACGAAGTCATCGTCTGCCATTATAGAAACTGATCGGCGGTAATCATCAAAAAAGTTGATATACCTTAATTATCAGTGAAAGGGACTCGGTGCCGACTCACATTAATTAATTTTTATTGACGTAATTCTTCATACTCAGATAAAATCAAATCATATGTCCGTAAATAGTACGATATTTTTGGATATTTATAAATATATACGATGCCAAAATCACAACAAGGTTAACTCAAACCGTCAGTGCGCGGTGCTAATTAAATGTAATAACCAGACCTCATATATGAATTTACTTCCAACACGTAATTGTTTTCAATGAATTTAACAATTGACACTTGTCAAATTTATATATTAAAAATTCTTTTGTTCGCCGATTGTTTTTCACACATAAAATAACGTGCCGCATGGCAAATAAAATTGAGTAATTAGTCTATTCAAATTCGATATTTTTAATAGGCTGACGTTTCATGAATAAGATTTATCTAATCATGGCATAGTGTATTCATTCTGAAACAGCATTAGAAATGACGTATATATGTATTTATCTGATTCATATATATTTACACACTAAAAATAATAATACATCAATAAATCTATTATGCAAATATTAAATTAAGATAATAATGACCCAGTTCTATCATCCCCAGCATTAATTATGGCTAGATGTATTTTGCCCTTAAAAGAGATAAAGAAATTAAATATTTTGAATAAATAGGACGTAAAAATGAATAGTTGGTTGTTGGAAATTTTGAGAAAATTTGTAAGACCCAATGCTACGAAATGTGTTTAAAATTATTCAAGCTATATATTTAACTTCTTGTACATCTACCCGCAACCCTCTAATGCAAGCATGTGTGCGGGTTTTAAAATAACTAGTTAAAAAGGTCTAGAACATAGTTGTACTTTTTTCATAAATATCAACCTGATAAAACTAATAACCTTTTGTAAATCACTATCAGTTCTTCATCGAACGTGTAAAGCACCGTCATTTCATGTCAGAAAAATTGTACGTGTGAAGCACCATTATTGCTTTTTCAGTAATATCTTTTTCAAATGAAGACGTAACAGTGAGTCATTGACAGGTGATTTGCATTTCTGCATAAGATTAACATACATTGTCAAAATTGTGGTGTATTTCGGCCAAAAGAAGTTAGTTTTCAAAACATCATAGCATCTACATGTTAGGCTCCACGGCATTTTCAAGAAACTCAAGAACTCGTTCAAAACCTCGAGGTAATCTAGAAAACTACAACCGTTGTGGGTTTGGCAGAACTACCGTTAGAAAGAGAATTTTGTGCTGCTTAGACTGCGCTAGGTTTGATAAAAAAAATGAAGTATAAATGTCATTTACCTTGTCTTTTCGTTCAAATTTGTCGTTCTGGTCGCCATTTTGTCCGTTTAAAGCACATATTTAGGTCACGTGATTCCCCACACTGGTTATTGTGACACTTCGAACAAAAACTATGCATTTTAATATCCATTTTGTAAAGCCAATTGAACAAGCTTTCATTTGAAATGTAATACTGCTACAAGTTCGTTTAAGTATTTCACACTGGATGAGTTTAATACTAACATTTTTTTCAATTTTTTATTTGAATTCTCAACACAGACGACTGAATCAAACTTACAGATAGGGCCTATATATGATATGTGATATTTGCGACTAATATGTCAAAATCAATGATATTATATAAGAAAAAATCAAGAATGAAAGAACACAGCTACAGTTTACAATCTAAGTTCTTGAAGAAATAACATTTTGTATGGTTCGTTACGTGTCAATCGCTATTTTTGAACATTTAGTTCCGCATCGAAATGTATTGCCGGTATTGACGTCGCATCATTCATGCCAATATATAATTTTATACACATTTGCATAAATTAAATGAACAAGGTTAAACTCGTTGTATAATACTGCTATAAGTTCAGATTTCTTTTGACAAAGCAAATATTTTGTTATGACTGCTGTTAATGTTTTGGTATGCTCTGACAAACAAACGTGCCAAAGATCATTTCCTATTAATGGATCAGCTAAGGTCCGGTCTTTTACATAGATAATAAAGCGTTATATTAATCGATTCTCGACCTTATTCCCAGGTTTGTCGTATTTTTGGTTTTTTTCGTTTCCTCATTTCTTCCCGGCGATAGAACGAACACACGACAAAATAAATGCAACACCAGACGGATAAATGTGCCATGCTCTTTTTCGCCTTACATCTGTCGTATTTTCTTTTCTTCTTTTTGTCTCTTCGTGGCAAAGAAATTAAAAGACGAAGATTTGACAAATCCATAGTTTATCGTATCTTCGTCTTGTCACTTCTTTGTTTCTTCGCGGCGAAGAAAAAAAACAACAACAAAATAAATGCAACAATACGACAGATAAATGTATCGTGTTTTGCCTTTAATATGTTGTATCTTTGTGTCTTCTTCTCTTCGCCTTCAGGTTTAGCAAGCGCATACGCACATGAACTACATATATGCAAAAACAATCTTGGAGGATAATTAGTTTTATACGACACTATAATGATTGCTATCTTCCTACATTGTTGTTTGTGCATATGTGTAATTGATGTGCGCATGCGCTTGCAAAACCTAAATGCGAAGAAACGAAAATACGAAAAGTCGAAGATAAAACAAACTATGGAATTGTCGTGTCTTCGCTTTTTGTTACGTCATGGCGAAAAAACATATCCGATGTAGAAAACTGATAAGAACATAAAGCAGTATTATATACAAAATTAAAGCTTGGTCATTTAGCTTTGTGAATATGTGTATTAAATAGTATTTTGACCCGGTCATTGGATTACAAAAACCAGCAGCGACTTACAATACCGCAGTTAAATTTTAAAACGAAGTACGTGGACATAACCAACCCTCAGAGCTCTTATTTGTATCAGTATCAAAAACAATTTATGTTGATGTAATAGTATTTTTTTCTTTATTTTGATATAAATTATCATTGATCTTTATCCATATTTGCAGCAAATATTGACATTGAAGGTAAGTCCTACCTGCACATTTAATACAAATCCTGAGTAGAGAATCTAGAGTCATTGGATTACAAAAAACAGCAATAACTTACAATATCGAAGTTAAATTTTGAACGACCCCCCCCCCTGAACATAACCAACCCTCAGAGCTCTTATTTTTACCAGTATTAAAAACAATTTATGTTCATGTTATCGTCAATGTTTTTCTTTATTTTGATATATGTTTTCATTGCTTTTTATCCATATTTGCAGCAAATATTGACATTGAAGATAAGCTTCCTATCTGCACATTTTATCTAAACACCGAGTAGAGAATTCAAATGAAAATTGAAAAAATATTTATTCAGCCGCGACCGTAGCGTATTGGTTAGCATGTCTGACTTCGAATCCGGGGATCGCTGGTTTGAGTCCGGTCACGGTAGGTCATTCCCTATACATGAGTTGTAGGTCGCGTCTGACCTGTAGGCTCTATCTGAACTTTAAATTTTGACCGTAGACAACTCAAACATTCAACTTCTCAGTCAACTCACCAACATCCTGTGTCTGTTTGTTTATTGTAGTAAAATGTGTGATTTCATGTTTTTACCTTCACTCTCATTAATTCATTATCACTTTAAACATTATTAAAGTAAGGTGGTGTCGGCAACAACACTGTCAACAGTTATGAGCATTAACACGCTGTTAATATCATTACATCAAAGTCGATTTACATGATGATCCATACGTTCAATAAAATATAAAGCCCTTTCATATACGAATTTTAAGAGGCAAAATTAAGAATAATTTGCAAAAATAATACAGCAGTCTGTTGTACTATCAAGAAATTTAACAGTAAATGTTGGCTGCTGTACTGGTGAAAATTCTATCAGTAAGGGTTTACTGCTGTACTGGTGAAAATTCTATCAGTAAGGGTTTACTGCTGTACTGGTGAAAATCTATCAGTAAGGGTTTACTGGTTTACTGATGAAAATTCTATCAGTAAGGTCTTACTGGTGTACTAATGAAAATTCTATCAGTAAGGGTTTACTGGTGTACTGATGAAAATTCTATCAGTAAGGTCTTACTGGTGTGCTGATGCTACTGCTGTCTTCGCGTAAATTATCAGTACGGAAGGCTATAAATGAATATAAGTAAAATACATGTGTAATACGTTTGTTACTATATATAGTAACAAATATGACAAGTCAACAAGGCCATTACACGACTTTTTACCGTATCATTCGATTGTGGCCGCCTTCAACTCGCCCATTATGCATAATAGGCGCTGAATGCGTGCACGCGCATTTTTTACGTCATCAAGTTGCAATAATGTTGCTTTAAACATGGCGGTCGAGATAATTATTGAGTCTTTGTCTAATAGAATTTTAGATTTAGACGCACAGATTCAACAAAAAATATAATAGATTACACAAAAATTCTTATTTGAGATTTTACAAATAATTTTAATATATTGAATCACTTACTTCACCAATCAGCAGAAACCGTTGACGATGTAATATACCAAACTCCGAAATTTGCACTGAATTCCTTTCTGTGTTTAGTTTGACGAATATCCAGCCATTATACAATAAATGCGTAGGTTGACTATTGTTTTATCAGAGCCAAGCCATGCATAAATTAAATATAATGGAACTGGCTTCTAAAAATCATCACCAACGTCCATGCCATTTTCGGAAAATCAATGAATGACTCATCCCTACAGCGCCGCTGTATGTCTATGTGTTTCCATACATAATCCGTATATATCCATATCGTCAATTTAAAGTTTGAAAAAAAAACCACATATACAAGTCACAGTCTTCTGATCGTTTTAATCCGTGATACATAAAAGTTAATTGGTAACAAACGTTTAAAAACACGACCGCCATTTGACAACAAAGTTTACACTATATTCTACGCACTGGCACCAGAGTCCATATCTTATGATTATAATGCGTACGTCCCAATATATAGTTCTCTGTACATACATATATAATAAACATGGTATTGAAAGTTTTCTACAGTGCATACGGCCCAAACCGTTTTTCTTCAATTCGACATGTATCTGAAAGAAAATGTCGGTCCCAATTTAAAGACTAAACATTACTCTAACATCATGCAAAGTTACAAGTTTGTATCTGATAGTGATGGCAATCGGTTGGAAAATCCACAATCGATTAATCGGAGGAATCGGTTGGGCTCAACCGACTGACTTTCCGATTATAATCGGTTGGATGCCAAAATTTATATAGCTAAATTCTGGTCATTGTCTTACATAAACATGCAAAATATACATCTATTTCAATGATTTAAATGTTGTATACATTATTTATTATTTTCTTATCTTGCTTCTTAGCTTAATATGAACAATATGGCACCAGTTCACTCATGAGTGAAAAAAAACAACAATTGTATTTTACATGTCTAAGTTTATTTGTGTCAATGATTAGTTGGGCTACCGGGTAGCAATTTTCACTAGCTCGAATCGAAATTCACTAGCCTAGGGCATTTTACAGAGAAATGTCCTTTACAATGTATATCTTATTTTTGTACAGCTAGGCATCAAACAAAATAACTAATCTGGTTTTTTTATATTTCTGGGAAATGTCATTCAAAATAATTTAAGTCACATTATCTACTCTAGCTTTATGCAATTGTGTTCAAAGTAACCAGCAATTTATGATATAATGAAATCAAATGATATGGCATTACATAATTCACAAATAAGGATTTCAGGGTTTGAGCCACCAATGATCCGTTCTGACCAATTAAATCAAATAACACATTTTCAATTTTGAACTAAACAATTATTGTAAATTCGTTTAAATAGGCTCATTTTCCAACACTGAAAAAAAAATTGAAAGAAAATCCAAAACGTGCCGAGTACGAAAATTATTGGGGACGAATGTTTTACATTTACTCTGACGTTTTTAATACTTCAAATTACTGTTGTATGATTTCAACCATAACATCATTATTGAGAAATCATCGTGAAATGAACAGCTTTCAATCTCTATGCTTTATGGCAGTTAGTTTTATTTAAATGGTAGCCTAAAATCGCGCTCCGTGAAAAATTCGTTTATGACAAATGACCTTGACCAAAAGTTAAGCTTTATCATTTAGAAGCGGCAAGACAAAAGAGTTTGCTGGTCAACATTAATTTTTTCATCTTTAATTTGATTACGAAACGGAACTATGAATGTGTAATTGAGTAATTACGAAAAAGTCTCAGATAAAAGTTAACGTAAAAGTGGGTTCAAGTACACCTTTTTCGGATACAAACATGATTCGGATACGTAAAGAGGACTCGCCCAATCGGGCTACTGACTAAGATTTTCGCTCGCTCGTCGGAAAAATCACTCGTCTCGGGCGTCGGGCACGTGGGTTACGTCGAAGAAAAGTTGTTTTTGAACACATTTTCTGCCGAATCCGCCATAATAGCGCACACACAAAAGTGAATTATCTCCCTTTGGTACGGGCTAGTTTTCCGCGACGTCGCGGTCCACAGAAATCGTAATCGATTAATCGTCGCTGAAATTTTTCTAACCGATTTCGGCGACGTCGGCGATAATCGGAACATCACTAGTATCTGATACCGTTTTCATGAAATTTATATTAATTTCAGAAACACTAGTTTGCAGCGATTCAACGTCACTACTGACTTCCGGTTTAACTTAACCTGGTTCCCTGGATATTAATGATTACGTACACAGACGCAGCATATATCATTGAGTACGTGTATATTCTATTTATAGAACTTGGGACACGTAAATGTTTACCTAGGCAGTGCGCTCCGATTGGGTTTAAATTTGGCGCGCTTCATTGACAAGGTACGGGAAAAGTCTCGAGGAGTTTATCAACCAATCAGTTTACGCCGGTAAACGCGTCATGATTAAACCGGAAGTGAACAGTGAATCTCAATCGCTGCAAAATGACCCTCGAGTACATAATGTCCTTCGGGCCAAAGGCCCTCAGGCTATTATGGACGTCATCGGGTGATTATCGCATAATGGCGAGTAGCAACTAATCATTAACCTCTAAATAATGTTACGCTTCATTTTCACCTTCATTTAGCGTATTTTATACTATCGTTTTATAATTTTGTACATTTAAAAACTTCCGCGTTGTAAGAATCTTCTGATTTTTTTTAAGAATGACATTTCAAATTGATGGTTAACAGATACAGGTATCTAAAAACTTCTTACAAAGCATCAGTCAAAACAGTACTGTTGTTAAAAAATAAAGTTTAAATATATGTTTACTTCAATTCTAATGAAAATAGAAATTTACTATTTTTCATTGCTATTTTTTATCACCCAACTGTAACGTCTGGGTCTGATCAAGACCTAAACGTTCTATTTAAATGGTATTGGCTACATAAACAATACTCTCCAATACATCGCTTCGAAAGATTCACTCGTTCACTTTCTACCTCTGCTAAAATACTACGTTCAAGCTGATATTTCTATTTTTAGACAGAGTCACATAAACATTTAAATCGCATGACTGTCACCTGGTTTTTAAAAATAGATGCAAAAAATTCTCACGCCTGTAATTTCAAAATGTCGAAATGCAAAGATGTTTGACAGTTTTGCATTAGTTAGATAATGAAAAAATTAAAAAAAAAAGTAAGTAAACATTGATTTTTTTAAATGTGTATCTCTGATCTTTAAACATAGATCAACTTATTGAACTTAAATACAAAGTGTAGCCACGCTATATATGACGTCATACGAGGTTGCATTCGTCACTTATATGATCATAACATATAAGGTGTTGTTTACTCGTTCAACTAATGAAAATGCGTTTAAATGTTTTCAGCTAAATTGAAATTTGGTAGACTTTAATTGGACGTCCAAAGGTTCATAGTAAAGGTCAATATCATAAATCGACACGTTTTAAGGCAGCGGGTGAATGTAATGTATTCGCTGAGCTGCAAAGGGAGCGTACATAAACAAATGATGTGAATGTTTTTTTAGGAAATTAATTATTTCTTGATCTGCAACGTTGAAAATTGATGACTTAATTACGTAAACTCTTTGGAAATGAACTTTTTTAGTTAAATATGCTTTATATGTATGACTTTCTTCCATACACATTTTACCCAAAAAGAATAGTACACATATATATTTTTTAAATGCAGCGTGCTGGTATCTCTATGTCCATAGACCAAGAATAGACCCTAATGAATTTCAAGTCGAGATTATTTAGAAAGTCTTTATAATATTTAATATTCGAAAAATAACCACGCCTAACTTCAAACGATTGTTTTTATTTTTTTTTAATTTGATGAATATGGAAAACATTCTTTCAGTTGTTTAGTGTTTTTTTTTCTTCAACTAATAGAAAGGGTGCTTGTCCTAGTTTCCTAGTTCGTCATGTTTCGTTTGTCTGATAGAATGTGAATCTTGAGAAATGATCTATCAATGAACAACGATGATTCAATGAGTGTTATTTGATATCTTTACCTACTTAGGATCTTAAGAGTACCTTTACAAAAGAAACATATTTCATTTTAAGAGAGTTTATATTATATGGTACATGTATCTAAATTCATAAAATAAAATAAAATCACTTACTGCTAACAAATAAATTCCTAACATGTCTTCTGACTATAAAAAAACAAAATGTTCACTCGATATTTACATAAATGGTAAATGCAGACTATAAGAAGCTTGCAATTTATATATACATATATTCATTTACCAAATCTTCCGGGTTTAAAATTAAATAATTTAAAACTACGTATAAATAGTAAATGATTGTTCGACCATGAAGAAATACGTCGTCCTATTTATCGACGGTCCGAAGGCGGATGATATACTGGAATGGTACGAGTTTGATGCAAAGCTTGATGTAGTTGTTAATGACAAAGGCCGAAGCTGCATGTATGTTTTAAAGTTTAAAAAAAAGATATTGCTTTTAGATTATTTATGGGCATACTAGTTTTCTTCACTAAATTGATATTTTTGTATTGCATCAATTCTATTGAATATGAAGTAGATATATACGGTATTGTTAATTGAATAGTAAACACGACGAACAATGAGATTGAATATGATTCTACATCAATTAACTTAATCACTGTACTTAGAAAAAGTACGATGTAATATTTTTACAATATAGTCTACAGATAAATAACCGCTACTTATATACTGAAAGGATAAAGAAACGCAGAGTAACATTTGTTCCGATATTTTGAAAACGCTTTCACCAAATGAAGTGAAACTTTGTGGATTGAGTAATTAGGTCATATTAAACGTTGCCAAGTATCAAAAATTTAGTCACGGTACAGTGCGCAGCTCTGGTAAATGGAGGATGAAAAAAACAAGAATCTCGTGCACCGTGTTGTTCTGGTATCATGCAGCGTTGGTCAAGTCACCCTTCGTTAGTATTTATACAGACTAACTGTTTTCCTAATATTAATTCAGAATTTGATTCGTATTAAGAATGTCACGTCCCACAGAAAGTCAGATGGGTCAGGCCATTCAGATGCTGATGCAAGGACAGCTGCAAAATCAGATTGCTAGGCACTTTGGTGTTAATGTTTCTACAATAAAACGTCTTGTAAGACGTCTTCGGGAAACTAGGCGTTTGGCCGATCGACCGAGGTCAGGACGTCCGCGCGAAACGTCACGACGTCAGAATCTCTATATCGTTGTCTTTCATGTGCGCAAACGGCGCCTTACTGCCGTTTAGAGTGCACTTTATGATTGTGGAAATCATGGGCGTCTTATAAGTTCAAAAATTGAGAATTTGGTTTTAGAGCACGTCGCCCCTACGTAGGTTCACAACTTACCCCTGCTCGACGTCAGCGTTGTATGGTCTGGGTCGCTGCACATGCTCCACAACGGTTTCCACTAAGGCAGTGGAGACAAGTTTTCTTCACGGACGAGTCTCGATTCTGCCTTTATCGATCTGACGGCCGTCAGCGGTCTAATGATGTCGCGGCGAACGTTTTACGGACACTTGTTGGTAGAGAGGGATAGGTTTGGGGGGGGGGTTAAGTAATTGTGTAGGGAGAAATCTCACACGGGTTTAAATCACATTGATGGCAATTTAACAGCAGCTAAGTATAGAGATGAGATAATACAACCCCATGTTATCCCTTTCTTACAACAGCATAATAATGCTAGGCCCCACGTAGCAAAGATTTCGCAAGTCTTTCTGGACAATAACAACATTCAACCACTACATTGACCGCCATATAGCCCTAATTTGTCCCCGATCAAGCATCTTTGGGACCAGTTGGATAAACAGGTTCGAAAGCGCCGGCCACCCCCTCCTACTCAAGAGCAGTTGACCAGAGATCTGATTGAAAAGTGGGACAACATCCCCATAAGACGGATGAACTCTCGCATAAACTTTGTGATTAGAAGAATAAGGGCTGTGTCCACAGCAAACGGCGGACACACAAAATATTGATTACTCAGATCAATTTCAATTTCAAAATCCTATGGGTCTATTTAATTTAATCGTCAGTATCGCTAAACCAATTGTACGATGCAATATGCAGACATTGGAAATTTTTAAGCATTAATTTATCTGTTAGTATACAAAATTTCGTTTTAAATGAAGCCCGATATCATACGTAATTTCTGGTTTAAATTTCACCCTGCGTTTCTTTATCCTTTCAGTAAAATAAAAATACATGTATTATGGTGATAAGTATTATGTTTTATTTTAAACCCAATTTCATTTACAAGTAGTGATAAGAAAGCTTTTATACGAGAAATTTGTAGAACTACCTTTTTTGTTCGCGTAACAATATTATCAGCGAGCCGAGGTATTTCACAGGGCAATAACCACAATCCCAATTACGTGAATTTCTATCCTGTCCGGTTAAAACTCTGGCAACAGAGTCATTAAACTTGTTAAACACTCGTATGCTTAGATGATAATATTTTGTAAACAAACACAATTAAAAAACTGTCCCGTATACTCTATATTGTAAGAGTAGTAACTATACCTTTATAAAGTACATGTATTCTTGGGAGACTGTATTAAGGGAGGTACGCATTATTTGATTATCCCTTTTTATAACAATAATAATGAATCAAAAGGTGAAGGCGTTAAAATATCTTTAGAATTATTATGTTAGAATATGTCCAGTAATAAGTATATATATATACTATATATACTTAGTACTGGACATATTCTATCATAATAATTCTAAATAAATATATATATATATCGGTCTATTTGAAACCATACTTGTGGGGTCGATATTGCATAAGTGTGCATCGGACCGTATCAAATTATTTTTCCCCACAAATCGGTAGAAAATGACACAAAATTCACCTCTGCAAAATTTAATAAGGATCCATCGGCTCGTTATAAAATAATCAAAATTTGAAAAGTGACCGGTTAGAAATTTTGTTCAGTGTATATATATATATATATTATATAATGAATAGAATGATAACTTTTTCGACTTCTAGAAATGTTGTACCTTAGACGCAAACTTCTTGCCAGCTATATTAAAATGGAAATGAGTTTGTAAAAAGACATGGACTCATTTACACTGCAGATAAAGTCGATAGGAATTATGACGACTCTTGGATTTCTTTATTCACAATTCGGATATCAAACGACAAAAACCGTACTTTTCATATAGAACGTACCGTACAACATGGAATTCACAGTTTTCTCTGTACATCTCTTTTGTTCAGCATGATTACCTAGCAGCATTTCATTAAAGTGACGTTACATACACAGTGTACCTGTTTTGTTTTAAATTAAACCAACGTCTATAATAAATTTTAACAACACAAATACTGAATTAAATATATCAGACAATACACATTTACATTTTATATGTTGTACAATATGTTCCCTTAAGAGTCATGGTTTCTATATTTGATATTATCAGGCTATTGTCTTAAACATAGATATATGGCATATAGAAAAAGTACGTGACTTTAATATTGTTAAATTTTATTCAATTGTAAGAGATAAATACACATTAAACTTCTATATACATGATCATTTCAATCAGTGGAGTTAATGTACACTCCACTGACCAATAAATACAATTTAACAGTATATAGATCACAAACATGTTCATGTAATTCATTTATATGACAGGGGAAGCTACTTGAACAGTCTCATTCAAAATACTGCACCGTAATTACACACTTTTAAAAACATCAAGAAAATTTTACAAAAAAATTGTAATGTCTTACTGCCACGTTTCTTTTTCATCATTGTGTTTGCAGCAAGCAAATGAGGACACATGGTATCACGCTTCCGAGTTAAACAAGCTTTATTAAATTGTTCGTTACCATTATACTATACTTCGCCGACTTCAAATCGCAATAAAATAGATACTTTGATTTTGTCACATCAAACGACAATGTTTTTATGTGTGAATAAAATGCGTTTACTGTCGGGACATTAGATATATTTTCTTGATGATTTTAAGAATCGATAATCCGGTTTTTGAACTGGTCACTTAATTTGGGAGAATCGTTGAAAAGTTTAAAAACAAACCACATTTATCATTTTCTAAAATATGTATTTTTAATAACATAATAACATTTTATACATGTTAAAACAGTTTAAAGCATGCACTATAAAATATGAAAGTCCACTACATAATTTAAACAGGCATATATTAAACTGTAACTAGCATACTAATATATATGAAATATTAATCTCAACAAGGAAATGGCTTAAGCTAAATCATTGTAAGTAAATTTTTCACACATATATAAATATGTAAATATAAAAATCATTATATAAGATATGAATATAGTTTTATAGAATTTTATGGCACATATATAAACATCAAGAGCGATACACAATTCGATGACAAAAGATTATTCATCCATGCAGTTGATTGGTTTAAATGGAGACTGCTACTACATGATCACACAATATCATTCTTTTAAATCAAGCACATTGTGTGTTTTAAAATGTTTCATAAGTAGATTTGTCTTCACGTGTTTCTTCATTAAGACTTGTATAGTTATCTTCAGGACTTGGAATGTTTTCAACATCAGGTGATTGTGAAACTACATCCAGAATCGTGTGGCATTGTTAGACAATATACGTCTGTTTATGAATCAAAGGGGGTAATAGTTTTCGGCAAAGCAATAGTAAAATTTGATGTTACGCTTGAATTACGCCTTTATGTAGCATATTTCATACTATCGTTTTTATAATTGTGTACATTAAAAAACCTCCGCGTGGTAAAAACGTCTGAATTTTTTTTTTAAAGGAGAATAATATTTCAAATTGAATGTTAACAGATAGAGGTATTTAAAAATTTCTTACAAAGCTTCAGGTAAAACAGTACAGTTGTAAACAATTTAAAGTTTGAGATAATGTTCACTTAAGTTCTAATGCTCAATAATGACAATAGCAGCTACACTATTTTTCTTTCAAATTTCTGATCATCCAACGGAACATCGGTTTTTGAACAAGACTTTGAGTTTTCATTAAGTTGTGTTTAAGCATTAACACGTGGTGTGCTCAACATATTTTGGAAATTAATCATTTATTGGTCTGCACTAATGATAGATTTTGACTTAAATACTTTAAATACCTTAAATGAACTTTTCTGGCTAAATATGCTAGCTGTTCCAAGTCTTATATGTATGACTTACTTCCATACACACTTTATTCACAAAGAATACTACACATATAATAATTATCATTTTGTAAAAACAACGTGCTGATCTCTTCATGCCAATTGACCAAAAATGAATTTCAAGTCGAGATTATTTAGATAGTCTTTATATAGTATTTAATATTTAAAAAATAACCATGCTTTATCTTATTTATAAAGCTTAAGAAAACACCACCGATTGTTTAATTTATTTTAATTTGATGAATACAGGTTAAACAAATCTTTCAGTTGTTAGCTTTTTTGCTTTTTTCAACCAATAGAAAGGGTGTTTGTCCTAGTTCCATAGAACGTCATTTTTCGTTTGTCTGATAGAATCTGAATCTTAATTAGACAGTGTATCACAAAGTGAGCTTAGACATCTACGCCGAAAGAAATGATCTATCAATGAACAACGATGATTCAACGAATGTCATTTAATATCTTTACCTATTGATGATCACAGGCGTACCTTTGCAATAGAAATTTAATACCTTATAAGTGAGTATATATGGTGCATTATATTAATTAAAAAAAACTTACTGCTAAAAAATAATATCCTAACATGTGTTCTTACTATAATAAATGTTCACATGTGATTTACATAAGTGGTGAATGCAGACTGTGAAGAGCTTGTAATATATATATACATTTATATACATACAAATGTATATTCATTTATTAAATCTTCCGGGTTGAAATCTAAATATAAAAGTTAATGATAAGTTGATAACCATGTAGAAATACATCTACCAATATACCGACGGCCTGAGAACTGGCGATATACAGGAATGATACAACTTTCTGTCAGTATGTAAATAGCAATTCTAACTGATCGACTAAGCTGACAGGAGCAACAATTTCTGAACCCCTTTCAGACACCTGAAAACCAAACTACAACTATTTCCTGCGTTGATACAAATGTCCTATGACCCTGATTTATTTATGCATCTCGTGCGTATAATATGTTAGCAAAATAGTCCCACCTATCCTACATGCATAATATCAAAAACAGTTACCAGTGTATCAAAGCGTATCAGTTTAAGTATATACATTAATTGTACAATCATAGATTTAATTTGTTTTAGCATTCGTTCAACACAGTTAGTTTAAACGCAAATCTTAGTGCGTTCTTTGAACAATGTCCATAACGTTAATTTAGAGGTGCATGGATTGATTGTCATTAAGAAGTAGATCAGTGTATGGATTAGATAAGTTTAGCAATTGTCACGTATGGTTTTTGTCTACCTGCATCGTAAAATCTCAAAAACCTTTGTTGATACTGAAATGTCAATTAAAATGCGTTTTACAACTTTTAACAATCATGTTGAATGGTCTACGTCGATGTTAACCTTTTACTGGTTGCGACATGTGTGAAAAGTAGCCATTTATTAACCATTACGCGCTAGGTGTATTTCAAGATGCTCTAATTTCATTACTAGTTATCACACAGTTATGCAACTTGGCCAAGTTATTTCCTGGGTAAATGTCTTTCATAAAAACCAAGTTGAGTCCCGATTCCCGTTACCATGGCAACGCTGGGGCGGAGCAAAAACGGCAAAGAAATGCAATTTTCGCTCTTTTTCCACCCCACGCTTGCACTTTAAACATTGATATTTTCCGAAATTGAGGTCTTAAGTGCCAGGTCTTTTCAGATAATAAAAACATGTTTTCTTATCAGCATTTGGCGCCATTTCTCTGCACTCAATGACCCCGATTTTTTTCTGGCGATGAGGGGCGCTGTGCCCCCTTCAAACCCCAGCAACAACATCGCCCCTTTGGAACCCCCCTGAGACATCAATTGTTGGGGGAGGCGCGCGAAAACGAGCTCATTTTTTTTGGCACAACTATCATTTAGAAAAATTCGCTTAATCCTGTTAAAAAACGCCATTTTCAAGGCTGTGGCGGCCATTTTGGAGCGGGGGTCTAGACACGTAAAAATGCGGGATTGAGCGGTTAAGGGTTAAATATGTCATGTAATGATAAAACAATTATATCACTGAAACAAAAATGTGTTAATTTAACATGTATAATAATATTTGACTACATGTACATTCGTATGATAATAAGAAATATATTTGTACGACATACATACAGTTTATACGATATACATGTATGTGTAACTTTGTACGTACCACGTTACGTAGTTAGTGATCTTAAAGAAAGAGACAATTTGAACAGGAGATTAACCATTTGAAATACCGTGGCTCGCTGACAAGATTGTTATGCGCAATGAAAAGCAGTTCTACAAATTTCTCGCGTAAAAACTTTCTTATTACTACATGTTGATGCAATTGGGATCAAACTAAAATAGAATAATTGAACAGAATATTGTATAAGGGAAGGGGTTATTTCTCTGAAGAATATATATAAAAATTAAGTACTCAAGGTCCGCTATTGTATATAATTATAAGGACTTAATATTCGTTTATAGTTTTAAGAATTTTATAAATTCTACGGAGTCCCTAAAGTGAAATTTCGAAATACTTATTTTTTGAAATGATATAGCATTGTACGTTTAAACGAAATAATTGCGAAACAAAAAATTGTCTAAAATCGTGAAATTCAGGGTCAGTTTTATTCGACGGTTTGGGTATGCATAAAACACAACATTGGGTAAACGTAAATGTATACATTATTTTAGCATATAAAGACCACTGCCAATAGAAACAAAAGCAAGTTATCCACTTTAATAAGACCATTTTATTTACACAGAAATATGTTGTGTTCCATATGTAAACATGTTGAATTGTTGAAATTTATTTTATTGTTAATGAGGCAAACATTTACTCCGGTGATTCTAATTTATTTCTATCGATCGTGAGTGCATTATATTGTAGTAAATAGTAAAATCAGCGGGATAATGTATTCGCCATGTTAACCCATGTATACATGTTCTGTTCTATGTTTTACTAAGTATAACTCTTCACTTTATTTTGTTAGTGGGCAATGTGACAGTTCACAAGATAAATGGTGACAATGGAGCAGAGTACTAGGGATTCTGGCCAGACCCTACTTCATATGATGGGTCTGCACCTTGTGAGTGAGCGAGTAGTTGAGTGAGTAGTTGAGTGAGTGTGTGAGTGAGTGTGAGAGTGAGTGGGTCGGTGGGTTTTTTGAGTGAATGCGTGTGTGGGTGAGTGAGTAAGTATATCGTTAGCTGATGTTTGCCCCCTGGTACCCTTCTTACACCAAAAGCAATAAGTATGTGATATTAAATCGAGGGTACCAGGGGGGTAAACACAAGCTAACGCACTCACTCTATCACTCGCTCGCTCGTTCGCTCGCTCGCTCACTCACTCACTCACTCACTCACTCACTCACTCACTCACTCACTCACTCACTCACTCACGCACTCACTCACGCACTCACTCTTTCTCTCTCTCTCTCACTCTCTCACTCATTCACTCACTCATTCACACACGCACTCACTCACACTCTCAATCACGCACTCACTCACTGACGTAGAAAGGGGGTTTTAGTAAAATTATATATTTAAATACGCACTTAAAATGTCTACGTGCGCTGTATGTAATAGCTATTTTTCGAGGAAGAAAGGACAATATGGATCGACTTACTCAGAAAATGCAGCCATCCATACATAATAAAGAAAATCATCCAAATGCATCGACTCTGGGTCCCGTTTTGTCTAACATCCATATTCGATGGTAGTATCTGGACCAAGCGAAAGCGGAAAGACAGAATGGACTAAGAACCTTTTATTTCCAAATCTGATAAGTACATCAGTAGAGCGAATCATTTGGTGCTTCGGTAAATGGCAACCTCTGAATACCGTATTGAAACGACGACTGGAGAGTAAAGAGTTTGTTTACGGCATTCTTGACTATAACAACGAGTCAAAAATTATAGACACGGAAAAGAAGATCTTGAACGTTTTTGATGATTCTATGTCTGAAGCCAAATAAGACATGATAATCGCTGATCAGTTAACTAAAGAAAGGCATCACAGAAATCTATCAGTTATTTATCTCACTCAGAATTTATTCCCACAAGGCAAGGCCCACAGGGATATAGCGCTCAACACCCAGTATATTGTACTATTTAATAAAACCCAATTGATAAACAACAAATGTCACCATTAGCATGGCAAATATACCCTCAAAATAGCACCGCATTCATGAAAAGATTTCATCAAGCCATTTCTAAACCATATGGTTACCTGGTAGTAGACTTGAAATCGGATACGCAGGCACAAGTTCGCTTACGTACTGTCATTTCTTATTAGTCTAGCAAAGGAAACAAGTGTATGACGACGAACCACCTTTCGTTGTTTAAAATAAAATAAATAAATAAGACTTTGGCAATAAATGAAACAACGTTATGCTGTCAAAGACAATGATAAGATTGATAAAATTTGCAATGATTGCGACGAGGATGATAATAGTGACGATGATAATTATGGAATTGATAATACAGGAGGTCTTGACGTCATTAAAATCAAAGTACTGAAAGTACTGTTGGTAGGAATTTTGAATGATTTAAGAGTTCAAAGTTACTATTTCGATATCCATCATCATCTCTTCATCATTCATTATCAACCGTGTTTTATATTTCATTTTACATGCACATTATTCTACTGATTGAGGGGTCGTAGGTTCAATTCCCAGTCGGTCATATTTTCGTGGAGCTTAGGTATGAAATAATTTCAACGGTCATTCTCCCTTCCTACTACTGATTCTGTCATTCTCCCTTCCTACTACTGATTCTGAATCATGTAGGGCAGTAGTCAGTCACCGGCTTGTGCAGAGTAGTTGGTTAACAGCTAAATTCAGAGATTTAGCCTTTTGAGGAACAGTAAGTATGTTGACTGATCGTCGTGGCATAACCTGTACAATGTGTTGCTATGGCATTATGGCAACAACAAAATTGATCATTTCTTCTATGGATTTTGTCTCAAAAAATTGAAGCGAGCGAGTGAATTGTTTCCCCATTTTTGGCATTTTGAGAAGGGAGCGAAAGGCGGTGAATAAATTTGTAATATTTTCATAAACATTTATGCACCAAATGTAAAAATGCTTGCTAAATATGGACTTTTCATAGAAAACAACATCATAATGTGTAATGCAGAAAAACATTATCAGTTACTTTTTAGAGTTCAAAGTCATTCTGGTCATTTATTCATCATATTGATGTGATGCAATCTTGCCCATTTAAACATAAAATATGTCAAAGTCTTTCTTTCGTGGACATTATTATTTTGATTTTAGGTTAGCATTAAAATACAGACATCTCCGACTTTAATTCGCATTAAAAGAGTTACGATGATTTAGGCTTTTATCATGCATGACGGTAAGCACTTACTTAGGGAGGGTAAGTCAAGTTTCTACTTTCTACTGATGAATTCAAGAAACGATAATTCGATTTAATGAACTGATCACTTGATGTGCTAATACCCCCGTTACACCAAACTCGTTCTCACTACGTTCTGGAAAAATTGGACCGAACGAGCTCCAACTGTGTGCAAACGGACTGGACGTAGTTGCAACTTTCTAAGGTCTGTGTTCGAACTTTATGGACGAGCTCGGACGGGGTTAAACGGGAAAAGTGTTTCAGAACTTTGAGTCGACTCAAAATATTTTTGCGGCCACCCCGTTCTGCAATTAGACTGAGTGACAACGTACTGACAACGGAAAGAACGTACTGCGAACGGAATTGCCGTACTAGCATCGTACTGGGGATGTGCCTTGTCGTAGTTTGATCGGGCCACAATTTGCAGTACGTTTACATACCGACCTGTTCCGTTTGTAACTCGTTCATTTCGTTTGCACACAGACTTAACTCGACTTAATTACGTCCATAGTGCGTTGTTATCCCGTCCAAATGCACAAAAAACAAAATACGAAGTTCTGAACCAGTATGCAACACGATTACACACAGTTCTTAAAGTTCGCAGTAGGTTCTCGGTACGTTCTACTCGTTTCTAGTAAGTCTATTGCGTTCGTATGCAGTTCGTACGATGTCCATAACGTCTACAGTACGATGTGACAAGGTTTGGTATAAATACAGACCATTTCTCACCAAGTTATCACCTGGGCCCAAGCTCTTTGCATAGAACCATGGAAGTCGTTAATGCTTTGAATGTTGGCTTTGTACCCTTTTTTATAGAAGCGGAGCAAGAATACAATTACATGGTTGAGGAGAAACTTCCTCATTTTTATTGACTGGCTCAGGAGGTTTAGTATCTTGTGGCTTAACTTGAGGCTGGTCTTCAAGAGCTTAACATGTGCAGGTGATTTTGGATCGTTTGGAAGCGATTGTCTTAACACGCACCGTCTGTCTGATTCTACTCATTTTTGGAGGCATAATGGTCACAGTGATGCTTGACGAATTGTGTCATCAAAGCTTGAAGCGCGGAACGAGAATGAGAACGGGAAGAAACGTCCTGAAAATTTATAGCAATCGGGTCAGAACGTGACGTTATTTCGTTCAAAACCCACTAAGATTGAGATAAGAACGTACTTAGAACGAGTTGAACTGTCTTAAACGGGATGGTCAAGTGTAAAGGAGCTTAGTAGAACTAGTTATGAACGGGTTAAAACTGACTACGAACGGGTTTGAACTAGTTTGAGACGGTGTCTCGTGACGAGAACGAACAATTTTACCTAATTTGAACTCGATACAAACGGACTACAGACGGCCCTAAGGGCCCCGTTACACCAAACTAATTCTCAGAACGTTCGACCCCGTCCTAAATTATTGCAAAACTGGTTGTGGACGATTTAGAACGTGCCGTTTTAGTCGAAAAATATCAGCTATAAGATCATAGTTCGTTCAGAACCAGTTCCCATTGCGTGCATTTCGTTTTTATCCCGTCTGTAGTCCGTTTGTATCGAGTACGTCCTTTCCGTTGTCAGTACGTTGTCACTCAGTCAATTGCAGAACGGGCTGGCCGCAAAAATATTTTGAGTCGTCTCAAAGTTCTGAAACCGCATTCCCGTTCAACCCCGTCCGAGCTCGTCCATAACGTTCGAACACAGACCGTAGAAAGTTGCAACTACGTCCACAGTCCGTTTGCACACAGTTGGAGCTCGTTCGGTCCATTTTTTTCAGAACGTAGTGAGAACGAGTTTGGTGTAACGGGGGTATAAGTATCGTTGAAAAGTTTAAAAAAACAACTTTATCATTGTGATACAAGTATATTCGTATAGAAATATAAACATTTTTGTATAGGCAAAAACATTATTAAGTATACACAATACACTACAATATTTATACAGGCATCCATTTGTAACCAGCATACTAATAGAAATTCTCTTACGAAAGCACAATCATTCTCAAAAATGATTTACTACAAATGAAATACAACAAATTAATCTCAACAAGTAAATGGCTTAAGCTAAAACATTGCAAGCAAATGTTTTACATACATAGCTAAATATAAAAATCACTTTATTAGGCTACGAAAATAGTATTTGCAAAAAATATGGCACATTTAAATACAAACCAAACAAAGCGATACAAAAACGATGACAACTGATTGATTTATTTAAATGGAGACTGCTACTCAATGATCACACAATATTTCATTTTTATAAATCAAGCACATTGTGTGTTTTAAAATGTTTCATAAGTAGATTTGTCTTCACGTGTTTCTTCATTAAGACTTGTATAGTTATCTTCAGGACTTGGAATGTTTTCAACATCAGGTGATTGTGAAACTACATCCAGAAACATTTGATTCACATACTGTGGTTGTTGTTGTCTAGTAAGAAATAGAAATGTCATAGATTACACGTTAAACATGCTGAAAGTTCTAAATGTACTATTGATTTCATTGGCAATTGATGTTTGATGTAAAGTTCAAAGATGATTTGTCAAGTTGGCTTGTTTCAATGAAAACTGTGACAGGACTCTATAACCTTTTCCCCTTAGAATCGGAAACTAGTATTTCATACTCACTAGAGAAGTCATTTCTACCGC
Source organism: Mactra quadrangularis (assembly GCA_025267735.1). Taxonomy (NCBI): domain Eukaryota; kingdom Metazoa; phylum Mollusca; class Bivalvia; order Venerida; family Mactridae; genus Mactra; species Mactra quadrangularis. The sequence continues at coordinate 31,347,002 of CM046309.1, read as the reverse complement.
ACATTGGTGCAAAAAATCCTTGAAAGACTCATAACAAAAAATAATATTTTTATTTCTAGACTTGGTACTTTTTTATTGTCTTGTTTTTTTGTTGGATTTAATGCCGTTGCAACACAGTGTTCATATAGCGGCGGTCAGTCAACCTACCCACTCCTCCTGGAAAAGCTAAATCTCTGGATTAAGCTGTTAAACAACTAATAAGCACATACTTTCGTCAGTGACTGACAACTGCTCTACATAATTAAAAATCATTGGTAGAAGGAAGAATGGCCATAGAAATAATTTCATAACCAACCTCTACGAAAGTATGCCCCGCCCGGGAATCGAACCCACGACCCTCGATCAGTAGACTTGCGTGCTACCAACTGAGCTAGCCGGGCGGCTTGGTACTGTTTGGTAAGCAGAAAAAAACATTTAATCAAAAGGTAATGCTGCAAAAACAACATTTAATCAACCTGCAAATACAACTTTGCAAAGAAACAAATACTGGCATAAGAACTAGATCGCTCCATTGCTATAGAAAATGGACAAACAGGATATCATTATTCAAATTTACAATGAATCAAGTACAATGTTAAAAAATAAAAGAACAACCAGCTAGTACTTACACTTCTGGTTGCTTTGTTTGACCTGAAACACAAAAACAAAATATGTGTTTAAAAGCATGAACAAACAAGTGTAAGCTTATTCAATATTGATATGACTGAGAAGTGACGCCTTAAAATGAATAACCTAAATTGTGTTGACACTGCGTTAAACCCAGTTAAAAGACTGAGAACTTCTTGTTAAATGTCACTGCCAATTATACATATGATTGATCCTACATTGCAGAAGGGTTTAAGCTAAGACCATTGGGTATTTAGCATTTCTAGGCAACTCAATTGAATCATTAATGATGTACTGTACATGTATACTAACATTTCATTATTTGTTAATTACTATATAATTTTATGAATTCCAATATTGTTATATCATTGCTACAAAAAAGAAATATCCTTTATTCATGAACACAAATATAATTGCATAGTATGCATAAACTTTAAATTAGACATTTTGAAACAGCATCATTTTTTCTAATGATCCAAGAGAAGGTATGTTCACTTCAGTCTTTTTCTGCAAATGTGTATACTCAAGTTAATGTTAGACTAACTCAAGGAAACAAACAAATATATCACTAAAAACTTATAGTATATGTTTTCAAGAATTCATAGACATGGTTTCAATGTACCTTGATTTGATAGTCTTCTTAGTTTAAGCATTAAATATCCATTGCATGACAGTAATACTAAAATGATTATACCAAGAACGACTCCAACTATGATAGCTGTCATATCGCTTGAGGTTGCTTCACTGTCACATGATAACTCTGAAACAAACATTGTATATATTGTAAAAGATCATTGTAAATGCTTCAAACCTAGACAGCCAAGCATTAAAACTTAAATACATAACAATACTACTACCTAGTGATAATGTTTGTTTATTTAAGAAAAAGGAAGCTATCATAAATATGTAAAATATCTAATGTACAAATTCTAGCTGAGCTGCTTTGTCGAATGCAACATAGTTCTATACTGTTTTCAATCGTTTATTTAAATATATCAAAATGTAAATGCATTATACAGTTCCAAATACCTTTTAACGTTTCAAAAGGTCCATAAGATTTGCTCAATAAACATCCACCATTTGTACATGCTACAGCAACAATTCTGAAAGAGGTTTGTCATCATTGATGCTGATCAGTTAAAATAATCTGCACATCAATCAAATTGAACCTAAAACGTGTAGCAATATATCTATGGTATGGAGACAATTCGAAATAGTACCGTGTAACTATCAATAGCACATTTAGAAACATTATAGAAGAAGTGTAAGAACTAAAATTTATACATAATGATTGAGTTTCATGTAATATAGAAAGTAATCATATAAGGTACTCAAATGTAATAAATAAAAACCATATACGAGGTGAAGTCAGAAAATATTCGGACTTTTGACTCATTCTCGAAAACTATTCAACATTTAAAAAAAACTTTCTACTCTTTTTCAAAATATTCTCCACCTACGTCTACGCACTTATGCCATCTTTGTGGTAGCTTTTGTATTCCTAATGTGAACCATGACGTATACCTATGTTTTAGGTACTGTGTAACAGCAGATATCAAAGCCGCCCTGGTCTAATATTTCTTTCCAGCAAGCAATTTTTCAGTTCTGGAAACAAACAAAAGTCACAGGGGCTATAAGGAGGGTCAGACAACAATTGCCATCTGTAAGAGTTGATAACCTCAACTGTAGCTGCGGCGGTATGGGAGAGGGCGTTATCGTGAAGAAGGAGGACATTTTTCTGTGCTAACCTGGGACGCATTTGCTTCAGCTTTTCTCTGAGAATTTTACAGAATTACTTCAGAATAGTACTTGGCGGTGACAGTTTGACCTTTTGGTATGAAATCAGTAAGTATCATTCCTCGTGAATCCTAAAAGGCAACAAGCATGACTTTGCCATACTGTGTATACACAACTATCATTGAAATATAATTATAATGCATATATAGCTGCACGTGGAAAGAGAGGGGCATGAACAGTCCGGATATTTTCTGACCGTCCCTTGTACAACAGTTAACCTTATCAGAAAATGATAAAGCATTGCAATAACCATTCAAGATAGATTCTATTACTACACATAAGCCTAGGACTTCAAACAAGAAAAACCGTTTGAATACACCACCACGTTAAATTTAAGACTTGTATCAATAAAATCTAATTCTTCTTGAAGTAAATGTTACAAATAGTATGCCATATCATGATCCGTTATGAGTAACAATGTAAAAATAGAAGTGGTCTATACTTACGTATATGAAGACCCCGGTGCTAATGGACCATTACAATAAACATCATCTCGTAAATTCACGCATTCATCAACTCCAATTGCAAATTTTATTATATTTATAGAAGTTTGACGCTTCTTTCCTATAGATAAAATTACAATTATTGTAGTCATAAGTAATAAAATCATTTTCGTAAACAATGGAAATTCAACAATATATTGAAACAAAAACCTCTTTATTACAAATAGTTTCACTCAACAGCATATAAATTTCTACTAGTAGTAGTTACTTTGTATCAATTAATAACAATTCTTATAAATGGAAATGAAATGGTAGTATAGACTTATTTTCCTGTGATGCATTTAATAATATTTAAGGTTCGGTATAAGAAGATGTTTCAAATTAAATATCAGAAGTACTTTCTGATTATCAAGTCACATGTGTACTATTTCAACGATGCTAAAGAAGGATTTTGCTTTGAGTACAATTGTATACAATAAATAGAAAACTTATCGGGATAGATGTTGATACATACGTGTGACGATTTCAAGCCAATCATGTTTGGTGATTCTATATGTAGTATAGCCATTATTTGAGCTTATTGTCCATGACGTCATTGAATTAAATTCTGACAATGACATCTTATCTGAAAACAAACAACAAAGCAAGATGGAAATATTTTATCTAGTTTTTATTTATTTATTATCACATTAACGCTTCGTATAATTGATGTTTGATCAACTTTTATCTTATATAATATAATTACATCCACGTACGGTTTTAAAATCAAGGTAATTTAATCAATGTTATATGTTTTCATTTTCTGACTGTCAATAACGAATGTATAATGCCCACTTAAAAATAATTTTCATAACATAAAACATAATTGAAACATACTTACAATTAAAATTACATTTATCTGTTATACATCCAATTAAACCAGTTGCTCGTATCATCCCATGTTCATTCTGTTGGAAGAATTCCTTATATAGGTAAACAGAAAAACTTGTTTGTTTGACATCCTGTTGATAATAAATTATGTCATGACTTTGTTCAACATGATTGGGTGGTACTGTAATAAAGCATAAAATATATAGATATAAAACAAAGATAAGCTGCTAGGTTGGTTACAATCAAAATGCCAAATATGTAACACCAGGTCTAGATCATTTATACTCCAATCAAGTATTAATGTTTCAACCAAGTGTTACATGTTTCCAATCAAGTGTTACATGTTTTATGTCATATCACTAACACTAAGAATTGGTTTCCGTGTGGCTGAAGTATGAAATAATGATTTTTACACATACTTCTATGAATGAAACGATACTTAATCATATACTTGTAAATTCAACTATAGTTTGTGTAATCAAAGAAGCATTTTCAACTATTTATACTAGTCTGATCAGCATTCTAATATACACGCACGTTCTGGTTCTTGCATAGACATTTGCGTGTGACTCACTTAAATACCATCCATCTGTTCAAATGCGATACATTTTAAGTTTACATACAATTTGGTATTAAGTACAATAGGATTACCACGAAACTAGTCTTACTACATGTAAATAAAGCAGGATGTTGACTAGTTTTGCACAGAACTATCTATTTACTGTGTATGTTTACCTTCTTCAAGACTCGTCTTGTTTGCCTCAGCTATGTGACCTTAACCAATTGACCCTTTAAATAGCTTAATGAACAAAGTAATGTGTCATAATTCTAAAACCTGATCAAGTTATTTGTTGGGTTTAACACATTGTATAGATCATATAAACGCAGTCAATCAACCTACTCACTATTCCTGGAAAGGGAAACTTTGGATTTAACCGATAACCAATAACTAGGCCCATACTTTCGTCGGTGACTGACAACTTCCCTACATAATGAAGAATCGTCGGTAGGAAGATGAATAGCCGTAGAAATAAATTCTTGACCAAGCTCCACTAAAGTATGCCATGCCCGGGAATCAAACCTACAGCCCCTCGAATAAAAGGCTGGTGTGCTTCCAACTGAGCTAGCCAGGTAGCTCAATTAAAAAAACAAAAACCTAAAGTAATGTAATATATTCATGTTATCAAATTACAGCACCAAAATGCAATACAAGAACTTACTTCCAGGAGGAGCCATGATATTCTTCATTGATACTTGACCTGTTTCATTATCTGTGTTTACAGCTGATACCTGAAATAAGATTGAATATTTCCACTCATTACATGTATACAGTTCTATACTCTCATTACTTTAAGATGTCATAAATGTATGACTTGAATTTAATATTTTACCAATACTTAAGAATGTAAAAATACATCTTAAAATACAAGTACATGTTAAACAATTCAATTGTATAAAAGTATCATTACTCCCCATTCAAATGAATATATCTTTTAATACAAGTACATGTTTAACAAATACAATTGTATTAAAGTATCATTACTCCCCATTCAAATGAATATATCTTTAAATACGTGTACATATTTAACAAACACAATTGTATATATATATCATTACTCCCCTTTCAAATGTTTTAACTATCAAAATATAATTATCATAATGCTTAAATGCGTATGAAATAAAATGAATAGATAGATTGCAGGTTACTGGTACGGGTTTGTTTACGGCTTTTGCGCATGCCTAACCTGTCAGAGCAGGCACACTACCATTGCTATGTTAAAAAAAACAGAAGCAAATGGCTACATTTTTTCTAGCTTAAAACATAAAAAAACGGAGATTCGGGGCAGTAGCCCCTGATATTACATGAAATCCTGTATTTTCATTGGTTGTTAGCGTTAATGGTTTCCAGGCTTAGTTACTAATAAACACTACAATTTCTCAGATTTTTTACTTACCGGTAAACTGCAATTGTCCCAAATATATTTGTATCAATACAAACCCAGCTATATTACGAGTGTATAGATAATTTTGGTTACAGTAAAAAAAATGAAAATTACAATAAAATGATAAGAACATAATTTTACCTTAAACTGATAGTATGTCTCTGGAACCACTGATAATATTTGTTCGTATGTATGATCAAAGCTAACTTCTTGATTAATTGTCCTTAACATGTCAGTCTGAAATTATTACATTTAAACAGCTAGAACTATTGATGGAAAAAAAATGAAAATGACCTGGGCCACTGCAATTATGAGTATAAGGAACAGACTGAAGACAAACAATCAAGAATAATAATAAGGGAGTCAATTCCTTAAATTGTAGCATTGTACTCTCATTAGAATCTTTAAAAAAAAATAACAGTCTTTCGGTTATTATTGTTGAACATGAATATAGAGAAAATTAAATCATTATCAATTTACATTGAAATTATTTCTGAAGTTCAAGAGCCTTCTGTTAGTCTAGTAATGTTTGTAAACATGATCTGGTAGAAATGAAACAATGTGAGAATGAACAATGTTAATATTTTAGAAACATCAAAATATGGTACAATAAATTTTATGATCATTTATTCTTCAGTAAAATAATTTAGGTAAATTAGGTTTAAAACGTAAAAAGAATAATAATTACACTGGAAACATTATGTTGAAATTCATATCTCACTATTTCACTATTTCTGTCTATCTCTGATGGAATTTTCCATGATACTTTAATCAAAGTATAGTTACCACCAGGATGTAGGTCAACAGTAAAATCAGATACTTTACCAGGGGCTGAAAGTTTATACATAATTTTATATAAACAAGCTAAACATAAAGTTATAAGGTTTCATTGATATTACAAAACTTGTATAAACATTAACTGTGACAGCATAATCTATCACACCATTATGAATCAATCCAATACCTAGCATTTAAAATCGACTAGTTACTTCTATATAATATAAAATTGACTAGTTATTTCTATATATATACTCAAGCTTGACCATGAAGGTCGTTATGACAAACCAGTACTTTTTGATCATTATAATTGAAACTTTTATGTCTGTAGTGTGACCTTCTCTTTCCCTTTCTTTCTTTCTCAAATATTAAGTCATGTAATTTGATATATACATGTAATGTTGGTAAAATTTGATTTGTAAGTTATATCACTTTGTTATGTCCTAATATACTTTGAAATGTCAACAAGCATTTTATATGTTTTGGAAAAATTAACTATATCGTGTATAATACTAATTATTGAGTTCATTTCATAGTCCCTGGCACTAACTATCAAAAACAATGTTTTGAAAAAGAACAAATCAAGGAAAATCTTGAAAAACATTTTCAACAAATGCAAATATGAACTTTCAATTAATAATTGCAACTACTCATGCATCACGAAACCATACTAGAGTTTTAAATTATAAGCCAAGTGATAATTCATAAATGAGTTTTAAAATTCAAACTGGCAAACTTTTTCATTTGATTAAACTCCTATTTCTATATTACATATTCAATGGCGCTGCACAAAAAGATATATAATAAAAATAAGTACATGTACGTAAAAACCCTCCACCATAAAAACATCATATATATACAATTACACAAAACAAAATGAAAAATTATTTCACATGATGTTATATAGTGTGTGAGTTTATTTATTTATTTTTTTAATTGTTTTTATTGAGCTTTTATATTTCATATTTTTGGACCTACATCATTCATAGATCATGATTCGACTTAATTTTACATATTTATCACTAATGTTTTATTTGTTTTTATTTATTTTATATTGAAAGATGGTGTCCTGAACCGTATAACATGAGTTTTACCTGCAGGAAGAGTTTGTATAGATACAATATCAGATTCCACAGAACCTACAGATGTTCTAGCAATAACTGAAATATTATAATCCCAATATTCTTCTAATCCTGTTACTTTAAATGTCCTTTTATCAAATCCTGAAATAAAGAATAGATAAAATAAATGTACAAGTATTTCAAATATGATAACAATATGTATATTATGATACTGACTTGGATATGAAAATGGCTGAATAAATCGAAACTTTGGGCAACAAATAAATAAACAGTAGCAATAAGTTGGTGCGAAGAAATTTTGTGTTCAACAAGGACAAAATTTGAAACAGTAACAAAACAGCTTATTGGACTTATTTGAGATAACGTTTAATTAAAGTAAGTCTCTCTAAGAACCAGAAACATTTCCAATACATGTACATAGCTAAATGTCTGTTCAAAAATAATTATTTATTTGCCACTTCAAGATGTGCCGATTAAATCACAGAGACAATATGAGACTGATAAAGTTTTATAATTATTAAATTTCATGCACCATTATCATTCCATGCTTGATTTATATATGCTTAAACTACAGCACACAGAAGTCATAATATACAGATACATAAACCATCTGTGTAAATGACATTAAGGTGACGATAGAATGTCAAACTTAGTCAAAATTTAAGAATAATTCTTGTTGGTCAAACAATAGACAATGACTTTTCACAATAAGCATAATGCTTAAGAAGCTAACTAGTTTACCTTCTATGGTTTTGTTCACTGATGTGGCTGGTTGGTTGGTAACAACTTTAATAACAAAAGTTGTAACACCAGGTCTTGGACCATCTATACTCCAATCAAGTGTTACATTTTGTGATGTTATACCACTTGTACTTAGACTTGGTTTCTTTGGAGCTAAAAATTATAAAATAATAATTTTTATACATACTTCTTTCAATGAAACAATGGGTAATTATATGATAGTGAAGTACCCAGAACTTAATTATATACTTGTGTATTTAATGTTCATGTTTTCAAAAGAAAAAACATATCTGTTTAACAAGTTACAAATCTGATCAGAATTCTAATAATTTTAAACCAAAAACATTTATATATTAAATTGTAATTTGCCTGTCAGGCTTTTTATTGTCAATCAAAGTTTAATGAACAGTGATAGCAATAACCTAGATATTTTTTGTAAATGGGTTTAGTTCTTAATTTTTTACCAGTTCTTTATAAGAACATTAAAACACAACTTTATATGCATGTACAAGTTCAACAATAACGTTTGAATTATTATTCTTCTTTAATGTGTAACAATGTGATATAAACATCATAATGGGTAATTATATCTGAAATAAAATTTGACAGTATGAAAAAAAATACACAAATTTTTTTTCATAAATGTGAAGGTTTAAACATTATCCATTTCACATTAAAACTGTTTTACTTAGAAACGGGTATTGATGTTTCAGCCCAAAACTAGTCTTGCTATGTGTAAATAAAGCATGATAACGACTAGGTTTGCATTGAACCTTCCATTTACTTTGTACATTTACCTTCTTCAAGCGTTGTCTTGTTTGCCTCAGCTATGTGACCTTGACCAGCTCCATTGATAGCAGAAACTGTTACAGTATATAATGTAGCAGGTTTAAGTACAGCAGTATATAATAATGTTTATATTAGCTGATCTTTGTTTTTCAGTTCTGTAGATTCTATGACACCAGTACATGGGTTTGGTAATGCAGAGAACTGAAAATATCAACAATAAAATACAATGTCATGTTCTGAAGAAAAACTCACATATTCAGAGTGACATCTAATCATTTTTGAACAACTGTCAAGAATATCATTAATACATGTACAATGTTTTTACAAAAACAATAATTCTTAATTTGCAGAATTCTTATACGTGAATGCTTGTTAAGTATTGTCAGTAAAAGCATTTAAGTCAAACTATCATTTTAGCAAGTAAGGTAACAACGCAAACACTCTTACAAAGAAAACATTTTTTTAATTTTACTCACTCTGACTGGCTGAGTAAAATGTTCTCAAAATTATTTTTTACCAGATTGCTTCAATATATTATAATAATTTACAAACTTATAATACAATAAATAACAAGTACATACATCAAACTGGTCAAAGTCACAATCAGTACATTTATATAAAACTCTTGTCACACAAGTATCTGTATCATCGCTGATTTGTAAAACGTAACCAAAATTTACTTGACTGTATAAATTAACAGGTTTATCCCACGTCACAATAAAACCTCGACTAGATATGTTTGATACCAGTAAACTCTGTGGTGGATCTGCCACTAAAATCATAATAATAAAATAATAAAAAATGAAGTCAAAGTAAGACTTGAAAGTACTTCACATTAAACATAATTATAAAATGTAATTACATGTATATATAAGTAAAATAAAAAAGTTTATTAAGTAGACTAAGTCAAATCAACAACATAAGTTCATACTAGCAGTAAGACACAAAATAAGAAGTATTCAACATTCAGATTGTTCTCAAATGATTAAGACAGTAAGATAGAAAATTACAGACATCGAAATCATGTTACATAACACACTAAGTCTAATAGGTTTAACTAGTATGTTAATTGATACAGATGTTCCTTACACATAACCAGGTTTTGTCCCAGTCAGAGTTTGTACACTACTGAGCAATCCAGACCAGAAATTTCCGTTCTGGCTGACTTACAACTATTGTTTTCTCTATCAATCATTATCTATTAAGATCATGCAATATATAAAATTGTTCTTTTTTAACTCCAAATAGCATGATATCACAAGTTAAATTACTAAACAAAAACAACCACTTCACATGTCAGACAACTAAACTAAAGAGGGCAAACATTTTTTATGTGACATAAATTGGAATATAACATAAGGTGTAAAACAGAACAGAACTGTTCTTTTCTTTACTACATGTAAACAACAAAACATGTTAGATCTTCATACATTCTACATTTTTTACAAGATTTAACACTGTGTCAACACAACTCAGGTCATTCACGGCATACAGGGCACCTAACCTAGCTTTCCTGGACCATTGTCTATAACCAGTACTCAATTACCCTTCCACAAGACCGGAAACTTCTCCATATTATCATCTAATCAATGGAGGAAAATCGACACTATTGTCAAATTTTCATGGAAGGGTATAACCTCTCCAGGTGGGATTCCTCTCGGGCATGAGAATCCCGGCACGCTACCAACTGTGCAATCGAACCAGGTTACATTCTACATAAACTGGTACATTGTCAGTTTTACTGTATACATACCAACTTATAAAGTCGAAATCACTTAAAATTAAGAAAGTAATATGGTCAATAATTGACATACAAAACAAAAACCATAATAAACAAGGTATCTACAGATATCACCAATTAAATAATGATTATTATTATGTCACTTACTTTTAGCTTTAGTCTTACAACCAGAGGATATCCTTGAACTTGCAATAGAGTTGCCAACTTCATTTTCTGTGATCAATTTGAAGAAGTATAATGTACCTGTAAATTCAGTGTTAATTTTATATAATCATTACAGTAACAATATAATAAATCTTAGAATAGTTTTTTTGTCTTTATTGTCAACAAGTTAACTATATAAATATATTATAGTAAACTGGATAAACACTCTTCATATAAAACAACAGTATTAATGTCTGATGAGCATACATTAAAAATTTAATATTGAATTCATATGAGTTAATATTATTCATAAAAGAAACCAAATTCATTTGTGTGCCTTTAATAAAAAATATTAAAGGCATGTACAAATAAGAAAAAATAAAAGAAAATAGGAAAAACAAATATTCTATCACGGACATATCAAATATCTCAGTATTTAAATAGTATGTTATTGATTGTAAATATAAAAACCTACCTGGTTCTAATCCATCAACTTTAAGACTGGTTACATCACTTACAGTACTTCTAGTAAATAAAAGTGAAGACGAAGACTGATATACTTGAACATGATAACGTATAATATAACCATTGGGTACAGCTGGTGGATTCCATGATATTGTTATAGAATTATCTAATACATTACCACATTGTCCATTCTCTGGTGGATTTGGTTCTGAAACAATAATAAGGTTTATAGAAACAAGAGTACTGTACACTTAACTACATAAAATTTTGTTAATTAATAACAGGAAAAAAAAACAAGTGATGTCTCAATGACAAATTAATCAAATGTGTAAATGTTGCAAGGTGTTAGTAAATTTAGCATGTGAATTTCGTACAAATAATGATGTTTAAGTGAAAACTTTACCAATTAATTTGTATTGAAGTTTTGTTACTTGTATCATAGTTTAAAAACAACAACAACTAGAGTTACACATTGCAGATGTAATACCAATTAACAGGTATTACTAGTTTCAGATTAATACCCCAATATCAATTGATATATTTCATTATATGACAAATCAAAAATGTGCACAAGTCAGCAATAAAACTTCATATAATTGTCACCAGGCACCAAAATCATAGATATATTGTAACAATACACGAACTTGACATTTTATTCCTTTTCAATATCATTCAAATGAAACTAATTGTAATCAAATGATTAATTATGGGTGAACATGTTTCAAAGGCACAAACTTGTCAAAGCTTCAGGTCAAGGGCAACATCTTTACCAGAACTAATGACATCATGGCCAACTGAGCTGTGAATAAATGTAAATCATTCACTTTAAATTAAATGATTTCTAATGAAGCATGTAGACATACAAAAGTCCAACACTACTGTTATTTTCCTTCTAACATGCAACATATATAGACATGTTCATATAATAAGAAATTTGCCATGTTAAAGAGATGTTGTGGTAATTCATGTTTCTTACATTTTTATACAGTGATACAGAAAAATGGTATTTACTTAGTTAATTAAAACGAAATACATAAGCATTTTTTTCGTTTCCTAGTAAGATGTCTAAGTCTTATATTCTTAGTTCTAGAGAAATTGATTTCAGTAATTCATTTCCCACAAAAACAACATCATACATCAAATTTGCTTGCAAGGTCATTTAGTAAGCAAATTATTGATAACTAACTATCTTTAGGCAAAGCAGAAAAAATATTTAGTCATATGACGATGATAAAATATTCAAAATTTATAAGTAACAAGTTTTTCTATGTACATATTTAGCATAAAAACACATTAATTCAGAAAATAAATATAAGAATTAATATATAAATCTTACTTTTAGGTGTTGTTTTCATAATTGCTTCAAAAACATCACTCTCAACTATGTGACCATTATCATATGATTCACTTATAGTTTTTATATTAACTGTGTAATTGTATCCATTCTTCAGGTTACCATAGCTATTGGGAAGATTTGAGTTGTAGATAATAATGGAAGTGGTCCCTTGTCCAGGATTTTTCTCAGCATTTTTTGTATTACCAACAAATAATTTTACATTAAAACCACTTCTACCACCAATACCAGGAGTATATCTTATAGTTAAACCATTTTTCTCTACATCAAGATCATCACCACTTGAAGTTATCTTTTGTACTTTATTGGGTTCTACAATACAACAGTAATACTATATTACTTGAAGTAGTATTAATATAATAATGTACGGTTCACAACATAGTTAATATATATAAAACTATTAACAAGAGCTTAGTTTACGGAAGAAATTCAAAAAGAAAATAATACAGTATTTAAATGCAACAGCTAGACCAAATTGCAGTCTATGTAATGAAAATCAATTATATGATGGAAATTTTAATTCAAAAGAAAAAACATTTTATGTGAACGAACCAATGTCATGCAACGTATAAAATGTCCTTTAAGTTTAATATGTAATGACTGTAAAGAATACTATATAGGTCAAACAGGTGACAAATTACGAACGCGTAGAACAATACATGCACAACAAACAGTACGTCATATACACTATCTTTTGACGTAATATTTAAGTAACCTCCCTTGACGTAACGTCAAGAGTTACTCCCCTTCTTACAATTTTATATAGATATTTTAGATATTTACTGATGAGTCATAAGGTGAAACATGTTTAAATATATCAGTTAAGAAATAAAATTAATCCGCAGGTGAAGTCATTGTTACTTGACATTTATTATTTAATTCCGGTGCCGGGAACTATTACGGTATATTTAGATATACCATTTTTTACTTACATATATATCTATAATATACACAAATGTATATATCAAATCAAATTATGTTATAATGCAAAACAATACAATACTTGTGACATTTATACGATATTACTTCAACAATGGTTTAATAATGTATGGTACACAACCTGGTAATTATGACCAATCAAGTGATGTTATAACATAATGTATAGTATAGTATAGTAATGTATAATGTATGTATAGTTTCTAAACATTTTCATTTGATTATTTTGACCACCAGATCACTAGAGAAGCTTTTTTGATAGTTTTTGTATTCATTGTTTTTAACAATGAATACTCTGTTACCAATAGATTAATAGCGGTATTCCGATCGGAGTCCTATACTGACCTATTGACCTATATATCTAATCAACAAAACCGAACAGCATCCGGATAATTCCGCTACAATAAAATAGTTCGCAAATAGTTCTTTTGTTTCATCGATCATCTGTGTATTCCTACGCGTCAATTTAATTACGCTTTTAACTCGATCTACATCAAACCTTTCTTCGAAGTGACACGGAGTATTGACAAATTTGTGAACAATTGAACAATGGTTGACAAATTATTACGTAACTGATAATCGCGGATGTATACATCGATTTTATTCATGAAAAATTATGAATGAAACTTCGTTTCCGTATCAAGCGCTATAGTCACGTGACTACAAATATGCATTTGCTGACAGACATCGGAAGACAAAGGAATTGAAGGAAAGTACTCGAAACTAAATCAGTTTCTCTTAATGCAGTTTACAGTTATTCACATTATTGGAAGGAATTGTTTGCAAACAATTCCTTTCTATGTCAGCGCTCCCAGAAATGAGAAAAAGAACGAACAACACCTGTTCTGTTGCGACCCAGAAAATAATATAGCAACAGAAAAATTTGTATACTCGAGTACTATCAATTGCAGACGAGTTGAAAAAAATACAAATTTAAACAAATAGTACTTAAAATTATGATATTCTATGTTTTCACATTAATAAAACTTTATTCTATCTGTGTACGGAGAAAAGTTATTTTGTGCATTGCGCATTTTCATATGTCATGCATTTGTATATGTATATAAATTAAGCACAATAATTAGCGTCGTGTCTGTGGCCTAGTGGTTAGCATGTCAGACTAATAATCATGAGGTCGCGAGTTCGAATCCTAGGCGCGTAACATTGATTTGTATAAATTTTTCTTGGTTTAGGCTACAAAAAATTGATCATGTTCGTCAGATTTACGCACTTAAAATTCAGAAAATGGAAAAAAAAATTTGCTCTAGTTACTTTTCACTTATAAAATGAAAACATCAATTATAAATGCAACCATGTTTGATCATCAGTTGAACACTGACGTAAACTTGATGTTTTCATCAACTCTACACTGCTCTAGTTATGTGACGTCATGTCCCCCTGCTGTGTTATTTACGACTAGCAGGTAAGACGGGGTAGAATATTTAACATTATAATTGTTAATGCCCCAAAATACTCGACTGACTTATTTTGAAATAAATTTTGCATAACGTACCCCAAGACTATATTTATATACCTAAAGGTTTAGTCAATTTTTATTTTAGAAGGGTTCTGATGTAATTGGTTTCTTTGACATAATTTATGACAAGCCTGTATTTATTCACTTTAAAGTTTTCCAGTTTGGTCCATTTTCATTTTATAGGGATGTTGACTCTAAAATCCTTATACATGATGGCTTAAATAATCTTAGTAGTTGTTTGTTGTTTAGTTGTTCCCATATCATCCAAATAATATAACTTTATTTATACTCAAAAAGTCAACAAGACTCGTCCATTTATATTTACGGGGGTGCTCAACTGGTACTCATTCTGGATTACTAAATTATATTGAGCAGTTGTATGTTGTTGAGTCATTCTCTTATTTACCCAATAACATTAAGACTTTACTAAAACACCAACATCAACAGGTTTGATATATCATGATGTTAGCCGAGCTTATTCTAAATTGAACAGAAAATTTGGAAGTATTTAATTAAAGGTTAATATTGAATGAATTCACTTAGTGTATTAGCTATGCAGTATAGTAAATGCAAATGGAACAAAATACAGTTAATTATGACGTATGTACCTTATGAAAAGCATTTATGTATGTTAACAGCAAATAATCTTTCTTACAACAACCTACAAAATAATCAAAACTATATGCCCTGTACCCCAATATCAAAATAATATGGTTCAAGTTAGAAAGATTTTGACATATTTCATCTTTGAATGTACATGATTGTATCACATCAATATGCTGAATAAATGACCAACTGGTATAAACACTAAAAAGTTACTTATTATGCTTTTCTGAACTACATGCTATAATGTGATTTTCTGTATAATGTTCATATTTAACATGTATTTTTCCATTTGTATAAAAATTCTCATGAAAATATCACACATTTATTCCTCGCCTTTCGATCGCTTCTCAAAATGTTTTTTTTTTTGCTGGCCAGCTCTATTGTTTGAGACAAAATTCATAGAACATATGATCAATTCATTGAGGCCTTAACGCCATAGCAACACATATTGTATAGGTTATATCACGGAGATCAGTCCATCCACTCACTGTTCCTGAAAAGGCAAAATCTCTGGATCTAGCTGTTAACCAAAAAGAAATCACATCGATGACTGAGTGGTAGGAGGGAGAATTACCGTAAAAATTATTTCATAACTAAGCTCAACGAAAGTATGCCCCGCCCATGAATAAAACCTACGACCCCTCGATCAGTAGAATAATGGGCCTGTAAAATGAAATATGAAACACAGTTGACTATGAAGGATAAGAAGGTAATGAGTGATATCGAAATAGTATCTTTGAACTCGTTGAAGTCATCAACATAATTAATGTTTGGAACATATATCACCTTTTCTAGTTTGTGTGTACTAATGAACTCGGGTATTAAATCTTAGCATAACACTTTGAATCTTAACATTTGTTTATTTTCTTACATAATATAGATAATTTGTGCATATAAAACACTTTCAACTATTTTGCAAAAAATAACCCTATTCACTTGACGACATTAACCTCTTTGTTAAATCAGTTCATCGAATGAAAAAAAAAATTCATCATACAATTAATTCTTAATAATATTTGTAAATCTTAACCTTCATCATTAAACACCATCAATGCAGGTAAAATTAATTTCTAAGACCTTTATGATAAGCAGAAATGGGGGTTAAATACATTACTTTCTATTCAGTTACTACATAAATCATAAATAGCAGCAGGGTGTTAGTCCAACTTTACTAAAAAATGTGCACTAAGTAGCACACATAACAGATAACAATTACATAGTTTTAAATCTCTCCTATATTAGATTTTTT
This sequence comes from Mactra quadrangularis, assembly GCA_025267735.1. Lineage (NCBI taxonomy): Eukaryota > Metazoa > Mollusca > Bivalvia > Venerida > Mactridae > Mactra > Mactra quadrangularis. The sequence goes on along the minus strand of CM046309.1, from coordinate 31,329,982 downwards.
GACACACAGACTAATTTAATAATGTGATAGTCATATTGTAATAGTTAATAGCATTGACTAATTACAACAGTAGTCATAGTAATACGTAAATTCAATCGTTCAATATTGTAAATGACTCAAGCAGATTTTTATTGTGAAGAGAGTTTGATAAAAAATGTAATCACCAGCATTAATAATATGTACGGTCATTCTGTCCCCTTCCCCTGATTCTAAGTCATGTAGGACAGTCGTCAGTCACTGACAAAGTATGCACCCAGTAGTTTGTTAACAGCTAAATCCTGAGATAAAGCTTCTTCAGGAACAGTGAGTAGGTGGACTGACCGCTGTGATATAATCTATATAAGGTGTTGCCACAGCATAAAACCCAACAAAAATTGAATAAATCTAAACACAATGAATACCCCAGTACTTTCAGTGCTTTGATTCTACTGGTACTCAGTTAATCTTCATCAAGAGGTCAATGAAGGCTTTTACCTAACACAACCAGCCGTAAAATTGTAAGTCCAGAAGGTTTTATACTAATATTTTTAATTTACAAGTCACATGAGATGGTGTTTATACACTGTAATGCTTATGTCACAGCGGTAATATAAGTCAAGGAAAGTACCAAAGTAATCTTATTTAGTAGCATCAAACAAAACCAGAAACAATCAAAATAACATTATATATTTATTTCTGTACAATACACAATACAGTCACAGGTTTATAGGTACAAACTATCAAATTATCAACTTACTTGCAGCTTGTTCCCTGGATACATATGCTATTCTTTCACCATTACTCTCAGTCTCTGTGTTACGAGATAGTATCTGTACCGTATATGCATTACCAGGTGTAATGTTTGTTACTGTGTAAGATGATGTTAATGATGACAGAGTTGGTGAGTGGTCATAGATTACTGAATTGACCATCGTCCATCTTACAGTATAATAATTAACAAACTGTGACAGATTACCAGATGGATGTGACCATGATACATTGATACTTGTAGTTTGTATATTATTGAATGTAACACTTCCAACTTGTAATTGTGTTACTAAAATATACAATGAAGAAATTACATGAACTATGATACTGACCATCTGCAAAATTTTATAGATAAAGCACAGCTATAATAACAAACAAACAAAATATTCAAACCAACATGAAATATCAATACCAAGTATGACTTGATAATTTTGGAATAGGTAAAATATACGAGCTCTTTCATATATACTCACACTATCAACAAGTAAAAGTAGACCCATGCGTCCAATAGTAATCAATGACATAATCAATGCTCACTTTAAAAAAATGTTGGAAATGACATAAGTGAAACACAATATGTACTGATAACATGTTGTTTGTGATCCCATGCAACTAGTCAATGAACAGATGTATCTAAATCAAATATCTTTAGTTCATTTTAGTCCTCACATTCCTTAAATACACACACATATAATATTTTGGCAACAAACACAAATACAAATCGCTCCCGTATACATTGCCGTGTACGAGTTATAACTATACTTTCATCATAGTATTCGCATGGCATTGAACCGCCTTGACAGTAGGTACAGTCTGACAGATTAATTTTACTTTTTGAAATATATTTGGATGCAAATATTGGTCTCGATTTGTAGATTAACATTTCTTAACATAACTGACTATTCAAATTTGTTATATCTAAAACGGTTATCATGAAATTTACGTTCATTTCAATATAACCATTTTGCAGCGATTGAGATACACAGTCCACTTCTGGTTTAATAATAAAGCGTAAACCGGCGTAAACTTATTGGTTGATAAACGTCTCGAGACGCTTCTTGTACTTTGTCAATGAAGTGTGCCAAAATTAAACCCAATCAGAACACACCACCTAGGTAAACATTTACGTTTCTCAAGTTCTATAAATAGAATATTTACGTAATTATATTAGTCCAAGGAACCAGGCTTCTTTAAACTGGAAGTCAGTAGTTTCGTTGAATTGCTGCAAACTAGTGATACTAAAATTAATATAAATTTTATGAAAATGGTATCAGAAACAAATTTGTAACTTTGCATGATGTTAGAGGTATTTAATCTTTAAATCGAGACTCACATTTTCTTTCAGATATATGTCAAATTGAAGAAAAACTGTTAGGGCTGTACGCACTGTAGAAAACGTTCAATACCATGTTTATTTAACGGCGTCTCAACGCCGTGATATTGTGATGGGTAGATTTCGGTAGCAATGGGCAAAAGTCACGTGACAAAATCCTTTCGATTTCTACTGCCGACAATTTATTAGTTTTATGCAATCACTGTACAGCACATTTCCATGAAAAAGGTTACATAGAAAAAGCATTCATTTTTTCAAAACCCTATAATCAATATTTTTACCAACACACGAAATATCAGCGTTTTATATTAACACATTTCCGCAAATCCTTTCGATACACTTGAAAAGCTTGCAAGTTTTAATTTGTTCGAATGGATTATGTTTTCTCGTGCCCGAGTAAATTTCTCCACGTGTATTTTAAATACCTTTTAAACCTTACATTTATAAGTTTCTATATTTGCTGGCATGTTATTTTTTTCTTTCTTATAAAATGATGATTTCTATTATAACATAGCTTGCTTTTTGTATTTAGGCGCATCTTTTCGGAATGGAGATAAGTGTGAATTCCTTTCGGGTATCCTGCAGCTAAAAGTCTTCCGTAACAAGTAAAGGTATTTTAGGTATACTGAAATCAAGCCGCCGGACAATTCAACACAATGCTATTTTGAGTTACCTTAAGATTGTACTTAACTGCTTTATTTTATTTTTCGCCGTGACAATCACATTGCTGCATTTCGCAGCAATTTTTTCTTGTTATATATACATGTAAGTAAGTGTACATGTATGTATGCATAAGGAACGATATACGCATTGTATTATGATCATGAACTCTGTGTTTTAGTTGTCCGATACTAAAAAACAAAATGATATTAAACAAATACTTTATTTACAAAAAATCACCTATACATACCTGGTTCACATTTTCCTCCGTTAGTAAGTCCATTGTTATCATAGAATGATATTTTACATGTACATTTATTATTTCTACATTCAGAATAAAGATCAGAACATTCACCAATAGTATCTTCAATACAGTTCTCTCCATTAGCATTATCTTTAATTAAAACAATTTTTTATACACCTGTACATTATTAGTAATTTCATGGTGACATTAGCAGTTCAAATGTTAGTAGTCTAACAATTAAGAGATTCAGCGACATTTTCATTGTGATAAGGCAGAATAAATAAAAAGCTTAGCCGAGGCAACATTGCCTTATTTGTACAGAAGAATGTAATTCAGTCAAATTATTCTAACTTGACAGTTGAGAAAAAACAGACTATAACATTCTTTCACATCACATATAACAGAAATGAAATAAATGTTTTTCGCTAGCTTAAAGTTACTATCTATGACACTGTCTATGATGAAAATATCTTTAACTTAGCAAGGCACTACAATGAAACGAAATTTTTATAAAATTCAGTCAACAAGAATTATAAAAAATGTCATATGTACAAATTCTGTTCTGCTTTAAAATCCTTACATCCTTGAACTTATACCCATATTTAAAATTTGGTGGCTCTATATTCAAGAGTTCTAAACAAAGAGCAGTAACTAATTAAATACAATTACATTCAATTAAATAATTGCCCAAACTCTGTATAGAATATTGTTGAAATAAAGTCACAATCTTTCAGATCTTAAAAAAAGTGTAGCCCCCTATCTGCATTCAAAAGTATGTGAGTTGTTTTGAATCTCATAAAAAACAAGATATATAACCAGCTTGGAGTACTTAAGAAAGATGTAAGCATACAAAATGTTATAACTACTTACTTGCAACACAACTAGAACCTTCTGGATGATATCCAGTATTACAAGTACAAACGTCACTAATACAAGAAGCAAACTGGTCTGAACATTGATCTGTATTATAATTATTCCAACTCCTTTCAGAACATAGTGTATTCAGACTTTTTCCTAAATAATTCATTATTGACAATTATTTGAGTTAATATTTAATTTTTACCAGCATTTATTTACTTATCATAAACTGATATAATTTACTAGTGATATTTGTTTTTTTAAGGTTTTAATTTCGTGTTAGGTATATAAACAAATCAAAAGTCATGATAAATAACGGTCATGATATCATTCATCAATGTCACAGATTTGAAATGTACAATGCTTTATAACTGGATTACTTTAGTTTTTTATTTCAAATCATAAGTATCTATCTTATATACATTATCTAGTTAACTGTATCAGAAAATATTCACAGTTTGTGAATATGAATGGTTACTAAATGCATGTAAACATAAAGTCACTTACGTATTTTACAGTCACCTCCTAAAACACTTTTAGTATTAGTGTCATAATATGAACTTATACAAACACAAGTTCTGGAAACACATTGAGAATTTGACTTTATACAAGCATCTGCCATTGGACAAACAGAGCCCAATCCAACTTCTGTAAATGTAAAAGATAACTAAGTAATCTTAAATGTTTTCACATAATTCTATAACTTTTCATAAACTAAAACAATATAAATTTGAATTCAACTCAATGTCAATCTCCGTAAACAGATATCCTGTAGAGCGTTGTCGTACAAGATCTCTACTTTCTCCGTAGAAGGTCACGTCGAGATGAACTTTGCTTCTACCAATCAATGCGTTGATTTCATCTAGACGAAAACACAATTAATCACATTTTGATTTCGTAATTTCTATTTTTAGACCAAGTTTTACATGCTAATTTAACAGTGGTATTATTCACAGTCTGCGATTGGGCAGTTCATTTAAAATTGCATGACATAGAGGAAGTAAACAAGTTACGTATCATAACAATTTCGTCATGAATACTATGATAAGAAGAGGTCCCCTGAACGTGACCCTTGTTTGAAAAAGGCCAGATCTAAATTACAGAGTATGCAAGCGGAAAATTTTAGATCGGGTTTTAATCAGATTGACTTAATGTTATATGTCACGACAGATACAAACAATTGTGTGGAAAATATTACTGACAATTTTGTTAAACAGTATCATAGGACAAATCTTACCACATTGCTTGAATAAGACGAACTTTAATAACAAGATTTACAAAAGTACAATAGTATTACTAGCTGAACGAAAAGTTTTTTGTTCGTCAATTTCTTGTTTTGAACAAAATCACTAACATTTCAAAGTTATAATCATAATGATTATTTATATAGTACATGTATATACAATTCAATGTACTGTTTTCTAATGAAATATCCAGTGTATATGTACACTGGAATGAGAACAAAACTTATTAAATCTGTAAATAAAACATTCATTTTCAAAGTAAATAAAATACAATAATATAAAACATGAATTATAAAATTTTCACATACTATCAACACATTGTCCACCAACATTACTGTTACCATCATCATCATAATAGTGACTTGTACATCTACATTTGTAACCATTTCCATCATTCTGACAGGAAGAATATACATCATTACAAGGTTCAGAAGCTGTTACACCAGTACTTGGATTTGGACAGACATCTCCTAGATCAATCTCTACAATACATAAGATACATATAGTTTTATATGTGTGGGGAGGTAAGATAATTCATCAACAACATATACGTAAGTTAGCTGTTAGATTTAGATATTGAGCTCCTACATCAATCTCTAAAATACATTAAATACATACAGTAAGACAATGTCATAAACAACATAGTAGTAAGGTAAATGTGTTAAGGTTAACCATTCAATACAAATGTAAGTAAATTAATTTATAAATTTAATTGACATAAAGCTATACAAATGACATTGATAAACACTATACTCATATATACATGTGTATTTTCTATTAGAGGAACCATACAATATCAATTTCTATTAATCAAAACATAATATAAATGTCTTACACATACATATGAGAGTCATAGAACTATACCATAGCTAAAGTGTAGATATATTTTTATACATATTTTTATAGGTATCAATTATTTTATGTACATTGTATCATATGCATGTCTGAAAGTAATAACAAAATATCTAAATAACATTATTCTCTCAATACGGTATGAAAACACTTGTCTCAGTACAAACAATTAGATAATGAAACATTTCATTTGACATGTTATTCTGAGAATACAAGAAAAATAAATCATGCTTGTAAAACATTTTATCCACACAGCGACTGCTTGTCATGAAGACATTTGATAAAGATTTTAAAAATTTTCAAATGGAGAAACCAATTTAAATACAACAGTTGCGACTGAGGAAAGTGTTCTCCATGAATCTGATTTGGTTTCTTCCTCCTTCATCCCTGAGACACAAACAATTAACAATAGGTCTTAACAGGTCCTGCATACATTCATGCCACATTTGCAGTAAAAGGGGTATAATTGTTCAGTTGTTATCTAAAGACAAAGTTTACGCATGAAATGTAGCGAATACATCAACTTTTAATCCTGTGACCCTAAAATCAAAAACAATTATTTTATTGCTAAAAGCAAACATCCACAGCAAGTTTTCAGTCATGGATTACCGGATGCTCAGTAAATGTGTGCAAAACAATTCCATTTTCTGTCGGATACACCCCAACCAACTGGTGGACATTTGAAAAACAATGTACCACCTTTCCTATGATAGCGAGACATTATAAGGTATTTAATTGATGATAACATAATATTTATACTAACTTCCTATACATGTTCCCCCAATACTTGTTCTACCATTGTTGTCATAGTAACCAGACTTACATACACATGTACTACCACTACATTCAGCATTACTGTCACTACATGCTCTATTATATTGACAATTGTCACCAAGTTGTTTATCTGAAGGAATAATTCATCATTCACTTAATTTGATCTTAGTTATAATCCTCTTAACTTGTATTATGCAAATAATGCTTTCTTAATATTTACTTTCTTTGATACCATGGATGTGGATTTTGTTTCAAAGACATGTCTAAATCTAAAAAAAAATCTAAATACCAGCTTGTCCGGATTTAAAATGCACTTGTCTAGAAGTTCAATACTCAAGACATATAGAGAACTACATGTACTATATAAAATGCAAACTGCAAGTAATAATGAATGATTGATAATAAAATAGTTGATGGACTCATTTCTTTAAATAAACAAAGAACAATTCATTTTTGGACAAATAAATCTCTGGCGAATTTTCCGAAGACGTATCAGTTTTTATGACGTAATGAAAGTGAATTTTGTTGTCAACATGGCGGTCGTATTTAGGTACGTGTGTAGGATTCGTCGTTTGACGAGTTTAATTTTATTTATCATGGATTTAAACGATATTATCAAGAGTCTGAAACGTATGTGTTTTCAAACTTTCGATTGACGATATGGATATAAGGATTATGAAGGGAAATACACACACGCAGCGACTCTGAAGGTATGTCATCGATTTTCAAAAAAATGGCCAGGACTGTCAGGGTCGTGAACGTCGATGATTTTTAGAAGCCAGTTTTATTATACTTTATTTATGCGTGACTTGGCTTTGGTAAAACAATGGCCAACTTATGTATTTATTGTTTAATTGCTGGATAATATACCAACCGAATCAAATTTTGCAGTAATGATATGCGATGTGGCTCGCATTTTTTGCTTAGATTCAATGGGCTGAGTTGAAAAAATCGCTTGTTAACTTAAGAGCAGTGCTTAAGCCCCGCCCCAAAAATCAATATGCAGTTAACCTTTTATAACAACATACATGCTAAAATGTACAAACAATTGGGTGTGCAAGCTTAAAATTAAATTTCATCTTCAAAGCACCAGGTAAGTTCATTTAATAAAGCTTTAATCTAATATTTCTATTAAATGGACGTTAAAATAGATTTGATAAAAACCATATTGGAACTGTAATCATGGTCAACTTACGGTACCATTGTCTTAGAATACTTATCGAAACAGATCTTTCGAACTTCAAAGTTTCAAGGTTCTGGTATTAGTGCAAGTATGTAGAAAATTAGCTTGTAACAAACTTTCTCGGAAGAGTTTGATACCATTGTATAAAACTGAGACATCAATGTAAATTCAAGTAATGCACTTCATCATCATTTCTCTACTTTAAAAAGTAATTGCACTGCTTAAACAATAGACTTACTATCTCATGGTTTAGAACTAAGATAAAGACATAATACAATTAATGTTAAAGGAATATTTTTTAAACAATATCACTTGTACTATACAATTTTTGTAAAAGTTTTGTAAGTATGTAGACAAAAACATACAACTACAGTGACACCAATCAACTCTCACAATCGTTAAACTAGTCCAGTCACTTTAGGCGAATTATGGGATCAACATCAAAATAATTGCAACAGAAACGGAGACAACAGTTTTTTGTTCCTTAATGCTTCCTTGATGCACATGAGAAAATCGAGAAAAATCTAATTAGGGGAAATAAGTTTTTTCCAGCCTTTTTATGACCACGTGTTTGGCCAAGTATTTTACAGCCAACATTGCAATGGAAGGCCGATACTCACGCACATTTTGAAAAATCAATATTTTCTTATCACCAAGAGTATAAAATATCCACAACAACATGTTATTTGATGTATTTAGTCGTATTAAAACAGAAAATATGCAGTTTTTTAAAATTTATTTCCGATAAATTTATGTTTTACCCCACCCACCAAAACTGCATTCATGTTTGAATTCCGGTCAGCAGTCAGCTATAAATAGTGGTGTAACTTGTCATCATTCCAAAAGAAATAATAAAAGATAAAAGATGTGTGTTTTCATATGAGTTTGTACAATATACAGTGTATAGTATTCACTTTAGGATCGGATTCAGAAGGGTCGTAAGAGGGGACACTGATTGGGGAAATTTAAATATCCATGTGTCAAAGGTGCAAATCGGAGCACTTTAAACACACTTGAATTCAAATGGATAAATGAGACTAAATCTCAGTAATTTAATTTCTTTACTTTTAATGATACGTCCATGTCTGCCCGTCTGTCTGGATTACATGTCCCTTACATCGTTATTGGTCAGGCAAAGCACAAAAATGTCGGCACCCATCAGGATATCTTCCGGTTACAACTTTATCTTTTGTCTTCTTTTTATTTTGCCTAAACGATGGTGAATTTGGTTGGAGTTTGGTTATGTATATGTCATTAGAAGTCGATTTTTTTCTTTTTCTATTCTTAAATTTAGAGAATGATTATCTGAAGACCATGTTTACGTCTTGAGCAAAAATGTAACCTAACGACTAAAATTAGATGTCCAATGGTAATTCTTGCACCAAGTTCTATTGATTTAAACCGATAGTGAGAAATAATCATTTGAAAACATAATTTTTTGATACCTTGCATGTGCGATACATCGGGCGACTCCATAATTTTGCTTTGCTTAACTTACTTTGACCCGTCAAAGTACGACTGTGAACCAGACAAGCATTTAACTACCAAACGATGGAGTTGTTGATTGGCGTGGTGCAAGAGGAGTATTCACTCCCGACGAAAAAAATGGATGTCAACGGAGCAAATTTGAGCACTTTCAGACAACCTAAATTTGCCTTTAAGGATAAAATTGAGTGCTAAGTAACCTTTTTTACGCATGTTTTTGTATGTTTAGATTTGAGTTGTTGATTTGATAAAACCCTTCATTTTTGCCCAAACTAATCCATTTTTTCACATAAAATGCCAGGAAATATATGACAAGGTACTCATTATAACTTTGATGTAAAATCGACTTTTGTAATGAGAAAATTCGTTGATTTTACATCGTAAAACTGCCGATTGCAGATACGTTTTTGTTAGTTAGCGGTTTTATATGCAAATGTTCTTGAAAATTAACTTTACTGTGAGTTTTCGGACACTTTTAAGACGATTCAATGCACAGAAACCCGTCGATCCGCTAAAATATCACATTTTTTATTTCAAAAAAGTTTAAGAAATATCAGTACTTAAACTCTAATTAATCGAAAATAAAATCCACTATTTCAAAATTAACGAAACACAAACCTATGAAGGTATTAATTGATAAATGTATCTGTTACAGTTCAAAACTCTAACTAGTCTTAGTTTCGAAAACTTACATTCTGTACATAGACTTGGAGTTGGTAACTCTTTTCAATACCAGTATTTTTATTATAAAACATTAAAGTTGCATTCGTTTTTTTTCCAAAATTAACTAAGTTAGAATGTCATAATATGATAATAGTGACGATTAAATGCACTGCGCCGTCTTTCACCTTTTAAACATCGTCTAACTTTTTATGAAAAAATCTGATGACACCCATAAGCAAACAGATTGTTTGATATCTAAATTTATGCCTCGTAGGCTAGAAACAATTGTTATCTAATTTTGACGGGCTATAGTATACTGCTGAGGTATATGTATATGTCCAGATACTTTTTATGGGTATCTATGACGGATTATACACTTGCACTAACATTTATTAAAACGCTAGATATAGCCTGATCAGGGTACATAATAGATATGCTTGATTATATTGATTATATCAGTTTAGATCATAATCTGTTTAAAACGATCGGATGAAGGATTTAATAGTGAAACTAATCTAAAAGACGAGTTAATATCTCTTTGATAGTGCCGTTTTTGTGCTCTTTACTTTGTATAATTGTCGATATCTGTGGGGCCAGGCGTGCCTGCAATCCGAGCCTGCATTTATTTCCCCACGCACGTTACATAAAAACTTTCTACAACACATTAAACATTTTCCACAAAGACATTTGCTATTAATGTAAGAAATCAGTAAGTTTCCTGAGGATGATTAACTATAGTACTGATGAAAGCTAGGAAAGATGATTCAGGCAAATGGTTCATTTGTGTGAGAAGAGCTGATGAAACAGGCGTGAAATAAACAAACAAACTAATATACTTATCAGTTTTTACAATGTTTTATATAACACTAAACTATGAATTTAATAATCTAATTACTGTTGTGACATGTATATTGCTTTATTGTATCAAGCAAGAAGTAAAATCTACTGCCTGGATCAAGTAAACTCCCAACAATTTAGATTTGATTTAATTATCAAATACTTAGCCATGTCAGGATAAAAAGACAAATGTGTTGAGCACACTGATGAAAAGGAAATTAGATCTGATTGGCAGTTTACCTATAGTGAAGGCTAGCATGACAAAGCAAATTTAACAATAATGCATGTAAAAAATATCTAATTTAAGACCACTTGACAATACCTAAGGCATGTTGATATTGAGGCTTCAGAGCCCTAACAAAGTTTTTTTCCAATGTTTTGAGCAAGTGTTATTTATTGGATTCCAAATGATCATCGATCAGGCCTATGATCTTATATTCGTATCAATATAAAACTTCAAATCAAGTTTGATCAAAATCAGAATATTAGTATGGCTTCTATAGTGTTAAGAATGTTTTCCTTTGGGTTTACCAAGTGATATTGTTTACCCTAACTGACTTATTTTGAACTCATCTGTGATTTATACAAATTTATGAATTTTATTTTAAAAGTCATAGGTAATATTTTTATTTAATCGTAGCCACAGTCACTATTGCAAATCGATATTTTTGTAAAGTTGGTGAATATGAAAGCATGAAACTCAGTCTTTAAAATATCATTATTATTCTTATCATTATTATATCATTATTTCATATGCATACTGAAAGTTCCATTCGAAAGTCGTTCAATTTTGAGATCAATAAATATGTACAACATGAAAAGTTTTATCAAGTTATATAGACATGGTGTTGTTAAAATGTTGCAAAATATGTGCCTATTTCAATTTAAGCATTAATTTTCACAGCGGAAATAAGGGTTTCCCTTTTTGTGTTATATAGTTTCCCTTTTTGTGCTATCTAGGTTATTGATCTACTTCGACACAAACCTTTGTTTTTCATGATTGATCATATTTATACTCTCGTTGAGCTTGGTCATGAAATTGTTTCTTCGGTCATTCTCCCTCCTACCAATGATTTTTACTAATGAATGACAGTTGTCATGCACAGACGAAAGTATGCGTTTGGTAAGTGGTTAACGGCTAAATCCAGAGATTTGACTTTCCAGGAGCAGTGCGTAGGTTTACTGACCGCCGTAATATAACTTATACAATGTGTTGCAACGGTGTTAAACCCAACAAAAAAAACCAAAAAAACACAACAAACACACATGCATATTGTACATTTGGGAACCGAATAATGTTTTTTTTAATTCTACAGTATCGAAAGAAGCTTATTTAAAGTTATCATCAGAACTATCCTGAAAATAAATATTCTAGGTTTTAACAGATTGAATCTTCGACTAAAAAAATAGCATCAAACTTTCTATTTTCTAAAAATGAATTTTTGGACAGAATTGTCCAAGTTTTAAAGGAAGTATTTTACCTCTACGGTAAGTAGTAAACATACGGACTTGAGTGAAGCCTCAAGTGAATCAAGTAAATACCTTAAGTATTTGCAAGTATAAAGGGTTGGATCAAAAACCATAATCTAGATTTGTCTTGGTATTAAAGATCCATAATTCAATCATAATGCATTCAAGAGTATTGGAACTTGGTATTAGACCTACACATTGTAATTTTGAAAATCTATATAAAGTCCTTTCCATAGTTTCAAAGACATAAAGAAACTGTAATTTAAGTAAGACAATTCAGTAAAACATCATGCTTGAGTTATGGAACTTGGTACTTTATTTCAAATAAGATCTGTAAAGTTTCAAGTGAATCAATCCAGTGGTCACAAAGAACCTTAATTTCACATGTACCAACTTTTCGAGTTATGATTTGAACAAGTTTTAGTTTCTTTGTTTGTTCGATCGGGTTTTACGGCGCACCAACACAAAAAGGTCATATCGCGTCGAATTTGTAGTTTCATATACTGATGTTTTAATACAGTAAACACTGCAAAGCATAGAAACATGTAGTTAACTACCAAGATAAAACTTTAGTATTAACAAAATTTTATAATTAACATGAAAATAACTGTTTATACAACAAAAAAGAGAAATAAAGACTTGCAGTCTTTCCTAAAAGAGATATTAAACACTTCAAACTGCTACTAACATGTAATTATATACTAACTACAAGTATGTTTTAAGGAGTTAAGACATAGGATAAAGCAAGAAGTTACAACATCTAACTGTTAGCATTTATTGCGAAAATATATACGGAAGTATGTGCTTAGTAACAATCTATAAATTACATTGTACTTACTGTTAACACATGCACTATTGTCCCAGTAATATCCACTAGCACATTGACAAGTTCCACTACATACTGTATTATCACCAGCACAAGTATCACCTCCGGAACAAACATCTCCATATGCTATGTCTTATAAATTAATAAAACAATAATTTATAATATCTTTTCATAATTATCAGATCTTCTCAATTATACAATTAAGTTTTTTATTCAAAACTGGCATCTAATGCGATGATCCAAGTCAAATGTAGAGGTATAAAATTTATTTGAAACATAATTACAGATTATTATACATTTTACTGTACAATACTGAAATATATTTGGATGAGTGCACAGCTTGAAAAGTCATATTGGACGAGTCTATAGCTCTGTTCAAGTCCAAATATATTCCATATTGTACAGCAAAAATGTATAATAAGCTTTTTATTATATATCTTTCGTTTACTTTGAAATAATCACCACTATCACACCCAACGAAGCAATATGATATACCAGGACATGGAGTGTTTATTTACCTCAGAATGTAGATATATAAGTTTATTAATTATCAATAAAAAGTTTAAACTTAATCAATAAATCAACAATCACCTCCATTAGCTATGTCTTATAAATTAAAATTAGAAAATTATTTTTTATAATGTTATCAATTCAGGTAGTTTACACAATATTACAAATGATATAACAAACAATATGCGTCAAATGTTATACAACCAGCAAATCCAGTTTGTCATCCAACATACAGTATTTGAAATGGCAATATTCCCAAATTATCAGATGTTGTTAAATATCAAGTTTTAAAAGAGTTTGTCCAGACATTTAAGAATAAGGTAAAAGTTAGCACAGCATATTAAACCTTGAACTTTGACCTAGTGACCAGACAATAATTAGAGGTTTACAAGTCAATGCAAAACTTCATGTCAACTCATACAGTTACTGAGTTTATCAGATATTGGACACTCTATATTTAAATGTGTGTGGTGCCCTAAATCGCTGTTACTGTGCAACTGTAAATATGATTTTGTACCAGTCAATGTCAAGATATGAAACAAATATTTTTTAAGGGAAACTGAGTTAGCAAACTTTCATGGAGCAGTGTTACATTTAGCACTCTCAAAGGCCAATCCAGCAACAAAGATTACAATCTTCCCCTCAAAATGGCATAATTTTTTTAATAAAAAATAAGACAATAATGTGAATCTATTTCTGAATAAGAAGAAGTAGTCGACACTTTGGGGACTGTGAAGCAAATACTGGTTTAAAAACAATTAGTCCAGGAAAATGGTAATTTTGGCAACCTTACATTACCAAATAAAGTGTAACTATATCAACTGATAAATATTCAAAGTAAAAAAACAAAACTTACAAACAGATCAAAGCAATTTTCATTTAACATAATTTTATAATTAATTTAAAATTCTATATAAGATTGCTACAGAAGTATAAACGCAGATTCAAAATAATTTAAATCAAAAGTTAACATAAAATCAATACATCACATTGTTCTTACTGTTAACACATGCACCACCATTCCAACTATATCCAATAATACATTGACATTTTCCACCAATACATTCTGTATTAACACCAGCACAAGAACCAAATTTTGAACAAACATCTCCAAATGATATTTCTTAAAAAAATAAGATTAAAAAATAATTGCTTTTCAATGATTTCAACTCTGATGATTTATAAATTTGACTTTCAGTCCAAGTATCTTGATTCAATTTCTTGTCCGGATTCAAAATCATGTTTTACACATGAAACATTCACATATAAAACACTCAGAAATAATGTTGATTTACCTTCAATTTTTAAAAAAAGTTGTGGAACATTTAGCAAGTACTGGTAAAAGAAACTATATATATATGATTTTCTCATGTATCAGAATAAGTTTCTGACAGTGTGAAATCAAATTTTAATTTACCACAAACAAGCATAGTTCCATATGATTTTAAATAAATGTATGTTCCCAAAAAGATAAACAAGATGATAACATGTGATTATTATGATTTTAACATTAAACGAAAGTAACATTCTGTACTATCACCATTACAGAAACTACACCTGTAACATCACCTCAATATACAGGTGGAATGTGTGGTCATGCATGTTTTTGTACTATAAACAATGGACTTGCCCACTAAATAGGTGAATTAGCTGTCGCTTGAACAGCATTTACTGATTCAAACATATCACTGATATTTTACATTTTTTCCAAATAGTGTTTATGCAAATTGTAAATTTTATATAGTGGTATGTTTAAAAAAATTAATGTGAACAATTAAGTTATAAAATTGTAAAGATGCGTTTGTCGTCATGGATGCTTTGTTGGCCGCCTAGAAATCGGGCACACCACTTGTACATTGCCGTTTTCTTCATCGCCTGATCACCATATGCTTTTTGTAATCTTAACATTGCTTCTTTTTTTGAAAACCCGTACAAAACATAACATTTTATTGAAGATCGTTGTTCCGATGCCATTTTAACGCATACGCACTAAACAATATGGCCATTTAGGCCTAAATGACATCACACACTAACATGACGTTATGTGCGTAACGCCAACATATTGCGTGTAAATGATGCAAAGTTTAGTGAAAATCGCACGGTAAAATGCGATGTCATTATTAGCCAGTGACTATTTGTAAAAATGAACAAAAGTGGGCCGGTAATCGCTACATGTGATTACCATAACGACCGTTTGTTAACATATGATTCATGCCAGAACGGCAATATTTGGTGTATATTTTCAAAATATGTTTGTCTCTATTACTGTGTTAGTTTTATTCAGCTAACTTGGAAAATAAGGAAATAGCGACACTTTTCCGCGTATTTATTGAACAGCCCTCGTAATTCACCCCTAAATATTGGTATGTAATGAATCTGGCTAATATAAAATATACACAATGTTTATGTGGACGACCTGTACTATGTCTTATAAACAAAGATCATTTCAGGAATATCAGCCCTAAAAATTACTATTCAAATTATAACAAGAGACACTAGAGTTTTTATCTGACAATTAGTGTGGAATATTTGGCTGCAGATTCTATCCAGCATATAACTCCATTATAAAAAGGCTTTCAGCTGCTTGTAGATCCTCAAGCTGTTGAGAGGAATGTTCCCTAAAGAATACTTGTGTGAAAAATGTGTTGTTAAACAACATTAAACTCTAAAGATAAATTAACATTACAAATTTAAGCATATCATAGGTTGTTGTCATTTGCCACATATCTAAAATTAACATATTGCTTATTTTCTACATTTGTCACGAAAGTAAAATCAGGAAAACATCTTTTTTTTGAAAGTTAAGCAAGTTCAAATATTAAATTGTACTTACTGATAACACATGCAAAATTGTCATGGTAATATCCACTAATACATTCACATTTACCATTGATACATTCTGTATTATCACCAGCACAAGAATCAACAAGTGTACAACCACCTCCATATGATATTTCTTTTAAATTAAGATTAGAAATATGTTATGTCTTTAACATTATAAGCTTGGGAAATTCATACATAATTTCATATAAAAGTAGAACTACATTTTGTATCACTTAAGGTGATTTACAACCTTCCATTAATAGTTTGTTTGATGGTTGGTTGATGTTAATGCCGTAGCAACACATTATAGGTTATATCATGGCGGTTAGCCCACTTACTCACTGTTCCTGGAAAGGCTAAATCTCTTGATTTAGCTGTTAACCAACTACTGAGCGCATACTTTCGCAAGTGACTGACTACTGCCCTACATAATTTAGAATCAGTGGTAGGAGGGAGAATGGCTGTAGAAATTATTTCTTGACCAAGCTCCACGAAAGTATGCCCTGCCCAGGAATTGAACCTACGACCCCTCGATCAGTAGACTTGTGCCCTACCGACTTAGCTAGCCGGGCGGCTACGTCACATTGATAATTGATACTAGAACATGTAAACTTAGAAAGGATGGTAACACAATAAACATGGAAATTTGTACACAAATAAAAAAATATATTTCATATCAAATAATAACATACACTTGGAGAACAATGATGTGCAGATTATTGTATGATAAATTTTCTAGTAACAGAGCACAGTCATCATAACAACACATTTTTAAACCAATGTTTTGTTTTCACATAAGCTACCAATACAGCAGGTATTTTATCAGTTTCTGCTCCTAACATAACTTGTTTTCAATTAAAAATATGTGTTATTAAAGTTATTTAATCAACGAAACCCATTTTGATAGATCTTGAATAGATCTTTGACACAGTGACCCAACAATAAGTGTGAATCATCTTTTGGTCAGACCAAACCTCCATGCCAAGAAGAGATAGGGTGACAACATTTAAGATAAATAACATCTGTCAGTCTAAATGTAACTTTATAGAAATATAGAGGGTTTAGTTCTCAACAATATACACATACACCAGGTTTGTCTTTCACTATTTAGCATTTTACCAATATTTTTATCAAAATCAACACGCTTAGATATGTTTTTTTATTAAAAAAGAAAACCCCACCCAATTGTCCTACATAGTACAGTGAATGAGTGGCAAAAAGATTAGTATAAGCAAAAATACCAGTACTCTATATGAGAAATATATCAGTCATATAAACTCAGTTGATAGAACATCAAACAAGCAAGCAGAGGTCATGGTTCCAAGCCCCATAATTAGTACTTATATTTATTTTTTCCACCCGTTCAGCAATTGAACAAAATAATTTGTACAAGATTTTTTTAAAACAGACAAACTAACTAAAACATACATACTGTTGAAACAAGAACCACCAAGGTTATCTACTCCATTAGAATCATAATGTGTTGTTGTATCACATGTACATGTACTACCAGAACATACAGCATTAACAGATATTTCAAAATATATTTCATTCAATAATATTTTAACAGTTTCTTTTATATTCATTTTTTCAACATTAATTTTGTAGTGATTTTTTTATTTCAAAAATTGACAGTCAAATAATTTTTTTCTTGACAGAGTAAGTATTGCATTAATTAGTCAACAAGCAACAAAGATTAAACAAAATTTCATAAAAGAAAGATTCTTACTAGATTTACACACTCCATTGTCGTTAAAGAATCCATCTTTGCATTCACATTTATACCCGTTACTTGTGCCACTACTACATATAGCATTAGAATCAAGACAAGGTAATGTTTGTGGTGTAACATTACTGGGGCAAGTTTGACCTACAGTAACCTCTAAAATATCAAAATATGAAATAAATGAAATAAGTGAATATCAAAAGAACACAATTACATCAAACAGCACAAAATGAGCCAGAACTATTTTGAAATATAAGTCTTTATCACTGACTTAAAATCATTTTCTACAATATCCATCCATCATTCTACATGCCATGCAGTATCAACGAAACTAGATAACAAGCGAATGAAACTAACCACAATAAAAAATATCTTATTAGTTCCAACCAAGATTAGCATAAAGAATTGCCCTTTCGAATAGGTTAGGCAAATATACACACTACAACACAAAAAAGAACATAAAACAAAAACTAGTAAAACCGTGAAAGTAGAAAACTGACATATTTACTTTTAATTTACATATCATAACATTACATTACACATGTTATGAATTTGGACATGTTCACTTATGTTGAGGTTGCTTATCATTTGAGACAATGGTGCCGAGATATCTTGAGCAAGCATTTGATGCTTTGTAAGTATACAAGCATGTTTAGCTTATCACATGACATGTTTTTGTGTATGTACTAAATATGCTAAAATTTCCCATGTGCTTCTATTAAGGAATCCCTACACACATGCAGGAAAACCCTGCCAGAAATGTATCAGCTGATGCCGTCAAAGATGAATGGTATATATACACATAAAATTAATTTCAATAAATATGGGATAGTTTATTTGCCTATGAACTTCAATCATGAAAACAATTCATATTCAATCTTTACTTGTCAGATGCACATATTAGTAGTGCTTATGAAAGAAAGAGGGGGTGGAGAAGAGTGAGGTCAAAATAGGACATAACAATTCCAGATTTATGAATTCAAATTTTTTTCAATTACATAACCAGATTCTAACACATGTAGCTAGTCAGATTGAAAAAGAGACAGTTGCTTCATATTTAGTGATACCAACAAAAGAACAGTCAGGAAAAAGTCACTAACACAAGCATCTTAAATACACTTCTAAGCAGAGATTGTTTTTTTAATTTTCAACAAATTTCTGATAAATTATCATGACAATTTAACCTTTGGCTACAATTAGATATTCACATGGCCATTCAACTGGTGATGAGAAAGATTTCTGCTGTTTCCAGAATCAGTTCAGTCATAGAAAATACATAATTTTAAGTATAAGGGAGACAGCTAACTTTAAAAGATATCAATGTATGATACACATTGCAGGTAAACACTAAATCATAATATTGTATTATTGTATGCTTAGCTATGGTTTAACATAGTTTCAATTAATACACATGTTTAAGAAAGTATAGCAACAATAATTATTCTATCTAAACACTGATAACAAGAAAAAATACACAATCAGATTTTTACAATTTCTTTGTGAATACCAACAAGTAAAATGAATATCAACATTTAACAGTATATAAACCTTTGCAGAGCATCCCTCTACAAAACAAATCCTCTGCACAACATAAACTTTAAATATTACCCATAGGCATAATTTTAATTTCATTAATCATCAGCAGAGCAACATCTGAACAGAAACACTTTTTAGTCTCTCCCAGTGGGTGTTGTTCAAGACTGTATAATACAGTACTGTATATAATAATAAAAATTTACATATAAATTAATCATACTTAGATATAAAAGATGCAACTAGGACAAACTGTAAGCCATATCAACAGCCAAATGCATTCTGCCTTTCAATAAGTAATCATAACAAGAATAACTAAGAATATATCAGACCAATAAGGGACTTTAGTCAGTTATTTCCCCTAGTATACTCTTCAAAATAGGTAGGTCTTATTAGTTGGATTACTCGGATTTTACCCTTACTTTTCAATGTTTATTTGCCAAATTTAATCTTAAATAACTTATTTGTATATCATCTAATTTGTTTGAAATTCAAGCTAATTATTTTTAAGTTAAAGAACTATCTCAATTCCATCACTTGTGTTAATATCTTCATTAACAAGAAAGATATTAGATGAAATATTTTGTTACCCTTACATGGGAATTCAATGATAAAATCCGAGGATTCCAACTGTAAGGACCTACTTACCAATTGGATTGCTTCAGATTTTATCAGGGAAAGATAACTGACTAAAGTCCCTAATAGGATATTAACAGAGGTAAAGAGAATATCATGCATGACAGACTCAAGTCGCATGAAGCATCAGTAATGGGATAGCCAGGCACTGTTAATCATTTCTTACTTTGAGTACATTCTCCACTATTGCCATAGAACCCACGGCCACATCTGCATGTGAGTTCTTCACTTTTTTTCTTACATATAGCATTTGTATCCTCGCATGGGAGAGACGATGACTCAAAAGCAGGAGGGCAAATTTGATTTAAAGATAATTCTGTAATGCAAATCAAGTCTTCAAATGATGGCCCTAACATAGTCAGACAGGCCATTCCCTTAAAAAAGTAAATAACTAAAACAAATAGGAAATTGTTTTGCTCACAAAAAATATTTCAATGCTATGGACAGAGGTATGGATAAGCAATGTATAAGTTAACACTGTTGATATGTATGTCATAACATTAGAAACAACAATATCATATTTATCAATTAATCTTACTACAGATGATAAAAGAATACTAATATAATTAATATATTCAGAGATGAAAGTACTTATCATTGTACCAGTACTAAAATCATACTGATCTAGATACATTTCTAGATAATAAATAAGTATAGTATAATATTAAAGTCAGTAAAACAATACATACAATCATAAAAGTCCCCATATAAGACTATGCAATACTGATATATTTAGTGAAGTAAAGTAAAATAAAATAGCACAGGGCTCGACATTTAATTTCTTAAACTAGGTTTCCAAATTGAACAACCAGCTAAATGATTTACTTGCCCAAATCAAATGTTTACTGTCAGCTACAGGTTGTAAATGTGTTGTCATGCACAACCGAACGACCTTTATATCGAGCCCTGATAGTATATGTAAATGGTACAAATAAGTTCTTTAACTATAGTCAAGAGAACTCTCTTAGACTAATGAAATACAAGCCAAAGTGTAAATTCTCAAGACGGCAAAACAGAAATGGCCTGTGAGAAAGTAACTCAAGACAGCCATTCAATTTCTCAGATTTTACATAAAAGAAAGGCGGTAAGTATAATTATATATAAGAATCAAGAATTCTTAGTACATATAGAGTTTTCTGATAAAAATTTGTTATCAGAATATTTTGAGAATAGTCGTTATCAATGTACCATAATTAAATTGTGTACAAACATACTGTATCGGATATTAGTTATAAACACACTTCAACTTTAAAGGTAAAATACTATCTTACAACTTAAGACACATTCAATACAACTTAAATTAAGATAAATAAAGCTAACAACAAAGTTGCAACAACCAAATTTATCAGAGGGTAATATAATGACATTCGTCTAAAGCCATGGATCAGTTGTGCCACAAAAAAATTAGAGCTGAAAATTTAATGTCATGGTCAATATAAAGAAATATACACATGTATAATGGAGTAGTATATTACAGATAATATTCATATTTTAATGATGTCTCCAGTACCATTACAGCATATTACACAAGTTATATATAAATAATCTTATAAAGAATAAAAAAGATAAATGTAAATTACATCAGAAAACTGAACAAAGTTTTTACAATACAGATTGGTTCACACATTTATCCTTCCAAAGATTTAAATGTTTCACTGTATTGAAATTTCTGAGAACGGTTAAGTGAAAATTCAAACATATTACATTCTTTCAGTATTCTAAACAATATTCTTGTCCATTGTCCCATTTGTAAAATAAAAAAGTCACACAGACGTTTACTTAGGTTCTTGATAACATTTCAAATATTAAAATAGTATCAAGTTTTATAGATAATATCTACTAACACATAATTTTAGAGTAGTGATTTGACACATTTGCAATTTATAATGTGAATTTAAAACTCAATATTTCTTAGGTATTTCTATTAAACAGTAACATATATTACTCAAGTTTGCATTCAAAATTCACTGATATAAATCAATATTTCCTAAACAAGTTGTTCTTACTATTATTATTGCACAATAATTATGGTAGAGTTAATCGGGCAATGATATTAATAACTGGTCCAAAATAATAAGTCAACTTTTCATACAGATCAATTTTTCTATTCACCAGAACACTATGATGAACATGTATATAGAGTATATGTTTACCTCAGAATGAAGACATATAAGTTTATTAATTATCAATAAAAAGTTTACACAAAATCAATAAATCATATTGTACTTACTGACAACACATGCATCATTGTTCCAGTAATATCCACTAATACATTGACAAGTTCCACTACATTCTGTATTATCACCAGCACAAGTACCACCTCCAGAACAATCATCTCCATGTGGTATGTCTTATAAATAAAGAAAACAATAATATGATAATTATTAACTATTATCTTCATTATACATTTTACATAAAAAGTCTTGACATCCAATACATTCAACTAAACTCTAGAAACATACTTGTAAAATTTTATTTAAGTGCATTTCAGAATGAAAGAAAAAAGAAAATTATAATTTAAAATTTAAATTAAAGTAAAATCTATAAATCCCAGGGTCCTTACTGACAACACATGCCATACTGTTCCAGTAATATCCACTAATACATTGACAATTTCCACCGCTACATTCTTGATTATCACCAGTACAAGTACCACCTCCAGAACAATCATCTCCATGAGCTAAGTCTAGAAAATCAAGATAAAAATAATATAGTTTTTACATTATACTACTTTTAAATTGACATCTTATGCTGTGATCCAAGTCAACTGTATAGGTAAAAAAATCAACTTTAAACGTACCTGGTAATATTAATATAAATTTACGTCTACATGATAGAAAAAAGAAAATTATGATTAAAAGTTAAACAAAGGTAAAATCAATATACAACAGTTAACTTACTGTTAGCAACACAAGCAATATTGTCCCAGTTATATCCACTAGAACATTGACAAGTTCCACCATTACATACTGTATTATCACCAGCACAAATACCACCTCCAGAACAATAATCTCCATATGCTATGTCTTATAAATTAAAATAAGAAAACTGTTTTTAATGTTATTAACTCAGACAGTTTACACAATATTTTAATTACATGTATAACAAGCAATGTGTGTCAAAAACATATACCATCAGAAGTTCCAATTAGTCATTCAACATACAGCATTTGAATTTGCAATATTTCCAAAATATAAGAAGTTCCGAAATATTAACTTTTAAAAGAGTTTATCAAGCCATTCAACAGTAATGGTAAAAGTTTGTAGAGAATATATGACCTTGACCTTTGCCCTAATTACCTGACAATAGTAAGAGTTCTACAAGTCAATGCAAAACTTTATGTCAACCCATACTGTTACTGAGGTCATCAGATATTTAAAAATCTAGGTTTAAATGTGTGTGGTTACCTTAATCACTGATACTGGGACACAGTAAATGTAATTGTCCACCAGTTGATGTTAATGTATGAAACCAATATTTTACTAGGGAAACTAAATAAGCAAACTCTCAAGAAGCATTGTTACATGTAGCACTCTCAAAGGCAAATCCAGCAACAAAGATTAGATTATTCACTTCAAAGTGGCATACTTTTTTCCTTGAAACATTAAGACAATGATGTGAATCTATCTCTGAATAAGAAGAAGTAGTCGACTCTTTGGGGACTGTAAGTGATAAGCAACTACTGGTTTAAAAAGAAACCATGAAGTGTTTCTATTTGAACTGAGAAATATTCAAAGTAAATAAACAAAACTAACAAACAGATCAAAGCAACTTTCCTTTTAATACAATTTTACAGTCAATTTGAATTTTATATAAGATTGCTACAGAAGTATAAAGGCATATTTAAAATATTTTAAATCAAAAATTTCAACAAAGTCAATATATCACATTGTACTTACTGTTAACACAAGCCCCATTGTTCGGACTATATTCACTAGCACACTTACAAGTTCCACCAATACATTCTGTATTATCACCAGCACAAGAACCAACTTTTGAACAAACACCTCCCAATGATATTTCTTAAAAAATAAGATTAAAAAATAATTGCTTTTCAATGATTTCAACTCTGATGATTTATAAATTTGACTTCCAGTCCAAGTATCTTGATTCAATTTCTGGTCAGGATTCAAAATCATGTTTTACACATAAAACACTCACATATAAAACACTCAGCAATAATGTTGATTTACCTTCAATTATAAAAAAAGTTGTGGAACATTTAGCAAGTACTGGTAAAAGAAACTATATATATATATGATTTTTCTCATGTATCAGAATAAGTTTCTGACAGTGTGAAATCAAATTTTAATTTACCACAAACAAGCATAGTTCCATATGATTTTAAATAAATGTATGTTAACAAAAAGATGAACAAGATGATAACATGTGATTATTATGATTTTAACATTAAACGAAAAATAATAAGTAACATTCTGTACTATCACCATCACAGAAACTACACCTGTAACATCACCTCAACATACAGGTGAAATGTGTGGTCATGCATGTTTTTGTACTATAAACAATGGACTTGCCCACTAAATAGGTGAATTAGCTGTCGCTAGAACAGCATTTACTGATTCAAACATACCACTGATATTTTACATTTTTTCCAAATAGTGTTTATGCAAATTGTAAATTTTATATAGTGGTATGTTTAAAAAGGGGTATCGGGAAATCTTTTCAATTCAATTAAAAGTATGTACAATTCTGTAAAATCATGTGTACGGACAAATGATGGTTCTCTAACAGAGTATTTTAACTGCCCAGTTGGGCTTAAACAAGGTTGTATGATTTCCCCTATTTTGTTTACATTCTTCATTAATGAATTAGCTGATCTTATACAAAACAGTGGAATACGGGGTGTCCAATTATTTCCTGACATTGTAGAAATCCTAATTCTAATGTTTGCCGACGATATTGCGTTGATTTCTGACAGTGTAAAAGGTTTACAGTCGCAACTTGATTTATTAAAATTATTCTGTAATGAAAAGGGTTTGATAGTAAACAGACAAAAGACAAAGGTTATGGCATTTAAACGGGGTGGTAGATTGTCAAAGCATGAAAAATGGAATTATGATGGTACTATATTAGATTGTGTCAATGGCTTCACATATGTTGGTGTAAAATTTAGCCAAACTTTATCCTTTAATATTATGTCCGAGGACCAAGCGGTCAAAGGCAAACGTGTATTATTAACATTATTAAACTCATTGTACAAATGTGGCCAATTACCAAAGTCAATATTTTTTAAATTGTTTGATTCCAAAGTAGCCCCAATTCTTCTTTTTGGAAGTGAACTATGGGGGTTTAAAGAACGTTATGCTACTGAAACTGTACATAGATATGCATGTAAACGTTACATGTGTGTTAATCAACATACTTGTAACGCAGCTGTCTTCGGTGATACTGGCCGTTACCCATTGTATATTGAAGCAATGAAACGTGTTATATGTTATTGGCTAAGACTAATTAAATTACCTGAAAATAGACTAGCGCAAAAATGTTACTTAATGCAAAAATATCTCGATTATCATGGGCAAAATAATTGGGTAACTAGTGTTAGAACTTTACTCCAAACTAATGGTTATGGCTATATCTGGGACAATCAAGAAATTACAAACAAAACGTCATTCATTAATTCATTTAAGCAAAAATTGATAGACAATTATCTGCAATCATGGTATTCAGAGCTAGCACGTAATAATAAGCTTTCTCATTACAGAGAGTATAAAACCTTGTTTGAGCATGAAGCATACCTAGACTATATTTTTATAAGAAAATTTAGGCGATGCTATGCAAAATTAAGATCTGGTGTTCATGAGCTGGAAATTGAAGTTGGGCGACGAACTAATACACCAAGGGAATTACGTCTATGCAAACTATGTAGTACAGGGATAGAAGACGAATTTCATTTCGTGCTGCTATGTCCTGTCTACAACATTTTACGAGACAAATATATCCCACATTGGTATACTCATAATATAACTGTACATAAATTTTATAACTTAATGTCAAGTAAGAACGAAGTTCTTATTCGAAATGTTGCCATGTTCATATACTATGCTTTTGAAAAACGTAAAAATTCTTTAGTTTCTTGACGATTTAGATTACATGTATATTTATTGTAAAAATGTTTTGTATTTCTATATGTCATTACAATATTATTGTTGTATAACACTGTACTGTTTAACAAATGTTATGGGCTGGAGGCCTGGATCAGTATTAAATAAACTTGTAAACTTGTAAAAATTTAATGTGAACATTTAAGTTATAAAATTGTTAAGATGCGTTTGTCGTCATGGATGCTTTGTTGGCCGCCTAGAAATCGGGCATACCACTTGTACATTGCCGTTTTCTTCATCGCCTGATCACCATATGCTTTTTGTAATCTTAACATTGCTTCTTTTTTGAAAACCCGTACAAAACATAACATTTTATTGAAGATCGTTGTTCCGATGCCATTTTAACGCATACGCACTAAACAATATGGCCATTTACGCCTAAATGACATCACACACTAACATGACGTTATGTGCGTAACGCCAACATATTGCGTGTAAATGATGCAAAGTTTGGTGAAAATCGCACGGTAAAATGCGATGTCATTATTAGCCAGTGACTATTTGTAAAATGAACAAAAGTGGGCCGGTAATCGCTACATGTGATTACCATAACGACCGTTTGTTAACATATGATTCATGCCAGAACGGCAATATTTGGTGTATATTTTCAAAATATGTTTGTCTCTATTACTGTGTTAGTTTTATTCAGCTAACTTGGAAAATAAGGAAATAGCGACACTTTTCCGCGTATTTATTGAACAGCCCTCGTAATTCACCCCTAAGTATTGGTATGGAATGAATCTGGCTAATATATAATATACACAATGTTTATGTGGACGACCTGTACTATGTCTTATAAACAAAGATCATTTCAGGAATATCAGCCCTAAAAATTACTATTCAAATTATAACAAGAGACACTAGAGTTTTTATCTGACAATTAGTGTGGAATATTTGGCTGCAGATTCTTTCCAGCATATAATTCCATTATAAAAAGGCTTTCAGCTGCTTGTAGATCCTCAAGCTGTTGAGAGGAATGTTCCCTAAAGAATACTTGTGTGAAAAATGTGTTCTTAAACAACATTAAATTCTAAAGATAAATTAACATTACAAATTTGAGCATATCATAGGTTGTTGTCATTTGCCACATATTTAAAATTAACGTATTGCTTATTTTCTACATTTGTCACGAAAGTAAAATCAGGAAAACATCTTTTTTTTGAAAGTTAAGCAAGTTCAAATATTAAATTGTACTTACTGATAACACATGCAAAATTGTCATGGTAATATCCACTAATACATTCACATTTACCATTGATACATTCTGTATTATCACCAGCACAAGAATCAACAAATGTACAACCACCTCCATATGATATTTCTTTTAAATTAAGATTAGAAATATGTTATGTCTTTAACATTATAAGCTTGGGAAATTCATACATAATTTCATATAAAAGTAGAACTACATTTTGTATCACTTAAGGTGATTTACAACCTTCCATTAATAGTTTGTTTGTTGGTTGGTTGATGTTAATGCCGTAGCAACACATTATAGGTTATATCATGGCGGTTAGCCCACTTACTCACTGTTCCTGGAAAGGCTAAATCTCTTGATTTAGCTGTTAACCAACTACTGAGCGCATACTTTCGCAAGTGACTGACTACTGCCCTACATAATTTAGAATCAGTGGTAGGAGGGAGAATGGCTGTAGAAATTATTTCTTGACCAAGCTCCACGAAAGTATGCCCTGCCCAGGAATTGAACCCACGACCCCTCGATCAGTAGACTTGTGCCCTACCGACTGAGCTAGCCGGGCGGCTACGTCACATTGATAATTGATACTAGAACATGTAAACTTAGAAAGGATGGTAACACAATAAACATGGAAATTTGTACACAAATAAAAAAATATATTTCATATCAAATAATAACATACACTTGGAGAACAATGATGTGCAGATTATTGTATGATAAATTTTCTAGTAACAGAGCACAGTCATCATAACAACACATTTTTAAACCCATGTTTTGTTTTCACATAAGCTACCAATACAGCAGGTATTTTATCAGTTTCTGCTCCTAACATAACTTGTTTTCAATTAAAAATATGTGTTATTAAAGTTATTAAATCAACGAAACCCATTTTGATAGATCTTGAATAGATCTTTGACACAGTGACCCAACAATAAGTGTGAATCATCTTTTGGTCAGACCAAACCTCCATGCCAAGAAGAGATATGGTGACAACATTTAAGATAAATCACATCTGTCAGTCTAACTGTAACTTTATAGAAATATAGAGGGTTTAGTTCTCAACAATATACACATACACCAGGTTTGTCTTTCACTATTTAGCATTTTACCAATATTTTTATCAAAATCAACACGCTTAGATATGTTTTTATTGAAAAAGAAAACCCCACCCAATTGTCCTACATAGTACAGTGAATGAGTGGCAAAAAGATTAGTATAAGCAACAATACCAGTACTCTATATGAGAAATATATCAGTCATATAAACTCAGTTGATAGAACATCAAACAAGCAAGCAGAGGTCATGGTTCCAAGCCCCATAATTAGTACTTATATTTATTTTTTCCACCCGTTCAGCAATTGAACAAAATAATTTGTACAAGATTTTTTTAAAACAGACAAACTAACTAAAACATACATACTGTTGAAACAAGAACCACCAAGGTTATCTACTCCATTAGAATCATAATGTGTTGTTGAATCACATGTACATATACTACCAGAACATACAGCATTAACATCATTACATTCTGTGTTAATTGTACAACTATATCCAAGTTCTGTAAAAGACACAAGATAACCCAAATTATGAAGATAAAAAACAAACAACTGGGTTCTACTTATAACTTTATGACATTTATTCACTTTTCTAGCTTGTTTTTGCAAATACTAGAAGCTACATTTCAACATTTATACTTTTTTTCTAATTTAAAATGGTATCTATATCCATCGTGTTGCAATAATAACATTTGATCATGCATGAAATATTGTTTTACAGTTTATTGATAGATTTCACAATATAAATTGATTTTTACCATTAATTAGCATTGTTTGAACTTTGAAATTCTTTAAAAAAACTGTATGACTTACCAGCTGAGCAATAAGAACCTAAGTTACCAATGTTACATACACATGTTGCACTTGTTGCATCACAAACTAGGTTTGTATCTGTACAAACATTGGTACCATTACAAGCCTGTCCCAATGTAGCTCCATTACATCCCATCAAGTAACCGCTGGATAATATCTGAATTTAAGAATACATCATTAACTTGGCAAACATTGTCTGCTAGTATTAAATAATTCATATTTCTGCAATCAGATAACCCTATAACTAACTAGTTAATTAAGACGTTACAAGTTATGGCAGCTAGTTAATTAAGTTAACAGAGGTGCGTTCAACAATGCGAGCGCACGGGGCGACATCGAGCGCCTGCGTTCTGGACGCGGGCGATCGCGCGTGCGCTCGCGTGCGCTCGCGATACAGCTCGAGAGGTGTTTCGCTTATAAATTGTCAAATAAATTCCGGTAAATACCGTTTCGTTTTGATACCGGTACTCAAATCGGTACATTGAAAAAATATAGCAGATTTAAAATAACCAATTACGAAATATCCAATGCTTTAATCTCAAGCCTTCTGTGTATTTATCGTATTTCAAAGGGATTTACATCGATCTAAACTTTGGTTAGTATATCGCCATTCTGTACACAAACGGTCTGACTGACCGATATCATCACCTTCTTCTATTTATAGAATGAGCGCTCGCATACGTTCAATAACAAAACAATTCGCGAGGCGGGCGCTCGAGCGAGCGCCCGCATTGTTGAACACACCTCTGGTTAACATGTTACCGTAACTAGTCAATCTGATTAAAACCTGATCTAATTTTTCCGCTCGCCTACTCGCTAATTTAGATCGGGCCGTTTTCAAACGAAGGTCACGTTCAGGTGACCTTTTGTCATCATAATATTGATGACAAAATTGCTATGATTAGTACATAGTTTACATCGTCTATGTCGCGCAATTTGAAATGAGCCATCCATTTGCAGACTGTGAATAATACCGCTATTAAATTAACTCGCAATCTTCGGTCTAAAAATAGAAATTACGAGATAAAAATTATGATTTAAGTTTTCTTTTATTCTAGCGAACAATTTCAGAATACATACGGAGATATTGAATGCACTAATATTACTCTAGATGCACTGAAGCTTACATTTTCTATATCTGTGACTGAATTTACATGTATGAACAAACAAACAAGTGGGCTCTGTAATCAAAATTTTGGCGTCCATTTTGTGTGTATTAAAAACTTATTCATTACACATCTTTGCGGAAGTCAGGGGCTAATCACTGAACTTCTATCTAAAGATTGCAAGATTTCGATGAAATGTCTTAAAAATGGTCTATTTTTTATGAAGTTATTATTTTGTATGTCTATAGATTTGATGATTTATTGTTTTAAGGTATTTATTTGACCCCCACGTGGGAACTTTTTTGTGCCTATTTACTATATTTTGACATCTATCGGTTCCGTCTTAAATTGACCGATGTTTTGTTAGCAAGTGTCCATTAAATTGTGTCATACCACCTTTGTTTGCGTTGGCCATGTATTGAAAAATCAAGAGTATGGTGACTCGGTATAGCCCTCGTGCATTTTCTTCGAGTGCTTCTAATCTTCGTTTGTGAAAATATTCTTTGAAGTTTTTGGAACATATTGTATTCTTTAAACGTATTGTAGTATATAATGCATTGTTGACAACAAATCATGCGACAAAATTTGATGGTTTCACCATTTGTAGTTGTAGTTTAGTAGTTTAGTTTATTAATAACGTATTCAGGCCTCCGGCCCATGAACATTTTACAACATACAGAAATATAAAGCATACATATATAGTATATAGTCATGTACATACAAATATTTCAATTCTAATTATACATATATGAAAATAAACATTAGATATCTGTTTTAAAACAAAATCAATTAATTAGTTTCCAAAAATGTTTGCCTTCTTTCAAATGCATATGAAAGATACATGGCTAAATTTCTAATATCATTGGTGCTTGACATTAAAGAATAAAATTTATCAAGTGATGGTTGTAGTCTGTAGTTTTCTGGAATATATTGTGAGCGTATATCATTATAAAAAGGACAAATTAGAGTAAAATGAAATTCTTCTTCTATTGCTGTTTCACAGTAAAAACATGTACGCTCTTCTCTACTTAAGCCATAATGTCTTCCAGTTTCAATAAGGAGGTTATGAGCAGAACATCTGAATGAGGCAAAACATTTTCTAAATTTAACAATGTCTAATTTATGTACATAATCTTCAACAGCATAATTTGTTTTAAAAAGTGTATAATGTGACAATTTCTTATTCAGTATACAGTTGGTATTCCAGTTTTGTAGATATTGATTTTTTAGTCTTGTAACATACAAATTCAAAAAATCATCATTAATATCAGTTTGTCTTTCCCATGTGTAACCAAATCCGTTCTGAAATAAATTTTCTCTAATATTTGTTACCCAATTTTTCTTGCCTTTAGTATCATAGTATAAAAGCATATTGTAACATAATTTAGGGTATCGATTGTTTGGCATTTTTAACAAACGTAACCAGTATTTGATACAATTTTTTGATGAATATATGTACATTGGGTATCGTCCTAGGTCACCCATAACTGCGTCATTACATGCATTTAAGTTCACTTGTAAAAATCTTTTACAGCATAATATATGAATCGATTCAATGCAAGAAACGTTACTTAGACCCCATAATTCCGACCCATACAACATAATGGGTTTAATTTTTACATCAAATATTTTAAAATAAGTATTATAAGGTACACAACCATATTCCCGAAGAGAACTTAAAATATAAATTAGTACTCTTTTCGCCTTGATAGACATATGCTCTGCCATTTTGTACATAGACAATTTACTAGTAAAATGAACTCCAACATAGTCAAATGCTTTGACTACCTCAATATTTTGGCCAGAATATTGCCAATGTTCGTGCCTTGACAGTTGACCTCCATTTTTGAAAACCATAATCTTGGTTTTGTCTGTGTTAACGACTAGTTTATATTCATTACAAAAATCTTGGAGACAATTAAGCTGTCGTTGGAGGCCAATAATGGTATCAGATACACATGCTATATCGTCAGCAAACATTATCATAAAAATTTCTAGAAGATCAGGAAAGACTTGTATCCCCCTAATACCATTACTTACAAACAAATCATGTAATTCATTTATATACAATGCAAATAATATTGGACTAAGGCTACAACCTTGACGTAATCCTGTAGGACAATCAAACATATCTGAAACTTCAGATTTAGATTTTACATAACTTTTAACAGAAACATAAATAGATTTAATTGTACTGAATAGACAACCAGTAACTTTGTTTTTTCGTAATATATCATATAAAATTGGTCTATCTATAGAGTCGAAAGCTTTCTGAAAGTCAATAAAAGCTACATATACTGGCTTTCGTTTTTGTTGGAGATATTTGGAAATAATTGAATACAGAACAAAAGCATTATCAGTAGTGCAATAGTTTTTTCTAAAACCAGACTGGCATTCAGAAAGCTTTCCATATGCTTCAATATAGAAAGTAATTCTATTAGTGATTATATTAATATATACTTTGCTTACAACATCAAGTAATGATATACCTCGATAATGATTAGGGTTATGTAAACTGTTCTTTTTATGAATGGGTATAATAACACATTGACACCATTTTTCTGGGAAATGCCCAGATATAAATATTATATTAAATATCTTGATCATGTAAGGAAAAAACCTCTAAGCCATGGATTATATGTGGAGGTAATAGTGTGCCACCAGTAGCCTTGTTAGGTTTTAATTTGCTTACAGCATCTTTGATTTCGCTCTCACTTATTGAGCTTTTAAAAAGGAATTGCTCAACATCATCTAAATTAGCATCCAAAGTGTCATCATTTTCAACTGTAGGCTGCTGTGGCACACCAGAATCTCAATTATCATCAGTGGCAGAGAACAAAGTTTTAAAATGAGTAAACCAGGTATCAATACTTATAGGTGAATCCCTGTTACCTGGATTTGACATATTATTTATTTTCCTCCAAAATTCTTTGGAGTTATTGATGCTACCATCAATATTAGATATATACTGTTTATTATATAAATATCTTTTTTGTCTACATATATTTTTGTATGCATGTTTACTGTTTATATAATTGTTCAAATTATCTGTACTTCGACATAATCTGAATTTTTGTAAAGCAGATCTGGAACCTTTACGGGCATTCTTACATTCAGTATCAAACCATGATTTGAATTTTGAATGGTTCTTTTGCCGTTTAGTATATAACAGAGATTCGCTACAAGTAGTAATAACTTTTTCAAATTCATCGACTAGTATATTTACATTAGCACATTGTTCACACAATGTGTCTAATCTATCAAACATACCTGAATTTTAGCCACTAATGAGAGTATTTAGATAATCAGATTTACCATTTTCAATAAAATTATATGAAATACTTTGTACATTATCAGAAAGTATATCCAATCTCTCTTTAGTGTGAAAATTCAAGCACAGGGGAAAATGAGTACTTTCTATCACATCTAAAACTTGGAAGTTTATAGTCAAATCATATACACTCTTGGATGCTAAACAATAGTCTACAACATTGCATCCATCTTGGTTAACAAATGTAAAGTTACCATAAGAATTGTCTGTATTTTCTGGTAAAGGTCTGCCATTATAAATATAACAAGAATATGCTTGACAAAAGTTAATTAGATGTCTACCATTTCTATTTACAATATTGTCCTGTGACTGTAGTTGACTTAAGTCAGATTGTATTGTAGCAAAGATTTTTAAGTTTCGAGAGCGTCTTTGAAATTCTCTCATCGTAAAAGTAAGTTCAACGTACGTAACTAAGTTACGGAAATTTCGCCATTCTACGTAAGATTCTTATGAAACAGTTCCAATTCTTTACCAGCCCTGCGTTCAGTAAGCATTTTAACGTTAGTCAATCACGGTTACCGTTATGAACGGTTAATTGAAAGATCCGTTGTTCAAAGCGCGAACGTTTAAAGATGGCGGACAAGAGAGTCTTTACTTCAATTTATTAGAAGAATTCGGAGAGGATGAATTGTTTTCTTTTTTGGGGGTAAATTTATTGATCTAAATCAACGAGAGTAACACCGCCGACTTCGATGTAATGGCAGTTACTAATTTGCAAAATGTACTGGAACTAAATTTTGTATTTTGTTTCAGGTTGTTTCGAACTCGCGTACTATATACTAAAACCGTTAGCTGTTTGCCTTAAACGTTTTCGCTAACAAGCCGTTCAAAAATGACATTTAATTTAGTGAATTATACCTATTCTAAGTGTGTACCTTTCATTACCTGTGTCCATTATTGGACACCGTACTACTTCTTTTGTGAAAAATTGTATTTTGGACATGTTGAAAATTATGAATTTTAGTATGTAGTAATATTTTATCATACTGCCCTGCGTTCAGTTACCGCGAACGTTCTGTAACGTTCTGTAACGTTCGCCAACAGTAATAATTGAACGGCCTGTTAGCAGAAAACGTTTAAGGCCAACAGCTAACGGTTTTAGTATATAGTACGCGAATATAAAACAACCTGAAACAAAATAGTTCCAGTACATTTTGCAAAATAGTAACTGCCATAGCGAATAGACTATATCCGAAATTCAAATATTTGGGTGTTCCCCTCCGGTACAAACAAACTTTCACTGTTTCAATGAAAACGTGTGTAAAAAAGAACAGTAGTATTTAATCCATAGTTCGTGTTGTTTAGCAATAATGTGTAGACAACTTTGTTTGTACCGCCTGTGCACGGACGGAAAAACCCATAAATTTAATTTCTGGATTAGGTCTAACGAAGTCGGTGGTGTTATTCCCGTTGATTTAGATCAATACATGTACAAAAAACAAGTAAACAAGTCCTCCTCTCCGAATTCTTCTAATAAAATAGAAGTAACGACTCTCTTGCCCACCATCTTTAAACGTTCGCACTTCAACGGGTCGTTCAATTAACCGTTCATAACGATAACTGTGTTTGGCTAACGCTAACTGCTAACTCAACGCAGCCCCGATTTCAGACAATGTATAAATTAATTTGTATTTTTAACTCTAAGTGCATCTGTACGGGGATGTACACAATCTGATTGGAAAATTTTATTTAACTGTTTTCATTGTACTTCATGTAAATTTGCACAAAAGTTTACATGTTAAACTCACTTTTTTCATGGAAAATATTATTACTACTCACTTTTTTTACATTTTTCTATTAAACTTACTTATTTATTTCATTAGGATTAAAATGAAAACTGATGAAAATTATTTGTAAACTTCAATAATTGCAACCACACCTATTTTACAGCCATGAAGTTACATAGTCCTTAATGAATTTCAAGTCGAGATTATTTAGGTAGTCTTTATAATATTTAATGTTTGAAAAATAACCACGCATTATTTCATTTATTAAGCTTAAGAAAACACCACCGATTGTGTTTTTTTTATTTTAATTTGATGAATATGGAAAACAATCTTTCAGTTGTGTAGTGGTTTTTTTTGCGTCAAGTAATAGAAAGGGCGCTTGTCCTAGTTTCCTAGTTCGTCATGTTTCGTTTGTCTGATAGAATGTGAATCTTGAGAAATGATCTATCAACTAACAACGATGATTCAATGAGTGTCATTTGATATCTTAACCTACTTAGGATCACAAGAGTACCTTTACAATAGAAACATAATTACATTATAAGAGAGTTTATATTATATGGTACATGTATCTAAATTCATAAAATAAAATAAAATCACTTACTGCTAACAAATAAATTCCTAACATGACTTCTGACTATAAAAAAAACAAAATGTTCACTAGATATTTACATAAATGGTAAATGCAGACTATGAGAAGCTTGCAATTCATATATACATGTATTCATTTACCAAATCTTCCGGGTTTAAAATTAAAATAATTTAAAACTACGTATAAATAGTAAATGATTGTTCGACCATGAAGAAATACGTAGTCTTGTTTATCGCCGGCCCGAAGGCGGATAATACACTGGAATGGTACGAGTTTGATGCAAAGCTTAGTGTAGTTGTTAAAGACAAAGGCCGAAGCTGCATGTATGTTTCAAAGTTTTTAAAAAAGATATTGCTTTTAGATTATTTATGGGCATACTAGTTTTCTTCACTAAAAAGATATTTTTTGCATTGCATCGATACTATTGAATATGAA
Source organism: Mactra quadrangularis (assembly GCA_025267735.1). Taxonomy (NCBI): domain Eukaryota; kingdom Metazoa; phylum Mollusca; class Bivalvia; order Venerida; family Mactridae; genus Mactra; species Mactra quadrangularis. The sequence continues at coordinate 31,293,193 of CM046309.1, read as the reverse complement.
GTAGATATATACGGTATTGTTAATTGAACAGTAAACACGATGAACAATACGACTGAATATGATTCTACATCAACTAATTTAATCACTGTAACTAGAAAAAAGTACAATGTAATATTTTTACAATATAGTCTACAGAGAAATAACCGCTATTTATATACTGAAAGGATAAAGAAACGTAGAGTAACATTTGTTCCGATATTTTGAAAACGCTTTCACCAAATAAAGTGAAACTTTGTGGATTGAGTAATTAGGTCATATTACACCTTGCCATGTATCGAAAATTTAGTCACGGTACAGTACGCAGCTCTGGTAAATGGAGGATGGAAAAAACAAGAATCTCGTGCACCGTGTTGTTCTGGTTTCATGCAGCGTTGGTCAAGTCACCTTTCGTTAGTATTTATACAGACCAACTGTTTTCCTAATAAATAAATTGAGAATTTGATTCGTTTTAAGAATGGCACGACCCACAGAAAGTCAGATGGGTCAGGCCATTCAGATGCTGATGCAAGGACAGCTGCAAAATCAGATTGCTAGGCACTTTGGTGTTAATGTTTACACCATTAAACGTCTTGTAAGACGTCTTCGGGAAACTTGGCGTTTGGCCGATCGACCTAGATACGGACGTCCGCGCGAAACGTCACGACGTCAGGATTTCTATATCGTTGTCTTTCATGTGCGTAAACGGCGCCATACTGCCGTTTAGAGTGCACTTTATGTTTGTGGAAATCATGGGCGTCTTGTAAGTTCAAAAACTGTAAGGAATCGATTGCGAGAAGTTGGATTTTGAGCACGTCGCCCCTACGTAGGTTCACAACTTACCCCTTCTAGACGTCAGCGTCGTATGGCCTGGGTCGCTGCACATGCTCCACAACGGTTTTCACTAAGGCAATGAAGACAAGTTTTCTTCACGGACGAGTCTCGATTCTGCCTTTATCGATCTAACGGCCGTCAGCGGTCTAACAATGTCGCGGCGAACGTTTTACGGACGCCTGGCGGTTAAGTTATGGTGTAGGGAGAAATCTCACACGGGTTTAAATCACAATTGATTGTTATTGATGGCAATTTAACAGCAGCTTAGTATAGAGAAGAGATAATACAACCCCATGTTATCCCTTTCTTACAACAGCATAATAATGCTAGGCCCCCACATAGCAAAGATTTAGCAAGTCTTTCTGGCCAATAACAACATTCAACCACTACATTGACCTAATTTGTCCTCGATCAAGCATCTTTGGGACCAGCTGGGTAAACAGGTTCGAAAGCGCCGGCCACCCCCTGCTACTCAAGATCAGTTGACCAGAGATTTGATTGGAAAGTGGGACAACATCCCCATTAGACGGATGAACTCTCTCATAACTCTGTGACTAGAAGAATAAGGGCCGTGACCATAGCAAACGGCGGACACACAAAATATTGATTACTCAGATCAATTTCAAAATTCTATAGGTCTATTCAATTTAATCGTCAGTACCGCTAAACCAATTGTCAGATGCAATATACAGACTTTGGAAATTTTTAAGCATTATTTTTTCTGTTAGTATACAAAATTTCGTTTGAAATGAAGCCCGATATTATACTTAATTTCTGGTTTAAATTTCACCCTGCGTTTCTCTATCCTTTCAGTAAAATAAAATACATGTATTATGGTGAAATACGTATTATGTTTTATTTTAAACCCAATTTCATTTACAAGTAGTGATAAGACAGCTTTTATACGAGAAATTTGTAGAACTACTTTTCTGTCTTGTAAAAAATATATGTTGTATAAAAATCTTAAAAAAATATATGTGGTATAATTAGCATGATGGGAAACAAGGTTTATGGTAACAAAGGCTCTTGTTGGACGACATTAAGTTAATTAGAGTAAACAAACCAACTGTCTATTCATTTTTAAAACGTCGGCATAGAAGGCCTTACAACGTTTTGCATCATGAAAAGCAGTTTAAAATTTATAACAGTATCATTTATTTATATGTTTTATGTCAATTATATGAAACCGAGTTCACGTTGTGCTTGAATCTAGGGGAAGTAACTACCCCTTGCACCCGATCCGGCAGCGGTAAAAGGTTCGAACCAAATGCATCAGTCATAAACAACTGATCTGTAGGCAATTCTTGAAGGCACAATACCCTACTTGTATTGCGTGGAATACTAACTGCACATCGTTATATTGATATTGTTCTAAGGCCTGCAGTTCTTTCTTTTATTCAGACTTATGATGAAGTCAACCTTCTTCAGCAAGACAATGCACGGCCCCACTCGGCTCGCGTTACACAAGATTTCCTGCAGAGTAATAATGTCCACACATCGCATTGGTCTGCATTCAGTCCCGACCTAAACCCTATAGAGCACCTTTGGGACCAACTTGACCGAAGGGTTTATGACAACAGACGTGACGTCAATAATCTGCAGTAACTTTTATACAAACACTGGCTGAGGAGTTGGATGCAATACTTCAGTACAGAACCCAGCATCTAATACGGAGTATAAGACGTAGATCTATGTTAAGCTGTGCTCGATGCTGATGGAGGACATAACTGCAACTGAGTTCCACGACTTTCATTTTCAAGATGATCGTCTTGTTTTGTGGAGTTGACCCGTTTATGCTTACATTCCGTACTTGCAAAGAAAAATCCTGTTTCCTAATATGATATTAAAAATCATGTATTTCATATTTGTAAGTGCTTTCATTTTTTTTAATTAGGTTCATACAAGTGGTAAGTTTTCATTGACGCCTAGTATATATTTATATACAATTTATACAAAACACATAATTTTTGTTACACATAAACTTTTCCTTTTACAATATCGCAATGTTTGTCATGCCATGTCACTCAGGATTAACATTTTATATGTTGTAAAATATGTTCCCTAAATAGTCTTGGTCTCTAAATTTAATATTATCAGGCTATTGTCTTAAACATAGATAATCTAGCATATAGATGAAATACGTTACATTAATATTGTTAAATTTTATTCAATTGTCTGAGACAAATACACATTAAACTTCTATATGCATGATCATTTCAATCAATGGAGTTAATGCAAACGCCACTGACAAATAAATACAATTCAATAGTATATAGATCACAAACATGTACATTTAATCCATTTATATGACAGGGGAAACTACTTTAACAGTCTCATTTAAAGGACTGCACCGTAATCACACACTTTGAAAAACCATTAAGAAATCTTTACAAAAAATTGTAATGTCTTACTGCCACGTTTCTGTTTCATCATTGTGTTTGCAGCAAGCAAATGAGGACACATGGTATAACGCTTCCGAGTTAAACAAGCTTTATTGTTTGTTAGCATAAAACAATACTTCACCGACTTCAAATGGCATTAAAATAGTTACTTTGATTTTGTCACAATAAACGACAATATTTTTATGTGTGAATAAAATGCGTTTACTGTAGGGACATTAGATACATTTTATTGATGATTTCAAGTATCGTTAATCCGGATTTGAACTGGTCACTTGATTTGGGAATATCGTTGAAATATTTAACAACAAACCCCCTTCATCATTTTCATACGTATGTATTTGTAATAAGATATAAACATTTTATACAGCTAGTTATAACAGTTTAAAGCATGCACTATAACATATAAAAGTACACTACATAATCTAAACAGGCATATTACTGTAACTAGCATATATAATATAATTTCCCATACAAAAGCATAATCATTCTTAACAATAAATTACAATGACATATAAAATATTAATCTCAACAAGGAAATGGCTTAAGCTAATACATTGTATGTAAATGTTTCACATATACATTATGTAAATATAAAATCATTATAAAAGATATAAGTATAGTTTTATAGTATTTTATGGCACATATATAAGCATACAAAGCAATACACAAAACGATGACAAAGATTATTCATCCACGCCACTGATTGATTTAAATGGAGACTGCTTCTACACGATCACACAATGTCATTCTTTAAATCAAGCACATTGTGTGATTTAAAATGTTTCATAAGTAGATTTGTCTTCACGTGTTTCTTCATTAAGACTTGTATAGTTATCTTCAGGACTTGGAATGTTTTCGACATCAGGTGATTGTGACACTACATCCAGAAACATTTGATTAACATACTGTGGTTGTTGTTGTCTAGTAAGAAAAAGAAATGTCATAGATTACAAATTTATACATATTTCTAAGTTTTAGATGTACTAATAAGTTAATTGGCAAGTAATGTTTAAAGTCAATCTTAACGATGATTTGCTTACTCATTGAAAACTGTGACAAGACTATATAACATTTTCTCCAAAACTCGGATGTAGTGTTTCATACTCACCAGAGAATTCATTACATTTGGTACAAATAATTTGAAAGTCAAGCAACAACAAACAAAAATTGGATTTCTAGAGTTGGTACTGTTTGGCAAGCAGAAGAATTACATTAATCTAAATAACGATAAGCTCCAAATACAACTTGCAAAAAAACAGAGACTGTCAAAAGTACATGGTTAATCTCGGTGTTAAAGAAATTGGACAAAAATACAATAATAAATTGAGTATACAACGCATCAAGCAATGGATATGATAATTTCAAAAAGTACAATTTGAAGAATATCATAACCTTTATGTACTTACACTTCTGCTGATGTCTTTGTTTGATCTGAAACATAAGAAAATAAAGATACAAACAGATATGTTTTCGAAAAACTCATATGAACTAATGTAAGTTATTTTAGAGTTCTTTAAAATATAATATTAATAATTTAATATTGATAAGATTGGGAATACCTCCATGCAAAATGACATAATGAAACAGGACAAATAGGTTTGACAGCTTTATTAGCGAGTATTGATCTATTCCAGTCACGTTTACAAACATGTAAGTATTTGAGGAGGAATTAAGCATGTTGAATTCCGATGCATTTTTTTGTATTTTTGCACATATGTATACGAAAATAAGTTATATAGTATGCATACAAAAGTAATTAAATAATACCGTAACAACTTTACCCCTATAAACATGTTAATAATAAGTAATCTGCTCACAAACATAGCGTTAAAAATTGTAAAAGAATGAGTTTAAAAATACCTCTCTTTGAAAGTCTCCTGAGTCTCAGGGTCACATAACTAGAGTATAACAATAATACTATGATGATAACACCTTGAACTACTCCAACAACGACAGCAGTCAAATCAGTGTCATCACTTGTTCCACATGACAACTCTTAAATAAACAGTGTATTAAGATCATTGCAAATTTGTTAAAGCCTAGATACCCAAATTCAAATATTTAAATATATGACAACAGCTATCACGTTGGCTTAAATTAGAAAAGTACGTGGTAATACGTTAGATAAATAAATGTACCAAATTTCAGCTAAGTGAACTTATACTTATATAACTTATACTGCATATTTCAATCTTTTATTTCAGTGTCTCAACATGTAAGATGTTTTTTTGAAATATACAAAAAACAAATACCTTTTAAAGTTTCGAAAGGTCCATAAGATTTGCTCAATAGACATCCACCATTTGTACACGCTACAGCAACAATTCTAAAAATTCAAACATTTCAATGAAATAAATAAACATTGGTAATAAAAGTAATACTTAACACATTGTTTATATCAATCTATGGAATGGAAACAATTCTAGTAAGAACCATGTAAACATTCATATTTTAAAAATATAATTCAATAAGTATTAGATCTCAAATTTATACATAGTGATTGAGTTTCATGCAACTTAGACGGTAATTGTATAAGGTTATCAAATGTTATAAATAAAAACCAGTTATACAACAGAAAATTCGGAGTGGATCCCCGTAGACGGTCACTTGACAAACCCTGCCAAGCTTCCGGCAACTCCTGCATCCTGATTCATCTCCAGTCGTCTTGACCATGCCTTGCCACTAGACCCAGATGTCTAAGGACGAATGAGAGTAGATGTTGATGCGCAAGTTCTCCCCACTATAAACGTAGTCAAGCGCAAGTCATGACTTCATCCAGCAGTTGAAACTTCAACACATAAGTCATATGGTGATAGACTAGCGGCGAAGCAGCAGGTGTGGATACACTGGGAGTTATAGTAGCAAATTTGCACATAGGCGACTCAGGACTTTGGTCGTCTTCTACTGATTGAGACAGGAGTGGAACTCAGCAGCACAATGAGTGACTGAGCAGCCCTCTCTAAGATTGCACTGTTTACCTCCCTAGTATGAGGAAAGGGCTAGAAAAGGTACCCTTAACATTGCCTGTCTCTCATAACCCGGGCCAGTTTACCGCGGCTGACCGGTATCCGGTTCATGCGGTCGAATCACAAGCTCAAGAAAAACAGGGAAAGGTACAAAGCTCAACGTAGGAGCATGGAATATACGAACTCTACTCGACAGTGCCAAGGCGGACCGTCTAGATAGATGCACTGCGCTGGTTGCTAGAGAGTTAGCCAGATACAGTATATAATTCGCTGCCTTATCAGAAACAAGACTCCCAGAAGAAGGCCATCTCACAGAGAGATGAGCTGGCTTCACCTTCTGCTGGAGTGGTCGCAAGGCAGATGAGCGTCGTGAAGCCGGTGTAGGATTTGCCATAAAAATACAATTAGTAAGAAGTAGGGATGTCAACGAATATCAAAACCAATACTCGAGTACTCGGTCATTTTTCCGATCGAGTACTCGGTTACTCGGATAAGTTTTAATGATCTTCGAAGATTTATCAATCAGTATCAACACCGTCTGCATGTAACTTTCATTTTCTATGTTCTATTAATTGAATAGATATTATTCGAAAGTAAAGTTGATGTCCTATCCCAACTGGAAATCTTTATTTGTAACGTATAAACCACGATGAAACCAAATAAAATCAAGAATTATGTACAAACACACCTTTTTCAGTTGGGAAATCCCATAAATTATATTTTTGAATAAGAACGATTCGTAACTATAAATAGAACTACAGGGCAAGGGAGGTAACTCAGAAAGACCAATAAACAAAGAAATTAAACAACATTTTTATTAGCATTTAATCTATGCATAATCAAGTTTAAAAAATGTATAACATTTCAAATATCTTTTCGTTCTTAAAATACTTTAATCTAACATTCATAATAGCATTTTCTTATTAAATATCAAAAGAGACCGAATGACGTAAGCGACTAAAGTGTTCAATAATTTGCGCGTGTCAAACTGTTGATCGCTCCATTGAATTAACAATATCATTTTCGCACCTCAACATGGATGTTTTGATTGCATTAAGAGATAGTTATGGAGAAACATGTACACCTCCAAATTTCGGGGCTAATTAGATACGCCAATCTTTATAATCACAAAAAAGATATTTTCCGAGTAGATATAATCGAATGTCAATTTTGTTGACCGACATTGTTTATTACAAGCACATGTCAAATTGTCAGATCGACTTCCGCACCTTTGAAAGGATGTTTTGATAACATTTAATCGCGGAAAGGGTTCGTTTTGCAAAATAAAATGTCTTTAGGAAGCAATTTAAAATGGTACACTTTAAAAAAAATCCGGTTACTCAAATATCAATTTTGGTAACCGATACTCGGAGGTTCGATCGAGTACTCGGATAACCGGGCACTCGTTACCATCCCTAGTAAGAAGCCTTACAAGCTTACCTAATGGCATCAACGACAGGCTGATGGTAATGCAGTAGCCCCTCAAGAATAGCGGACAAGCCACTATCATTTGTGCCTATGCTCCTACCATGACAAATTCTACTGAAGTTAAGGACAGATTTTATGACGAACTTGACTCCACCATTAACAGCAATGGTCTACTACTACTCCAAACCTGCAGAGCTTACGACCTGATCATTACCAACTCGCTATTCCATCTCCCAAACCGCAATAAGACAATATGGATGCACTTATATCAAAGCATTGACATCTCCTGGACTACGTTATCACCAAGGAGGGACAGACAGATGTGTGTGTCACCAAAGTAACGTGTGGGGCAAAATGTTGGACAGACCACCGACTAGTGATCAGCAAACTCAGGCTACACGTCAGGCCAAAACGACGACCACATGGGAAGAAACCCCCAAGGAGGCTAAACACTTCAAAACTGAAAGTAGGTACCACCGTTGATGACCTCATCAATGACTTAAACAGCACACTATCCGACCTTCGTTTCGGCAATGCTAGTGTAGAGGAAGAGTGGGCAGCCCTCAGAGGCTTGGTATACAACGTCTCATAGACTCACCTAGGACATGCAACCAGGAAACTCCAGGACTGGTTTGATCAGAACGATGATGTCATACAACACCTACTGCATGAAAATGGCCTTTCAGAACGATCCTTTGTCATCGTCAAAGAAGAATGCATTCACCAAAAGTAGACGAATAGTTCAGAAGTCGTTAAGAGCTCTGCACAACACATGGCTCAGCAACAAAGCAGAAGAAATCCAGTCATGCACAGACCAGCACGATAGCAAGAGGTTTTATGACTCTTTGAAGGCAGTCTACGGACCTCCAACATCAGACACAGCGCCTATCCTAGCATCAGACGGTTCGACACTGCTCACTGATCGCTCAAAGATCCTAGAGAGACGGGCTGAGCACTTTGAATCTATCCTCTACCGCCTTTCTTCCACAAATAAGGCGGCCATAGATCGCCTACCACAAGTTGCCATAAATACTAAAATGGACCAGTTTCCAAGTAGTGCTAAGGTCCCCGCTTACATCAAGCAACTTTCATGTGGGAAGGCTCCAGATGATGATGATATTCCTGCAGAGATTTACACGTCGGGAGGACAGATGCTTACTGATAAGCTAACATAACTCTTTGTTTCTTGCTGGACTAAGCACACACTCCCACAGGAATTCAAAGATGCCTCCATTGTTCACCTCTACAAACGCAAAGGTAACTGACAGTTATGTGACAACCACAGAGGCATATCACTGTTGTATATCGCAGGCAAAATTCTGGCTAGAGTGCTACAAAATCGGCTCATCATATACATCTAGAGCACGACCTCTTACCCGAGAGTCGAGTCAGTGTGGCTTCAGAGCTGGAAGAGTACAGTACCGTTGACATGATTTTTGCTGCTCGTCAAGTGCAAGAGAAGTGAACAGAACCAAGAATTGTAAAGCACCTTTATCGACCTGACCAAAGCCTTTTACACCGTTAGTCGCCAGGGTCTGTGGAAGATTATGTCTGGTATTAAGTTTGGTTGCCAAGAAAACTACATCAGCATGGTACGACAGGTCTACGATGGAATGATGGCTCGCGTCCTAGATGATGGTGAAAAATCAGACAACTTGCCAGTCAGTAACGGCGTCAAACAGGGCCGAGACTTTGCACCAACACTCTGCTCCTTGATGTTCTCTGAATTGCTAAATGACGCCTTTACAAGCAGTGACCCAGTTGTAGGCATACGTTTCAGAACGGATGGCAAGCTATACAACCCAGGACGCTGGAAGGCTGTTACCAAGGTGACAAATACGATCATTCGTGAGTTGCTGTTTGCAGACGATTGTGCCCTCAACACAAGCTCCGAAAACAAAATGCAGAGCAGCATGGATAAACTAACAATAGCATGTGACAACTTTGGCCTAACGATCAGTACAAAAAAGACTGAGGTCATGGACCAGCCAGCGCCAGGGAATGTCTACTTCAAGCCCAACATTCAAGTAAAGGGTGTACAACACCAGGCTGTTGACAAGTATACTTACCTTGGGAGTACGTTGTCCAGATGTATTCACATTGATGATGGGATCAACCTTAGAATTGTCAAAGCCAGCGCAACCTTTGGTTGACTCCGGGCCACTGTATGGGAGAGTCGTGGCATCACGCTTTTTACGAAACTGAAGGTCTACAAAGCGGTTATCATCACTACTCTACTGTATGCTTGTGAAGCCTGGACTATATACAGCAGGCATGCGTGCAGACTCAACCATTTCCATACATTATCCCTACGGAAGCTTCTCCATATTCGCTGGCAGAATAAAGTACCAGATAATGACGTCCTAGCAAGGACAAACCTTGTATCAATCAACACACTTCTACAGAAAAGCCAGGCACGATGAGCCGGCCACGTTGCTCAAATGTCTGACGATCGCCTTCCTAAGCAGCACCTCTATGGCTAGCTCTCATTAGGTAGCAGGTCTGTTTGTGGGCAAAAGAAGAGGTTTAAAGACAGCCTCAAAGTATCAATGAAATGCCTTAACATAGACTCAGGCACTTGGGAGTCTCAAGCCCAGAACCGACTTTCCTAGAGAGCCCAGATTAGTAGAGGAGCCAAACATGCAGAGGCAATGCGCACCAGTGTAGCCATGGAAAAACGCCAACTAAGGAAAATCCGGGCAGCAAGCAATGATACATTCCCAACTAACCACCAATATGCAACATGCGGTCACTATTTCCGTGCCCGGATTGGACCCCAAGCCATCTCCGGACACACAGAACACAGTCAATTGCCTGAAGTCAAATGGTCATCATCGACAACCGATGGACGAACATCATACAACAGTTGAACTAATTAATAAAATGATAAAGTATTGCAGTAAGAATTCAAGACATTACAACACATTAGCCTAGATGTTCAAGCAAGATTAACCATTGAAGTATAAAATACATGTATATGTCTATTTGAATACTATCACATTAAGTTTAAGGCTTATATAAATGAAACTAATTCCTCTGGAAATGATATCATAATCCGTTAAAAGTACCCATAGAAATGGTCAATACTCACGTATACGAAGATCCCGGTGCTAATGGACCATTACAATAAACATCATCAGGTATATTCGAACAATCATCAACTCCAATTGCAAATCTAATTATATTTACAGAAGTTTGACGCTTCTTTCCTAAAGGTAAGATAAGAAATTACGATATATCGTTTTACAACACAAATATCATTGCCTGTTAGCCTTCAGACACCATATACATAAAATCATATAAAACGCCACTATCTGCTCCTGCCATTATTAATATAAGACGTATACAGTAATATAAACTTTATGTCACCAATTGTAACAAGAAATCGGGACAATTGCAGTTTACCGGTACGTAAAAATCCGCGAAATAGTAGCCTTTATTAGTAACTAAGGCTGGCATATCATTAAAGCTAATAATCGATGAAAATACAGGATTTCATGTTATATCAGTGGCTACCGCCCCCTAACACCCTTTTTTATGTTTTTTAACGCGAAAAAGCAACGGAAGTGCATTTGCTCTGACTGGTTAGGCATGCGCAGAAGTGATAAACAATCTCGTACTGGTAAACTGCAATCTAGCCAAGAAACCTTATAAATAAAACAGAAAACGAATCTATAAATTTATGTTTAATTTCGGGCGTGTATATGATATCAAAAGTTCAGTTTACGAAGGTTAAAATACAATACTGAGTTACTGTTCGCTTGTATAATATTTCTTGTATAAATGTAAAGAGAACTAATCCGATTAGACATTGATCAATGCATACGTGTGACGTTTTCAAGCCAATCATGTTGGGTGATTCTATATGTAGTATAACCATTCTTTGAGCTTGTTGTCCATGACGTCATAGAATTAAACTCTGACAATGACATTCTATCTGAAAAAAATGGATTATTATATCTATTAACTCTAGTCTAATTATATCATCGCATAAAATTTCATTTATGGTATTCAATTCAATAAAGGTAAATTAATAAATGAAGTACTATGTTTTCAGTTTCAGATTGTCGTTCTTTTCTTGGTAATGCAATAACAAGTGAAACGTATTAACTTAAACATTATTATACTTTGACAAAACATTTTGTATCGGTTAAGTACAACCAACATGGTTTAATACTTACAATTAAAATTACAATTATCTGTGATACATCCAATTAAACCTGTAGCTCGTATCATCCCATGTTCATTCTGTTGGAAGAATTCCTTATATAAATCAACAGCAAAACTTGTTTCTTTAACATCATGTTGATACTTTATTATGTCATTGCTTTGTTCAACATTATTAGGTGGAACTATATAAAATAAATAAGTATTAAATACATATACATGTATACATGAAACAAATCCTAGATTATATTTCGGGTCACCAAGATTTTGTTATATGAGCTTCAGATTTTAGTATCTATTGAACATTCCTATGGAAAAGTAACATACTTTTGTATCAATACATTTATATCAATTCATTTATTTTGTACACGTATTCTGTTATCGTTTTGTAATATTTTAGCTGGCTTAATTATAAATGTTTGCCTTCTAAACTACTAGGGAACCCATACAATTCTGTCAAATGGCAGTGGTTATAAACTAATGTAAGAATTGATATTATTCACTTACTCATCAAAGTAACAGTACACCAACTGTTTTTCAACAACAACGAGCTGCCCGGCTGGCTCAGTCGGTAGAACGCAAGTCTACTGATCCAAGGTTCGTGGGTTCGATTCTCGGGCAGGCCATAGTTTCATGGAGCTTTGTCATGAAATTGTTTCTACAGTCATTCTCCCTCCTAACAATGACTTTTGATTATGCAGAGCAGTTATCAGACTTGACGAAAGTATGTTCTTAGTAGTTGGTTAACAGCTTAATCCAGACTTCCCAGGACGAATGCGTAGGTTGACTGACCGCCGCTATATGACCTATACAATGTGTTGCTAGCGCGTTAAACCGAACAAACAAATCAACATAAACGTCTTACATGGTAAAGTATTTGCACATGAACCCAAAATATTTAATGTTGTCACTAAAGACAAATACTTATTCTCGAACTGAAGAAACGATAGTATCATATCAATATTTAAACTAAATATAAAGGATCTAGAAGCTGTTCCTTACCGCCTGCTGGTGTATGTGTTAGTACTTCACTAACTTCACCAAGTTCATCATCATTATTAACAGCAGTAACCTTAAAGTGAAATGTGACATGTATTTTGTTAACTTGAAAGGAGATGATGCCTTCAAAACAATTTGAAAGACATAGTAATACACATTGATAAATGCATCCAAAAATAATAATGTAGGTACAAGTGAAAGGTTAACAAAACATTATCTCAGAAAAAAAAACTTAGTCGTACAAAATTAAATGTAAAACTTTAGAGAATAAGATATAGTTAATGATTTTATTAATTATGGTATTAAGTAGTGCTGTGGCGAGTATCCGAGTACTTGGGTATTCGCGATATCGACCAGAAAATCGAGTACGAATCTTCGTCATGTCCAAAATCGTCAGATCGCGATCTATTTTTTTTAAATGGAAGACCATATCCAGCTATTATTACTGAAAATGAGTCGCACTACTAATGAAAACTTTAATACATGTAAAGGCCGAATTATCTTGTGTCAAAGTTTTGATTGATGCACATTGATTAAAACAATAACGTTATCAGTGATCATGCCCGTAACAAAACGTCTGATAATAGAAATGTTTTGAGTACATGTTTTTTCTTATAGTAAAAGCTTCTACAATTCTTCATTTATTTTTGTTATTACATGAATTATGTATGCTTCTCCCTTAACTAGTGGTTCGTGTTTCGCATCGGGAATCGTTACACATGAATCGTGGTTTGGATGGGATCGCCACTTTCTCAACGATCCACAGCCCTAGTATCAAATATAACGTATTCGCATTGAATATGTGTATTTTAAGTACACCATCTAAAGCATATTACTGTAGATACATGACAACGAAATGTCTACTCAAGCGAAGTCGAGATAATGCGAATTGATTGTACTTGTATACGTACTTCTGGATTAAATATGCTACATAGATAACAAATATAAGTCAAAGAATGCCTAACCACTCTACCTGAATAAGGTGATACATTTCTGGAACCACAGTCAGCAGTGAATCATAAACATAATTCATACTCTCTTGTTGACGGTACACATCTGTTGTCCATTTATTATTCTGAAATAGTTTACAATATGTTAAGTTCAATTGATTCGTAAGCTTAACATATACATATATAGTCTGTGAGGGTCTTTTAAGAATGTCTGAAAGCGGAATAGACCACAGGAGAGGACTAATTGCTAAAGGGAAATATCACATGTATAACGCCTTTTTAATGATTGGTAGGTTATACTTTGTGTTAATATGGTCAATTTAAACTCCCGTTAGCATAAACATAAAGGCATTTTTAGAGAATAAATCAGTGTTTAAAATGCAGAGTAAGACAGACTTCAAGCATATGTTTTTGAAAACAGTTTTCATTAAAATTTACTTATATGATCTGGTGAAACAAAGAGCTATAGGGTTATTTTGGTACTAGATGCTTACTACTTTAACATAAGGACTTTGCTGACTTTGGAAAGAAAGTCTTTAACTCACTTAAATCACAATGTTAACATAATAATACATCGTTTCTTAATTAATATCACTGAAAAAAGTAACTAGAGTAGTATACTCACTAGGCGATTATCCAAGACATTGCAACACTTTAATTGACGAACATATATCATATGTTCATGCAAAGATTTACTTGTGTTGTATTATGCAATAATCGATATTCTTTTATGACACCGTTGAGTTCCAAAGGTTTTGGGGCTTTCCATGTGACTTTAATTTGAGTGAAGATACCACCAGGTCTCTTTGTGACGACAAAGTTTGACACTCTTCCTGGAGCTAAAAAAGATATTAAATAAAGTATTTTTTTTAATACTCACGTTATATTGTGTGAGATTGACTGTTATTATAAAATAACACAATGAGGTGAATCAAATCAATGATATATAATGCACAATAAATAAATGTATATGTTTTACAAACGTATCCATACTATCTGGCTTTCACTGAAGATCATAGTCATATTTGGTAAGTAAACAGAATTCAAACTTTTAAAACCATTGAAAATGAATGAATAAGTGGGGACTTATAGTGAGTATTTTTGTTACAACTGAAAATATCTAAATTATTTTATCTAATACTCCTTATTAATGCTAATATCGTCAGCTTTTATTAACCATCTTAATATTTTCACAATATACAAACTGTATTTATTAATTTCAATATAACACATGCTATTAGTAGTGAAACATTTTCAATTGCAATGTACAACAATTGCAAATAATAAAATTGCTTAAATTTACGCTCATCAGTGTTTGTAATACCTTATCCGGTGTACCTCTAGAACAAATCTATTGATTAAAAGATCTATGTTAACCTTTAGTTTATGAAGATAGACTTTCTAATACCTTAGTTATTTCGCAGAAACCCAACATTTAGTATTCGTTTTCCGTTCCGTGAACATATTTATTGATACAGGGCGTAGGAATTAATTCGTCATTATTCCCACTTTGATAGAGTTTTGTTTGTTAAGGTAAAGTAACACATCGCTAAGGTTATTCATTCTTGGAAGGGACAAATTATAAAATGTTTCCTGGATGTTTAAAAAAGTCATGAGAATACAAATATCAATCAGTTTATTGTACTATATGACCACTGGCCAAAAAAAACTGACAAAAAGAAAAATAATATGACAATATGAACAAGAGCAATGAAAAGAAATAATATTATACATATGAGAAATTATAAATGAATTGTTGTTCATGAGATTGGTTCAAAATGTATTAAAACAAATATACATGTATAGTATTTATCAACATAACACGAATTATCATATAAATCTACATATTCATAATAATTATTCTAATAAATATTACTTGTGGTCGAGGTCAGTATACGATGACTTTGAAAAAAAATTCCATGACGTCAAGTGATCTGTGTACAATCAATAAAGTAAGCGTATTTTTAAGCGCTTTTTACCTGCAGGAAGGGTTTGTATTGATACCATGTTAGATTCCTCAGAACCTACAGATGTTCTAGCAATAACTGAAATATTATAATCCCAATATTCTTCTAATCCCGTCACTTTAAATGTCCTTTTATCAAATCCTGAAATAAAGAATAGATAAAATACATGTACAAGTATTTCAAATATGATAACAATATGTATATTATGATACTGACTTGGACATGGAAATAGCTGAATAAATTGAAACTTTGGTCAAGAAATAAATAAACAGTAGCAATAAGTTGGTGCAAAGAAATTTTTTTTCAACAAGGACAAAATTTGAAACAGTAACAAAACAGCTTATTGGATTTATTTCAGAAAAAGTTTTGTTAAAGTAAGTCTCTCTAAGAACCAGAAACATTTCCAATATATGTACATAGCTGAATTTCTGTTCAAAAATAATTATTCATTTGCCACTTCCAGATGTGCCTTTAAATCACAGAGACAATGTGAGACTGATAAAGTTTTATAATTATCAAAATTAATGCACCATTATCATTCCATTCTCGACATATATATGCATAAACTACAACACAACAACAACAAGTCATAATATACAGATACATGAACTATCTGTGTGAATGACATTAAGGTGATGACAGAATGTCAAATTTGGTCAAAATTTAAAAATAATCGTAGTTGGTCAAACAATAGACAATGACTATTCACAATAAGCATCATGTTTAAAGGAGCAAACTTGTTTACCTTCTATGGTTTTGTTCACTGATGTGGCTGGTTGGTTGGTAACAACTTTAATAACAAAAGTTGTAACACCAGGTCTTGGACCATCTATATTCCAATCAAGTGTTACATTTTGTGATGTTATACCAATTGTACTTAGCCTTGGTTCCTGTGGAGCTAAAAATTAAGAAATAATATTTTTTATACATACTTCTTTCAATGAACCATTATGTAATTATATGATAGTGAAATGATTAGTACTAAGTTATATACTTGTGTATTTAATGTTCATGTTTTCAAAGTTTTTAACGTAAAAACTTGATTGTTTAACAAGTCACAAGTCTGGTCAGAATTCTAATAATTTTAAACCAAAAACATTTATATATTAAATTGTAATTTGCCTGTCAGGCTTTTTATTGTCAATCAAAGTTTAATGAACAGTGATAACAATAACCTAGATAATTTTTGTAAATGTGTTTTGTTCTTAATTTTTTACCAGTTCTTTATAAGAACATTAAAACACAACTTTATATGCATGTACAAGTTCAACAATAACGTTTGAATTATTACTCTTCTTTAATGTGTTACAATGTGATATAAATATCATAATGGGTAATTACATCTGAAATAAAATTTGATGGTATGAAAAATAATAAACAAACATTTTTTTACTAATGTAAGGTATTTTTGGTTGGCACTTGATATTCAGTTATGGTATACGCTTTAAACAGTATCCATTTCACATTAAAACTGTTTTAATTACAAAGGGTATTAATGTTTCAGCCCAAAACTAGTCTTGCTACGTGTAAATAATGCATTATATAGACTAGATTAGCACTGAACCATCCATTTACTCTGTACATTTACCTTCTTCAAGAGTTGTCTTGTTTGCCTCAGCTATATAACCTTGACCAGCTCCATTGATAACAGAAACTGTTACAGTATAAAATATATCAGGGTTAAGTACAGCAGTATATGATAATGGTTGTTGTAATAGCTCATCTTTAGTTTTCATTTCTGTAGCTTGTGTGACACCAGTACATGGGTTTTTTAATGAAGAGAACTGAAAATATCAACAATGAAATACAATGTCAAGCTCTGAAGAAAAATTCACATATTCAGAGTGACATCTTATCAATTTTGAACAACTGTCAATAATATCATTAATACATGTACAATGTTTTTACAAAAACAATAATTCTTAATTTGCAGTATTCTTATACGTGAATGCTTGTTAACTATTGTCAGTAAAAGCATCTAAGTCAAACTATCATTTTAGCAAATAAGGTAACAACGCAAAAACTCTTACAAAGAAAACATTTTTTTAATTTTACTCACTCTAACTGGCTGAGTAAAATGTTCTCAAAATTATTTTTTACCAGATTGCTTCAATATATTATAATAACTTACAAACTTATAATACAATAAATAACAATCACATACATTAAACTGTCCTAAGTTACAATTAGAACATTCATATAAAACTCGTGTCACACAAGTATCTGTATCATCTTTGATTTGTAAAATGTAACCAAAATTTTCTTCACTGTACAGGTTAACAGGTTTATCCCAAGTCACATTAAAACCACGACTAGTTGTGTTTGATATCTGTAAATTTTGAGGTTTATTAGCCACTGAAAAATAATAGTAACATAAGTAAAATTTAAGTCAAAGTCAGAATTAAAAGTACTTCACATTATACATGTATAATGTAATTACATGTATAAATTAGTTAAATAAAAAAGTTTATTAAGTAGACTAAGTCAGAATTAACAACATAAGTTCATACTAGCAGTAAGACATGAAATAAGATGTAATAAACATTCAGATTGTTCTCAAATAATTAAGACAGTAAGACAGAAAATTACAGACATCAAAACCAGTAAAATTTTGAATATACAATGTACATTCATAAAGTGTCATCCCGGATCATTGTTAAACAATATATTGTACATCTGGTTATCAATATGTTGTAAATACACATCAACACTCACTAAGTCTAATTGGTTTCACTAGTACGTTTTTTTACAGATGATCCTAACATACAACCAGGTTTTGTACCAGTCAGAGTTAGTACACTGCTGAGCAATCCAGACCCTAATTTCCTGTCTGGCTGACTTACTACAATTGATTTCTCTATCACCAATGACAGTTATTAGTTAATAAGATCATGCAAATATGTAATACTGTTCTTTTTTAAATTAGCCAAATAATAATATCACAAGTTAAATTACTAAACACAAACAACAATTTTAAATGTCAGACATATAAACTAAAGAAGTCAAACATTTTTTATGTGACATAAATTGGAATATAACATAAGATGTAGAACAGAACAACACTGTTCTTTTCTTTACTACATGTAAACAACAAAACATGTTAGATCTTCATACATTCTACAAATTTTGTTTACAAGATTTAATACTGTGTCAACACAATTCAGGTCATTCATGGCATACAGCTCACCTAACCTAGCTTTCCTGGACCATCATCTATAACCAGTACTCACCTACCCTTCCACAAGGCCGGAAACCTCTCCATATTATCTAATCAATGGAGGAAAACGAACATTATTTTCAAATTTTCATGGAAGGGTATAACCTCCCCGGGTGGGATTCAAACCTGCACCCCTTCGGGCATGAGAATCCCGGCACGCTACCAACTGTGCTATCGACCCTGGTTACTTTCTACATAAACTGGTACATTGTCATTTTTCTGTATACATAACAAGTTATAAAGTGAAATCACTTTAAATTAAGAAAATAACATGGTCAATAATTGACATACAAAACAAAAACAATAATAAACAAGGTATCTTTAGATATTACCAATTAAACAAATAATGATCATCAATGAGTCACTTACTTTTTGCTTTAGTCTTACAACCAGAGGATATCCAATAATTTGTAATAGAAGAATTACCAAATTCATTTTCTGTGATCAATAAGAAGTTGTATGATGTACCTATAAACAGGGTAAATTTTGTATAATCATTACAGTAACAATATGATATGTCAACAAGTAAACTATAGAAATATATTAGGTAATAATTACAGATTTACTCATTCACTTTCTACCTCTGCTAAAATACTAAGTGCAAACTGATATTTCTATTTTTAGGCAGAGACACACAAAACGTTTAAATCGCATGACTGTCATGAGGGTTTTAAAAAATAGATGCAAAAAATTATCATGCCTGTAACTTCAAAATGTCGAGATGCAAAGATGTTGGACATTTTTGCATTAGTTAGAAAATGGAAAATTAACAAAAATGAAGTAAAAATTGATCTTTTTTGAATGTGTATCTCTGATCTTTTAACTATAAAAAGTTATTTACTTATCTAACTAAAATACAAAGTGTAGCCATGCTATAAATGACGTCATACGCAGTTCATTTGTCACTAGAATGACCATACCATATAAGGCATTGTTTGCCCGTTTATTTTTACTTATTTTATCAGGTGGTCATTACAAACAATGAAAATGTGCATAAAGTTTTTCAGCTAAATTTGAATTTGGTAAACTTTCATTGGTTGTTCAAAAGTTCATGGTAAAGGTCAATATCATAAATGGACATGTTTTAAGGCAGCGGGTGAATGTAATGTATTCACTGAGCTGTGAGGGGAGCATAGGTCATAATAAACTAAAACTAACATTCTTTACATAAATCAGAAATATTAGTGTGCCATGAGCATACTTTAAAATTCAATATTGAATGCATATGTTATAAGGGTATTGATTAAAGAAAACAAACTCCCCTGTGTGTCATTAATGTGAAATAAATTAAAAAACGTGAAGTAAATAGGCAAAACGAATACTCGACCATAAACACAGAATTTGCTTAGAAAACAAAATATCTCTGATTTATTAATAGTATAATATTCAGTGTAAATACAAAAACCTACCAGGATCTAACCCATCAACTTTTAGGCTGGTTACATCATTTACAGTACTTCTAGTAAATAAAAATGAGGACTGATATACTTGAACATGATAACGTATAATATAACCATTAGGTACAGTTGGTGGATTCCACGTTACTGTTATAGCATTATCTAATACATAACCACATGTTCCATTCTCTGGTGGATTTGGTTCTGAAACAAAAATTAGGATTATAGAAACAAGAGTACTGTACTGAAGTTTTGTTATTTAATAACTGAGGAAAATAAAACAAGTGATGTCTCAATGCCTAATAAATGAAATGAAAGTACATGTAGCAAGGTGACAGTAAATTTAGCATGTAAATTTCGTACTATGATAAAAATGTTTAAGTGAAGACTTTACCAATTAATTTGTATTTAAGTTTTTTTACTAGTATCATAATCAAAAATACCACAACAACAACACAAGTAAAACAACCTCTTATACATTGTAGATGTAATACCAATTAACAGGTATTACTAGTTTCAGACAAAACCCCAATATGATTTAATATATTTCATTATATGGCAAATCAAAAATGTGCACAGGTCGGAAATCAAACTTCATGTAATTGTCACCAGGCATCAAAGTCATAAATATATCATAACCATACATGTTTGTTACATGAAGTTGACATTTTACTACCTTATCAATTTCATTGGAATAAAACAAATATGAATCAAATTATTAATTTAAGGTAAACATGCTTCGAAGGCACACAAGGATCAAAGCTACAGGTCAAGGGCAATATCCATACCAGAACTATCGACATCATGGTCAACTCAGTTGTGTTTTAATGTAAATCATACACTTTTTCATCATCACAGCATAACTTTATCTCAATTAAATGATTTCTGATATAGCATTCAGACATACCATTGTCCAAAACCGGCAATACTTTATTTACTTTCCTTTTAACATGTGAAACATGTATAAATGTTCATAGTTTTAATGTATTTTAAGCAGCTGTGTTGAAGAGATGTCACAGCAATTCATTCTTACATTTTAATACAGTGATACAGAAAAATGACCTTTACTTCTTAAATCATTTACCATAAGCATTGTTTTTTGTTTTCTTAGTAAGATGTTTAAGTGTGTTATATTTTGAGTTCCAGGGAAATTTTTTACGGTAATTTATTTCCAACAAAACAAAATCATTACAGCAAATTAGCTTGCAAGTTAATTCAGTAAGCAAATTATTGATAACTATCTATTTTCAGGCATAGCAGAAAAAATATTTGGTCACATGACCATTATAAAATTTTCAAAATTTGTAAGTAACAAGTGTATCTCTGTAATACATCTATGAAACAATAAATCATTTTTTTACATAAAAACACATTAATTCAGAGATTCTCTGAGAATAAACATAAGAATAAATATATAAATCTTACTTTTAGGTGTTGTTTTCACAATTGCTTCAAATACATCACTCTCAACTATTTTACTTCCTTCAAATAATTCACTCCAAGTTTTTATTATAACTGTGTAATTATATCCATTCTTCAGATTACCATAGGTTAATGGAAGATCTGACTTGTAGATTATTGTAGATGTCCCTGTTTGATTTTTCTTAGCAATTATTGTCTCACCATCAAATAATTTTTCATTAAAACCACTTTTACCACCAGTACCAGGAGTATATCTTATAGTTAAACCATTTATCTCTACATCAAGATCATTACCACTTGAAGTTATCTTTTGTACTTTATTGGGTTCTACAATACAACAGTAATACAATATTAGTTCAGCAATGATATCATAATATAAGGTACACAACATAGTAAATATCTATATATTAAATCAAGTGATGTTATAATGCAAAACAATACAATACTTGTGACAGTTACATGATATTACTAATAATTATTACTTATGCAATGATTTAATAATGTATGGTGCAAAACCTGGTAAATATGACCAATCATGTGATATTATAATATATATTACACACCGCTTCCTTTGTTTAACATGGGTTGAAATATTTCGAAACTACCTCGTAAAACAAGAGATTTCACGTGAGCGAGTTGTTCTTTTTCACGTGAGCGAGTTGATATTTAGATATCAACCTGGCCAAATGAAAAAGAAATACATGCCCTCGTGAAATTTTAATTCATGTAGTAAATGGAATGCAGTCTATGTGTAAATTTAGAATTTAAAATAAACACAGACTGTTTAATTTTTATATATTCTATTTAATACATAACTTATTGTATTTTCATGAAATGTTTATAACTAAAGTTAAATCATTTCGAAAATATAAACGGAACTTTGGATTTCTTCAAAAGTAATGAAATATGAATATGATGTCTTTATTCATGTAATGATGTTAGTAGTGATTTTAACCCCCAAAAATACTTCAAATTCTGGATCATTGACTTACAATAATACTACCAAATTAGATATGATCGAGAATAAATATGTGAAATAAATAGGCGTAACATTGCGTAATTTACCGAAAATGAGATAATGGCATTGAATAAGAACAAAATACTAGCCTGAATAGAAATTAAACAAATGAATTCAGAAATTTATATATGCAGTTACTGTGAATTAAGTAAATTAACAAATACTATTTGCTGTCACAGATTTTAAACCATGTATTCAAAACTATGCTCGTTATATGTAAATTAAGTTTCATATCCACTTAAATGCTGGTGATAGAAAAAGATGCACCCAAGTCAAATCGTTTGCAAAAATGTAGTCCATGCCCAGTCGATGTACATGTGAAACTAATCACTCAAATCATTGTGTAAGTTGGATATTAACCTCGTGCTAAGGATTTTCTGTGTTAAAACAACATGGCCTTGGACTTCTCAAAATCCTCAAACACTTCCCGTTTTCAGATTTTTACGAGAAGTCTGTGGCCAGTTTATTCTAACTCAGTAAACCCTCGCACTCAGTAACTGAGTTAATATCCTTTACGTAAAATATAATACAATTAATATAACATAATATAGAATATATAATACATCATAATATTTTTTATAATAAAAGTAATATGATATAATATAATATAACAAAACATAAGTTTACTTATATAAATTTAATGTTTAATGGTTCATTATGTAATTATAATAAAATCTGACTAGAGAGTTCAATTAAAAAATGTAACTGGAAACATTCTTGCAATAGATACACTGTGTAATTTACTAATATACACATGTATCTTAAATCAAAATGTCAAAAACAATAAAGAAAAAAATCCTTGTATAATGATATAAAGAATGTTGATTAAATCTCCATTTCACTATCTCTTAACATTTGAAGGAAATAAAATAAACAAAATATGGGAAAAACTCTGAAACTAAGCATTCGGCAAAAATAACCGAACAGGTAACCATTACAAAACAACCTGGTCAGTATCAAGTATATGTAACTACTTTATGAGTGCGAGATAGATTTACACCATTTTTAACATTTTTCATTTGATTATATTAGACCTACAGTTTATTAAAGAAGCTTTTCTGATAGTTTTTCTACCAGCACTCAATAATTCTTCATTAAGAGGTCAATGAAGGATTTGACCTGACACAACCAGCCGTAAAATTTAAAGTCCAGGAGGCTTAACTACAGGTAGAGGCTACTACATGTAAATCACAATGGCAAGTATTAGACATTTTTAATTTACAAGTCACAGTGGTTATATAATGATATGCTAATGTTACATCAGTAATATTAGTAAAGGAAATTACCAAAGTAATCATATTTTAGTAGCATCATACAACACCAGAATCAATAAAAATAACACAATATATTTATTTCTGGACACATACACAATACAGTCACAGATTTATAGGTACAAATTATCAAATAATCAACTTACTTGCAGCTTGTTGCTTGGAAACAGAAGCTGTTCTTACATTATTACTCTCAGTCTCTGTATTACGAGATAGTATCTCTACCGTATATGTTTTACCCGGTGTAATGTCTGTTACTGTGTAAGTTGATGTTGGTGGTAACAGATCCGGTGATGAAGCATAGTTTTCTGAATTGATCAACCTCCATTTTACAGTATAAAGATTAACAAACTGTGACAGGGTACCAGGTGGATGTGACCATGATACAATGAAACTTGTAGTTTGTATATTATTGAATGTAACACTTCCGACTTGTAATTGTGATACTAAAATATACAATAAAGAGTATACATGAACTATGACACAGAGCATCGACACAATATTATACATATAATAACTATAATAACCAAAATTGCCAACAGACAGATAAAAATAGATCAATAGTAATTACTGACATAACCAATGCTCAGATTAGACGCACTGGCACCAGAGTCAACACAATCGCTAAATACGCGCACATAAAATATTTTGTCGACTAACACTAATAAAAATCGGTCCCATATACATTACTTTGTACAAGTTAAACTATACTTTCATTATAACATTCAATATTGAACCGTTTTTACAGTAGGTATGGTCTGACAGATTAGTTTTACCTTGCGGAATTTATTTGGACGCAAATATTGGTCTCAATTTGTAGATTAAACATTTCTTTACAAAACAGGCTATTCAAAAACTTTATATCTTTATATCTAAAACGGTTATCATGAAATTAATAGTTATTTCTATATTATCATTTTGCAGCGTTTGGATACACTGTTCATTTCTGGTTTAATCGCGCTAACCGGCATAATCTGATTGGTTGATAAACTCAACGATACTTTTCCTGTACCTTGTCAATGAAGCGCCACATTTAAACCCAATCAGATCGTGCTGTCTAGGTAAACATTTACGTGACGTAAGTTATATAAATAGAATATGTATGTAGTTACATTAGTCCAAGGAACCAGGTTAAGTTAAACAGGAAGTCAGTAGTGACGTTGAATCGCTGCAAAGTAGTGATATTTTAATTATTATAAATTTTATAAAAACGGTATTAGATACAAACTTGTAACTTTGCATGATGTTAAAGAGGACAGTGTAATCCTTAAATCGAGAACGACATTTACTTTCAGATATAAGTAGAATTGAAGAAAAACGGTTAGGGTCGTACGCACTGCAGAAAACGTTCAATACCATGTATATTATATATAAGGTAGTGTGAATGTACACATCATTTTATGATAATAAGATATGGATTCTGGTGCCAGTGGTTAGACGTTGGAAATAACATTGGTGAAACACAATTTATATGGACGACATGTAACTTGTGACAATGGTATGGCTATCTCATACAACTAATGTAAGGATAACATGTTTCTGATAATGGTTTGGCTATCTAATATAACCAGTCAGTGGACAGATGTATCCAATCAAATATCTTACATTGTACTGTTACTGAATACTGAAACAAGCATACATTTTTGCATTATATTTACAGAACCATCGCTAATACATACCTGGCTGACATTTTCCTCCAACAGCAAGTTTATTGTCATCATAATATGATGTTTTACATGTACATTTGTTATTTCTACATTCAGAATCAGGATCAGAACATTCACCAATAGTTCCATTACAGCTCTCTCCATTAGCTTTATCTATAATTAACAGTGGTTTTTTTAAATCTGTACAACATTAATAATTTCATGGTCAGTTTGTTGTTGAACAATCAAAAGATTAGGCGACATTTTTATTGTGACACGGTAGAATATACACAAAACTTAGCTGACGTAACATAGCCATATTTGTACAGAAGAATGTTATTCAGTCAAATTATTTTAACTTGGCAGTTGAGAAAAAAAAACACTATAACATTCATTCACATCACATATAACCAATATGAAAGTAATGTTTTTCACTTATATATACATTTATAAAGTAATATGTATATGACACTGTCTATGATAAACAAATCTATAACTTAGCAGGGCAAAATATAACATTGTGCCTTTGATCCATACACACAATGATGAAATAGAAACTTTGATAAGATTCAGTTATAAAGAAGTTATAAAGAATGTCATAAGTGAAAGTTATGTACTGCTTTGAAATATTAACAACATTGTCCTTTGATCCACGACTAAAATTTGGTGATTAAACATTCAAGGGTTCTCAAATTGACAAAGTGCAGAAGTTGATTTAAATACATTCAATTAAACTATGTATACAGTAATGTGCAAATAAAAGCAAAGTCATCCATTATTTAACAGAACTTTATGACCCTCTGGGCATTTCATGACTGTATTCATATGCATATAATTGGTTGTTTTTAATCTCATAAAAACAACATATATAACAAGCTCAGAGTACTTGAGAAAGATGTTAGTTTATACAAAATGTCATAAATACTTACTTGCAACACAACTAGAACCTTCTGGATGATATCCAGGATCACAAGTACACTTGTAATTGATGCAAGTAGCAAATTGGTCAGAACATTGATCTGTATTATAATTGTTCCAATCTGTTGCAGTACATGATGTATTCATACTTTTTCCTAAAATAATTGATTATTGACAATTATTTGAGTTAATATTTCATTTTCAACAGCATTTAATTATTTATTATAAATTGATATAATTTACTAGTGATATTTGTTCTCTAAGGTTTTAATTTCGTGTTAGGTATAAAAACAAATCAAAAGTCATATTAAATAACAGTCATGATATCATTCATCAATGTCACAGATAAGACTTTTACAATGCTTTATAATTGGATTACATTAGCTTCTTATATTAGATCACTAGTATCTATCTCATATACATTATCAAGTAAACTAGGTCAAAAAATATTCACAGTCTATGAATATGAATGGTTATTAATTGCATATAAGATAAAACTCTTACGTATTTGACAGTTCCCACCATAATTATTAGCAGTATTAGTATCATAGTAAGTACTTATACAAACACAAATGTTCGAAACACATTGAGAATTTGACTTTATACAAGCATCTGCCATTGGACATACAGAACCCAATTCAACTTCTGTAAATATAAAAGATAACTAAGTAATCTTAAATGTTTTCACAAAATTTTATAACTTTTCAACTAAAACAATATAAATTTGAATTCAACTTAATTTTACATGTCGTGACAGATACAAACAGTTGTGTGGGAAATATTACTGACATTTTTGTTCAACAGTATCATAGGACAAATCTTAACACATTATTTAAATGAGACAAACTTTAATTACAATATTTACAAAAGTACAATAGTAATACTAGCTGAATGAAAACTTTTTTGGTCGTCGATTTCTTGTTTTGAACAAAATCATTAACATAATAAAGTTATAATCATATTGATGATTTAAATAGTATCAGTACATGTATATATAATTCAATGCACTGTTTTCTAATGAAATATCCAGTGTACATGTACACTGAAATGAGAACAAAACTTATCTGTAAATAAAACATTCATTTTCTAAGTAAATAAATACAATAATATAAATATACTAAATTATAATACATAAAACATAAAATGTTTACATACTATAAACACATTGTCCACCAATATTACTGTTACCATTATCATCATAATAGTTACTTGTACATCTACATTTGTAACCATTTCCATCATTCTGACAGGTAGAATATACATCATTACAAGGTTCAGTAATTGATACACCAGAACTTGAATTTGGACATTCATCTCCTAGATCAACATCTACAATACATAAGATACATGTACTTTTACATGTGTGAGCGAGATTAGATAATTCATAAACCGCAAATAAGTAAGTTAAATTTTAGATTTAGATATTTAGCCCCTACATCAATCTCTAAAATACACTAAATACATACGGTAAGACAATATCATAAACAACATATTAGTAGGGTAAATGTGTTAAGATTCAATACCAATGTATTTAAACGAATTTATAAATTAAATTGCCATAAAGCTATACAGATGACATTGATAAACACTATTACTGTACTCACACATAAATGTGGGTTTTTTATATTAGAGGAACGATACAATATCAATTTATATTAATCAAAACACAATATAAATGTCTTACACATACATATGAGAGTCATAGAACTATACCATAGCTAGAGTGTAGATAGATTTTTATACATATTTTTATAAGGTATCTATTATTTTATGTACATTGTATCATATGCATGTCTGAAAGTAATAACAAAATATCTAAATAACATTATTCTCTCAATACGGTATGAAAACACTCGTCTCAGTACAAACAATTAGATAATGAAACATTTCATTTGACATGTTAATCTGAGCATTCAAGAAAAATAAATCATGTTTGTAAAACATCATATCCACACAGCGACTGCTTGTCATGAAGACATTTGATAAAGATTTTAAAAAATTTCAAATGGCAAAACCAATTTAAATACAACTGAGGAAAGTGTTCTCCATGAATCTGCTTTGGTTTCTTCCTCCTTCATCCATGAGACACAAAAAATAACAGTAGGTCTTAACAGGTCATGTCATACATTCATGTCACATTTGCAGTAAAAGTGGTATAATTGTTCAAATGTTATCTAAAGACAAAGTTTACGTATAAAGTGTAGCGAATACATCAACTTTTAATCCTGTGACCCTAAAATCAAAAACAATTATTTTATTGCTAAAAGCAAACATCAACAGCAAGTTTTCAGTCATGGATTACCGGATGCTCAGTAAATGTGTGCAAAACAATTCCATTTTATGTCGGATACTCCCCAACCAACTGGTGGGCATTTGAAAAACAATGTACCACCTTTCCTATGATAGCGAGACATTATAAGGTATTTAATTGATGATAACATAATATTTATACTAACTTCCTATACATGTTCCCCCAATACTTGTTCTACCATTGTTGTCATAGTAACCAGACTTACATACACATGTACTACTACTACATTCAGCATTACTGTCACTACATGCTCTATTATATGGACAATTTTCACCAAGTTGTTTCTCTGAAGGAAAAAAATCGTCATTCACTTAACTTTATAATAACTCCTAATCCTCTTACTTTGTACCATAACCTTTTGCAAATAATGCAATATTAACATTTACTTTCTAGCAAGTAAGTAAGTAAGTAAGTAAGTAAGTAAGAAAATAATATTTACATGTATTTATAAAGTTGGGGAGCAAACATGTACATGTACCTTTAATAAGTAAGGCTATAACCACACAACTAGGAAATAATGGACTAATATGGTTGCACTGTAATCTAATTATTTAACATTCAACTGTACAGACTATTTTATTTTAATACATTTAACAGTTCTTAAATGTTATTACAACGAGTCATGAGTATCATTGTTTTTAGATTACAATGACCATAAAAGTAATTGACAAACAAATAAAATAAAAGTCTACACATTAAGATAAACTAAAGAATAGCTTACATTGCAAGCATTCACCACCAGCAGTGTTTACACCATTACCATCATAATAATCGCTAGGACACAGACATTTGTAAATGTTACCATCAAGTATACATGTAGCTTTACTATCAACGCAAGTAGCTGTGTTTGGTACATCAGAGGTTGGTACTGGACATTGAGCACCAAGTTGAACCTCTGTAAATGATAAATAATGTTACAGATCTCGGATCGTGCAAGTTTCCGAAATTTGCGTGTATCGTGCGTGTATCGTGCGTGTATCATTCATACCGTGTGCGTGTATAATTCACCGTGTATTTCAATCGTGTAACGTGTAGACCGCTCATCGTGTAAATACACGGTAAAAATCGGTCCGAGATATTGTGATTTTGCGTTTTATTACCGTGTATCGTGTGCCCGAGATATTGACAAATCCATACGTATAAATGTATTAAATACTTATGCATTGTCGACTAATCATCATCCGTAAACAAAAAGAAAAACCGCGATCCATTAAGTTGAGTTTAGAATAAATGTTGACTTTGTTTAAACCGGAAATTCCTGTTTAAATGCCGTACGTCGATAAACTGCGGCTCATTCCGGACCAATCTGCGGTCAATTAAATTGCGGCCCAACCGAAATGTTGTTACTAAATTAAGATAATCGTTATAATATTATTATATTTAAAATGTAAACACATGCTTTCATTTATCTTAATCATCAAACATTTTCTTTGTTTGTCAGTGGCTAAAGCGTTTAGTAAACAAACTGTTATAATTGACATCTCACTTGGTCAAGAACTCGTTTATCACGACTCTATATGATTAAAAAAGTCATCATTGTTTTAATTCTTAAATTAAATTAAATTATTTAGTTTTTACAGTTTATTCGTATTATTCCCTCATATTTGCGTATTTATATGTAAAACTTTTTATTTAAATATCGATTTTGTAGTCGGCATAAAATAGTAAGTTAACACGAGGTGTGTGTTCTGTCTTAATACCGCGTCTTCAACGCAAGCACTGCATGTAAACGTTTATATCTAGTATACATACTACTAAAAAGGTGACCATTATACAATATGACATGCTTATATTTTTTTAATCACGCGTAGACTGTGTTTTGAAAAAATATACTAATTCAAAGTATTTTTCACCATGAATGGCTTGAAAATAAAAACAGAGAAAAAACTTGAAACGTGTATTTCTTTTTCTATCGTGTGGGTTTCGCCGGCTATCGTGTGTGTGGTTTTAAATCTGAATAAAGCCAACTTACAAAGAATGACATAAACAATTTTTGACAGTAATGTTATTCTTTATTCTGTAGTTTGTATTTTTGTTAAACATCAAGTACTTACATAATTTGTTTGATAAAAAAATATCAATCGTGTTCTTCTTTGTCTATCGTGTAATGACTGCTCGCCGATCGTGTACCTTTATTTCTACTAAAAATGTCGATATTCAATAAAATAATCTATACTATATGACTTGCTTATATTTTTACAATCAAGCTAAGACTGTGTTTAACTTTTGAAACATATACACATACAATTATGACATCTTTTCTCAATGAATGATTTGAAGAAAACAAAGGACAAAATCTTTAAACGTGTATTTTTATCAATCGTGTGAGTTGATCGGCTTTTCGTGGTTTTTAATTCGATTAAAACAAACTTACTAAGAATGACATTAAATTTTTTTGACAGTAATAATATTCTTTATTATACAGTTAGTATTTTTGTTGTACACCGTGTATTAATTCAATTTTTATACAAAATCTTATCAATCGTGTTCTTTTTTGTCTATCGTGTATTGACTGCCCGCCTATCGTGTACCTTAATTTCTACTTAAAATGTCGATATTCAATAAATTTATTGATACAATATTATATTTTACAATCAAGCTTAACTGTGTAATGAACTAATGTAACATATTTAAATTTTTATTTCTTTGTCTATCGTGTGATTTCGAAGTTGACAATCGTGTGCGTGAATTTAAATTCGATTTAAGCCAACTTGTAACATTTTGTTTTTAAGAATTTGAGCAGGTAAACTCGATTTTCAATAAATTTAACAAAACTTATATTGTTTAGTTACATATTTACGACGAAACAGAAGAATATTTTTTGTTTTCAATCTACATTTGAGACGCATTAATCGTTTAACGTGTCGTCGTTCAAACGTTTTACTCTGGGCGAAAAAAGCCGAGGATTTCGAACAATCGTGTTAAACGTGTATCGATACTCAGAATCGTGTATTTTACCGCAAATCAAGCTATCTATCGTGTTCGTGTATCGTGTAACGAGCAGTCCGTGTTCGTATAACGTGCGTGTACCGTCCGTACCGTGTGACAACTTGCACGTTCCGATATCTGTAAAATGTTGAAATTGTGTCAGTAATAGAGATATGTTTATTCACATGTTACTTTTGTTTTACAATATCATTGTATACCAGGTAGAAACAAAACATCAAATAAACACTGTGTTGTAATAAATACATAAATGTTTAGAATATTACACCACAAATAAGATATATAACCAGAAGAATAAGAAATGACTATACAAATGTACTTTCATTTATCATTAAAACAACGTGAGTTTTCTTCAAAGATGCAAATAATGGTATATTTGAGTATTTGTTATTTTCTTTCAATCTCAACAGAATTTTGTTTGAATGAAGTATGTCATATACACCATATTGGATAGTCATCATATTATCAAAGTTTTTTTATTTGTTAGTAAAATAATTTTAGTTTATATGTAATTATGTGATTTAAGCTAAACCATGGGTTATGTTTTGAAAATACTATTATACAATTTCAAGAATATTTATTCCCTTTCATCAAAATTTCAAGGCTATACAGGTTTCAATATAACTTCCATAAAACCTTAACAAGAGTGATAAATCTTTAAGTACATAAAACATATAACTGACAGATTATAAGTCTTCAAAATGTATGAAACTTTTTGACCATTCTAATGCGATCCACAAAGAATATTGTAAAATAAGACTGTGATTTAATACATACAGTCTACCAAAAGAATAAAATAAAGTACATGTATTTACTGAAAGATATTTACTAGCACTAGTCAAAAAGGCCCTTGGTCTTCTTTGCAAAGAAAAAACCCATAAAAAACCAAGCAGCACTTTTGAAATGTTTCTGTTTGAGTAAACTGTATTTTATATTTGATATAGTTATTTTGAAAATAATTTATTATACCAATATTTTTTTGTCAAGTACATAGTACATTATCAGCTTGATCATTAACATCTAGAAATAATAATTTACCAAACTGGCATACTTTTTTATAATAACAATTTTACAGGCATCAATCATTCATAAACATAATAAATTGAACAAATAGTTTATAAGAAATACTTACTTGCTATACATGTACCACCAGTATTTGATGTACCTGTATTGTCATAGTAACCAGATTTACAAGTACATTTCTGTAAGCTACATTCAGCATTATCATCAGCACATTCTGTAGCAAATGTGCATGAAGCTCCTAACTGTTCCTCTGTTTTAAAATAAATGTACAAAGTTAAAGCATGTTGATATGTATAGTGTTTAAACTAACATATTAAAAATTAGTTACAGTTTATATAGACTTGTGTTATATTGCTATGTACATGCAAAAATTATCAAATAAAATATTTAGTCTCAAGCCAAACAAGGTCTCTAACTATAAGGTGACATGAATTGACAAAAATGTTTATATAACTTCGCAACTTGGCAGAAGGTTAAACAGCACTTTTAATCAAGATAGTTATTCTAACATTTTTTAAAAAGAAAACAAAAGCAGGTGAAAAATGCTATCAGCAATAATCATTATTTCTAATCATTAAATGCTCTAACCAGCAATACTGTTTGCTTCAAACTTATTTAATATGTAAATTGCGCAAAATCTAAGAAAGCAGATGATGCCTGTTAACCAGATTATTAGGGGGATAAGGGATCAGTGTTAGGTCTGCAAGAGGCATTGTGCATTAAAGTCAAAATCATGGCCAAGGCTTATTGTATGGTCTACTGTTTTACAAAGCAAATGGAGGACATTTGCAGACATTTGCAAATATCAAACCCTCAATTAACTGCATAAAAAGGTATACACAATTTGATTAAAAATATTTGATATTGAAATATATAATGTAGTCTTTAAAAAGTATTTTCACTGTTTATCAACATGAATGTGATTCTAATATGTTAACACTACTAACAAGCTTACCTGGACTATCTTCTTAAACAAGAAGCATTAATTTCAAAGAAGATGAAAACAAATTCTTTAGTGAAAAAAGGACAATTAAGTTGACTTTTCATATACAGCCATATATCAAATTCTACGCGCCAGATTAAAAATAAAAAGTATTTATTTATTGGAGTTAACGCCGTATCAACACAATTTAGGTCATTTCACGGCGTCCAGCGCACCTAACCTAGCTTTCCTGGACCATTGTCTATAACCAGTACTCACCTACCCTTCCACAAGGCCGGAAACTTCTCCATATTATCTAATCAATGGAAGAAAATCGACATTATTGTCAAATTTTCATGGAAAAGTATAACCTACCCGGGTGGGATTCGAACCCTCACCCCCTCGGGCACGAGTATCCAAATCCCGGCGCTCTACCAACTGCGCTATTGACCCGGGTTCAAAAAGGAAGGATATTAAGACATGCAGTATTGGAAGAACAAAATCATTATGTAATGAAAGAATCACTTACTAGGAGAGCATACTCCATTCTTGTTATAATAACCATCAATACATGTACACTTATGGTTTAAACTGGTACATCTAGCATTACTATCACTACATGGTACAGTTGGGCCTAAGTAAGATGGACAACTGAAACCAGTTGATATCTCTGAAATATTGTAGAAATAATTCAAGTAATACTTAGACAACAGGAATCACACAAATGATACTTAAATAGATAGACAACTGAAACTAGTTTTTCTGAAATCTTTAAAAGCAATTATTTGAAAGTATAACATTGTATATCTTATAAAGGGAAACTTTTGATCTAGAATAATACATTTGACTAGGCCAGGGGAACTTTTCAAGTTCTTGGTAAACAATATCAACATCCCCCATCAGGCTTGTCATATTGATTTAATACTTACTTTGTACACAAGTTCCACCAACTGTTGCTCCTGTATTGTCATAGTAACCAGTATCACATACACATTTTCCTGAGGTGCATTTTGTATAACTACCTTTACATGCTGCATCAGATGAACAAGACTCTCCTAACTCTACCTCTGAAATATTTATACATATAAATGGTATAGTCTGTAGTTTTTACAAACGTTAAGGTTTCACTATCACTGTACTTATTATCTGAAGTTCAAATATATAACCTGCAAAAATATTTCCCTGTGAATAAAAACACATGGGGAAAGTATGTACAAGGTAAACAACTATGACTTGAACATCTTGTTATTTTGATAATGGAAGCATAAAATATGTGGAAAGTTATTTTTTCAATAGGTTCCAGTATAATAAAACAAGAGGGTCCAGAGGATAATGGGCAGCTCACCTAATAACTAGATCCTAAGAGCTACTGAAACTTATTTTTAACTTTCATATTCAGCTGTATGTATTGACATACACATGTACCACTACTACATTCAGCATTACTGTCACTACATGCGCTATTATATTGACAATTTTCACCTAATTGTACCTCTGAAGGAAAATACAACATTTACTTAATTTAATCTCAGTTATAATCCCCTAACCTTGTATTATAACCTATTGCAAATAATGCATTCTTAACATTTACTTCCCTTGATAACATAGATGTGGAATTTCTTTAAAAAAAGTGAAATCTAAATACCAGCTTGTCCGGATTCAACATGCATTTGTCTAGAAGTTCAATACTGAGACAACTATAGAATACTACTGTATAAAATGCATACTGCCAGTAATAATGAATGATTGATAATAAAATAGTTCATTGTTGAATATGATTGAAATGTTTAAACATCTACGTTGTTCATTCTGAACATCCTCGGCCATTCGCTACGAATAACC
Source organism: Mactra quadrangularis (assembly GCA_025267735.1). Lineage (NCBI taxonomy): Eukaryota > Metazoa > Mollusca > Bivalvia > Venerida > Mactridae > Mactra > Mactra quadrangularis. Next base: position 31,257,571 of record CM046309.1, on the reverse strand, counting down.
TCGGACATATTTAGGCGCCATTTTGAAACTATGTAAACAAAACACGATCGTTTAGGCGATGACTGAAGTTTCGTTTTTAGTCCGTAAATTTGAAATTACTCATTTCATTGGTACCGATGTACAATATTTGGTTCAATTTAAAACAAATAAATATGTTTACACAAAGATCTTTGTGTATACTACAAGAACTACTTTGTGTAACCGTTACGTGCTTCGCCTCGCGTAGGTAATAAAATCACCAAAATCCGGTGAAACCCCCCCACGAATCCTTCCGAGATTGTTCATTCATGAAAGGTCGAAGGTGTTCCGAATGCTACATTGTTAAGTATTGGTATATTTTTAAATTTGTACATTCACAGCTTAAGAAATATTACTTGTCCATGGGCAAGAGGGATTGGAATATTTACTTGTATGCAGACACAATGTTCGAGTCCGACAAGTCCGGCATAGGAATTCCACACCCCTGAATAAGAAATGCTATTATCACATGCATATGAAAGAAATAAACATACATAGTTGTACAGTATATAGTGGATTAATGTAATTTATAGACATTCATCTGTGTAGAGTATTACATTCCTGGTACATTGAACAGTTTTAAATATAAATACAATAACATATCTGCATTATTGTTCATAAAATACATTGAATTAAACACTAACTGAGAAACAATGAAAATGAAAGTATACACATTAGGATTAACTAGAGAATATCTTACTTGACAAGCATTGACCACCAACAGTGTTTACACCATTACTATCATAATAATCACTAGGACACAGACATTTGTTAATGTTACCATCAGGTACACATGTAGCTATACTATCTAAGCAAGTAGCTGTGTTTGGTACAGCGTTTGTTGGTGGTGGGCATTGAGCACCAAGTAGAATCTCTGTAAATATGAAATAAGTTTGTTTAAAAATGTGTCAGTAAATATGTACATGTACAAAGTTTATCCACTGTATTATTTTTCTCTTTGTCCTTTAAGACAGGGTACATATTGCATTACTTTTGTTTTACAATATCAATATATACAAAGCAAAAACAAAACATCTAGTAAACAAGGCATTAAAATAAATACATTGACGTTTAAAATATTACACCACAAATAAGATACTTAACAAAAAAAACACAAAAAGGACGGTACAAATGTACTGTCATTTATCATTAAAACAACTGAGTTTTATTCTAAGATGCAAACAGTTGATATATAAACAACAACAAAAAATTGACATCTGGGTCTTTCTCTGAAACAAGGAGTAAATGATAAATTGATATGTCTACTTAAGTAAACATGGTTTCTAAACAAGATGTTAAAATAACCAACCCCAACCAACATTACAACCTTGAACTAACAATTTCTAAAATTCATGTGTTTTTATATTTTGACCTTACAACACAGAACAAAATTTTGACATCTGGGTCCTCTTTGCAAATAAAAAACAACATAAAAACCATGCTCTCTTTTGAAATGTTTCTGTTTGAGTAAACTATATTTTAAATTTAAAATTATGTTTATCATACCAATACTACTTTGTCAAGTAATACATTATCAGCTTTATATTCATGTAACATCTCGAAAAAGTAAGGTGCCATACTTTTGATTATAACAATTTTAAAAACACAAAAATCAATCATACATGAACATAATATATTGAACAAATTTTTTATAGGAAATACTTACTTGCTATACATGTACCACCAATATTTAATGTACCTGTATTGTCATAGTAACCAGATTTACATCTACACTTCTGTGAGCTACATTCAGCATTTACATCAGCACAGTCTGTTGTGAATGTACATCCAGCTCCTAACAGTTCCTCTGTGTAAAACAAATATACAAAGTAAAAACATGTTGATATGTATGATGTTAAAACTAACATATTTAAAAATAAGTTATAGTTTATATAGACTTGTGTTATCTTATATAAATGACCATGCAACTACCAAATAAAATATCAAGTCTCCAGCAAAACAAGATCTTTAATTATAAGTTGACATAAGTTGACATTACTTGACAAAAATGTATAACTTGACAACTTGGCAGAAGGTCTAGCCGCGTTTTAATCAGGATAGTTATTCTTACATTTTTACCAAGAAAACATAGCAGATCAAAATGCTAGAAGTATAAACAATATTCCCAGACCAACAACACAGTTTGCTTCAAACATATTTAATATGTTAATAGCGCAAAATCTAAGAAAACAGATGATACCTGTAACCCAGATTTTAATGAGAAAAAGGTTCAAGTTTTAGGTCTAAAAGTGGCATTTAAAATTAACCCCAAATCATGGTCAAGGCAAAAAGGTTCTAGTTTTAGGTCTACAAGTGGCATTGAAATTTAACCCCAAATCATGGTCAAGGCAAACCTTACGAAAGTTTTATGTCAAACAGTTATGATGTTACCCAGTTATTATGTAAACAATGTATGTTCTACTGACTAACAAAGCAAATGGAGGACATTTGCAAATATCAACCGCCCAATTAACTTCATAAAAGGTAAAACAAATGATTAAAACATTTAATAATAATGTAGTATTTAAGAAGTATTTTCACAGAATAATCACACGAATATGATTATTTATGTAAAAATGCTGACACAGCTAACCTGCTTACCTGGACAATTTTCCTTTACAAGAAGCATTCATTTCAGAAGAAGGTGAAAACAAGTTCTTTAATGAAGAAATAAAAACCAATTTAGTAGACTTTTCATGAAAGGCCTTATATCAAATTCTACTAGTCGGATTCAAAGGTGGGATATTCAGACACGCAGTATTGGAAGACGAAAATCATTAAACAATTAAAGAATCACTTACTCATGGAGCACACTCCATTCTTGTTATAAAAACCATCAATACATGTACACTGATATCCAGTGTTTGTACTGGTACATATAGCATTATTATCACTACATGGTATTGATGATGATGCAAAGTTAGATGGACAACTTGAACCAATTGATATCTCTGAAATATTGAAGACGTCAATAAGAAATGTACGAGTACATAATAAAATGGACAACTTGAAATTTGTTCAAAAATATTTCAGAAGAAATACTGAGTGAGAAACAGTTTAATGTTGCATATTTTAAGGGTATATCAGTTGATGAAATAGAAAAAAAACAAGTGGGTGGGGTAACTAAATATACTAAAATAACCATAAATTCCGGATAGTATTGATATATTTTGTAAGAGAAGCCTGCACACAGTCTGCAAAAAGAAGCAATCAAGTTATCAGTTAAACTATATCAACACCAACCCATGGGATATGTTACATGTACATATTTAATAATTACTTGAAACACATTTTCCGCCAATATCTGATGTTCCTGTGGTGTCATAGTAACCAGTATCACATACACATACTGTATTACAAACTTGGTATGTATCAGTACAAGTATCAATTTCATTACAAGCCTGTCCCAATGTAGCTCCATTACATCCCAGAAAGTAAACACTGGACAATATCTGAAAGTTAGAATAAATGTTTTACTTGACAGTCACTAACTGCTAGTATTAAATAACACAGACGTACAATATCTGATAGTATGGTAGCATATTTCTGCCACCAGATAAATACCTAATTAACATTTAAGTGGTCAACTAATTACGTAATTAGTTGTTTTTTTCAATAGTACAATAAGAAAATATAGGCAAGTAAATTCCTGCAAATGGTTAACTGGTTACGAATAAAGTTAACCTATAATCACTCATCTATAAATAACATTGTTTTGCTGTGATAACTAAAGTATTGAAACTTGTTATAACTTATCTATAAATAACATTGTTTTGCTGTGATAACTAAAGTATTGAAACTTGTTATAACTTATCTATAAATAACATTGTTTTGCTGCGATAACTAAAGTATTGAAACTTGTTATAACTTATCTATAAATAACATTGTTTTGCTGCGATAACTAAAGTATTAAAACTTGTTAAAGTTAAACTTTTTCATTTGATTAAACGCCTATTTCTATATTACATATTCAATGGCGTTGTACAAAAAGATATGTTATAAAAAATAAATACATGTAATCAAAAACCTAGCTTTCACCATAAAAGCATAGTGTATATACAATAACACAAAACAAAATAAAGATTTATCAAGCATGATGTTTTATAGCGTGTAAGTTTATTTATTTATTTTTATTGCTTTTATTGAGCTTTTACATTTCATGTTTTTGGACATACAACCTTTACAGATCATGATTCGACTTAATTTTACATTTTTATCACTAATTTCTTATTTATTTCTATTTATTTTATATTGAAAATTGGTGTCCTGAATAGTATAACATGATGCTACTGTTAACCGGACATGTCCTGAACAGTGTAACATAACGCCACTGTTAACCAGACATTTCCCTAAAGGTGTCGAAACATCACCTTAAAAGGGCCCTTAATACATCCCCAAAGGTGTCGAAACATCACCTTTAAAGGGACAATTTATTTAGGTTGTCATTGCAGTCATATAAAACAAGGTATAAAATGACTGAGAGCTAGGCAATCCTTATTCCCACGTCATAATGCACTCACTCAATCACTTAGTATGTAAAACTTATCTATAGATAACATTGTTTTGCTGCGATAACTAGTATTAAAACTTGATATAACTTATCTATAAATAACATTGTTTTGCTGCGATAACTAAGTATTAAAACTTGTTATAACTTATCTATAAAATACCATTGTCTTGCTGCGATAACTAAAGTATCAAAACCTGTTATAACTCATCAATAAATAACATTGTTTTGCTGCGATAACTAAAGTATTAAAACCTGCTATAACTTATCTATAAATAACATTGTTTTGATGCGATAGCTAAAGTATTTAAACTTGTTATAACAAATGAATACATAACATTCTTTTGCTTTGATAACTAAAGTATTAAAACCTGCTATAACTTATCTATAAATACCATTGTTTTGATGCAATAGCTGAAGTATTTAAACTTGTTATAACTAATAAATGAATAACATTGTTTTGCTGAGATGACTATAAAGTATTAAATCTGTTATCACTTATCTATAAATAACATTGTTTTGCTGCGATAACCAAAGTATTAAAATATGTTATCACTTATTTGTAAATAACATTATTTTGTCTGTGATAACTAAAGTATCAAAATCTATTATCACTTATCTATAAATAACATTGTTTTATTACGATAGCTGAAGTGTTAAGTATACATGTATCAATATAAGGGACCAAAACAATACTATTTATTAATAACTGTTTGTTTAGCTTCAACTCCGGGTTATCGGAACAAACATTAATCTATCAATATTTTTTGGTAATGGATTTATTTAGCGCTATATTTCATTGAGAACTTATTTAGAGCTATGTATGGTATTTTTTGACTGTCGGTAGTTTTGGGACACTCACAATAACTATATTAAAACATTTCTTGGTTTATGATTGTATCAAATAAACAATCATTCACATTCAAAATAGCACCAAACCAAAGGCCTAAGACTCTTATTTAGAATTTAATACTATGTTAATAGTTTCTTCATCAGAAGTATTTTTTATCAGTAATTTTAAGAAATCGTGTTACTATATTAAGGCTACTACACCAGTTTATCCGTACTATGCTATCAAAGGAAGATTACAGGTGCCCCAAAATAGAATGATTTATGTGTGCAAAACATCATCTTTACGTTGTTTACATACATGTATTTTATTCAATATACAGAGGGACTACTTTTGCACCATATTTCTATCTATAGATATTTTGATTAATTGTCTCTTAATTGATAAATCTAAACAAATCAATTGTATAATAAATTGTTATAAAAATGTCTCCGTGTCAGAATGATATGCTACTCAAATACATGCGCATGAATAGATCTTGAGTATTGTTAATTGTTTCTCATTGATAAAAGAAAATAAATCACTAAATGTTATTTAAATCCATTGTTTTATTATAACTGTTTTATTTCATAGATGCTGCCTACTAGTCAACTATAGTAAATGTGTACGTACATAAACTTCCGCGTGATAAAAAAAAACTTTAAAGTTTTAAACTTTAAAATGACATTTCAAATTGATGTAGGGGTATTTAAAACTTCTTACAAAGCGTGAGGTAAAACAGTTTTATATGCATTCTCACAAAAAGTTTTGAAGTAATGTTCGTATCTAATGCTCAATAATGACAATACAGCAGCAATATACAGTATAATGTTTCCACATACGATCAGAGTTTTCTTGCTTTTTTATCATTTCAATGTTGTATCGGTGTTTGAATAAAACCTTGGCTTTCTAATTAAGTTGTTTTGCTGCATAAACAACAGAAATGCATTTACATATTATAGTTGATGCTTTAATTCCTGAAAAACTTTGGAATTAAACTTTTCTGGCTAAATATGCTAGCTGTTCCAAGTCTTGTATGTCAGACTTATTTCCATCCAAATTTTGTCAGCAAAGAAAATATATTTATATCATTTTGTAAAAGCAGCCGCTGATCTCTCTATCACAAAGTGAGCTCAGACAGCTACGCCGAAAAAATATATCTCATTCAACGATGAGAACCTTTACAATAGAAACATATTACAAGTGTATCAATTGTACCTTAAAAACAAACAAAAAAACTTACTGCTAAAAGGTAATATCGTAACATGTCGTTTTGATAGAAAAAAAACCAGCAAAATGTTCACAAGACATATAATTGATGAATGCTGACTATGAGAAGCTTGCAATGTATCACATACACATGTGTATAAACATATCCATTTTCCAAATCTTCCGGGTTGAAAATAAAAATATTATATTACAACGTATTAAATGTTAATGTTTGTTAGACCATGAAGAAATGCATCTACCCATATACCGACGGCCTGAAAGCTGGCGGTATATTGGAATGATACAACGTCCTGTCAGTATATAAACGACAATTCTAACAGATCGACTAAGTTGACAGAAATAAGAATTTCTGAATCCCTTTCAGACACCTGAAACCCGAACTTAAAGTATCTTCCGCGTGGATACAAATCTCCGACGTCCCTGATTTATTTATGTTTCTCGTGCGTGAAATATGTTAGCAAATTAGTCCCTCTTATATTATACTAATGGACAAAAGTCTTGTCCGGTCTACAAAAACCATAATATCTTTTTTGTTTGTTATTGCACACTCATACATTTGGTATCTTTAATCGTTAGAAAGATAATGTTATTATGCATTGAATAAAAAGGAATTGTGAAATTTGAGCCAGTTCTGTCGGTACAGTAATGTGTTGAAAATTGACATTGCGGATTTGCAAGTTACAAATGATTGCGTTGAGTCAGTTTTAAATGAAACATTTTTTTTCAATAGCGTGTGTGACCCCCCCCCCCCATAAACCCGAATGAGTTTTCTGGTCTACCTGCTAGATTCCTTCGCAAACGTGTAGCATCGATGCGTAAAAGGAGCACCGAACTCATTCGGGTTAATGGGGGTCACATGATATTACAATGCGGTAATTGATAATGCATGTGTAATACTGTGTAAACCAGAACATCATATCATATCTGTGATAGATGTTTGAGAGGTGCATGGTTCATTAATGTTATGGATTACCTGTTCTTAATAAGTAGATCAGAGTATGAATTGGATAAGTTTAGCAATTGTCACGTACGGTTTTAGTATACATACATCGTAAAATCTCAAAAACCTTTGTTAATACATAAATGTCATTAAAATCTGCTTCACAACATTTTATACTCATGTTGAATGGTCTACGTCAATGTTAAATATTCCATTTAATGATAAAACAAATTATATCACTGAAACAAAAATGTGTTTATTTAACAAGAATACTGATGTTTGAAAACATGTACATACGAATAATAATAAGACATAAATTTGTACGACATGCATACAGTTTATACGATAAAAGTGTGACTAAGTTCTTACCATGTTACGTGGTTAGTGATCTTAAAAAAAGAGACAATTTGAACAGATTTACCATGTGAAATAACGTGGCTCGCTGACAATATTGTTATGCGCGCAGAAAAGTAGTTTCAAAAAATTTCTCGTGAAAGATTTTTTATTACTACATGTAAATGCAATTTGTTTAAAATATAATAAAATACTTTATCAACATAATATTTTTATAGTAAAAGGAAGGGGTTATTTTTCTGTAGAATTTATATCAATAAATATCTTTATTGTACAAGAAAGGGATTATTTCTCTATAGAATTTATATCAATGATACAATTGTCAATTAATAGTAAAAATACAGTAACATACTTTTAGCATGTCTGGGTAAGGCAAGTGAATTCCCGGGCAACTACCACAATTACGATCACGTGACTTTCTTTCCTGCCTGGTAACAAATTCCTTAAACTGGGTATATACTCACACACTAATTATGTGCTTTCAAGATGATTTTGTCATCCATCATTATAAATCAAAGTACTGAAAGAACTGTGGGAAGGAATTTTCGAACGATTTTCTATATGAGATATGACAATCCTAACCAATACACCTACATGTACTAGTGACCTGATATGTTAATTCCAGTATAATTCTTGGTTTAGATTCTTCTCCTTGTCACCAGAAAATCTAGCAACGTATCTATATGTGACACGACAACCCTAACTAATCAACCTACTAGCTACCAGATTTGCGATTCCAGTATATTGTTGGTTTAGTTTTTACTTTTGGTCATCAAGAAATTTAGCAACGTTTCTATATGAGACATGACAACCCTAACCAATCAACCTACTAGCTACCAGATATGTTGATTCCAGCAAAACATTTGGTTGAGTTTCTTCTCCTGGTCATCAAGAAATCTAGCAATGTATCGGTATGAGACATGACAACCCTAACCAATCAACTTACTAGCTACCAGATATGTTGATTCCAGTATATTCTTGGTTTAGTTTCTACTTTTGGTCATCAAGAAATCTAGCAACGTATCGGTATGAGACATGACAACCGTAACCAATGAACCTACTAGCTACCAGATATGTTGATTCCAGCAAAACTCTTGGTTGAGTTTCTTCCCCTGGTCATCAAGAAATCTAGCAACGTATCGGTATTAGACATGACAACCCTAACCAATCAACCTACTAGCTACCAGATATGTTGATTCCAGTATATTCTTGGTTTAGTTTCTACTTTTGGTCATCAAGAAATCTAGCAACGTATCTATATGAGACATGACAACCCTAACCAATCAACCTACTAGCTACCAGATATGTTGATTCCAGCAAAACTCTTGGTTGAGTTTCTTCTCCTGGTCATCAGGAAATCTATCAACGTATGGATATGAGGCATAACCACCCTAATCAACCAACCAACTATCTACAAGATATGTTGATTCCAGTATAACTGTTGGATTAGTTTCCTCTCCTGGTCACCAGGTAATCAATCAATATATCAATATGAGACATGATCACTCTTATCAATCAACCTACTACCAACCAGATATGGTGATTCAAGTATTAATCTTGGTTAAGCTTCTACTTTTTGGTCATCAGAGAATCTTTTGCTAAAAGAAACTAGAGGTGTTCCTAGTTGAGTGCTGAAGGTACAAGGACCTGAACTTATTCATCATTATTGCTAAGTTCGCGACATCACATTCCCATTCAAAGGTTCGGTGAAATTGAAATTTCTTTAGTTGCTCTTAGTTCAGTTTCGTGCTTTGGTCACACACATAGATCAATGCAAAACTTGGCCAACGGACGTTTCGTTCATCAGAATAACAGATTGACATGTTATAAATGTTATGATGTTACACAGCCCCACTTCAAATCTCGTATTCTATGTTTTCTATACAATTCTTTAATGTATAATCTATTTCCTCAAATCTTTGAATCGACATCAGTACGGGAGACTATAAATGGTTATACGGCGGGATTGTTATCGGTTAGAGTGCGAGTGACATTGCTAGTCAATATACGACTGTTAAAGAATTAAAAGGGGTAATAGCTGGCAAAGCAATTTGATGTTACGCTTGAATTGCGCCTTTATGTAGCCTATTTTATCCTATTGTTTTATAATTGTGTACATTAAAAACTTCCGCGTGGTAAAAACTTCTGAAATTTATTTTTTTAAGGAGAATACTATTTCAAATTGAAGGTAAACAGATAGAGGTATTTAGAAATTTCTTAAAAAGCGTCAGGTAAATCTGCACTGTTGTAAAGAAATTAAAGTTTGAGATAATGTTAACTTAAGTTCTAATGCTCAATAATGACAATAGCAGCTACACTATTTTTCTTTCAAATTTCTGATCATACAACGGTAACATCGGTTTTTGAACAAGACTTTGAGCTCTCAATAAGTTGTGTTTAAGCATAACACATTTAGGAAGTTAATGATTTATTGGTCTGTACTAATGATAGAAGTTGACTTAAATACTTAAACTCTTTGAAAATGAACTTTTCTGGTTAAATATGCTAGCTTTTCAAAGTCTTACTTACTTTCATACACACTTTATTCACAAATAATACAACACATATATAATTTTGTAAAAACAGCTAGCTGATCGCTCTATACACATTGACCAAAAATAAATTTCAAGTCGAAATTTTTAAATAGTCTTTATAGTATTTAATCTTGAAAAAAATAACCATGCTTTTTTCATTGATAAAGCTTACGAAAACACCATCGATTGTCTTTATTTATTTTAATTTGATGAATATGGAAAAATAGTTCAGTTGTTTATTGGTTTTTTTCTTCAACCAATAGAAAGGGCGCTTGTCCTGGTATCCTAGTTCGTCATGTTTGGTTTGTCTGATAGAATGTGAATCTCAAAAATGATCTATCAACGAACAACGATGATTCAACGAGTGGCATTTGATATTTTAACCTACTAAGGATCACTGGAGTACCTTTACAAAAGAAACATATTACATTACAAGAAAGTTTATATAATATGGTACATGTATCTGAATTAATGAAATAAACTAATAACACTTACTGTTAGAAAATAAAATCCTAACATGTCTTCTGACTATAATAAACAAAATGTTCACACGAAATTTACAGTATTGGTGAATGCAGACTGTGAAAGGCTTGCAATCTATATATAAACATATTTTTATTTACCAAATCTTCCGGGTTTAATATCAAAATATATCTTAAGACTACCTTTTAATTGTTAATGATTGTTAGACCATGAAGAAATACTACGTATCTACGTTTTTTACTGACGACATGAAAGCCGGTGGTATACTGGAATGATTCATCGTCCTGTTAGTATATAAATAACATCTCCACAGACACCTGAAAACAGAAATATTTCCTGCATGGATACAAATATCCGTTGTTCCTGATTTAATTTTTGCATCTCGTGCGCCAATTGAAACTACATTACATGAGAGCAACACATCAGAACATTAATATCGGAGCTGTGGTAGATGTTTGAGAGGTGCAAGTATTACTTGTCCTTAATAAGTAGATCAGTGTATGATTTAGATAAGTTTAACATTTGTCATTCACTGTTTTTGTCTACGAAAGACAAGTAAATCGTAAAATCTCAAAAACCTTTGTTAATTCTGAAATAAAAATAAAATGTATTTAACAAATATTTTGTAAATAATAATGTTTATGTCATAATTATGTTCTATTTCAATGTAGAATACGCAATTTAATAATAGAATAATTTATATCACTCCTAATAAGTTCAAACAAATGTGTTTATTTAACAAGAATACAAATGTTTGACTAGATGTATATCCGTATTAGCAGTAAATCTGTACGACATAGGTACAGTTAGGACGATAAAAGTGTAACTTAGTACATACCTGCCCCGTGTTCAGTAACTACTCTAAGCTAACGTTTTAGGAACGGTAGAACTCAACCCGAAGACAACTCAACTCGTGCAATACTCAACTCAAAGTTGGGACAACTCAATCCGTCAGAAGGAATGTTTTTATCTTCGTATCTAGTATTCGTGTTAAGACATAAGAAAAACATAAAACATGGCGAGGAAATGTCACTTGAAACCGCGATAAGTTTCGTTGAACAAGAATATCGTTAGGTCAATTCCATACGTCCGATCCGTGTCTGTGTCCGCGCCGTTTCGCTCAGCAAGCAAAATTTCACGTACACGGATGGTTCGCGGATGCATATTGTACAATGAACACCACTTAAATGCAAAAAAACCTAGTTAATTGCCAATTATATTTGAGAAAATGTAATTTAAACTGTTTAGGAAAACGAGGCAATTGATGATGTCACTCATAGCGACTACAAATGCACGTCTATTAACGGAATTCAGTGGCAAAATCACTGAAGATGGTAGGCAATTTCTATTTTGTAAAGCAATCGCAGTTCTCAACATTAGCCAGTGGTGAAATGAAACATCTTTTTTAAAAAAAAGACTTTGTATGAATCTTTCACAACTGCAAAAGAATACTTAATCAGCTTTCGCGCATTATATACGTATGACTTGAACGAAAATATGGAATACCCCTCAAGAATGTGATCAATACGGACGCGGACGCGTACGCAGACAACGGAGCACGGAACTATGGAATACTAGCATAAGCCGTAAGATCGCAAGGATGTGGTCACACTAGCGAACTAATGTTGTTTACGGACATTTAAGGGCTAGAATCTTAGCTGACCGTAGGGACTGTTGTGTGGGTTGTGCACGGATCCGTAAGATAACTTGAATAAAAACGAGTCGTACTGATTCGTAACTGGAAGATGTGTATACGATCATGCACTGCACAAACCTGTAAAAAAGCCGTGGACGTTCGTACAAAAGACTTGCGGGCCCCTCTCGGGGTATGTACGATATCTTAGTGCAACAATTGCACATAGATTTCGTGAATTTCATGATTGTAATATATGTATTGTTTGACTGGTTAAGGTATAATTAAAGTGACATAAATACGTACACTACGCGTGTTTGAGTCGTTAAATTTTCAAATAGAAGAAGTTGGGAAAATAGATAGAGCAGTTCTTGTCTGCCTGATCAGGATGCAATTCCAGTACACTGGTGTTTTAGGCTCCGTCTCCTCACCTTGTAAGTTCAAAGTAGAATATTCAGAGATGATAGTTTTTGCATTTCGCCTACCGTTTCTTTGGTATTATAGGTAATAAACAACTTTCTCTTTTTATGCCAGATAATGGCGTAGCACCGGTTATAGGCTACTTTTTATAGGGTGACACAGAAGTTGCGCATAGCCAAAGTTTCAATAAACCATAATCACGATAAATGCTTCCTGTCATAAATAAAGCGTCAAATAAACATTTACTCTCATAAAGTTTATGTGGTAATCCTTGGGCAATTAAAATAAGTCACACCGTCTTGTTTGACTATCTTGGGGAGGATCCCTTTAGTGGACGACACAACCTTTTTTACCAACATGGAACTTCTCAACAATATGTTAATTGCGTTGGTAACTTCTTATACAAGAATATTCCTGTATGATTGGTTGGACAGAGAGGTTCCGTAGAATAGCCACTTACATCATAAGATCTGCCCTCTTGACTTTTGGAAACACTTTTACTAATTTGTTTACTAAATGTGTTCACACATAGTTGATAATTTCAATGAAGTATAGTTCGTTTCCTCTCAACTGTCAAAACATGAATAATTTCACGGTGAATGCGTATATTAAAATTGTCGTCGTGATACATCCATGAGTTTCCGAAAGTGTGTATTATGATCGAGTAAAGCAGCTGCTGCTTAAGCCGTATGATATGTTTTAATCGAGATATATTTAATAACAATTAGGCCGCCAGTACAAAAAAATAATGCATTCAGTCACCGTGAAATTATCCAAGCTTTGACAGTGGCGACAAAACGGACTATTATTACATCGGAGAGCCAAACCAGCACCACCGTAGCCACCTACGGATAGTGAAGGGAGCACACTATAAGCATTCAATATTATGATATGCAATACATGTATTTGTATGGGCACATAATTAAATTCTTCATGAACGCGACGAAAAACTTTCATGTTACATCGGCAGCGTGATCAGTAACGACTGTTAGCTAACGTTACGGGTACGGAACAACTCAACCCGTAGTCAACTCAACCCGTTGATAACTCAAGCTAAAGTTTGGACAACTTAACCGTTAGTGAGGTATTGAAATTTCTTAGGTTGAGTTGTGTTTGTGTTGAGTTGTCCCGAACCTAACGTTACGGAACGTTCGGGGTGATTGAACACGCTGCAGCTATTGCATGGATATGTTTAAAAATGTGTATTTACGAAATTTAATGACACGTATCAATGTCGCGTGTGATCATTGTACTCAAATGGCACAAATACCACACCGTACGGAGCCGTAGCTGGAAGATAATGCAAGTTTAATCCATACTCGGCCACGATTTTGTTTACACTTTGGCTTTAAAACTGATACGTGTCTCCACGGTCCGCACAGGTAGGCAAGAGTTCGTACGGCTCCTTGCGGAGCTTGATCGCACGGCGCCCATACGGTGCCCTTATGGCTATTTTTATATTTATGGGACAGTAGCTTTACTTATACAGTGTACCTGATTTTTTAATCAATTTGATTATCAATTGTAACAATACGAATATTGAATCAAATATATCAGACAATATATCCTCATGATTGATATTTTATCTGTTGTAAAATAAGCTCGCGGAGGATCCATGATCTTTATATTTAATATTATACGGCTATTGTCTTAAATAGGCATGGAAATTTGACCTGTAGAATAAATACATGACTTTAATAATTGTTAAATTTCATTCAATTTTCAGAAACAAATACACATTAATCTACTATATACATGATCATTTCAATCAGTGGAGTAAATGTACACGCCACTGACAAATGAATAAAATTCATCAGTATATAGATCACAAACATGTTCATGTAATTCATTTATATGACAGGGGAAGCTACTTGAACAGTCTCATTTAAAATACTGCACTGTAATTATACGCTTTCAAAACATCAAGTAAACTTTACAAAAAAGAAATTGCAATAGGTCACTGTCACATTTCTGTTTCATCTTAGTGTTTCAAGAACATGAGAACATATGGTATCACTCTTCCGAGTAAAACACACTTCATTACTTGTAAGCATTAAAATACAGACATCGCCGACTTTAAATCGCATTAAAAGAGTTACGATGATTTAGCTCAGAAAACGACAAAGGCTTTTTATGTATGGCAGTAAGCACTTACTTAGGGAGGATATGTCAATTTTCTACTTTCTACTAAGGCTTCAAGATACGACAATTTGATTTAATGACTTGGTCACTTGGTGTGCTAAGTGTCGTTGAAAAGTTTAAAAACAAACCAACTTTATCATTTTTATACAGGCATATTCGTATAGAAATATTAATATTTTTGAATAAGCTAAAACAGTATTAAGTCAATCTTATTAAAGCCCGATCTAGAATTTTACACTTGCATACTAGCTGATTTAGATCTGGCCTTTTCCAAACGAAGGTCACGTTCAAGTGACATTTTCTCATCATAATATTCATGACGAAATTGTTATGATACGTAACTTGTTTACATCGTCTACGTCACGCAATTTGAAATGAGCCGCCCAATCGCAGACTGTGAATAATACTGCTGTTAACTAAGCATGCAAACCTTGGTCTAAAAAAAGAAATTACGAAATCAAAATGTGTTTAGTAGTGTTTTCGTCTAAATGAAAGCTACGCATTGATTGGTCGTCACAAAGTTCATCTCGACGTGACCTTCAACGGAATAAGTAGAGAGCCTGTACGACAACGCTCTACAGAATAGCTGTTTACGGAGAGTGGTATTAAGTATACAAAGAACACTACACAAATTAGACAGGCATCCATATGTAACCAGCATATTATTAGAAATTCCCACACGAAAGCACTATCATTCTAAAAAAAATAGTTTAATACAAATGAAATACAAAATATCAATCTCAACAAGGAAATTGCTTAAGCAAAAAACATTGTAAGCAAATATTTCATATAATGTATATATCTGAAAATATAAAATCATTAGGCTATGAAAACAGTATTTCCAAAAAAGATTATGACGCATATATCAACATACACAAAACGATGACAAAATGATTATTCATCCACGAAACTGATTGATTTAAATGGAGACTGCTTCTACACGATCACACAATATCATTCTTTTAAATCAAGCACATTGTGTGTTTTAAATTGTTTCATAAGTAGATTTGTCTTCACGTGTTTCTTCATTAAGACTTGTATAGTTATCTTCAGGACTTGGAATGTTTTCAACATCAGGTGATTGTGACACTACATTTAGAAACATTTGATTAACATACTCTGGCTCTTTTTGTCTGGTAAGAAATAGAAATGTCATAGATTACACGTTAAACATGCTTAAATTTCTAAATGTACTATTGATTTCATTGGCAATTAATGCCTGATGTCAAGTTCAAAGATGATTTGTAAAGTTGGCTAGTTTCAATGAAAACTGTGACAAGACTATATAATCTTTTCCCCCTAAAATCGAACCTAGTATTTCATACTCACCACAGAAGTCATTTCTACCGCACATTAGAAAAAAACAAAGTTGAAAGACTCACAACAACAAAAAATATTTGATTTCTATACTTAATACTGTTTGGCACGCAGAAAAAAAACATTAAATCAAATGATGATGCTGAAGAAAAACATTTAATTTAACTGCAAATACAACTTTGCAAAGAAACAAAGACTGGCATAAGAACAAGATCGCTCTAGAAAGTGGACAAAATGATAAAATTATTTAAATTTACAATAGATCAAGTACAATGTGAAATAAACAACCGATTAGTACTCACACGTCTGGTTGCTTTGTTTGACCTGAAACACAAGAAAACAACAATGAAAATAAATATGTTAGAAAAAACCTTTACAAACAAGTATAAGCTTATTTGATATTGAGAAGTGACGCCATAAAATTACCTAAAGTGTGTTTACACGGCGTTAAACCCAATAAAAAAAGAATGAGAAGTCATATAACTCCTTGTTAAATGACACAGCCAATAATACCTATGATCGATCGAACATTACAGAATGGTGTAAGCTAAGATCATTTTTCTAGGCAATTCAATTAAATCATTAATGATGTAACGTATATGTATACTAACATTTCAGTACTTGTAGAATGCTATATAATTTTATGAATTCCAATATTATCATATTATTGCTACAAAAAAGAAATATCCTTTATTCATAAACACAAATATTATTGCTTAGAATGCATATTAAACTTTAAATTATATACAATTCATGAACCTTTTGATACCGATTTTTTTTCGTATGATCCAATAGAGGATAGTTATGTTCACTTGAGGCTTTTTCTGCAAATGAGAATACTCAAGTAAATGTTGGACTAACTCAAGGAAACAAACAATCTTACTCATAAAAACTAAAAGTATATGTTTCCAAGAATTTATAGACATGATTTCAATATACCTTGGTTTGATAGTCTTCTTTGTTTAACCATTAAATATCCAATGCATGACAGTAATATTAGAATGATTACACCAAGAACGACTCCAACTATGATAGCTGTCATATTGCGTGAGTATGCTTCACTGTCACGTGATAACTCTGAAACAAACATTGTATAAAGATCATTGTAAATGCCTACACAGCTAAGTATTTAAGAAATAACTTTCAGTTGTATATGCTTTACCGATTATTTAGATATAGGCACGAGCATTGATGCACGTATGATTCAATCATTTTTTCATTTTGGAGATTTGGTTTCGGTTTACGGAAACTGGCGAAGATAGTAGAAAGACCGATAGCATACGATGCTATATATCGCAACCGATCGCATGTATATATATGTATATATATAGATATATAAAAACGGTCAAATATATATTAATTTTGTTATCTAGCATCATAATTTACAAGAATTTTTACTTCATAGAAAAAAGTTTATACTGTGACGCTGATATTGAAGATGAGTTCCATTTTGTAATGGTCTGTCCTTTATATAATCATATACGTCTAAAATTCATACCTGCCAATTATATCAATACTAAGTCTTTAAATTCATTTCATGCATTAATGTCGTGTTCTAAAGAAGACATTGTTCGCAATCTTGCTATTTTTCTTTATCATGCTTTTGAGACAAGAAAATTAATTTATCTATCTATGATTGACATTAAATTTGTGAACAAAAGTATAGCTTATTTCATATTTCACTTGTATGTCAGCTTCACAGTATTATATATATTTGAAATGTCACCATATGTACACTGCTCTAAACTATATTTACTTATGTATTTGTAAATTGTATAATTATATGTTTTTGTGTATGAGCCAAACGCCATAAATAACACAATAAAGAAACTGAAACTGAAAAAAGTCAATGCGGCAAAATTAAAACGAATATACATGTATTTTCAATTTCATGAAAACTTACTTGTTACTACAGTTAAAATCACGCGTTAATATATTTTTTGTTCTACCTTAAATCAGATAATTGTGCACGAATAAATAAACTGCAAAATGTATTTTCTAAGTATAAAGACCTAAATTGGTATGAAAGTGAACATTTTATCCATAGCACATTGATGAGAAATAATTTGCATCTTATAATTCTAGATTATTGCATATTTTGCACAAATCATACCGTAAGTAAACTTTAAGAAATGGAAAATATATAGTTTACTTTTATATAATGATGTTGTTTAAACAATTAGTTGGAGATCTTCACCTTACCTGACTTCTTTTACTAGAGATAGATAAAATGGCACATTTAAAAATCCGTTTATTCATACTCCAATAAAAAATCACCTCAAAAGAAACTAATAACAGTTTTTCCTACTGTCTTTTTACGCTCTTTATTTCATACTCATACATGATTATTTATGCTTTATATATTCTGTAACTCATAAATGATAACGAAGTCGTTGATGTTTGCTTCAAGTTGAAATCTTTTAATACTGTTTCAAATTATAGGCCTTGTCTTTCCTTTACATTTATGTATTTGTCAATATACTTTTTGGACTGATTTCAATGTATTTTTCTCTTTCTTCTTTTTTAAAATACATGCAAGGTTAAATGTAAATTTATATGCATGTTACATAGTTCATAAATCTTAATTCTTTTCATAAAAGAAAAACGAAAAACCGCGCACTGCGTTGTTTGCTTTATTTATAATCTTACATAGTATATAACAGATATCAAATAATGGTATTATACATCAAGCAGTGTCTATCATGTGATATATTGATGGTGTTGACAGTTTATTAACCTCAGCAGGGTGTCATATCGGGAATTTCCGAACAATACCGAGCGCAAGAACAGATGCTTTGGATGATTATCGACTTTACCGAGTAATCATATCAGTAAGCCACGAAAGAACAAATAGTTGGACATGCTTTTAGCAGGGGACAGAAAGTTAACAAATGAAAAATACGATCGACGCGCAGGAGAGTAAGTAATAGTATACTGTCAGTAATCTTTATAGTTTCAACAAAGGTGCACATAATGGATAACAAACAAAAAAGAAACCCCAGAAACTAAAGAATTACTGGAAACAACTAATATTAAAGTAACATACGGTTTGCACAATTTCCACCTGGGTCATTCACACCATTGTCATCGTAATAAGAACTTCTACAACTACATATATATGTTGATCCACTTTGTTGACATAAAGCATTTGAATCTTTACAAGAATCAGTTGACAGAATATTAGTTACATATGGATTCGGACAAATAGATCCAAGGTTTTTCTCTGAAACTAACAGTAAAAGATAAACAGATGCAACATCTTATTAATAAGTAAACATTTTATTTTGTTTCTAAACAAGACGTGTATAATTTTAAAAATAACTTACCAACAAATACAATACTGAACTAACAATATTCTGAAATCAAGATTTAGTGAAACGTTTAATATTTAAATTGATATTTGCCAGAACTTACATATCTGCATCACTGTTTTTAAAATACATAGAAGTAAACACTAACTGAGAAACAATTAAAATTTAAGTCTCAAATTAGATAAACTAGAGAAAATCTTACTTTGCAAGCATTCACCACCACCAGTGTTTACACCATTGCTATCATAATAATCACTAGGACACAAACATTTGTGATTTCTGCCATCAGATATACATGTAGCTTTACTATCTAAGCAAGTAGCTGTATTTGGTACATCGTTAGTTGGTTCTGGACATACATCACCAAGTCGAATCTCTTTTTATATGAAATAAATAAGTTTAAAAATGTGTCAGTAATATGTACTTAGTTTATCTACAGTTTGATTTTTTCTTTGTTCTTCGAGACATACATATTATGTATCTTGCATTACTTTAGATTTACATTATCAATATATACCAGGTGGAAACAAAACCTCAAGTAAACAATTCATTGAATTAAATACATACCATTTAAAATATAAACACCACAAATAAGATATGTAACCAAAAGAAAACATGGTAATAATATGCTGTCATTTAGCTTTAAAAATCTCAACAAATGAGCAAAACTTATATACACATGTAAAACAAAAACAAAACAGGGAAATGCTTATAAATTAAACAACAACTGGAAATAACTAAAATTAAAGGAACATACTGATTTCACAACTTCCACCTTGGACATTATCACCATTGTCATCATAATAAGTACTTATACAACTACATATATATGTTGATCCACTTAGTTGACATAAAGCATTTGAATCTTTACAAGAATCTGCAGATTGTACAGCATAATTACAGGGATCTGGGCAAGTAGATCCAAGGGGTTTCTCTAAAACAAGAAGTAAATAAAAAATTGATACAAACAAGGAGTAAATGATAAATTGATACAATGTCTCAAGTAAACATTTCATATTATATCTACAACAAGAAATATAATGCGAAAACCTCATTGAAACCGGATTTTCCGCAGATGGGGAAAAGTTAGATCAAGTTAATGTTGTTAAAAAAGAAAGTCATATTTGATAAATTGCTTATAAATGATTTACCAAGGGCAATAATTCAACATGAAGGAAGGGTGTTTTAATTCACAAAATATTCGACTTAAAAAGCATAAGACAAGCTAAACTATTAATGCAAAAAAATACAAAGGGAAATAATCCATGATTTAGTCAAGTAGAGTTGTAGTTACTTTCTAATTCTCTTCGCCACATGATATGCTTTCATTGAAAATTTCATAAGGATGTGACTTTAAATGGTAGAGATATTCAACAAATTGAAAACAGTAACGCAAAAATTACAAAGGGGAATAATCCATAATTAAGCCAGGTAGAGTTGCGGTTACTTTTTAATTATGTTCATCACATGGTATGATCTCATGGTGTGAAAATTTCATCAAGATCTAAATATATTTGGAAGAGGTATACAACAAATTGGAAACTTTTACGCAAAATCTACAAAGAGGAATAATCCATAATTTAGCCAGGAAGAGTTGAGGTTACTTTCTTATTATGTGAATGACGTAGTATGTGATCATTGTATGAAATTTCATTAGAATCTGACCATAAATTGCAGGGATATACAACAAATTGAAAACTTTCACGCAAAAATAAACAAAGGGAAATAATCCATAATTAAGCAAGTTAGAGTTGCGTTTACTTTATAATTCTGCTCATCACATAGTATCATTGTATAAAATTTCATTAGAATCTGACCATAAATGACAGAGATATACAACAATTTAATAACTAAAATGCAAAACTTACAAAAGGGGATAAATTCTTAATTAAGCCAGGTAGAGTTTAGGTTACTTTCTAATTGTATTTATTCACATGGCATGTTATCATAATTGTATGCAATTTCATTAGAATCTGACCATAAATGGCAGAGATAAACAACAAATTGAAAACTTAAACGCAAAAATTACAAAGGGAAATAATCGATATATAAGCCAGGTAGAGTTGCTGTTACTTTCTAATTCAATTCATCACATGGTATGCTATCATTGAATGAAGTTTTGCAGAGATCTAACCATGAATGGCAGAAATATTGTACATTAAAAACTTTTACACAATTATTTACGGCACCAGACACCCGAACTTACAAAGGGAAATAATCCATAAATAAGCCAGGTATAGTTGCAGTTACTTTCATATCCTGTTCAACACATAGTATGTTATCATTGTATGAAGTTTCGTAGAGATCTGACTATAAATGGCAGAAATATAAGGTATATTAAAAACTTTAAGGCAATGGATAACGACCCCGAACGCCCGCCGCCCGACAGCTCGCCCAACCGCCGGCCCGGGTTTCGACATACTATTAGCCAAATTGTTCCGTTGAAAAATTCGGCTGAGATGTAACACACAAATATAACATTGAACTAACAAATTTCTGAAATCCAAGTACATTCCATTTTTTATCTTACAACTTCAAGCAAACAAAAGTTTTTGAAATCTGTATTCTGTTCTTTTTTAATTTAATGTTTTTTTTTACCATCAAAGAAGTACAAGCCGCCCGGCTAGCTCAGTCGTTAGTGCACAACTCTACTGATCGAGTGGTCTTGGGTTCGATTCCCGGCCAGGGCATACTTTCGTGGAGCTTGGTCATGAAATAATTTCAAAGGCCATTCTTCCTCTTACCACTGATTCTTAATCATGTAGGGCAGTAGTCAGTTTCTGGCGAAAGTATGTGCTCAGTAGTTGGTGAACAGCAAAATCCAGAGATTTAGCCTTTCCAGGAACAGTGAGTAGGTGGGCTGACCGTCGTGATATAACCTATAATGTGTTGCTACGGCGTTTAACCCCCCCAAAAAAAACAAACAACATCAACGAAGTACATGTATGTCATAAACACCATATTTGATATCAATCATATCATCAAAACTTTTTTTATTTTGTTAGTGAAATCTTTTTAGTATAATTATGTGCTTATAAGTTAAAACAGATATTTTTGGAATATTCTTTCTCAATTTCAAGAAAATTTAATCACTTTTACATATTTTTAAGTCTATTCAAGTTAAATTTGACTTTTGACAAAGCCCTAAAAAGTGATTAATCTTGAACGCATATAGCATATAACAAACATATAATAAATTTTAATAAAAATGCCTCTACGGATAGAAAAACTAAAAACACCTGGAAACTAATATTAAAAGAACTTACTTTTTTTACAATTTCCACCTTGAACATAAAGACCATTGTCATCATAAAAAGTACTTTTACAACTGCATATATATGCTGATCCATTGTGTTGACATAAAGCATTTGAATCTATACATGAATCAGTTGACAGTACACCAGCACTAGTGGGATTTGGACAAGTAAAACCAAGGATATTCTCTGAAACAAGGAGTCAATGATACATTAATATATATCTCCTTAAATAAACATGTTTTTATCATATCTAAAGAAAAAAGTATACAATTTTAAATTAAGCAACAAACAAATACAACTCTGAACTATCAAATTTTAAAAATCCAAGAAGATTAAATTTTTATTTTTATCTTACAACACCAAGCAAACAAAATTCTGAAATCTAGGTTCTGTTCTTCTATTTTAAATTTATTATTAACTTATTCTGTTTACGATCAAAGAAGATGTCATAAACACCTTAGTGAGTATCATCAAAACGTTTTTTTTTAATTTGTTGGTGAAATCATTTCAGTATGATTATGTGGTTATAAGTTAAAACAGATATTTTTGGAATATTCTTTCTCAATTTCAAGTATTTATTCGCTTTTACATATTTTTAAGTCGATTCAAGTTAAATTTTACCTTTGAAAAAGCCCTAAAACAGTGATATATCTTGAACGCATATAGCATATAACAAACATATGATAAATTTCAAAATAGATCAAACATTTTGACTGTTCAAAAGATAAGCAAGAAGAATATTTTTAAAGTATGAATCAATACATACAGTTCTGATTACCTAAATATCAATTAAAAATATTTCTCAAAAGACATTTCTGATATAAATAAAAAAACCTCTAAGGGAAGAAAAAACTAAAAACACCTGGAAACTAATATTAAAAGAACTTACTTTTTCTACAATTTCCACCTTGAACATAAACACCATTGTTATCATAAAAAGTACTTTTACAACTACATATATATGCTGATCGATTATGTTGACATAAAGCATTTGAATCTATACACGAATCAGTTGACAGTACACCAGTGTTAGTAGTGTTTGGACAAGAAGATCCAAGGGTTTTCTCTGAAACAAGAAGTGTCAAAGATAAATTGATGCAACATGTAAAGTAAACACTTTCTTGGATTTCTAAACAAGTAGTATATAAATTTAAAATAAGTAACCAACAAATACAACACAATCTTTACAAGAATCAGTTGACAGAATATTAGTTACATATGGATTCGGACAAATAGATCCAAGGTCTTTCTCTGAAACAAACAGTAAAAGATAAACAGATGCAACATCTTATTAATAAGTAAACATTTTATTTTATTACTAAACAAGACGTATATAATTTTAAAAATAACTTACCAACAAATACAACACTTATCTAACAATATTCTGAAATCAAAATTTAGTTAAAATTTTAATATTAAAACTGATATTTGTCAGTACTTACATATCTGCATCACTGTTTTTAGAATACACAGAAGTAAACACTAACTGAGAAACAATTAAAATGAAAGTCTCAAGTTAGATAGACTAGAGTATATCTTACTTGGCAAGCATTGACCACCACCAGTGTTTACACCATTACTATCATAATAATCACTTGGACACATACATTTGTAAATGTTACCAACAGGTATACATGTACCTATACTATCATAGCAAGTAGCTGTGTTTGGTACAGTGTTTGTTGGTATAGGACATTGATAACCAAGTTGAATCTCTGTAAATATAAAATAAGTTAAATTATAAAAATGTGCCAGTAAAATGTTCTTCGTTTATCAATAGTTTGATTTTTGTCCTTCGATAGAAAAATATTGCTTTACTTTAGTTTAACAATACCAATTTATACCAGGTAAGAACAAAACGTCTTGTAAAGAATGGATTGAAATAAATTCATTGGCGTTAAAAATACCTTAAATAGAATATAGACAACAATAAGAACAGAAAAGATGATAATAATCTATTGTCACTTATCTTTAAAAATCTCTAAAACTGCGCTAAAATATATTTAACAAAAACAGGGAAAGAGAATAGCTAATGAATGTTTAAACTACATGACATAACTAATATTAAAGGAACATACTTCTTACACAATTTCCACCTGGGTCATTAACACCATTGTCATCATAAGAGGTACTTCTACAACTACATGTATATGTTGATCCTCTTTGTTGACATAAAGCATTTGAATCTATACACGAATCAGTTGACTGTACACCCGTACTAGTGGGATTTGGACAAGTAGATCCAAGGTTTATCTCTGAAACAAGAAGTGAAAGATAAATTGATACAATTTCATAAGTACACATTTCATTTGATTTCTAAACAACATGTATAAAATGTTTCAATAACCAGCCATTATTACAACATTGAACTTACAAAATTCTTAAATCCATGCTTTTTTATACTTCAATCTTAGCTGATTTTTGTATTGTCTAGAAAGTATTCATAAACACCATATTGGATATTTATCATATTTTCAAAGGTGTTTTTATTTGATAGTAAAATCTGTTTTGTATAATTGTGTCCTTACAAGCTTAAACCATGTTTTTTTTTTTTTTTTTCTTAATCTCAAGGATATTTATTCACTTTTATACATGTCTCAAGTCTATTCAGGTTTGAATTTACCTTATACAAAACTCTTGTAAAAGGGATTAAATTTGAAATGTATATAACATCATATAACTGGCAGATTGTTTTAAAATAGATATAACTTTATGACCATTCTTATGAGATCAGCATCAAGAAATATTTAGAATATAAGACTTTGATACAATACATACAGTTCAGTTATCCAAAATATCAAATAAAATATTTCTCAACAGAAATTACTTATATTTACTGTTCACTGTTTTATTAATAAAAAAAACCGTCTCTATGGGTAGAAAAACTAAAAACACCTGGAAATAACTAATATTACAAGAACATTAAAAGTAACCAGATTTATATGTACATTACTGTAAGCTACATTCAGCATTACTATCGGCACAGTCTGTTCATAATGTGCATGGAGCTCCTAACAGTTCCTCTGTTTTAAAAGAAATATAAAAGATAGTAAAAACATATTGCCATTTGTGTTTTTAACATAGCATATAAAGAGATAAGTTGCTGTTTATATTTTTGTAATATTAGCTGTTAGAGCATACAAAAATTACCAAATAAAATATTTAGTCTCAAGAAAAACAATGTCTCTGATTATAAGATTACAATGCTTGACAAAATGAAATATTTATCTTCACAATTTGGCAGAAGGTTTTACAAACGCAAAAAGCACACAAGAAACACTTCAAGTTATAAACATAATACCCTGAGCCCCTGACTACAACACCTATTTTCCTTAAACATATTTCATATTTCTAGGAAAGCCATTTTGAACCCAGTTGGTTGATGATGCTTGTTATTATGAACATTCCGGGGGGGTAACAATCTAGTGTTACATTTTCAAGTGGTATTAAACATTGACCAAACAATCATAACTGGCCCAGTAATACATCATATTAAATTTCATGTCGAACATTCACATGGGTCTTCAGCTATAAAATGGACAAGATGTGGCCTTCCAACTGACACAATAAACAAATGACATCTAATTAAATAAATATTCTAACTTCCAATAATGCCAAAAAAGAATACTGGTCAAATGATACGACATTCAAATACATAACGTATGACATACATTCAGCAAAAAATTGTTTAAGCTGTTAATACCACTTAAAACAACTTTAATTATTTACAAAGGTTTACAAAGGCACAGTTACAAGCCTAACTGAACAAATAAGCAGAAGTGTTACTTTCTCAAGGAGTTAACAAAAGTTCTTTAAAAAGAAAAAAGACGATTTGGTTGAGTTTTCACTAAAGTAAGAATGCCTTTATACTATGATTGCACAAAAAGTAAACAATAAAACAAAAACAAGAAGGAGATTAAGACATGCAGTATTTGTAATAACAAAAATATTTAATTTGTTAAAGAATCACTAACCTATAGAGTATATTCCATTTTTATCTAGAATATTACACTCAGATAGCCTGTCGAAATATTTCAATTTCCTGGTTAAACAAAACCAACATCGACCCAAAGGAATTATATTATAAAAAATGTTACTTACTAGGTACACAAGATCCACCAATATCTGATGTTCCTGTGTTGTCATAGTAACCATTATCACATACACATTTTCCTGAGGTGCATTTTGTATAACCCCCTTTACATGCTGAATCTAATGAACAAGGCTGTCCTAAGTCTACCTCTGAAATATGTTTACATATAAATGGTATAGTCTGTAATTTTCACAAGGATTAAGTTTCAACCATAGTGGCACTGATATTCTTAAGTTCGATAATTTTTTCAAGCAAATCTATGCCCTTACTTATCAAAGCCCTTGTACAAGGTAAAAAATTCTAATTTAATATCGCGGTACTCTGACAATGGAGATATGAAATATGTCAAGCCAGATAATCGTGTATTCTAAGCTGCAGGTTCTAGTATGATACAAGTAGCACATGGTCTGAGATGACAGTTAATATTGCTTAAGAAATAACTTACAGTTGTCTATATTATGTTGTCTAATAAAACATAGGCACGAGTTGTGATGCGCGTATGATTAACTCACGAGTGCTTTAGCACCAGTAATTTAATTAGCGCATCACAACTTGTGCCTATGTTTTATTAGACAACATAATTTAGACAACTGCAAGTTATTTCTCCAAACATCGCAAAATACATCCCTAGAAGATATATTTATAGAGCTATTTTACCTGTCAGAATCGCCATGCTGTTGAAATCATCCCCAGTGTAATAACCGAAAATAGCATTTATTTACACAATTCTCATATATAGGTGTTTCTAATTCCAAACAAATAAAATTAAAATCTTTATTAAAAAATCGAAACTAAACACGAATTGTCATAATTTTATTTGCGTGTTTAACATCATTCTACAAAATAAGCGCCGTGAAATAAACAAAACATTCGACCTTACCCTTAGTGAGTGACATTTTATATACACATGATGATGTAGTAAAATTTAAAGTTCGATGTTTTCGACGGAATATGGCAAATACCGCTTAAAATAGTTGGATGTTAACTGGATAGTAGTGTGTTATCAGACAAATTAATTGAGATTTTTGAAAAGGTTGGATATAAATTGGATTTATGAACGCGTGTCAAGGAAGAATGTATATTTGGAAAATCAGCGCTGCTCGAGTCAGCTTGGATTATTATGAACTTGAAAGATAACTCGTATCCAGTTCAATTATATTTTGCTATGCACAGTTTGGCTTTATTTATATAGTCAATCTTTGTATTTTTTGTATAATGTCTGGTATGATCGTCGGATGAAGGACAGGCTGAAATGAGACAACGGAACCGAGAAATGCTGGGACTTAGAAAACGTCTTTTTATGCTAGAATCGTTTATAAACTCAATTTAGACCATTTTCGTTTAAGTAATAAGGTAAGTACATGTTTTTCATTTACTGACATGTTCCAAGGTCGTGTTAAAGTTAATTATTATTAACTCGGACACTTTTTTGGCTCTGCTCATTTAAAGTCGAGAGTAAAATTTTAACAGCCGTCATGAGCTATATTTTGTTGAATAATAAAACATAGATGACGTTACATTAAATAAAGAGTGAAAGCGCACGTGCCTATTTTAGAATGATAATTAAAATGTAATATCACTTACAGCTACACCTAAGGATATATGCAAGCCCTAAATTTGTTCATATCCACAATCACTCACACAGGGCTTATGTTATAATACTTACTAAGCAAGCAAGTTCCACCAACATCTAATGTTCCTGTTGTGTCATAGTAACCATTTTCACAAACACATTTTCCTGCTGTACCACATTTTGTATTACTACCTTTACATGCTGCATCAGATGAACAAGACTGTCCTAACTCTACCTCTGAAATATTATGTATATATTTTATACATTGCCTGCTTTTTAAATATTGACAATGCTCTACATTGTTTGACACATGTACCTAGTATGAATGAAAAACATACTTTGATATAAAATCTAAAGATTTCATAAAATCTAAAATTCATCTAGCTAGTTTATACATGTACTTAAACACTGTAAGACCACCATTTGGATGGACAAGCTTAAAAATCATCAACAACTTATCTGATAAGTACGTTCATTCTACCGGTAATCTAATAATTCTTCTACATGGAAGTCAATATTTATCTTTATAAAAACTAGTAATTCACGTATATGAAAGCTCTAATGGTCAACATGTCTGTCTAAAATATGTATTAAGGCTAATATTCAGATCTACATAGTTTTAAGCTTCTTATACATGAAAACAGTATTTGAAAGGTTGAAAAAAAATCTAAAAACTCGTCTAAAGAATATTGAAGAAAGGTTCAAGTGTATACTCTCCAGGTAACCTTGACCATTTACACCAAAAAACCACTGATCAAAAGTAAACTCTCATATTGAAACAATGACATTTCCAAAACAATGCATCCCTTTTCACAAAGAATTATGAACAAATAATATGACATTCAAATATATTAAGTTGTGTGTGTGTGGGGGGGTTGTGTGTGTGTGTGTGTGTGTGTGTGTGTGTGTGTGTGTGTGTGTGTGTGTGTGTGTGTGTGTGTGTGTGTTGAGTTAAACTATTAGCGCCGTTTACAAACAGTTGCTTTAAAAGACTAATGCGTCTAATCAACCAGTGTTTATTGTCTATTTCTATTATTAAAACAATACCATCCTATATAGAGAAAAACAACATATGAGTCAATTTTTATGGAAGTGTATTTCCAGTTGAATCAGTTTGGACCCTCATACCCAGATTCGAAGAATAGCACCAGAACCAAAGCTGTGTATAAAGTAATGCCTAGTATACATGAATTTTACAAAATTAATGATGCACAATAAGATGGATGACTGAAACATTTTTCTTTTGTCTGAAATCTTTGAGAAACAATATTTTTGAGGAACTATAACATTGTAACTCTAACAGAGGACAATCATTTAACTAGAATATTATACTCAACTAGGACACAGGAATATTTCCAGGTAAATAATACCAATATGTTTGTCAAACTATACATGGATAAAACGAAAATATTTGGCGAAATAAATATACATGTATATGAAAACACTAACAGTCAACATATCATTTTTATGATACTCAACAAAGTAGTTGAAACATATTCACGGTTTAAATCTTCTTATACATTTGAAAGGATGAAAAAGTCTGGAACAAACAATTGTTTGATCATTAAAATAAGTCAAACTTACTCAATTGATAATGATACTACTGAACAGGATCCAATCAATATTTTATAATTCAGACGATTTACGATCATATACATGTAACAATAAGATAACGACTGATTTAAGACTTAAATTAATCGTAAGACCGTTGATAATATTAGATTATAATTATATTATCCCCATTTTAATTAACAATAAAAGTATTTTACTTTATTAATAATCATCTCACGTTTAGCTTGAAATGAAGACAAAACACAGTTAATATTACAGACTGTGAAACAACGCAAACAACGTGAGCTATATGGCAGGATTGGTGCCTGATGCATTTAGAAGCATGCTAGGATAAACAGTGAACGTGTGGCCAGTAATGAAATGGAAAAGTATTTGCATTTTCAAAAATGCTTGCAATCGCCGTTCAGCTGTGTTTAATGTCTTCTCCATTAATGTATATTTTTTAGTAAACAGTCATTCGCTAACGTGGAGGAAAATATGAAAAGAAAAAAGAAAAAAATATTGCTTTCCCATGATAAAGTCTTTGTACAATTAATTAGTTATGTTCGTTCAGTTTTATTTTCATCCGATCGAAAAATAAGTGGCGTGAAATGTCTGCTTAAATAAGCAGTGGTGTGTAACCTTCCTTAACGTCTGCTGCATGTTCGTTATTTACGGTGCGCCAGCTTGATTTCAGTCAACGACTTGTTAAACAATGAAACGGTCGACTTGCCTAAAATTAACATGTTTTTTAATCAAGTGCGAGTTTTATAAAGAAACATAATTACTCGTATAAAGAAATCATTTTCCTTCAGAGACGACATGTAACAATTATTTTTGCAATTCTCTGTGCTTTTAAAGCTTCAAATGACACTGTATTCATACATTGATTTGGTATTTTCCTGTGTGACAAACAGTAACTCGACAAAAACATGGCGGAGACAAGTTCATTCACGCACGCCTTTTTGCCTATTTGACGGCCATTATCTTTTCATGTGACCACAAATGAATCGTTTTGATTGGCTAAAGACAACCGGTGTCGACTACAAAACACTCAAATCTTGATGACGGCGACAATAAAAAGACGGTGAAGACCGTTTGTTCGTGTCTCAAAACTAAGTTCGCGTTTGAGACTAGCAAGTATGACGCCCTCTATGAGTATCTACGAGCAATATGCACAGCGGAAAAAACCGAGAAGTGCAGTATGCAGCGACATTATTAAAACTGACAGCAAACATAGCACAGCGCTTCAGCGTTGTACCAACAAGTGAATGAATGCTCAAAATATCAAAAAAAAAATATGCAATTTATAAATTAATTGTCATGATGACGTTGACTTATGACACAGTGACCCAAATACTATTAATGGTCTTCTACAAGTCAAGACAAACTTTTTACAAAGTTATAAGTCAGAAGGTGCAAAAGCTGTCCAGTTTAAGTGACCCAGCAATAAATTTGAGTCTTCTTTTGATTAAAACAAACCTTCATGCCAATTTTGAAGAGAAAGCATGGCAATATTTCATACATATCACATCAATCAGCCTAACTGTCCCTAGGGATGCCTAAACACTTTTACTTTATAGATAAAATAGAAAGTTTCTCAACAATAAGTACATATACCAGATTTTTGTATTTATTTGATAAGCATTTTAGCAATGTGCTTTCCAAATTCATTGAAAAAAAATGTTACTCAACTGTCATACTCTCTACCGTGAAAACATGCCCACAGAAACTTAGAATAAGTAAAAATACCCACTTTGAGATATAAATCAGTCATATAGCTCATTTGGTACAGCATCAAACTAGCAATAAGAGCCCATAGTTCCAAGCCTCATAATGGGTACTTAACTTTGCATTTTTTTCTGTTTTTGTCCTGTTTAATAATAGCTCAAAGTAGTTTGTAGGAGAAACTTTTTAAAACAGGCTAACTTATTAAAATGTACATACTGTTGTCACAAGAACCAACAAGAGTAGTTTCACCATTTATCTGGTTTTTGCACATATTGATAAATATATTTCAACAATAAAACTATTCCAATTGAAGACAGTATGTATTTCCTTCCTGTTTCGAATACAACATAATTGTATTTGATTATATATATTAAACGTTGTTTTTGCTGTTTAATTAAAAATTTCAAATTTCACATTTTTGGTTGTCCAAAGCAAGAATTAATTATTTCTAATTCTTTCAAACAATACTGTATGGCTTACCAGCTAAGCAAGCAGAACCACTTTGAATGTAATCAGTGTTACATATACATGTTTTTTCACAATATTGGTATGTACCAGTACAATCTTTAGTATCATTACAAGCCTGCCCCAATGTAGCTCCGTTGCATTCCATTAATACGCTTGATAATATCTGAAAGTAATAATAGATGTCTTACTTGAGAGTAATTGTAAAGAAAGCACCAGTAAGTACAGAGAGTAAGAATAAACGTATAACTTAACAAACAGTGTCTGCTAGTACAAAATATAAAAGATAATACCTGAAAATTGGGATAAATATTTTACTCAACAGACGTTGTCAGGTAATATCAAATAACACAGACACATAGATATTGTATAGGGCGTCAACAAGCTTTAACTATTCCTTTCCTTACACATTGTTTAGTTTCGTGATATGGTCGAACACATTGATCAAAGCGAAGGTTGGTCAATGTTTCGTTCACCAGAATGACAGTTAGATATGTTGTAAACGTTATGATGTAACACAACCCTATTTCAAATTCCTTATTGTTATGTTCTCTAAATAATTCTTCAATGTATAGTCTATAGACACTTTTCTCAAATCTTTGAATCGACATCAGTACGGGAGTCTATAAATGGAAAACCGCCCGGCAAACTCAGCTGGCACGCAACTCTACTGATCGAGTGGTCATTGGTTCGATTCCCGGGCAGGACATACTTTCGGGGAGCTTGGACATGAAACATTTTCTAAGACCATTCTCCCTCCTACCAACATGAATAATCACACAATCATTGAAGGTGTTATTATTCAATTTTTAACCATAAGCAACTGCATTATCTTGTCTGGATTACCTGCCCTTTACCACTATTGATATCGGGTCAGGCAAACGGGAATCATGGCGGCCTCCTCCGTAATTATACAGGTATTACGTTTTCTTAATCTTGCATGATCATTTGCTGACGATAGTAACTTTACTAGGAGTTCGGTACTTTATAGGACATTCAATTTCGATTTTTCAGATTACACGTTTATTAAGTGGACGATTAACAAACACATGTCTCAAGTGACACCATTCGGACGTGGATTAGTCTCGTTAGAATTTCGGATACTTTATTTTGCATCAATTAATGTAACCGAACAACTAAAAATGGTATCCACTGCAATTCTTGCACAATGATCCTTTGATTAAAGCCTGTGTAGTGAGAAATGCTCATTTGAAACATAATTCTCCAATATCTAATTCATTACAAATGGTGCGGCCATGAGCATGCTTTGCCTGACGTACTTCTACCTGCCAAAGTACGACTGGAAACCAGACATCTGCATTATCCGTATTGATTATTGATGCTTTTACTTTATATGTGGCGATTTTTAAAATCGGGAAAACATGTTCGAAAGGAGTTAAAAATAACAGATTCAATGACTGTGTTATTATTTAAGTTGTAACAGTTTAATAAAAAAAAATGTAACATATGTCGGCATAGCAACAGTTCAATTAAATAACACGCTTGAATTACGCCTTGACGTAGCCTATTTTAAACTATCATTTTATAATTGCGTACGTTTAAAACTTCCGCGTGGTGTTTAACTTCTAAACTTTATAGTACGGGGGCCAGAGGGGTCCATCGTGCATCCTCCTCTAGACTTTTTGCCTACTATGCTAAATTGTTCCTTAGGGTCCCCTGAATCATAATCGACCTTGTCCTCAAAAATAAACTCGTGCACTGCACACTACCTGAATTTCAAAGTTTCCATGGCAACCCCTTAGTTGATTTTTGTCGAAATTGTCGGTGTTAAATCATTAATAACTTGAAGAAGATTAAGCTAGAATAATATCATTAGTGTCAAATCAAAGCTGAGACACTGACTTTTAGAAATATATGTAAAATTATCCGCTAAAATGAAGTTAAAATCATGAAAATAACCAAAAAACATACAAAAATCAATTACATGTATATCTTTTAATTTCGTAACCCTTTTTGAAGTAATAATACATTTATTTTGTTACAGAATACTTCAAGAAGGTCTACTCTATCAGATTCAAAGGTTTTTTATGACAGAAGAACTACTCATGTATGTAAAACCCGTTTCCATAGCAACCGCTACTTTAAAGAGACTCATGTCTTTAATACTATTGTTGTTATCACTAAATTAAGCATTGATACCTCCATAAACATTGCCAAGAAATATTAATCAAAAAGCAAAAAGCACTGATTTTTTTCGGTTTGGCAGTATTAAGGTGGTTTACGTGTCAGAACTTTTGAAGACGATGGGCATTGTGCAGTGGTTGTCTGTTGAATAAAGAAATAATAAAATAAGACTAAATACACTTCTAGTACATAGAACATTAGGAAGAAATCTTAACTCTTAACATAATGAATGGAATCTGAATTATGATATGTTTCCTGCTGACCCAATGGTAATAGACCTACCTAGAGATGTTGCCTAGTAACCAGTTTATCACTCTGTTATTAGCGTACATTTTGTGTTTTAGGAGACTATACTGTTCCTTCAAAGGAAAGGCCATTTTTGTGTTATTTTTGTTATGCAAAATGTAGTTTGCTATGTGTAGCAAGTGTAGCATTTGTTTTCGTCTTGGAAAGCAGATTATTATACACTAACTGGGCCCAGAAGTTATACTGCTGAAGATTTCCGTGTAATAGGTTGCAGGCACCTAAAATGTATTATTCATGCGGCTCCATTAATAGGGTCACTATTGTTAGGTTGAAAAGCGGTTAAGGCCGGTTAGTCGAACTAACTGTTTTTCTCTCATTGTATAGGTACAGGTCGTCCACGTAAACATTGCGTATATAAACATAGCCAGTTTCATTACACACCAATATTTAGGGGGAATTATTTCTACAGTTTTATAGTTTAATTAGTTTCCACTTAATTTATAAACATATCATTACATAAAATTTACAATGTGCATACACACTAATTAAAATAAATATAAAACATCAAAGTGATGTGTTTATATCAGTAAAATGCTGTTCATGAATTAGCTAATTCATCTATTTAGTGGACAAGTCCATTGTTTAAAGTGCATAAACATGCATGACCTAGAATACGACCTGTATATGTATACATATTTAGGGGCCTTCCTTAATAATGTGCTCGAGAACAAACCATACGTTATGTTAAAATTATTACATCCTTCAATAAAAAAAAGTCAAAACAGTTTATATACGTGTACATTTGTATATATACGTTACGGTAGAGGAATTTTGTTCACGACTCAATGAAGCATTGCACGAATGACGCATATTGTTTTCGTTTTTATGCGAAGCTATTTAAATCAGTGTAGTATAACTACATATGTATAGTGATTGCACACCTTCAATGATAGTTTTTGAGCTTCATTTAATGTAGCAATAAAACTTTTATTGTTTCAGCCACACTGCGAGCGTTTTGGGTTGAATCGTTGTACTTTTTAATTTTCTAGCCTATTACGCTTAAATTCGAATGGCAACTTGAGGAACTCTTTTCATGTTGTCTTTTTTTTCTTAACTTTCAAAATTTGAATAATTTCACGGTGACTTAATATGTTAATTTATAACAAATAGATGGCGTTGACTCAGCAACCAGACATTAAACTTCTATACTTAGCATCTATTACATGTATAACCCATTTTAAAACACCACGTCGGAATATCGCAGCAACATGTTAGACAATGCACATAATTAACAAATGAAGTCACCTGAAATTTGACCACAAATGAAATACACGTACCTGTAAATTTATACTAAAACATCTTAAAAATACCAAAACAAAATTAGCGTTAAAGGATAACTCCTCCTTGATGTAAAAACTGCACCGATGTATATTAATTGTTCAGCAAAATTTAGTTCTTATCATTATAATAAAATTTAGTATTCTCTTAATCCTGCCTCCTTTTTTGAAAATCATAACTTTAGTTTTACTAGTGGCTAAAACTGATTTCCATAACTTACAATAATCTTCCAGAACGTTCATAATTAGTTGTAACTCGTCTATACTATTACCAAAAATAACTATGTCGTCAGCTTATAATTTAAAAAAAAGTAAAACATATCATCTTTTATACCAGCAAGACCATTACTTAAAAAATTGCAAAAAAGATAGGCAAATATAGGCCCCTTGTCTAACACCTAACATGCAATTAAATTCGCCACTCACTTGATAATCTACTTTAACTCCAGATTTTACCGATTAATACATATATCTTATATTTAAAATACTACCTTTTTATACACAGTTTTATTAATTTAAGGCTTTTGTAAAATCAATAAATGCAAAAAACTGTTTGCCAGTATTAAGCATGTGATTTATAATCCAGTGTTTAACAAAGATTTTATCAACTGCTCCTAATTTCTGTCCAACCAGTCGATCGGTTATTAAGAATCCTTGTAAATAGTTCTCCTAACATACCAAATACAATTCACTCCTGAAATTGTTAACTTCATATAGACAACCACGT
The DNA here is from genome assembly GCA_025267735.1 of Mactra quadrangularis. NCBI lineage: Eukaryota > Metazoa > Mollusca > Bivalvia > Venerida > Mactridae > Mactra > Mactra quadrangularis. Next base: position 31,220,728 of record CM046309.1, on the reverse strand, counting down.
TTTTTGTAGAGGTACAGCAAAAACCTCAGACAAACTTTTAGGAAAATATCCAACTTCAAAAGTTTTATAAAAACGGGATTATATGTATATCTATATAGAACGCCTTCCATGCATACAGCACATACCAGGGCCACCTGAATTATTACTAGTCAATTGTATAATAGCTACGCTTAAGACCAACCAGCTGATACGTTTCGTAATGCTTACATGGGGAGTTACCACCTTGTAACAAGTGTTTGGTACAGCAAAACAAGAGATTTAATAACCTGGTAGCCATTAGGAAAAATGTCCACGTAGCTGATCCTAACATATCTCCCGTTTAAAAACATTTTGGTCAGACGAATAATGATGGGTATCTTGAACCGTTAGGCTTTGAAGGTGACGTTCGTCCAACTCAGGTATTCGATGCCCTAGAAAACGCTAATGCTGACGAAGAACACAATGAAAATATATCTACAGATAGAATGGATAGGTGCATGAAACAATTGTTAATATATTGGGCATGTATAAATAAGTATATAGAATAATAAGTTGTGTAATTTCGAAGCATTTTGGCGTTTGTCGAATCATACGGTTCAATGTTCAGCCCCGGTTTTTAGCTGGTCATACCTTCCTTGAAAAATTGACTTATAGCATTTAATTCGCAAAATGTAGCAAAGTTACCAGCTCCTTAGGGAGGAAAGGTAGGCTCTTGTTATAATAGGGCCAGAAAAACTTTCTAAACGAATTTGTCGACGTAAACTCATTATTTAAACAACAGTTATTAGGTATAAGTTTGTTTTGGTTTTACGTCGCATTGTTATATCGTTTGTTTAATTTATTAATGATTTTACAAACATCTGCAATTTTGATAAAAGAAACGAGGGATTGCCATGGAAACTGTGAAATTTTGGGTAGTGCGCAAGAGTTAACATGTATTTTTGAGGACAAGGCCGATTATGATTCAGTGGACCCTAAGAAACAATTTAGCATGGGTGGCAAAAAGTCTAGAGGGGGTGCACGGTGGACCCCTCTGGCCACCGTACTATTAAATCTTTGAAATAGATTGCCATTTAACATTGCAGGTAAACATTGCATTACATATTTAGGAAATTTATTTCCCTTAGTTTGCACCGATGATTTAATTACTGAAATTCTTTGGTAAGGAACTTTTCTAGCTAGATCTGCAAGCTGTTCTTTTATATCTGACTTATTTCCATCCAAATTATGTCTACTGAGAAAGTATATTTAAGTAATTTTTGATCTCTCTATGCCCATGGACTAAGAATGTATATTTGTATTTCAATTCTAGAGAGAATTTAAATTTTCTTTTAAGTATTTAATGTATAAAAACAACTGCGCATTACTTCATTTATAACCGTTAAGAAAACAACACCGATTGTTATTTTTTTTTAATTCGGCGAACATGGAGAAACAAGTCTTTAAGTTGTTGAATTTTATCCGACTTTCCCGATACTTCTTTTAGCGTTTGTCTGATAGAATGTGAATTTTAAATAGACAGTGTATCACAAAGTGAGCTTAAAAGAAATGATATTCCAATGAACAACGACAATTCAACTAGTTTCATTTGATATCTTTGCCTACTTAGGATCACACGAATACATTTACAATAGAAACATATTACATGTATCTTAATTGTGAATTTTACAATAAAAACCACTTACTGCTAAAAGGTGATAGCCTAACATGTCTTCTAAATATAAAAACAACAAAATGTTCCCACGATATATAAATGATGAATGCAGGCTATGAGAAGCTTGCAATTTATAAATACATATATTGATTTACCAAATCTTCCGGGTTGAATATCAAAATAGTTAAAATAAAATACGAATCAATAGTTAAAGTTTGTTAGACCATGAAAAATTACATCTACCCAATTACCGCCGATGATAAATTGGTATGATACGAGTTTGGTGACAAGGATGTTGTAGTTTTTCGTTAATGACAAAGCCGGAGCTGCATGCATATTTCAATTTTTTTATAAGATATTGCTTTTAGGATGTTTATGTGTAAACTAGTTCTAGTCACTAAATTGGTATTTTCTTCTAAGCAAAAATACTATATACTATCGAAGCTACTATAACAGCTTTATACAATCTAAAATAAATTCAAGCCAATCAACAACAATTACAATATTTTCAGAGCAGAGGATTCTTAATTTTAACAACAGCATGTTACAAAGGTAAACAACAAAAATGCTCAGATAAATTAAACCTTAACAACGTAAATAAACTAAACTTATGTCATCCATCTTTAAATTCTTACAAAAAAAGAAAAAAACAAAGTCACCAGATATTAGGTGAGCTACAATTTAACAAAAATAGTTTAGTTGAGCGGCAAAACTACACTGTTCTATCTGTAAAAGTTTGAAATCACATTTTGGTATATTTTTCTAAATATTCTTTCCCTTTGGTGACTCATATTTTCATCGAAACTTTGTGTAAAAAAATTATTATACAATGTATGAAGTATTGATATTGTTCTATGTAAGATATAAAATGTCAAGCTCCGGTGTATAGATGTATGTCTAACTGAATGTATACCTTTGTAGTGCAAGTTTCGTCCCCCATTTGATTTTACTTACCACATTACGTAGTTAGTTATTTTAAAGTAAGTGACAACTCGATCAGGTAATTTATCACACAAAATACTAATGACTTGCAATTCTGCAAATTTCTCGTGTTTAAGCTTTCTGAAATTATTACATTTTAATACAATTGGATGTAAAATAAATTGGAATATTTTATACAATATAATTATTACAGTATATGTTAGGGTTTATTTCTCTATAGAATACATATCATCAATACAATTGTTACTAAATATACTGACATACTTTTAGCATGTCTGGTTACGACATGTGAATTCCCGGGCAATAACCACAATCACGATCACGTGGCGTTCTATCCTATCTGGTTGAAACACTGCCAACAGTGTCCTTAAACTTGTTAATTACTCACATATGCTTTCATGATAATACTTTGTCAACGAACACAATTAAAAAGGTCCCGTATACATCATCGTATACGAGTTGTTACTATACAAACATAAGGTATATGTAAACTCTGAAGACTATATTTATAGGGAGGTACGTATTATTTCATTATCCCTTTCTTTAAAGTAATAATAAACATCAAAGGGTAAAGGTGTTGAAATATATTTAGTATCATTATGATACAATATGTACAATACTAAGTGTTATATAATTATTTATTATATAAATATATTGTAACGAAGATACTAACTTACTACACTATTCGACTTCTAGAAATGTTGTATCTTAGACGCAAACTTCTTGTCAGCTATATTAAAATGGAAATGAGCTTGTTTAAAAACCATGGAATTTGATAAATATAACGCATAAAAGTAGTGTTGGTTTTTTCCATAAGTTTCAGAATTTTCATTTAAACTGCCCATACTACGAAAACGTCGATAAGAATTATGAAAACTCTTGGATTTCTCTTTTAACAGTTTGGACTTAAATTAAACTACTTACGCAATATTTTTCAACATGTAATGTACCATACAACATGGAAATCACAGTTTTTACCGTATATGCCTTTTGTTCAGCGTAATAATCAGCAGTTCATCATAGTTACTTATACAGTGTACCAGATGATTTTTTTAATTGAACCTTACTTATATTATAAGTTGTAACAATACAAATATTGAATAAAATATGTCAGACAATATATCCTCATGATTTATATTTTGGTATAACATATGCTCGCCAAAGAATCATGATCTCTATATTTAATGATGTATGGCTATTGTCTTAAATAGGCATGGATATTTGGCATACAGAAGAAATACGTGACTTCAATATTGTAAAGTTTTATTCAATTGTCAAAGACAAATACACATTAAACTTCTACATGCATGATCATTTCAATCAACAGAATTAATTACAAGCCACTGACAAATGAATACAATTCAAAAGTATATAGATCACAGACATGTTCATATAATTCATTTATGTGACAGGGAAGCTACTTGAACAATCTCATTTAAAAGGCTAAACCGTAATACACCTTTAAAAAACATCAATCAAACTTTACAAATATAATATTGTAGTGCCTTACATTTGTCACATCAAACAACTAGGTTTTTTATGTGTGAATAAAATGCGTTTACTTTAGGAATGATAGGTCTAATTTATTGATGATTTCAAGAAACGAGAATCCGGTTTAATTAAACGGTCACTTGATTTGGGAGTATCGTTAAAAAGTTTAAGATCAAACCACTTTTATCATTTTGATATATATGTATTTGTAACAAGATATAAACATTTTATACAGGCTAAAACAGTATAAAGCATGCACTATAAAAATACAAAATGTAAACTTCAATATTTAAACAGGCATATATCTGTAACCAGCGTACGAAAAGAAATTTGCATACGAAAGCATAATCATTCACAAAAATTAATTTCAAATGAAATATGAAATATTAATCTCAAAAAGGAAATGGTTTAAGCTAAAACATATGTTTCACATATACATCTCTTAATATGATTCATTATAATACGTGAATATAGCATGTATAGTATTAACATATAAAGCGATACACAAACGATGATGAAAGGTTATTCATCCATGCAAATGATTGATTTAAATGGAGACTACTACTCCATGACCACACACTATCATTCCTATAGATCAAGCACATTGCGTAATTTAAAATGTTTCATAAGTAGATTTGTCTTCACGTGTTTCGTCATTAAGACTTGTATAGTTATCTTCACGACTTGGAATGTTTTCAACATCAGGTGATTGTGACACTACATCCAGAAACATTTGATTAACATACTGTGGTTGTTGTTGTCTGTTAAGATATAGAAATGTAGTAGATTACAAGTTATACAACTTAAAATTGGATTTCTAGATTTAGAACAATTTGGCTACCTGAAGCATTACATCTAAACAAATGGTAAAGCTGTTGATACAACATAACAAAGAAACAAAGACTAGATAGTAAAAGATGAAGATGGCGTTCAATGTGATACAATGTATAAACTAAAAAAACACACAAAAAACAACAAACAAACAAAACAACGCTAATAAAAATTGATCTCTAATATATTTTTAATTAATCTGATAATTACAAAAACACAAAAGTGTAATGTAAAAAAAATAGAAATACTTACACATCTGATTTCTTTATTTGATCTGAAATACAAGAAAACGACGATAAAAATGTTTTTGAAAAGGAACTAAGATAAATAAGTATTAGTTATGTGAAATATGATGGCGACAATTTCAATCTTTGAGGCTTAGTGGTCATATGATTCTTGTTAAATAAATATCATGAATATAATGGAACATAGCAAAGAAGGATGTAAGCTAAGTTTATCGGGTATTTATTGATTCAAGATACTTATTAATGTATTATTGATGTATCCTACATGCATACACACATTCAATATTTGTGAAATGTAATGCATAACAATGACGTTGTATTGTATTTTAATACAGCCAGCTACACCATTTTTATTTTCTAATGAGCCTGGAGAAAATATGTTCACTTCTGGCTTTATCTGCGATTGATAATACTTCAATATATGTTGGATTGACTCAAGAAAACAACCGATCTTATTCATAAAAATTAATACAGTATGTATTTGTGGTAATATCATCATGGTTCAATGTACCTTGGTTTGTTAGTCTTCTTAGTTTAACCATTAAATATCCGATGCAAGACAGTAATACTAGAATGATTATACCAAGAACGACACCAACTATGATAGCAGCCAAACCGCAGTCACACGAGGTTGGTTTACCGTCACAAGATAACTCTGAAACAAACATTGTATAAAGGTCATTTAATTGCTTAAAAACAAGATACGAAATATTAAACAACATAACTACCTATCGATCACGTTGGTTTTACTTACAAAAAGAAAGCTATTAAAAGTGTGTTAATTATTTAAAGTACCAATTTAAGCCAAGCTAATTTTCCGAATCTTACAAATCCGTTGGCCAGACAACAATTTCAATCAAGGACCTGTGAAGAAGAACCTATCACAAAAACTTTTTAAAACAAAAATGGTGATGGATTAGACACAGACTCAGCAAAGATCAAGTTTGGACCGTTGTCTGCCAATCCTAGAGTCCTCTGGGGAATGAAGCCAAAACAAAGATTCAAGACAAGGTGAGAGGTTGTAAGGTGGAAGATGACGACCACATGGGCGAAGAAAAATAAGAGAGTAAGAAAACAATACAGCATATTTCCACACCGTTTTTAATTTTTATGGATTTATCATATGCAAATGTAATTGCATCATACAAGAACACCTAATACCTTTTAACGTTTCGAAAGGACCGTAAGGTTGGCTCAATAAACATCCACCATTTGTACACGCTACAGCAACAATTCTGAAAGTAGTTTGTTATAATTTATGCAGATCAGTTAAAATAATGTAAAACTAAAACGTTTTGGTTGTTATATATTTTGGTTATTACATATATCTTTGGTATGAAGATTCAAGTGAGTACCATGTACCCATTGATAATGCATTTAGCAACAGTTTTGAAGAAGAGTTTATTATTGCATATTATGATTAATTTTTCGCAACTTACATGGCAAATCGTACAAGGTAATAAATTTCGGTTAATAAAAAACTGTCATACAGCAGTAAAACTCAACAAGAACTGATTGCTTTGCAATAACCAAACAACACAGATTAAATTACAACATATTAGACTAGTTCTTTAAACAAGAACAACCATTCAAGTATACAATGCATGCTTTTTAATACTATCTCATTAAGTTTAAGACTTTTATAAATGAAATATAATTATTTTGGAAGTAAATGATAAAAAATATGACATATTATGATCCGTTGTAAGTAACAATAGAAGTATTCTATACTCACGTATATGAAGACCCCGGTGCTAATGGACCATTACAATAAATGCCCTCTCGTGTATTCACGCATTCATCAACTCCAATTGCGAATTCTATTATATTTATAGAAGTTTGACGCTTCTTTCCTGTAGATAAAATTACAATTATTGTAGTCATAAGTAATAAAAATCATGTTCGTAAACAAAGGAAATACAACAATATATTGAAACAAAAACCTCTTTATTACAAATAGTTTCACTCGACAGCATATAAATGTCTTCTGGCTCTAGTGCATTTGTATCAATTAATAACAATTCTTATAAATGGAAAGGAAATGGTAATAAAGACTTATTTTCCTGTGACGCATTTAATGATGTTTAAGGTTCGGTATAAGGAAATGTTTCACATTAAATATCAGAAGTACTTTCTGATTATCAAGTCACATGTGTAATATTTCTACGATGTTACATAATGATATTGCTTTGTGTACAATTGTATACAATAAATAGAAAACTTATCGGAATAGATGTTGATACATACGTGTAACGATTTCTAGCCAATCATGTTTGGTGATTCTATATGTAGTATAGCCATTCTTTGAGCTTATTGTGTATGACGTCATTGAATTAAACTCTGACAGTGACATCTTATCTGAAAACAAACAACAAAGCGAGATGGAAATATTTTATCTAGTTTTAATTTATTTATTATCACATTAACGCTACGTATAATTGATGTTTGATTAATTTTTATCTTATATAATATAATTACATCCACGTACGGTTTTAAAATCAAGGTAATTCAATCAATGTTATGTTTTCATTTTCTGACTGTCAATAACGAATGTATAATGCCCACTTAAAAATAATTTTCATAACATAACACATAATTGAAACATACTTACAATTGAAATTACATTTATCTGTTATACATCCAATTAAACCAGTTGCTCGTATCATTCCATGTTCATTCTGTTGGAAGAATTCCTTATATAGGTAAACAGAAAAACTTGTTTGTTTGACATCGTGTTGATAATAAATTATGTCATGACTTTGTTCAACATGATTGGGTGGTACTGTAATAAAGCATAAACTATATAGATACAAAACAAAGATAAGCTCCTAGGTTGGTTACAATCTAAATGCCAAAAATGTAACGCCAGGTCTAGATCACTTATACTCCAATCAAATGCTAATGTTTCAACCAAGTGTTACATGTGTCCAATCAAGTGTTACATGTTTTATGTCATATTACTAACACTGAGAATTGGTTTCCGTGTGGCTAAAGTATGAAATAATGAATTTACACATACTTCTATGAATGAAACGATACTTAATCATATACTTGTAAATTCAACTATAGTTTGTGTAATCAAAGAAGCATTTTCAACTAGTTATACTAGTCTGATCAGCATTCTTATATACACGCACGTTCTGGTTCTTGCATAGACATTTGCGAGTGACTCACTTAAATACCATCCATCTGTTCAAATGCGATACATTTTAAGTTTACATACAATTTGGTATTAACTACAATAGGATTACCACGAAACTAGTCTTACTACATGTAAATAAAGCATGATGTTGACTAGTTTTGCACAGAAGCATCTATTTACTGTGTATGTTTACCTTCTTCAAGACTTGTCTTGTTTGCCTCAGCTATGTGACCTTAACCAATGGACCCTTTCAATAGCTTAATGAACAAAGTAATGTGTCATAATACTAAAACCTGATCAAGTTTTTTGTTGGGTTTAACACATTGTATAGATCATATAAACGCAGTCAATCAACCTACTCACTATTCCTGGAAAGGGAAAACTTTGGATTTAACCGATAACCAATAACTAGGCCCATACTTTCGTCAGTGACTGACAACTTCCCTACATAATGAAGAATCATCGGTAGGAAGATGAATAGCCGTAGAAATAAATTCTTGACCAAGCTCCACTAAAGTATGCCATGCCCGGGAATCAAACCTACAGCCCCTCGAATAAAAGGCTGGTGTGCTTCCAACTGAGCTAGCCAGGTATCTCAATTAAAAAAACAAAAACCTAAAGTAATGTAATATATTCATGTTATCAAATTACAGCACCAAAATGCAATACAAGAACTTACTTCCAGGAGGAGCCATGATATTCTTCATTGATACTTGACCTGTTTCATTATCTGTGTTTACAGCTGATACCTGAAATAAGATTGAATATTTCCACTCATTACATGTATACAGTTCTATACTCTCATTACTTTTAAGATGTCATAAATGTATGACTTGAATTTAATATTTTACCAATACTTAAGAATGTAAAAATACATCTTAAAATACAAGTACATGTTAAACAATTCAATTGTATAAAAGTATCATTACTCCCCATTCAAATGAATATATCTTTTAATACAAGTACATGTTTAACAAATACAATTGTATTAAAGTATCATTACTCCCCATTCAAATGAATATATCTTTAAATACTTGTATATATTTAACAAACACAATTGTATATATATATCATTACTCCCCTTTCAAATGTTTTAACTATCAAAATATAATTATCATAATGCTTAAATGCGTAAAAAATAAAATGAATAGATAGATTGCAGGTTACTGGTACGGGTTTGTTTACGGCTTTTGCGCATGCCTAACCGGTCAGAGCAGGCACACTACCATTGCTATGTAAAAAAAACAGAAGCAAATGGCTACATTTTTTCTTGCTTAAAACATAAAAAAACAGAGATTCGGGGCGGTAGCCCCTGATATTACATGAAATCCTGTATTTTCATTGGTTGTTAGCGTTAATGGTTTCCAGGCTTAGTTACTAATAAACACTACAATTTCTCAGATTTTTTACTTACCGGTAAACTGCAATTGTCCCAAATATATTTGTATCAATACAAACCCAGCTATATTACGAGTGTATAGATAATTTTGGTTACAGTAAAAAAAAAATGAAAATTACAATAAAATGATAAGAACATAATTTTACCTTAAACTGATAGTATGTCTCTGGAACCACAGATAATATTTGTTCGTATGTATGATCAAAGCTAACTTCTTGATTAATTGTCCTTAACATGTCAGTCTGAAATTATTACATTTAAACAGCTAGAACTATTGATGAAAAAAATGAAAATGACCTGGGCCACTGCAATTATGAGTATAAGGAACAGACTGAAGACAAACAATCAAGAATAATAATAAGGGAGTCAATTCCTTAAATTGTAGCATTGTACTCTCATTAGAATCTTTAAAAAAATTAACAGTCTTTCGGTTATTATTGTTGAACATGAATATAGAGAAAATTAAATCATTATCAATTTACATTGAAATTATTTCTGAAGTTCAAGAGCCTTCTGTTAGTCTAGTAATGTTTGTAAACTTGATCTGGTAGAAATGAAACAATGTGAATATGAACAGTATTAACATTTTAGAAATATCCAAATGGTACAATAAAATCTATGACCATTAATTTTTCAGTAAAATAATCTAGATAAAATTTGTTAAAAATGTGAAAAGTTAATTATATTTAAAACGTTAAAAAATAATAATTACACTGGTAACATTATGTTGAAATTCATATCTCTCTATTTCACTATTTCTGTCTAGCTCTGATGGAATTTTCCATGATACTTTAATCAAAGTATAGTTACCACCAGGATGTGGGTCAACAGTAAAATCAGATACTTTACCAGGGGCTGAAAGTTTATACATAATTTTATATAAACAAGCTAAACATAAAGTTATAAGTTTTCTTGTATAAACATTAACTGAGACAACATAATATTTCACACCATTATGAATCAATCCAATACCTAGCATTTAAAATCGACTAGTTACTTCTATATATAAAATTGACTATTTATTTCTGTATATATACTCAAGCTTGAGCATAAAAGCCGTTATGACAAACTAGTACTTCTTGATCTTTATAATTGAAACTTATATGTCTGTAGTGTGACCTTCTCTTTCCTATTCTTTCTTTCTTAATTATCAAGTCATGTAATTTGACATATGCATGTAATGTTGATAAAATTTGATTTGTAAGTTATATCACTTTGTTATGCCCTAATATACTTTGAAATGTCAACAAGCATTTTATATGTTTTGGAAAAATTAACTATATCGTGTATAATACTCATTATTGAGTTCATTTCATAGTCCCTGGCACTAACTATCAAAAACAATATTTTGAACAAGAACAAATCAAGGGGAATCTTGAAAAACATTTTCAACAAATGCAAATATGAACTATCAATTAATAATTGCAACTACTCATGCATTACGAAACCATACTAGAGTTTTCAATTATAAGACAGGTGATAATCTATAAATGAGTTTTAAAATTCAAACTGGCAAACTTTTTCATTTGATTAAACCCCTATTTCTATATTACATATTCAATTTCGCTGTACAAAAAGATATAATATAAACATAAATACATTTTAAAAGTAAAAACCCTCCACCAAAAAAAACATCATATATATACAATTACACAAAATAAAATGAAAAATTATTTCACATGATGTTATATAGTGTGTGAGTTTATTTATTTTTTTTAAAATTGTTTTTATTGAGCTTTTATATTTCATATTTTTGGACCTACATCATTCATAGATCATGATTCGACTTTGTTTTACATTTTTATCACTAATTTATTATTTGTTTTTATTTATTTGATATTGAAAGATGGTGTCCTGAACAGTATAACATGAGTTTTACCTGCAGGAAGAGTTTGTATAGCAACAATATTAGACTCCACAGAACCTACAGATGTTTTAGCAATAACTGAAATAGTATAATTCCAATATTCTTCTAGTCCCGTCACTTTAAATGTCCTTTTATCAAATCCTGAAATAAAGAATAGATAAAATACATGTACAAATATTTCAAATATGACAAGAATATGTATATTATGATACTGACTTGGATATGGAAATAACTGTATAAATTGAAACTTAGGCCAAGAAATCAATAAACAGAAGCAATAACTTGGTGTGAAGAAATTTGTTGTTTTCAACCAGGACAAAGTTTGAAACAATAACAAAACAGCTTATTGGATTTATTTCAGAAAAAGTTTTGTTAAAGTAAGTCTCTCTTAGAACCAGAAACATTTCCAATACATGTGCATAGCTAAATTTCTGTTGAAAAATAATTATTTATTTGCCACTTCCATATGTGCCTCTTTAATCACAGAGACAATGTGAGACTGATAAAGTTTTATAATTATCAAAATTAATGCACCATTATCATTCCATGCTTGATTTATATATGTTTAAACTACAACACACGGAAGTCATAATATACAGATATATGAACCATCTGTGTGAATGACATTAAGGTGATGACAGAATGTCAAATTTGGTCAATATTTAAAAATAATCGTAGTTGGTCAAACAATAGACAATGACTATTCACAATAAGCATCATGTTTAAAGGAGCAAACTAGTTTACCTTCTATGGTTTTGTTCACTGATGTGGCTGGTTGGTTGGTAACAACTTTAATAACAAAAGTTGTAACACCAGGTCTTGGGCCATCTATATTCCAATTAACAGTTACATTTTGTGATGTTATATCCCCTACACTTAGGCTTGGTTTCTGTGGAGCTAAAATTATGAAATAATTATTTTTATACATACTTCTATCAATGAACCAATGCGTAATTATATGATAGTGTAATACTTAGAACTTAATTATATACTTGTGTTTCTAATGTTCATGTTTTCAAAAGAAAAAACATATTTGTTTCACAAGTTACAAGTCTGGTCAGAGTTCTTATAATTATAAACCAAAAACATTTATACATAAAATTGTTTTTTGCCTGTCAGGCTTTTTATTGTCAATCAATTTAATGAACAGTGATAACAATAACCTAAATAATTTTTGTAAATGTGTTTTGTTCTTAATTTTTTACTAGTTCTTCATAAGAACATTAAAACACAACTTTATATGCATGTACAAGTTCAACAATAACGTTTGAATTATTACTCTTCTTTAATGTGTTACAATGTGATATAAATATCATAATGGGTAATTATATCAGAAATAAAATTTGATAGTATGAAAAAAAATAAACAAACATTTTTTACTTATGTAAAGGTATTTTTAGATGGAACTGGATATTCAGTTATGGTATACGCTTTAAACAGTATCCATTTCACATTAAAACAGTTTTAAATACAAAAGGGTATTGATGTTTCAGCCTAAAACTAGTCTTGCTACATGTAAATAATGCATTATATAGACTAGATTTGCACTGTACCATCAATATACTGTGTAGGTTTACCTTCTTCAAGAGTTGTCTTGTTTGCCTCAGCTATGTAACCTTGACCAGCTCCATTGATAGCAGAAACTGTCACTGTATATAATATAGCAGGTTTAAGTACAGCAGTATATGATAATGGTTTTATTAGGTGATCTTTGTTTTTCAGTTCTGTAGATTCTATGACACCAGTACATGGGTTTGGTAATGAAGAGAACTGAAAATATCAACAATAAAATACAATGTCATGCTCTGGAAAAAACCCTCACATATTCAGAGTGACATCTTATCAATTTTTAACAACTGTCAAGAATATCATTAATACATGTACAATGTTTTTACAAAAACAATAATTCTTAATTTGCAGAATTCTTATACGTGAATTCTTGTTAAGTATTGTCAGTATAAGCATTTAAGTCAAACTATCATTTTAGCAAATAAGGTAACAACGCAAACACTCTTACAAAGAAAACATTTTTTTTAATTTTACTAACTCTGACTGGCTGAGTAAAATGTTCTCAAAATTATTTTTTACCAGATTGCTTCAATATATTATAATAACTTACAACATTATAATACAATAAATAACAAGTACATACATCAAACTGTCCAAAGTCACAATCAGTACATTTATATAAAACTCTTGTCACACAAGTATCTGTATCATCGCTGATTTGTAAAACGTAACCAAAATTTTCTTGATTGTATAAATTAACAGGTTTATCCCAAGTTACAATAAAACCTCGACTATATGTGTTTGATATATGTAAACTCTGTGGTGGATCTGCCACTAAAATCATAATAATAAAATAATTAAAAAAATGAAGTCAAAGTAAGAATTGAAAGTACTTTACATTATACATAATTATAAAATGTAATTACATGTATATATAAGTTAAATAAAACAGTTTATTAAGTAGACTAAGTCAAATCAACAACATAAGTTCATACTAGCAGTAAGACACAAAATAAGAAGTATTCAACATTCAGATTGTTCTCAAATGATTAAGACAGTAAGATAGAAAATTACAGACATCAAAATCATGTTACATAACACACTAAGTCTAATAGGTTTAACTAGTATGTTAATTGATACAGATGATCCTTACGCATAACCAGGTTTTGTCCCAGTCAGAGTTTGTACACTACTGAGCAATCCAGACCAGAAATTTCCTGTCTGGCTGACTTCCAACTATTGTTTTCTCTATCAACCATTATCTATTAAGATCATGCAATATATAAAATTGTTCTTTTTTAACTCCAAATAGCACGATATCACAAGTTAAATTACTAAACAAAAACAACCAATTCACATGTCAGACAACTAAACTAAAGAGGGCAAACATTTTGTAAGTGACATAAATTGGAATATAACATAAGGTTTAAAACAGAACAGAACTGTTCTTTTCTTTACATCATTTAAACAACAAAACATGTTAGATCTTCATACATTTTACTTTTTTTCTACAAGATTCAATACTGTGTCAACACAATGCAGGTCATTCACAGCGTACAGCGCACCTAACCTAGCTTTCCTGGACCATCATCTATAACCAGTACTCACCTACCCTTCCACAAGGCCGGAAACCTCTCCATATTATCTAATCAATGGAAGAAAACGAACATTATTGTCAAATTTTTATGGAAGGGTATAACCTCCCCGGGTGGGATTGGAACCCACATCTCCTCGGGCATGAGAATCCCGGCGCGCTACCAACTGTGCTATCGACCCTGATTACATTCTACATAAACTGGTACATTGTCAGTTTTACTGTATACATACCAACTTATAAAGTGAAATCACTTAAAATTAAGAAAATAATATGGTCAATAATTGACATACAAAACAAAAACAATAATAAAAAAGGTATCTATAGATATAGATACCGATTATACAAATAATGATCATCAATGAGTCACTTACTTCTTGCTTTAGTCTTACAACCAGAGGATATCCAATAATTTGTAGTAGAAGAATTACCAACTTCATTTTCTGTGATCAATAAGAAGTTGTATGATGTACCTGTAAACAGAGTCAACTTTATATAATCATTACAGTAACAATTTCAAAAATCTAAGAATTGTTTGTTTTGTCTTTATTGTCCACAAGTAAACTATATAAGTATATTAAAAAATTTAAATACAAATCAGTAGAATTACTGCTTGATGTGAAATTTAAAAAATGAATCAATTGAACAGGTCTTAAGATTATTCATAAAAGAAAACAAACTCTTTTGTTTATCTTTAATGCCAAATGTACAAAATCCAAAAATCATAAAGAAAAGAAACAATAGAATAACATATCATGGACACAGAATAACTTCAGAATATCAAATATCTCAGTATTTAAATAGCATGTTATTGAGTGTAAATGAAAAAAACCTACCTGGATCCAATCCATCAACTTTAAGACTGGTTACATCATTTACAGTACTTCTAGAAAATAAAAGTGAAGACGAAGACTGATATACTTGAACATGATAACGTATAATATAACCATTAGGTACAGTTGGTGGATTCCATGTTACTGTTATAGCGTTGTCTAATACATTACTACATTGTCCATTCTCTGGTGGATTTGGTTCTGAAACAATAATTAGGATTATAGAAACAAAAGTACAGTACACTTAACTACATGACATTTTGTTATTTAATAACAGAAAAATATAAAAAGTGGTGTCTCCGTGTCTTATAGATAAAACGAGAGTACATGCTGCAAGGTGATAGTACATTTAGCATAACAATTTCTTACAAATAACAATGTTTAATTGAAGATTTTTTCCAATTAATTTGTATTTAAGTTTTTTACTAGTATCATAATTAAAAATACCACAACAACAACACAAGTAAAACAACCTCTTATAGAAGTAATATCAATTTACAGGTATTACTAGTTTCAGATAGATACCCAAATATAATTTAATATATCTCATTATATGGCAAATCAAAAACGTGCACAATTCAGCAAACAAACTTCATGTAATTGTCACCAGGCATCATAATCATAAATATATCATAACCATACATGTTTGTAACATGAATTTGACATTTTACTACCTTTTCAATTTCATTGGAATAAAACAAATAGTAATCAAATTATTAATTTAAGGTTAACATGTTTCAAAGGCACTAGTGTTATTTTCCTTCTAACATGCAACATATATATACATGTATTAGTTTTAAGAAATTTAAAGGAGTCAAGTTAAAGAGATGTCGAGGTAATTCATTGTTACTAACATTTTAATGCAGTGATACAGAAAAATGGCCTTTTCCTCTTTAATCATAAACGAGATAGATAAGTATTGTTTTTAGTTTTCTTAGAAAGATGACTAAGTGTGATTTTTTTAAGTTCTAGAGAAATTGTTTTATCAGTAATTTATTCCCACAAAAACAAAATTATTACATCAAATTTGCTTGCTAGTTAATTAAGTAAGCAAATTAATGATGTTAACTATTTTCAGGCACAGCAGAAAAAAATATTTAGTCATATGACCATGATAAAATACTCAAAAATTGTAAGTAACAAATTCATCTATAAAAACACATTAATTCAGAGAATAAACACAATTTATATTAATACATATATACATATATGTATATAAATCTTACTTTTAGGTGTTGTTTTCATTATTGCTTCAAATATATCACTCTCAACTGTGTTACCATTATCATATGATTCACTCACTGTTTTTATTTTAACTGTGTAATTATATCCATTTTTCAGATCACCATAGTTATTGGGAAGATTTGAGTTGTACACAATAATAGAAGTGGTGGTCCCTTGTCCAGGATTTTTCTCAGCAATTTTTGTATCACCATCAAATAATCTTACATTAAAACCACTTCTACCACCTGTACCAGGAGTATATCTTATAGTTAACCCATTTATCACATCAAGATCATTACCACTTGAAGTTATCTCTTGTACTTTATTGGGTTCTACAATACAACAGTAATACAATATTAGTTCAGCAATGATATAATAATGTAAGGTACACAACATAGTAAATATTCATATATCAAATCAAGTGCTGTTATAATGCAAAACAATACAATACTTGTGACAGTTATATGATATTATTTAAGCAATGATTTAATAATATATGGTACAAAACCTGGTAAATATGACCAATCAATTGATGTTATAATATAATGTAATACAATTAATATAACATTATATAGAATATTTAATGTATCATAATATTTTTTATAATAAAAGTAAAAAGATATTTATAATATAATAAAACATCACCACTTGAAGTTATATCTTGTACTTTACTGGGTTCTACAATACAACAGTTATACAATATCACTTCAAGTAGTATTGACGTAATAATGTATGACACACAACATAGTAAATATATATAAGAATATTAACTAGAGTAAAGTTTACGGAAGAGTTCAAAAAGAAAAAAATACAGTATTTAAATGCAACAGACCAAATTGCAGTCTATGTAAAAAAATCAATTATATGAAGGAAACTTTTAATTTCAAATAAAAACATTTTATGTGAACGAATCAATGTCATGCAACGTACCAAATGTCCTTTATGTTTTAATATGTAATTGCTGTAAAGAATACTATATAGGTCAAACAGGTGACAAATTACGAACGCGTAGAACAATACGTGCACAACAAACAGTACGTCATATGCACTTTTGACGTAATATTTAAGTAACTTCCCTTGACGTAACGTCAAGAGTTATTCCCCTTCTTGCAATTCTATTTATAGATATTTTAGATATTTACTGATGAGTCATAAGGCGAACCAGGTTGAAATATATCAGTTAAGAAATAAAATTCATCCGCATATGAAGTCAATGTTACTTGACTTTTATTATTTAATTCTGGTGCCGGGAACTATTACGGTATATTTAGATAAACCATTATTTACTTACATATATATTTATAATATACACAAATGTATATATCAAATTAAGTTATGTTATAATGCAAAACAATACAATACTTGTGACATTTATACGATGTTACTTCAACAATGGTTTAATAATGTATGGTACACAACCTGGTAAATATGACCAATCAAATGATGATATAACATAATGTACAATAACATACATTTAATATAACATAATATAGAATATATAATGCATCATGATATTTTCATAATAACAGTAATATAATGTAATATAATAAAACAATTATATAAATTCTATGTTTAATGGTTTAATGTGTAACTATAATATAATCTGACTGGAACGTTCAATTCAAAATGTAACAGGAAACATTCTTGTACTAGGTACACTGCGTAATTTACTAATATATACATGTAACACAATAAAGAAAAAAAACAATTATTAATGAAATAAAGAATGTTGATTAATTGTCCATTTCACTGTATCACAGCATACAATGGAAATAAAATGAACAAAATGTATCATTTTTTCTCTAAAACTAAACATTAAAAAAACAATAACTAAACAGGTAACCATTATTAAACAACTTGATCAGTATCAAGTATAAGTAACTACTTTATGAGTGCTTTAAGATAGTTTTACACATATAGTTTCTAAACATTTTTCATTTTGACCACCAGATCACAGAGAAGCTTTTTTGATAGTTTTTCTACTGGTACTCAATTAATCTTCATCAAAATGTCAATGAAGGCTTTGACCTAACACAACCAGCCGTAAAATTGTAAGTCCAGGAGGCTAATATACTAATATTTTTAATTTACAAGTCACATGAGGTGGTGTTTATACACTGTAATGCTTATGTCACAGCGATAATATTAGTAAAGGAAAGTACCAAAGTAATCATATTTAGTGCAATAACACAACTCCAGAAACAATAAAATAACACTATATTTATTTCTGGACACATACACAATACAGTCAGAAATTTATAGGTTCATTTTATCAAATAATCAACTTACTTGCAGCTTGTTGCTTGATCACATATGCTATTCTTTCAATATTATTCTCTGTCTGTGTATTACGGGATAGTATCTCTACCTTATATGTTTTACCAGGTGTAATGTCTGTTACTGAGTAAGTTGATGTTGATGGTATTAGATCTGGCGATGAATCATAGTGTCCTGAATTGATCACCATCCATCTTACAGTATAATAATCAACAAACTGTGACAGAGTACCAGGTGGATGTGACCATGATACATTGATACTTGTAGTTTGTATATTATTGAATGTAACACTTCCAACTTGTAAATGTGTTACTAAAATACACAATGAAGAAATTACATGAACTATGATACAGACAATCTGCAAAATCTTATAGATAAAACACAGCTATAATAACAATCCAACAAAATATTCAAACCAACATGAAATATCAGTACCAAGTGTGACTTCATAATTTTGGAATAGGTAAAATATACGAGCTCTTTCATATATACTCACTTTATCAACAAGTAAAAGTAGACCCATGCGTCCAAAAGTAATCAATGACATAATTAATGCTCACTTTAAAATAAATGTTGGAAATGACATAAGTGAAACACAATATGTACTGATAAAGTGTTGTTTGTGATAATGGTATGGCTATCCCATGCAACTAGTGTATCCAAAACAAATATCTTTAGTTCACTGGCACCAGAGTCCTCACATTCCTTAAATACGCACACATATAATAATTTGGCAACAAACACAAATAAAAATCGCTCCCGTATACATGGCCGTGTACGGGTATCATAGTATTCGCATGGCATTGAACCGTCTTGACAGTAGGTACAGTTTGAAAGATTAATTTTACTTTTTGAATATATTTGGATGCAAATATTGGTCTCGATTTGTAGATTAACATTTCTTTACATAACTGACTATTCAAAATTGTTATATCTGAAACGGTTATCATGAAATTTACGTTGATTTCAATAGAACCATTTTGCAGCGATTGAGATACACAGTTCACTTCTAGTTTAATCATGAAGCGTTAACCGGCGTAAACTTATTGGTTGATAAACTTCTCGAGACGCTTCTTGTACCTTGTCAATGAAGTGTGCCAAAATTAAACCCAATCAGAACACACCACCTAGGTAAACATTTACGTGTCTCAAGTTCTGTAAATAGAATATTTACGTAAATATTTCAGGGAATCAGGCTAATTTAAACTTGAAGTCAGTAGTTTCGTTGAATTGCTGCAAACTAGTGATACTAATATTAATATAAATTTTATGAAAATGGTATCAGATAAAAACTTGTAACTTTGCATGATGTTAGATGTTTAATCTTTAAATCGAGACTCACATTTTCTTTCAGATATATGTCAAATTGAAGAAAGACTGTTAGGGCCGTACGCACTGTAGAAAACGTTCAATACCATGTTTATTATATATACATGTAAGTTAGTGTACATGTATGTATGCACAAGGAACGATATACGCATTGTATTATGATCATGGACTCTGGTGCCTGTGCTTTAGTTGTTTGATACTAGAATACACAATGATATTAAACAAATACTTTACTTACAAAAACTCACCTATACATACCTGGTTCACATTTTCCTCCTTTAGTAAGTCCATTGTTATCATAGAATGATATTTTACATGTACATTTATTATTTCTACATTCAGAATTAGGATCAGAACATTCACCAATAGTATATCCAATACAGTCCTCTCCATTAGCTTTATCTATAATTAAAACAATTTTTTTATCAATCTGTACAACATTAGTAATTTCATGGTGACATAAGCAGTTCAAATGTTAGTAGTCTAACAATTAAGGGATTCAGCGACAGTTTCATTGTGATAAGGCAGATAAATAAAAAGCTTAGCTGAGGCAACATATTTGTACAGAAGAATGTAATTCAGTCAAATTATTCTAACTTGACAGTTGAGAAAAACCAGACTACAACATTCTTTCACATCACATATAACAGAAATGAAAGTAAATGTGTTTCGCTAGCTTTAAGTTACTATATATGACACTGTCTATGATAAAAAATCTTTAACTTAGCAAGGCACTACAATGAAACGAAACTTTTATAAAATTCAGTCAACAAGAATTATAAGAAATGTCATATGTACAAATTCTGTTCTGCTTTAAAATCCTTACATCCTTGACCTTATACCCATATTTAAAATTTGGTGGCTCTACATTCAAGAGTTCTAAACAAAGAGCAGTAACTAATTAAATACATTCAATTAAGTAATTGCCCAAACTCTGTATAGAATATTGTAGAAATAAAGTCACAATCTTTCAGATCTTAAAACAATTGTAGTCCCCTATCTGAATTCAAAAGTATGTAAGTTGTTTTTGAATCTCATAAAAAACAAGATATATAACAAGCTTAGAGTACTTAAGAAAGATGTAAGCATACAAAATGTTATAACTACTTACTTGCAACACAACTAGAACCTTCTGGATGATATCCAGTATTACAAGTACAAACTTTACTAATACAAGTAGCAAACTGGTCTGAACATTGATCTGTATTATAATTATCCAAACCCGTTTCAGTACATAGTGTGTTCAGACTTTTTCCTAAAATAATTGATTATTGACAATTATTTGAGTTAATATTTCATTTTCACCCGCATTTATTTATTTATCATAAACTGATATAATTTACTAGTGATATTTGTTTTTAAGGTTTTAATTTCGTGTTAGGTATATAAATAAATCAAAAGGCATGATAATTAACGGTCATGATATCATTCATCAATGTCACAGATTTGAAATTTACAATGCTTTATAACTGGATTACTATAGCTTTTTATTTTAAATCATAAGTATCTATCTTATATACATTATCAAGTTAACTGTATCAGAAAATATTCACAGTCTGTGAAAATGAATGGTTACTAAATGCATGTAAACATAAAGTCACTTACGTATTTTACAGTCACCTCCTAAGACACTTTTAGTATTAGTGTCATAATATGAACTTATACATACACAAGTTCTCGAAACACATTGAGAATTTGACTTTATACAAGCATCTGCCATTGGACAAACAGAGCCCAATCCAACTTCTGTAAATGTAAAAGATAACTAAGTAATCTTAAATATGTTTTCACATAATTCTATAACTTTTCATAAACTAAAACAATATAAATTTGAATTCAACTCAATGTCAATCTCCGTAAACAGATATCCTGTAGAGCGTTGTCGTACAAGATCTCTACTTTCTCCGTAGAAGGTCACGTCGAGATGAACTTTGCTTCGACCAATCAATGCGTTGCTTTCATCTAGACGAAAACACAATTAATCACATTTTGATTTCGTAATTTCTATTTTTAGACCAAGTTTTGCATGCTAATTTTACAGTGGTATTATTCACAGTCTGCGATTGGGCAGCTCATTTCAAATTGCATGACGCAGAGGAAGTAAACAAGTTACGTATCATAACAATTTCGTCATGAATACTATGATAAGAAAAGGTCCCCTGAACGTGACCTTTGTTTGAAAAAGGCCAGATCTAAATTAGCGAGTATGCGAGCGGAAAATTTTAGATCGGGTTTTAATCAGATTGACTTAATGTTACATGTCACGACAATTGTGTGGGAAATATTACTGACAATTTTGTTCAACAGTATCATAGGACAAATCTTACCACATTGCTTGAATAAGACGAACTTTAATTACAAGATTTACAAAAGTACAATAGTATTACTAGCTGAATGAAAACTGTTTTGGTCGTCAATTTCTTGTTTTGAACAAACTCACTAACATTTTATAAGTTATAATCATAAATTAATAATGATTAAAATAGTATTGGTATCGGTACATGTATATACAATTCAATTCACCGCTTTCCAATGAAATATCCAGTATACATGTACCCTGGAATGAAGACAATAACTTTAAAATCAGAAAATAAAACCTTCATGATAAGTTCCAAGTAAATTGATATTCCAAAACATAAATTATAAAATGTTTACATACTTATAACACATTGTCCACCAATATTACTGTTACCATCACTATCATAATAGTTACTTGTACATCTACATCTGTAACTATTTCCATCATTCTGACAGGTAGAATATACATCATTACAAGGTTCAGTAATTGATACACCAGTACTTGGATTTGGACACAGGGCTCCTAGATCAACCTCTATGATACATAAGATACATATAGTTTTATATGTGTGGGGAGGTAAGATAATTCATCAACAGCATATAAGTAAGTTAGAAGTTAGATTTAGATATTGAGCTCCTACATCAATCTCTAAAATACATTAAATACATACAGTACGACAATATCATAAAAAATATTAGCAGGGTAAACGTGTTAAGTATAACCATTCAGTACCAATGTATATAAATAAATTAATAAATTTAATTGCCATAAAGCTATACTGATAACATTGATAATCACTATTACTGTACTCACACATACATGTGTATTTTTATATTAGAGGTACTATACAAAATTAGTTTATAGTATCACAACACAACTTTAGTAACTTACACATACATATTAGAAATTCATATAATTATATCAAAGCTAGAGTGTAGTTTTTTTCCAAATTTTTATCAGGTGTCTATAATTTTATACAGTATCATATGTATGTCTGATAGCGATAACAAAATATCTAAATAACAGTATTTTCTCAATGCAGTATGAAAACATTAGACTCGGTACATGTACATATGATTAAACAATGAAATATTTATTTAAAAGATAATTTCATACCGTGGTTACTAAGTATACCATGTTTGTAAAACATTATATCCCCTCGGTGTCTGTAAGTCATAAAGACATTTTGTATAGCTTTTGAAATTCTGAATTGGAGAAACCAATTTAAATGCAACTAATGAAAGTGTTCTCCATAAAAAAAAGGCATAAAAATAATAATAATAAATATTAACTGCTCAGATGCCTTACTCCTTCGTTCCTGACATGCTAATAACATGCTAATGGTCTTTTCAGGTCAGCACAACCTTTTATGCCACATCTGATGGTGAAGGGTAAAAAAGTTCTGCTGTCAAGACAACGATTAAATTTTAATTGTAGTGGTGACATTGACTTTTCACTGTGCAACCCCAAAAACAAAAACATTTATTTACTGCTAAGGACAAACCTCCAGACCAAGTTTTCAGTCAAATAAATACTGAGTCCTCAGTAACTGGTTACAAACTACTATGTCCCCAGTCACACTCTTTTTTAAGATAGTGAGACGTTTTAACTCTTTCTATTGCTTAAAACATAATACTTATACTTACTTCCTATACATGTTCCCCCAATACTTGTTCTACCATTGTTGTCATAGTAACCAGACTTACATACACATGTACCACTACTACATTCAGCATTACTGTCACTACATGCTCTATTATATTGGCAATTGTCACCAAGTTGTTTCTCTGAAGGAAAAAATTCATCATTCACTTAACTTATAATAATGCAATATTAACATTTACTTACTTGTAAGTAAGGAAGATAGTAAATAATATTTGTTTATAATAAAAGTGGGGAACATAACAAATACATGTCCCTTTAATAAATAAGTTTATAATCAAACAGCTAGGAAATAATGGACTAACATGGCTGTACAGTAAATGACAGATCAATTTATTTTTTAACATTGATCAGTACAGAGTATTTTATTTTTGATAAATTTACCCTTTCTTAAATATAATTACAACAAAACATGTGTATCATTGTAAACTACAATGAAGTTAAAACTAAGTGAGAAACAAATAAAATGAAAGTCTACACATTAAGATAAACTAGAGAATATCTTACTTGACAAGCATTGACCACCACCAGTGTTTACACCATTACTATCATAATAATCACTAGGACATATACATTTATAAATGTTACCATCAGGTATACATGTAGCTTTACTATCTAAACAAATAGCTGTGTTTGGTAGAGCGTTAGTTGGTGGTGGGCATTGGGCATCAAGTTGAACCTCTGAAAATATGAAATAAGTTAGTTTAAAAAAATGTTACAGTTAAATGTACTTACTTTAACCACAGTTTGATTTTTTTCTTTGTCCTTCAAGACAAACATATATTCCATTACTTTTGTTTTACAATATCAATATACCAGGTAAAAACAAAACATCCAGTAAACAATGCATTGTAATAAATACATAGATATTTTAAATATGCATGTAACTTCATCAATAAGATATAAAACCAGAAAAAACATGGTAATAAAGTAAAGTAATATATCATCAGTTTCAATACATCTAATGCGTAGACAGCATATGTCATAAATTTTGATTACAACAATTTCATTAACTTAAGCATCAAACACACATAAACACAAGTCAAACATATTATTTAATACCATAATATAATGAACATATTGTTTTTAAAAAATACTTACTTGCTACACATGTTCCACCAGTATTAGATGTACCTGTATTGTCATAGTAACCAGATTTACAAGTACATTTCTGTGAGCTACATTCAGCATTACCATCAGCACAATCTGTAGTCAGTGTACATGAAGCTCCTAACAGTTCCTCTGTTTTAATAGAAATATACAAAGTAAAAACATGTTGATATGTATGATGTTTAGACTAACATTTCAAAAATAAGTTATATAGTACTATCTTACATTAACTACATGTACAAGCAAACGTTACCAAATAAAAGGAAATTTGTCTAAAACCATAAAAAGTTTGTAAATATAAGTTGGCATAACTCGACAAAAATGAATTTCCAAAAAAGGAATTATGTTTCAAAGATTTGATATTCATTCATTGTTCGACATGTACACAGTAAAAAGGAATTTACAACAATGTACACAGTTTATCAACACTTTTGATAACACCAATATGATTATCAATAGATGTTGAAATTACTAACCAGCTTACTTACAATTTTCTTTATAAGAAGCCTTGATTTCAGAAGTAGGTGAAAACAAATTCTTAATGAATAAAGGACAAAATAGTTGACTTATCATAAAAAACAATTAAGTTGACTTTTAATTGAAAGGGCAAATAAGCTTACATTCTCAGAAAAAGAACAATTCAGTTGACTTTTCATAGAAAGGGCAATTAAGCTGACTTTCTCATAAAAAGAACAATTAAGTTGACTTTTCATAGAAAGGGCAGTTAAACTGACTTTCTCATAATAAGAACAATTAAGTTGACTTTCCATAGAAAGGGCAATTAATCTGACTTTCTCATAAAAAGAACAATTAAGCTGACTTCTCAGAAAAATGACAATTTAGTTAACCTTTCATAATAAGGCCATAAATCAAATTGTTGTTGCTAGATTCAATATAAAAGGGAACTTAATTTAGGCATGCAGTATTATCATATTGAAAATAAGAAATCATTATGTAATGAAAGAATCACTCACTTAGAGAGCATACTCCATTCTTGTTATAATAACCACTGATACATGTACACTTATATCCATTGTTTGTATATGTACATCTAGCATTAGTATCACTACATGGTACAGATGATGATGCAAAGCCAGATGGACAACTTGAACCAGTTGATATTTCTGAAATATTGTAAAAAATATGCAGACAACATCGATCACAGATATATAAAGAAAATATCAATCTGATACACAATAAGTTAAACAACTTAATTTCTGAAATCTTTGAATAACAAGACGTTAATTTTTTTAGAGGACAATCATTGATATTAAGTATGATATTTGAATAAACCATTGGAATTTTTCAAGATCCAGGTAAAAAATACCAACATCACCTCATGATATATTTGTTATTTTTATCTACATAGTTCACAAGTTCCAACAACATCAGATTTTTCTGTGTTGTCATAGCAACCACTATCACAAAACTTTTTCCTGAGGCATTACATTTTGTCTTATTTCCTTTACATCTTGCCGTAGAAACAGCAACATATAACACTATAAGAGAAAACTTTATGATAACTACAATGGATGGAGATAAAGACATGCAGTATTATAAATTAAAACAATCATAAAAGTACAAAGATTCACTTACTAGGAGAGCATACTCCATCCTTGTTATAATAACCATCAATACATATACACTTGTATCCAGTGCCTGTACTGGTACATCTAGCATTATTATCACTACATGGTACAGATGGTGATAAGTTAGATGGACAACTTGAACCAATTGATTCCTCTGAAATATTGTAGTAGTAATACTTAGTTAACATCAATCACACAAATGATACATAACAAGATGGAAAATTGAAACTTTCTTTTTTCCGATTGATATCTTTAAGAAACAATAGTGAAGAAAAAGTATAACATAGTAAAACTTACAAGGGGGAAACCTTGATCTAGAATAGTACACTCGGTTAGACAACAGAAATATTTCAATTTACTGGTAAACAATACTAACATCATCTCATCCGTTTTGTGTTATATATTTATACTTACTTTGTAGGCAAGTTCCACCAGTATCTGATGTCCCTGTGTCATCATAGTAAGTATCAGTACAAACACATTTTCCCGAGGTACTACATTTTGTATTTCCACCTTTACATGCTGCATTTGATGAACAAGGCTCTCCTAAGTCTACCTCTGAAATATTTATGTCTTATTTAATACGTTTTTTTACTTATGTTACATATTTTAATAATTACTTTGTACATAAGCTCCACCAATATCTGATGTTCCTGTGCTGTCATAGTAACCCGTATCGCATACACATTTCTGCATTGAACTGCTACATTTAGTATTACTACCTTTACATGCTGCATCAAATAAACAAGTCTCTCCTAACTCTACCTCTGAAAAATATGTTTTTATTGAATACATTTTCTGCTTTTTTAATTTTTGTAAGTCCATGAGTTGTTTCTAAACGAAGCAAATAGCGTCACTTTATTAACATAGTTTGATATGAAATGTATAAAGTTCACACCAAGAATTCATCAATCAACCGTTAATATTAAAATATATCAAGCCAAACGTTGGTTGGGGAACTTTCAAAATTGCATCTACAACATACCTGATAAGCACATTTAATCTAGCCATAATCGAATGTTACTGTTAAATAAAAGTCAAAATAAGAATAAAATAAAACTATTAAGTTGACTTAACTAACATGCAAGCATAATCGGTCAACATAATATTTTCTGGAATACCTAAGATAGTTTTTGCTATGACATTTCCTCAGATATTTTACCAAATGATTTTAGAAAATGCTTTAAAAAATCCAAAAAAAAATCATCTCATTTGTAGCAAATACATGCTGGCAGATTATCAGCAAACAGAACTTATATTGTAGAAAGAACCTGTACATATTTTAAAATTAATATATTAGAAGTTGAGTATCATTTTGTTCTTGTTTGTCCGTGTTTGTCAGATAATCTCAAAACTTAATACATAGAAAAACTTTATACTCATCCCAACATTATCAGTTTGATACAAATATATAGATCGGAGGATAAAAATGCTAATAGCAAGAATATGTTTTTTTTTTAAGTCTTTAAACAGTATTGTATGACTTACTAGCTAAGCAATTAGAACCACTTTCAAAGTAACCAGTGTTACATACACAAGTAGCACTCGATGGATCACAAACTTGGAATGTACCAGTACAAAAATCAGTATCATCACAAGCTTGTCCCAATGTAGCTCCATTACATCCCAGAAAGTAAACGCTGGAGAATATCTGTAAGTTAGAGAAAAAATGTTTTACTTGACAGTCCCTATGTGCCAGTATTAAAAACACAGACAAACAATATCTGAAAGTATGGTGGCATATTTCTGCCACCAAATAAATACCTAATTAA
This sequence comes from Mactra quadrangularis, assembly GCA_025267735.1. Lineage (NCBI taxonomy): Eukaryota > Metazoa > Mollusca > Bivalvia > Venerida > Mactridae > Mactra > Mactra quadrangularis. Next base: position 31,191,980 of record CM046309.1, on the reverse strand, counting down.
CATTTAAGTTGTCAATTACTTATGTAGCTAGTTGTTTTCCCAATAGAGCAGTAAGTAAATAAATGCTAGTTAATTCCTGCAAATGATTAACAAGTTACAAAACTAGTTAAACTGTTATCACTTATCTATAAAATACCATTGTTTTGTGGCGATAACTAAAGTATCAAAACCTGTTTGAACTTATCAATAATCAACATTGTTTTGCTGCGATAACTAAGGTATTAAAACCTTTTAAACTTATCTATAAATAACATTGTTTTGCTGCGATAACTAAGTATTAAAACTTGATATAACTTATCTATAAATGACATTGTTTTGCTGCGATAACTAAGTATAAAAGCTTGTTATAACTTATCTATAAAATACCATTGTTTTGCTGTGATAACTAAAGTATCAAAACCTGATATAACTTATCAATAAATAACATTGTTTTGCTGCGATAACTAAGTATTAAAACTTGATATAACTAATGAATAAATACCATTGTTTTACTGCGAAAACTTAAGTATCAAAACCTGTTATAATTTATCTATAAATAACATTGTTTTGCTGCGATAGCTGAAGTATTTAAACTTGTTATTACTAATGAAAAAATAAAATTGATTGCTGCGATAACTAAATTATCAAAATCTGTTATCACTTGTCTATAAATAACATTGTTTTGCTGCGATAGCTGAAGTATACATGTATCAGTATAAGGGACCAAAACCATACTATTTATAAATAACTCTTAGTTTAGCTTCAACTCGGGTTATCGGGTATTATGTTAATCTATCAATCTTTTTTGGTACTGTATTCTTTTATTTAGCGATATATTTCATTAAAAACTTATTTAGAGCTATCTTATTCAATTTACAGAGAGGCTACTTCTGCACCATATTTCTATCTAAAGAAGTTTTAATTAATTGTTTCATAATTGATAAATCTAAACAAATTGTATAATAAAATCTATAAAAAATGTTTCCATATCAGAATGATATGCAAATAAAATACATGCGCATGAATAGATCTTGAGTATTGTTGATTGTTTCTCATTGATAGAAGAAAATAAATCACTGAATGTTATTTTAATCTATTGTTTTATTATAACTGTTTTATTTCATAGATGCAGCCTACTATTCAACTATAGTAAATGTGTACGTTTATAAACTTCCGCGTGGTAAAAAAAAACTTTAAAGTTTTAAACTTTAAAATGACATTTCAAATTGAGGTAAATAAGTAGGTAAGGGGTATTCAAAACTTCTTATTAGGCGTCAGGTAAAACAGTTGTAAAATGCATTCTCACAAAAAGTTTGAGATAATGTTCGTATCTAATGCTCAATTATGACAATACAGCAGCAATATACAGTATAATTGTTCTACATACGATCAGAGTTTTCTTGCTTTTTTATCATTTCAATGTTGTATCGGTGTTTGAATAAGACCTTAGCTTTTCATTAAGATGTTTTGCTGCATAAACAACAGAAGTGCATTTACGTACTATAGTTGATGATTTAATTTCTGAAAAACTTTGGAAATAAACTTTTTAGCTTAATATGCTAGCTGTTCCAAGTCTTGTTTATCAGACTTACTTCCATCCAAATTTTGTCCACAAAGAAAAAAACATTGATATCATTTTGTAAAAGCAGCACGCTGATCTCTTTCAACAAAGTGACCCCAGACAGCTACATCGAAAAATATATCTCATTGAACAACGATGAGTACCTTTACAATAGAAACATATTACTTACAAGTGTATCAATTGTACCTTAAAAACAAACAAAAAACTTACTGCTAAAAGGTAAAATCCTAACATGTCGTTTTGATATAAAAACAGCAAAATGTTCACATGATATATAATTGATGAATGTAGACTGTGAAGAGCTTGCAATGTATAATATTATACATCTATATACATGTATTTATTTACCAAATCTTCCGGGTTTAAAATTAAAATATTTTAAGACTACGTATTAAATGGTAATGATTGTTAGACCATGAAAAAAAATACGTATTTACCGACGGCCTGAAAGCCGGTGGTATACCGGGATGATTCAACGTTTCTGTCAGTATATAAACAACAATTCTAACAGATCGACTAAGTTGACAGGAGCAATAATTTCTTAACCCCTTTCAGACACCTGAAAACCGGACTTCATGTATCTCCTGCGTGGATACAAATCTCCGATGTCCCTGACTTATGTTTGCATCTCGTTCGTGTAATATGTCAGCAAATTAGTCCCTCTTACATTACTTGCATGATATCAGTCAGTTTATCTTGTACATTCAAAGAGTTAACTTGTTTTAATATTTGTTCAATAAAGTTAGTTGGAACACAAATCTTATTGTCGTTCTTTGAACAATGTCCATAACATTACAGTACGGTATCTGACAATACATTACATATGTGCAATACTAATTTATACCAGAACATTAATATCGGAGCTGTGATAGATGTATGAGAGGTGCATGGATTACTTGTCCTAAATAAGTAGATCAGTGTATGGATTAGATAAGTTTAACAATTGTCACGTACGGTTTTTGTCTACCTACATCGTAAAATATTCAAAAACCTTTGTTAGTACTAAAATGTCAATTAAAATGTGTTTTACAACTTTTTATAATCATATTGAATGGTCTACGTCAATGTTGAATATGTCATGTAATGATAAAACAAATTATATCACTGAAACAAAAATGTGTTTATTTAACAAGTATACTAATGTTTGACTAGATGTACATTCGTATGATAATAAAACGTAAATTTGTATGACATGCATACAGTTTGTACGATAAAAGTACAACTTTGTACTTACCACGTTACGTAGTTAGTGATCTTAAAGAAAGAGACAATTTGAACAGGAGATTTACCATGTGAAATAACGTGTCTCGCTGACAATATTGTTATGCGCACAGAAAAGTAGTTCCACAAATTTCTCGCGTAAAAGCTTTCTTATTACTACATGTTGATGCAATTGGGATTGAAAAAACTAGAATAATTTATCAACATAATATTTCTATTGTATAAGGGAAGGGGGTATTTCTCTGTAGAATATATATAAAAAGTTAAGTACTCAAGGTCCTCTATTATATATATGGACTTAACATTCATTTATAATTTTAAGAATTTTATAAATTCTACGGAGTACCTGAAGTGAAATTTCGAAATTCTTATTTTTTAATGAAATTACATTGTACGTTTAAACGAAATAATAGCGAAAATAAAAAAATGTCTAAAATCGTGAAATTCAGGGTCTGTTTTATTTAACGGTTTTGGTATGCATAAAATACGAAATTGGGTAAACGTTAATGTATACATTATTTTAGCTGTGTAAAGACCAAAGACCACTGCCCATAAAAACAAAAGCACTTTAATAAGACTATTTCATTTACACAGATATCTGTTGTGTTCCATATGTAAAAATGTTGAATTGTTAAAAAAAATGTTAATGGGGCAAACATTAACTCGGATGATTAAAATGTATTTCTATCGATCGTGAGTGCATTATATTGTAGTAAATATATAAATCAGCGGGTTAATGAATTCGCCACTGACAGTTGAATAAAATTTTACAATACATGTTAACCCATGTATACATGTTCTGTTCTGTTCTATGTTTTACAGAGAATAGCTCTTCTATTTACTTTGTTAGTGGACAAAGTAACAGTTCACAAAATAAATGGTTAACTGACAATGGAGCTGAGTCCAAGAGATTCTGACCAGACCCTATTTCATAATTATGATGGGTCTGCACCATGTTAAAAATGGGAGTAAGTGAGTGAGTGAGTGAGTGAGTGAGTGAGTGAGTGAGTGAGTGAGTGAGTGAGTGAGTGAGTGAGTGAGTGAGTGAGTGAGTGAGTGAGTGAGTGAGTGAGTGAGTGAGTGAGTGAGTGAGTGAGTGAGTGAGTGAGTGAGTGAGTGAGTGAGTGAGTGAGTGAGTGAGTGAGTGAGTGAGTGAGTGAGTGAGTGAGTGAGTGAGTGAGTGAGTGAGTGAGTGAGTGAGTGAGTGATTGAGTGAGTGAGTGAGTGAGTGAGTGAGTGAGTGATGTTAAATCGAAACACAAGCTAACGTACTCACTCACTCACTAACTCACACACGCACTCACTGACTCACGCACTCACTCACTCACGAAGAAAGAGGGTTTTGGTAAAATTATATACTTAAATACGCACCTAAAATGTTTACGTGCGCTGTATGCAATAGCTATTTTTCGAAGAAGGAAGACGATATGGTCCGACATACTCAGAAAATGCACCTGTCCATACATAATACAGAAAATCTTCCAAATACATCGACTCTGGGTCCAGTTTTTCTAACATCCATTTTCGATGGTAGTATCTGGACCTAGCGGAAGCGGAAAGACAGAATGGACAAAGAGCCTTTTATTTCCTAATCTGATAAGTCCGTCAGTAGTGCGAATCATTTGGTGCTTCAGTCATTTGCAACCTCTGTATGCCGAGCTGAAACGACGACTGGAGAGTAAAGAGTTTGTTTACAGCATTCTTGACTATAACAACGAGTCAAAATTTGTAAATACGGAAAAGAAGAACTTGAACGTTTTTATGATTTTGATGTCTAAAGCCAAATAAGACATGATAATCGCTGATCAGTTAACTAAAGAAAGGCATCACAGAAATCTATCAATCATTTATCTCACTCAGAATTTATTCCACAATGCAAAACCTGCAGGTATATTGCGCTCAACACCCAGTATATTGTAATATTTAACAACCCAGTTGATAAACAGCAATTGTCAGCATTGGCATGGCGAATGTACCCTCAAAATAGCACAGCATTCATGAAAAGATTTCATCAAGCCATTTCTAAACCATATGGTAGTAAACTTGAAATCGGATACACAGGCACAAGTTTGCTTACGTACTGTCATTTCTTCTTAACCTAGCAAAGGAAAACAAGTGTATGACGACGAACCACCTTTAGTTGTTTGAAATAAAATAAATAAATAACACTTTGGCGATAAAATGAAACAACGTTATGCTGTCTAAGACAGTGATGAGATTGATAAAATTGGCAATGATAGCGACGACGATTATTATCAACTGTGTTTCATATTTCATTTTACATGCACATTATTCTACTGATCGACGGGTCGTAGGTTCGATTAACAACAGCAAATGTCAACATAAGCATGGCGAATATACCCTCAAAATAGAACCGCATTCATGAAAAGATTTCATCAAGCCATTTCTAATCCATATGGTAGTAGACTTGAAATCGGATACACAGGCACAAGTTTGCTTACGTACTATCATTTCTTCTTAACCTAGCAAAGGAAAACAAGTGTATGACGCCGAACCTCCTTTAGTTGTCGTTAATAGAATAAATAAAGAAGACTTTGGCAATAAATGAAACAACATTATGCTGTCTAAGACAATGATAAGATTGATAAAATTTGCAATGATAGCGACGACGATGATAATAGTTACGATGATAATTATGGAATTGATAATGCAGGAGGTCTTGACGTCATTAAAATCAAAGTACTGAAAGTACTGTTGGTAGGACTTTTGAATGATTTAAGAGTTCAAAGTTACTATTTCGATATCCATCATTATCTCTTCATCATTCATTATCAACTGTGTTTCATATTTTATTTTACATGCACATTATTCTACTGATCGAGGGATCGTAGGTTCGATTCCCAGTCGGGTCATATTTTCGTGGAGCTTAGGTATGAAATAATTCCAACGGTCATTCTCCCTTCCTACTACTGATTCTGAATCATGTAGGGCAGTAGTCAGTCACCGGCTTGTGCAGAGTAGTTGGTTAACAGCTAAATTCAGAGATTTAGACTTTTGAGGAACAGTAAGTATGTGGACTGATCGTCGTGGCATAACCTGTACAATGTGTTGCTATGGCATTATGGCAACAACAAAATTGATCATTTCTTCTATGGATTTTGTCTCAAAAAATTGGAGCGAGCGAGTGAATTGTTCCCCCATTTTTGGCATTTTGAGAAGTGAGCGAAAGGCGGTGAATAAATTTGTAATATTTTCATAAACATTTATGCACCAAATGTAAAAATGCTTGCTAAATATGGACTTTTCATAGAAAACAACATCATAATGTGTAATGCAGAAAAACATTATCAGTTACTTTTCAGAATTCAAAGTCATACTGGTCATTTATTAATCATATTGATGTGATGCAATCTTGCCCATTTAAACATAAAATATGTCAAAGTCTTTCTTTCTTGGACATTATTATTCTGATCTTAGGTTACGAGGTATATAGATTTGATAATCATGCAGGTTATTGTGCGAACGATTGCTTGTTGTTAGTATGTTGTTTATTTCCCGTGCAATAAGCCACACATGTTTTTGTCTTCGTTTCTTCTAGTATTCATGTTAAGACATAAGAAAACCATAAAACATGGCGAGAAATTGTCACTTGAAAAAGCGATATTGCAGTTGGAATGTTCGAAGCTGGTACCTCTGTAAGGCATTGTTGTCATTAAAATGTAGTCAAATGCGTATGAACGGTGTATCTACATGTTTGTGGTAAAATACAATTTAGAGCCATGAGGTCAATCGTAAGAGCGACAGTACGGGCATCGTATGGGCTATTTACACACGTAGAAGGCTTTCGTGTGGCCGCCACAAGGTTTATAGGCGTAGTCCTTTAGCTAATAAGATGATGACGTGAAGCATGTTAAGAAAACTAAAAGAAACGGGGCACGTATCGTATGACTCGTATGAAAGCCACACGGCACCCGCACGATGATCGCAACGGACCGTACCACTGGACACGATTTTATTATTAGCCGTAAGCCAGGATGTGGTCATAATAGCGAAGAAATGTTGTTTACAGACATGGAAGGGCTAGAATCTTAGTTGACCGTACGGGTTGTCGTGCGGGTTGCGCACGGATCGGTAAGATTTTTGAATAAAAACAACTCGTACAGACCTGAGTCTGGAAGATGCGCATACGATCACACACAGCACAAACCTGTAAAAAAAAGTTCGTTCGTCATGTTCGTACGGAGGACTTGCAGGCCCCTCTCGGGGTAGGTAGGATATCTTAGCGCAACAATTGCACATGCATTTCGTGAATTTCATGATTGTAAAATATCTATTGTTTGACAGGTAAAGGTAGAATTAAAATGACACGAATGCGTGTTTGAGTTGTTGAATTTTCAAATATAAGAGGTTATAAAATAGATAGAGCAGTTCTTGTCTGCCTGATCAGAATGAAATTCCTGTACACTGGTGTTTTAGGCTCCATCTCCTCGCCATGTAAGTTCTGAGTAGAACATTCAGTGATGATAGTTTTTGCATTTCGCCTAACTTTTCTTTGGTACCATAGGTAATAATCAACTTTCTCATTTTATGCCAGCGAATGGCATAGAACCGGTTATGTGCTACTTTTATACAGGTGACACAAAAGTTGCGCATCGCCCGAGTTTCAATACATGTATATCATAATCAAGATAAATTACTCTTGTCATAAAAAAGCATCAAATGAACCCCTTCTTCTAAATGTCATTTACTCTCAAAAAGTTTTTGTGACAATCCTTTATCACTTAAATTAGTCACACCGTTTTGTTTGACTATCTTTGGGAGGATCCCTATAGTGGACGACACAACCTTTTTCACCAACATGGAACTTGTCAACAATAAGTTAATTGCGTTGGTAACTTCTTGAACAATAACTTTCCTGTATGATGGGTTGGACAGAAAGGGTTCGGAGAATAGTTACTTAGATCACAAGATCTGCCCTTTCGACTTTTTGCTATGGAAACATTTTAACTAATTTGTTTACTAAATGTGTTCGCACATAGTTGATTATTTCAATTATGTAAATACACCGAAGAGCCGAAACAGCACCACCGTAGTCACATTGAGAGTAAAAGGAGCACACTATAAGCATTCAATATTATGATATACATGTACAATGTATTTGTATGGGCACATAATTAAATTCAAATGCATTAGTTTTTCATAAAATGACTATATGGAACATTTTATTAGTAAAATCACACAATTCTTCATGCACGCGACGATGAACTTCATGTTACATCCGCAGCGTGTTTCAGTAACGACTATAAGCGAACGTTACGGGTACGGGACAACTCAACACGTAGACAGCTCAATCCGTGGATAAATTAAGCCAAAGTTTGAATAGGTTGAGTTGTCTTTGTGTCGAGTTGTCCCGAACCCAACGTTACGGAACGTTTCTGAACGTTCGGAGTAATTGAGCACGCTGCAGCTATTGCATGGATAGGTTTAGAAACGCGCATTTACGAAATTTAACTAAACGTATCAATGTCGCATGTGATCATTGACTGTACCCAAATGACTTAAATAACACACCTGTACGGAGCCGTAGCTGGAAGATACGCAAGTTTAATCCATATACGACCACGATTTGTTTACAATATGGCTTTAAAACTGATACGTGTCTCCACGGTCTGTACGGGTCGGAAATATTTCATACGGGTCCTTGCGGAGCTTGATCGCACCCCATCAGGCATACGACGTTGATTCAACGTTAATACAACGTTTAAAATGAGACAGTATGTTAATCAACCAATTTTAAACCACAAATAAATATTTTTTCATCGGATGTTGATGACCGACGTTGAAACAACATTGATAATGGTTGTAGTATATTTAAAATTGTTTTCTTATTTCTTTATAATATTGCGATTATTTAGATGGTATATTATAGTCAACTCAAAGTATAATCAAAATGTGTGTATAAATACAAGAGCTATCCATAATTTCTATTGACTATGAAATTTAGAAACTGTTACTCTCTCACAATTTTGAATATTCTCTAACGAATATTCTAGAAAGTGCTTTTCAGAAACGCGAAGGGCTGACCTCGACTTTCTAAAGTAAAGCGCTGACGCAAATCTAGTCTAGAAAACATTAATTTGAAGGTATGTACAACGATATCATACTAACATACTATACTTGTCATTGTTCTGTTTATAGATATCATTTGTTTTTAACACCCAAACACCCACGACTGGTTTAAAAGAGTTGAAAATTATGTGTGTGTTCCAGAAAGCCTTGTCGGCGCCATAATTCAAATCAAATATTCTATTATCTTTGTCTTACGCCTGCAAATAACGTTCTATTAAATGCATTCTGTGTTTAAAACTAATGTCTGAATTTTGTTTGTCGAATAATGAACAGAAAATTATCCGTTGTATAATGTAAACTTCAAGTAGGTGAGTTTCAGACGTTTCGTTCCGATGTCAATCGACACAATAGGCCAAATTGCACAGAGACGATTCGACCCCATGCCGATTTAACCTTTGCGTATTTTGTAGAACAGACTGTTAGTGTGTTATCGAAATGAAGTGATCGCTGTTTTCTTTCCAAATATTAAGGGCTCAGAGTGAAGAAAATCAAACTGCAGCGGCTTTAAACTAAAAACTCTTGACAGTGTATGAAAATATCAAACACAGTGGAAAGAGGTCACAAACGGAATTCCAACTTTTCAACAGTTAATCAAAATATATGCTTAATATAGAAAACAATCTTAATTAGCCAAATCTGACTGTGTACAATTATATAATATTGTCAACAAATATTTTGCACTCTAAAATAATGAAAATATAATAAATTCTACGCAAGCATTTCCCTTAAGTAACCTCTCACTTTATAATATTCCCACGCAGTCAGTATACACAATATATCTACGTCACGCCATTCTATAAATAGAAGGTGAAGATATAACCTCTATACAAAGACGCATAACGCTTCCCAAAGTTCGGCGTTGGTACGCAACAGAATATAGTGCGGCGCATGAAGACAAAATCGTTGGATTTTTCTTTTTTTTTGACAAAATCATTGTTAAAATGTAAAATAAATGATCACTCATAGCGACAGAAATATATATACATAGTTACAAAGTACTTTTAAACCTCTAACGATATAGGTGCATAGTTAAACTGTGTATTTTACTTTCGATTTCACATGTCTGTGTAAAGAATGATAGATGTAACCACGTTATGATGAAGGTTTAACTATCGGTTACAAAGTTTAATTTAATGAGGATAGTTGGTTGGATAGCTAAATTTTATTGAGTGGACACAAAATACATACTGTATTTGGTCAGTATACTTAAAGGGGGAAATTATTAGAATGTAAACATTGCCACGTGTTTTCAGGTAAATAAACAGTTTTCCCGTGATGCGCGGCGTCTCCGTACAAAGGTCAGTCAGATCGTTTGTATACAGAATGACGTCACGCAGATAACGTCATACTATAGAATTATACTACATGTTGGCGGACTTAATTCAGGACAACCATGGTTCAAATTAATTATAATGGTCAGGATGAATTTATCAGACAAGAAGGAAATATGCCTTTGACAAAACTGTTCGGTTCCGTCCAATTATAGGTAATTATGGTTTTACGTATTATTTTAATTTCTGCTTTTTCTTCATTTTTTATTTTATATTTGCTTTACAAAGTTGTTAACATCATGAGGTTCACTAATTCTCCATCCACAATTTGAGTATTATATTTGCATAATCTGTGTGCAACAGTTCTTTGTATTCTGATGATTCATATTTTTTGATTTCAGAGTCAGTTTTACAGAATCAATAGGTAGCCACGAAGTGCAAAGACAATGAAATCATAATGAAGTTTTTAAAATATGCCTCAGAAAGCTCTGGAGGGGGGGGCAGAAGAGGCTAAGCTTATTATTTGATACATAAACATGTAGTTTTATACATATACTCATTGACAAAGTGATTAAATTGTAAACTTTATGGATCTTTTCTCTTGTTTTATTTTTGTCCAAGTTATACAGTTTTTCAGTCGCCAGATATCTAGATCAAATGTATATCTAGATCAAACTCTGAAAAAAAAGGCTAACTACAGATTATATTCAACCTCCTTCAGCTATAGTTCAACTAAAATTAACCTTAGATCAACATGGAATCAGCTATAAACCACCCTAAAACAACCAATTATCAACCAGATTTCAACCAATAACCAACCAAATGAGCGTTGAAGTAACGTTGAATAAATCTTGTATCAACGTTGAACACAACGTTGAATCAACGTTGATATTTCAACGTTGGCACAACTTTCTAATCCTAAAATAAATCCAACATAAAAACAACGTTGTGGTTCAACGTTGAAACAACGTTGTTTCAACGTCGGTTTGCCTGCTGGGACGGTGCCCGTACGGTGCCCTTACGGCTACTTTTTGTTTATGGGACAGTAGCTTTACTTATACAATGTACCTGATTTTCTTAATTGAACCTTAATTTTACTATCAATTGTAACAAAACGAATATTGAATCAAATATATCAGACAATATATCCTTATGATTTATAGTTTATGTGTTTTAAAATATGCTCGCTGGGGATCCATGATCTTTATATTTAATATTATACGGTTATTCATTCGGAACTACCTCGGCGATCATCTACGAAGATACACCTCGGATATCAGACGTAGTAGGAATACAACAAAGTTATGAGGTCAGGCGATTAACCTCATAGGTTAAGTAGTGCCCATGTAAACAACCAACATGCCGGATCATTTTGCAGAAAGTATTGAGTACGCAAAAAATGTTTAAGGATCAACTTAGGGTATAAATGACATTACCTCTCCGTAAGGCTTTATCTGCCCATCATCTTCCGTCATTTTTGGTGTGGGACAGCGTTCTATTGAGTAAACGTCGGGAACGAGGCTATATTCTATGTTGGAACTACTTTCGCTCCTCGTGATATCCGAGGTGTATTTGCGTGGAAAATCGCCGAGGTAGTTCCGAATGACGGTTATTGTCTTAAATAGGCATGGATATTTGGCCTGTAGAAGAAATACGTGACTTTAATATTCTTAAATTTTATTCAATTTTCAGAAACAAATACACAATAATATACTTTATACATGCTCATTTCAATCAGCGGAGTTTATGTACACGCCACTGACAAATGAATACAATACAACAGTATATAGATCACAAACATGTTCATGTAATTCATTTATATGACAGGGGAAGCTACTTGAACAGTCTCATAAAAAATACTGCACTGTAATTATACGCTTTCAAAACATCAAGTAAACTTAACAAAAAAGAAATTGCAATACGTCACTGCCACATTTCTGTTTCATCTTAGTGTTTCAAGAACATGAGAACGTATGGTATCACTCTTCCGAGTAAAACACACTTCATTATTTGTAAGCATTAAAATACAGACATCGCCGACTTTAAATCGCATTAAAAGAGTTACGATGATTTAGCTCAGAAAACGACAAAGGCTTTTTATGTATGGCAGTAAGCTCTTACTTAGGGAGGATATGTCAATTTTCTACTTTCTACTAAGGCTTCAATATACGACAATTCGATTTAATGACTTGGTCAATTGGTGTGGACACTTATGTCGTTGAAAAATTTAAAAACAAACCAACTTTATCATTTTTGTACAGGTATATTCGTATAGAAATATTAATATTTTTGAATAAGCCAAAACAGTATTAAGTCAATCTTATTAAAGCCCGATTTAGAATTTTACACTTGCACACTCGCTGATTTAGATCTGGCCTTTTCCAAACGAAGGTCACGTTCAAGTGACCTTTTCTCATTATATTCATGACGAAATTGTTATGATACGGAACTTGTTTACAATGTCTACGTCACGCAATTTGAAATGAGCCGCCCAATCGCAGACTGTGAATAATACTGCTGTTAACTAAGCATGCAAACCTTAGTCTAAAAATAGAAATTACGAAATCAAAATGTGTTTAATAGTGTTTTCGTCTAGATGAAAGCTACGCATTGATTGGTCGTCACAAAGTTCATCTCGACGTGACCTTCAACGGAATAAGTAGAGAGCCTGTACGACAACGCTCTACAGAATAGCTGTTTACGGAGAGTGGTATTAAGTATACAAAGAACACTACACAAATTAGACAGGCATCCATAGGTAACCAGCATATTATTAGAAATTCCCACACGAAAGCACTATCATTCTAAAAAAATAGTTTAATACAAATGAAATACAAAATATCAATCTCAACAAGGAAATTTCTTAAGCAAAAAACATTGTAAGCAAATATTTCATATAATATATATATCTGAAAATATAAAATCATTAGGCTATGAAAACAGTATTTCCAAAAAAGATTATGACGCATATATCAACATACACAAAACGATGACAAAAGATTATTCATCCACGAAACTGATTGATTTAAATGGAGACTGCTACTACATGATCACACAATATCATTCTTTAAATCAAGCACATTGTGTGTTTTCAATTGTTTCATAAGTAGATTTGTCTTCACGTGTTTCTTCATTAAGACTTGTATAGTTATCTTCAGGAGTTGGAATGTTTTCAACATCAGGTGATTGTGACACTACATTTAGAAACATTTGATTAACATACTCTGGCTCTTTTTGTCTGGTAAGAAATAGAAATGTCATAGATTACACGTTAAACATGCTTAAATTTCTAATTGAACTATTGATTTCATTGGCAATTAATGCCTGATGTCAAGTTCAAAGATGATTTGTAAAGTTGGCTAGTTTCAATGAAAACTGTGACAAGACTATATAATCTTTTCCCCCTAAAATCGAACCTAGTATTTCATACTCACCACAGAAGTCATTTCTACCGCACATTAGAAAAAAACAAAGTTGAAAGACTCACAACAACAAAAAATATTTGATTTCTATACTTGGTACTGTTTGGCAAGCAGAAAAAAACATTAAATCAAATGGTGATGCTGAAGAAAAACATTTAATTTAACTGCAAATTCAACTTTGCAAAGAAACAAAGACTGGCATAAAAACAAGATCGCTCTAGAAAGTGGACAAAATGATAAAATTATTTAAATTTACAATAGATCAAGTACAATGTGAAATAAACAACCGATTAGTACTCACACGTCTGGTTGCTTTGTTTGACCTGAAACACAAGAAAACAACAATGAAAATAAATATGTTGGAAAAAAACCTTTACAAACAAGTATAAGCTTATTTGATATTGAGAAGTGACGCCATTAAATTACCTAAAGTGTGTTTACACGGCGTTAAACCCAATAAAAAAAGAATGAGAAGTAATATAACTCCTTGTTAAATGACACAGCCAATAATACTTATGATCGATCGAACATAACAGAATGGTGTAAGCTAAGATCATTATTCTAGGCAACTCAATTAAATCATTAATGATGTAACGTATATGTATACTAACATTTCAGTACTTGTAGAATGCTACATAATTTTATGAATTCCAATATTATCATATTATTGCTACAAAAAAAATATCCTTTATTCATAAACACAAATATTATTGCTTAGAATGCATGAACTTTAAGTTATAAACAATCCATGAACCTTTTGATACAGATTTTTTTCTTATGATCCAATAGAGGATAATTATGTTCACTTGAGGTTTTTTATGCAAATGAGAATACTCAAGTAAATGTTGGACTAACTCAAGGAAACAAACAATCTTACTCATAAAAACTAATAGTATAATTATGTTTCCAAGAATTCATAGACATGTTTTCAATATACCTTGGTTTGATAGTCTTCTTTGTTTAACCATTAAATATCCAATGCATGACAGTAATATTAGAACGATTACACCAAGAGAGACTCCAACTATGATAGCAGTCATATTGCTTGAGTATGCTTCACTGTCACGTGATAACTCTGAAACAAACATTGTATAAAGATCATTGTAAATGCCTACACAGCCAAGTATTTCAGAAATAACTTTCAGTTGTCTATGCTTTACCGATTATTTAGATATAGGCACGAGCATTGATGCACGTATGATTCAATCATTTTTTCATTTTGGAGATTCGGTTTCGGTTTACGGAAACTGGCGAAGATAGTAGAAAGACCGATAGCATACGATGCTATATATCGCAACCGATCGCATGTATATATATGTATATATATAGATATATAAAAACGGTCAAATATATATTAATTTTGTTATCTAGCATCATAATTTACAAGAATTTTTACTTCATAGAAATAAGTTTATACTGTGACGCTGATATTGAAGATGAGTTCCATTTTGTAATAGTCTGTCCTGTATATAATCATATACGTCTAAAATTCATACCTGCCAATTATATCAATACTAAGTCTTTAAATTCATTTCATGCATTAATGTCGTGTTCTAAAGAAGACATTGTTCGCAATCTTGCTATTTTTCTTTATCATGCTTTTGAGACAAGAAAATTAATTTATCTATCTATGATTGACATTAAATTTGTGAACAAAGGTATAGCTTATTTCATATTTCACTTGTATGTCAGCTTCACAGTATTATATATATTTGAAATGTCACCATATGTACACTGCTCTAAACTATATTTACTTATGTATTTGTAAATTGTATAATTATATGTTTTTGTGTATGAGCCAAACGCCATAAATAACACAATAAAGAAACTGAAACTGAAAAAAGTCAATGCGGCAAAATTAAAACGAATATACATGTATTTTCAATTTCATGTAAACTTACTTGTTACTACAGTTAAAATCACGCGTTAATATATTTTTTGTTCTACCTTAAATCAGATAATTGTGCACGAATAAATAAACTGCAAAATGTATTTTTAAGTATAAAGACCTAAATTGGTATGAAAGTGAACATTTTATCCATAGCACATTGATGAGAAATAATTTGCATCTTACAATTCTAGATTATTGCATATTTTACACAAATCATACCGTAAGTAAACTTTAAGAAATGGAAAATATATAGTTTACTTTTATATAATGATGTTGTTTAAACAATTAGTTGGAGATCTTCACCTTACCTGACTTCCTTTACTAGAGATAAATAAAATGGCACATTCAAAAATCCGTTTAATCATACTCAAAAAAAATTCACCTCAAAAGAAACTAATAACAGTTTTTCCTACTGTCTTTTTACGCTCTTTATTTGCCTACTCATACATGGTTATTTATGCTTTATATATTCTGTAACTCATAAATGATAACAAAGTCATTGATGTTTGCTTCAAGTTGAAATTTTTAATACTGTTTTAAATTATAGGCCTTGTCTTTCCTTCACATTTATGTATTTGTCAATATACTTTTTGGACTGATTTCAATGTATTTTTCTCTTTCTTCTTTTTTAAAATACATGCAAGGTTAAATGTAAATTTATATGCATGTTACATAGTTCATAAATTTTAATTCTTTTCATAAAAGAAAACGAAAAAACCGCGCACTGCGTTGTTTGCTTTATTTATAATCTTACATAGTATATAACAGATATCAAATAATGGTATTATACGTCAAGCAGTGTCTATCATGTGATATATTGATGGTGTTGACAGTTTATTAACCTCAGCAGGGTGTCATATTGGGAATTTCCGAACAATACCGAGCGCAAGAACAGATGCTTTGGTTGATTATCGACTTTATCGAGTAATCATATCAGTAAGCCACGAAAGAACAAATAGTTGGACATGCTTTTAGCAGGGGACAGAAAGTTAACAAATGAAAAATACGATCGACGCGCAGGAGAGTAAGTAATAGTATACTGTCAGTAATCTTTATAGTTTCTACAAAGGTGCACATAATGGATAACAAACAACAAAAAAGAAACCCCAGAAACTAAATAATTACTGGAAACAACTAATATTAAAGTAACATACGGTTTGCACAATGTCCACCTGGGTCATTCACACCATTGTCATCGTAATAAGAACTTCTACAACTACATATATATGTTGATCCACTTTGTTGACATAAAGCATTTGAATCTTTACAAGAATCAGTTGACAGAATATTAGTTACATATGGATTCGGACAAATAGATCCAAGGTTTTTCTCTGAAACAAACAGTAAAAGATAAACAGATGCAACATCTTATTAATAAGTAAACATTTTATTTTATTACTAAACAAGACGTATATAATTTTAAAAATAACTTACCAACAAATACAACACTGAACTAACAATATTCTGAAATCAAGATTTAGTGAAACGTTTAATATTTAAACTGATATTTGCCAGTACTTACATATCTGCATCACTGTTTGTAAAATACATAGAAGAAAACAGAGAAACTGAGAAACAATTAAAATTAAAGTCTCAAATTAGATAGACTAGAGAATATCTTACTTTGCAAGCATTCACCACCACCAGTGTTTACACTATTACTATCATAATAATCGCTAGGACACAAACATTTGTTATTGTTACTATCAGGTACACACCTAGCTATATCATCTAAGCAAGTAGCTGTATTTGGTACATCGTTAGTTGGTTCTGGACATACATCACCAAGTAGAATCTCTGTAAATATGAAATAAATAAGTTTAAAAATGTGTCAGTAATATGTACTTAGTTTATCTACAGTTTGATGTTTTCTTTGTCCTTCAAGACCAAAATATATGTATATTGCATTACTTTAGATTTACAATATCAATATATACCAGGTGGAAACAAAACCTCAAGTAAACAATTCATTGAATTAAATACATACCATTTAAAATATAAACAGCACAAATAAGATATGTAACCAAAAGAAAACATGGTAATAATATGCTGTCATTTAGTTTTAAAAATCTCAACAAATGAGCAAAACTTATATAAAACAAAAACAAAACAGGGAAATGCTTATAAATTAAACAACGAGTGGAAATAACTACAATTAAAGGAACTGAATTCACAACTTCCACCTTGGACATTATCACCATTGTCATCATAATAAGTACTTATACAACTTATACAACTACATATATATGTTGATCCACTTAGTTGACATAAAGCATTTGAATCTTTACAAGAATCTGCAGATTGTACAGCATAATTATAGGGATCTGGGCAAGTAGATCCAAGGGTTTTCTCTAAAACAAGAAGTAAATGAAAAATTGATACAAACAAGGAGTAAATGATAAATTGATACAATGTCTCAAGTAAACATTTCATATTATATCTACAACAAGAAATATAATGCGAAAACCTCATTGAAACCGGATTTTCCGCAGATGGGGAAAAGTTAGATCAAGATGTTGTTAAAAAAGAAAGTCATATTTGATAAATTGCTTATAAATGATTTACCAAGGGCAATAATTCAACATGAAGGAAGAGTGTTTTAATTCACAAAATATTCGACTTAAAAAGCACAAGACAAGCTAAACTATTAATGCAAAAAAATACAAAGGGAAATAATCCATGATTTAGTCAAGTAGAGTTGTGGTTACTCTCTAATTCTCTTCGCCACATGATATGCTTTCATTGAAAATTTCATTAGGATGTGACTTTAAATGGTAGAGATATTCAACAAATTGAAAACAGTAACGCAAAAATTACAAAGGGAAATAATCCATAATTAAGCCAGGTAGAGTTGCGGTTACTTTTTAATTATGTTCATCACATGGTATGATCTCATGGTGTGAAAATTTCATCAAGATCTAAATATATTTGGAAGAGGTATACAACAAATTGGAAACTTTTACGCAAAATCTACAAAGAGGAATAATCCATAATTTAGCCAGGAAGAGTTGAGGTTACTTTCTTATTATGTGAATGACGTAGTATGTGATCATTGTATGAAATTTCATTAGAATCTGACCATAAATTAGAGGGATATACAACAAATTGAAAACTTTCACGCAAAAAAACCCAAAGGGAAATAATCCATAATTAAGCAAGTTAGAGTTGCGTTTACGTTCTAACTCTGCTCATCACATAGTATCATTGTATGAAATTTTATTAGAATCTGACCATAAATGACAGAGATATACAACAATTTGGTAACTAAAATGCACAACTTACAAAAGGGGATAAATTCTTAATTAAGCCAGGTAGAGTTTAGGATACTTTCTAATTCTATTTATTCACATGGCATGTTATCATAATTGTATGCAATTTCATTAGAATCTGACCATAAATGGCAGAGATATACAACAAATTGAAAACTTAAACGCAAAAATTACAAAGGAAAATAATCGATAAATAAGCCAGGTAGAGTTGCTGTTACTTTCTAATTCAATTCATCACATGATATGCTATCATTGAATGAAGTTTTGCCGAGATCTAACCATGAATGGCAGAAATATTGTACATTAAAAACTTTAACACAATTGTTTACGGCACCAGACACCCGAACTTACAAAGGGAAATAATCCATAAATAAGCCAGGTAGAGTTGCAGTTACTTTCATATCCTGTTCAACACATAGTATGTTATCATTGTATGAAGTTTCGTAGAGATCTGACTATAAATGGCAGAAATATAAGGTATATTAAAAACTTTAAGGCAATGGATAACGACCCCGGACGCCCGCCGCCCGACAGCTCGCCCAACCGCCGGCCCGGGTTTCGACATACTATTAGCCAAATTGTTCCGTTGAAAAATTCGGCTGAAATGTATGCAATTTTAAAATAACCAACAAACAAATATAACATTGAACTAACAAATTTCTGAAATCCAAGTACATTCCATTTTTTATCTTACAACTTCAAGCAAACAAAAGTTTTTGAAATCTGTATTCTGTTTTTTTTTTAATTTAATGTGTTTTTACCATCAAAGAAGTACAAGCCGCCCGGCTAGCTCAGTCGGTAGCGCACAAGTCTACTGATCGAGTGGTCTTGGGTTCGATTCCCGGGCAGGGCATACTTTCGTGGAGCTTGGTTATGAAAAAATTTCTAAGGCCATTCTTCCTCTTACCACTGATTCTTAATCACGTAGGGCAGTAGTCAGTCTCTGGCGAAAGTATGTGCTCAGTAGTTGGTGAACAGCTAAATCCAGAGATTTAGCCTTTCCAGGAACAGGGAGTAGGTGGGCTGACCGTCGTGATATAACCTATAATGTGTTGCTACACATTAACCCCCCCAAAAACAAACAAACAACATCAACGAAGTACATGTATGTCATAAACACCATATTGGATATCTATCATATCATCAAAACTTTTTTTATTTTGTTAGTGAAATCTTTTTAGTATAATTATGTGCTTATAAGTTAAAACATATACAGTCCAACCTGTGAACAACGGCCGGCCAAGGGAAAAGAGAAAAGTGGCCTTTGTTCACAGGTGGCCTTTGTTCGGAGGGAGGAACAAGCGGGCCATGTTTCGTTAGACTTGAGAGACAGAGTTCATTATTAACATGAATTAATCATTTAAATTGTTTTTATTTTCAACCTTAATTCATTATTTACATTATCATTATTGAATTTGTGAAAATAAACGAAAAAAAAATTGAACAAAGAATGACTAAAACAAAGAAATCAGTGATTTTTTGTTTGCAGCTACATTTCATGCTATGCCCTCAACATTAACAATTGCACTCTACAAAGTCTCACTACTCTGACCTTTTGTATAGTATTTCTATCTTATCCCAGTTGCCAAATTACCTGTATACAGTGGTCACAGTTGAACGAATTTAGCATGAATTGATAATTAAAATTGTTTTTATTTTCCACCTTTATTCATTAATCACATTATCATATTGAAGTTGTGACTATAAATGAATAAAACAAAACTTTGAACAAAGAATGACTAAAACAAAGAAATCAGTGATTTTTTTATTGGCAGCTACATTTCATGCTATGCCCTCAACATTAACAAATGCACTCAACAAATTCCCACTTGTTTGACCTTTTGTATAGTATTTCTATCTTTTCCCAGTTGTCAAATTACCTGTATACAACGGTCACTGTTGAACGGATTTAGGAATTATCAGCGTGTCACATACATTTTTCTAACTGCCGGACGTGTGAAAAACAAACCTAGTGCAGTCTCCAAACATTCAAAACTAATTAACAAAGTGTCATCACATGACGTAATTTACTCCCGATTTACTAATAAATTTAACAATAAAAGGATACATTAACATATTTGTATAATAAGGTGACGAGAAAATTGTCTACACCTTGATAATAACTAATAAAATCGTACTCAAGATTGTCTGTTTACGAAAATCCGGAAAAATCGGATTATGGGTTTTTAGCTTAACTTTAACAAAAATGGCGGCCTTCTTTCGAAATCGCCATGACACGAAAAACTGTCTTCAAACAATCGTCTGGCCGTTGTTCACAGTTAGAAACTGGCCGCGGGATGGTTTTGACTGGCCGCTGGTCGCAGACGACAGGTGGCCGTTATTCACGGCCTTTTTAAGAGCGTTTTCGGTCGGGGGGAAATCGAAATGGCCGCTGTCGGCAGGTGCCCGCTATTCGGAGGTGGCCGTTAGCACAAGTTGGACTGTATTTTTGGAATATTCTTTCTCAATTTCAAGAAAATTTAATCACTTTTACATATTTTTAAGTCTATTCAGGTTAAATTTTACCTTTGACAAAGCCCTAAAAAGTGATTAATCTTGAACGCATATAGCATATAACAAACATATAATAAATTCTAATAAAAATGCCTCTAAGGATAGAAAAACTAAAAACACCCGGAAACTAATATTAAAAGAACTTACTTATTCTACAACTTCCACCTTGAAAATAAAGACCATTGTCATCATAAAAAGTACTTTTACAATTACATATAAATGCTGATCCATTGTGTTGACACAAACATGTTATTAACAAACATATAATAAATTTCAAAATAGATCAAACATTTTGACTGTTCAAAAGATAGGCAAGAAGAATTTTTTTTAAAAGTATAAATCAATACATACAGTTCTGATTACCTAAATATCAATTAAAAATATTTCTCAAAAGACATTTCTGATATAAATAAAAAAGCCTCTAAGGAAAGAAAAAACTAAAAACACCTGGAAACTAATATTAAAAGAACTTACTTTTTCTACAATTTCCACCTTGAACATAAACACCATTGTCATCATAAAAAGTACTTTTACAACTACATATATATGCTGATCGATTGTGTTGACATAAAGCATTTGAATCTATACATGAATCAGTTGACAGTACACCAGTACTAATGGGATTTGGACAAGTAAATCCAAGGATATTCTCTGAAACAAGGAGTCAATGATACATTAATATATATCTCCTTAAATAAACATGTTTTATCATATCTAAACAAAAAAGTATACAATTTTAAATTAAGCAACAAACAAATACAACTCTGAACTAACAAATTTTAAAAATCGAAGAAGATTTTATTTTTATCTGACAACACCAAGCAAACAAAATTCTGAAATCTAGGTTCTGTTCTTTTATTTTAAATTTATTATTAACTTATTCTTTTTACGATCAAAGAAGTACATGTATGTCATAAACACCTTAGTGAATATCATCAAAACGTTTATTTTTAATTTGTTGGTGAAATCATTTCAGTATGATTATGTGGTTATAAGTTATAAGATATTTTTGGAATATTCTTTCTCAATTTCAAGTATTTATTCGCTTTTACATATTTTTAAGTCGATTCATGTTAGATTTTACCTTTCAAAAGGCCATAAAAAAGTGATATATCTTGAACGCATATAGCATATAACAAACATATAATAAATTTCAAAATAGATCAAACATTTTGACTGTTCAAAAGATAGGCAAGAAGAATTTTTTTTAAAAGTATAAATCAATACATACAGTTCTGATTACCTAAATATCAATTAAAAATATTTCTCAAAAGACATTTCTGATATAAATAAAAAAGCCTCTAAGGAAAGAAAAAACTAAAAACACCTGGAAACTAATATTAAAAGAACTTACTTTTTCTACAATTTCCACCTTGAACATAAACACCATTGTCATCATAAAAAGTACTTTTACAACTACATATATATGCTGATCGATTGTGTTGACATAAAGCATTTGAATCTATACACGAATCAGTTGACAGTACACCAGTACTAATGGGATTTGGACAAGTAAATCCAAGGATATTCTCTGAAACAAGAAGTGTCAAAGATAAATTGATGCAACATGTAAAGTAAACACTTTCTTGGATTTCTAAACAAGTAGTATTTAAATTTTAAATAAGTAATTAACAAATACAACACAATCTTGACAAGAATCAGTTGACAGAATATTAGTTACATATGGATTCGGACAAATAGATCCAAGGTTTTTCTCTGAAACAAACAGTAAAAGATAAACAGATGCAACATCTTATTAATAAGTAAACATTTTATTTTATTACTAAACAAGACGTATATAATTTTAAAAATAACTTACCAACAAATACAACACTGAACTAACAATATTCTGAAATCAAAATTTAGTTAAACTTTTAATATTAAAACTGATATTTGTCAGTATTTACATATCTGCATCACTGTTTTTAGAATACACAGAAGTAAACACTAACTGAGAAACAATTAAAATGAAAGTCTCAAGTTAGATAGACTAGAGAATATCTTACTTGGCAAGCATTGACCACCACCAGTGTTTACACCATTACTATCATAATAATCACTTGGACACATACATTTGTAAATGTGACCAACAGGTATACATGTAGCTATACTATCATAGCAAGTAGCTGTGTTTGGTACAGTGTTTGTTGGTATAGGACATTGATAACCAAGTTGAATCTCTGTAAATATAAAATAAGTTAAATTATAAAAATGTGCCAGTAAAATGTTCTTCGTTTATCAATAGTTTGATTTTTTGTCCTTCAATAGAAAAATATTGCTTTACTTTAGTTTAACAATACCAATATATACCAGGTAAGAACAAAACGTCTTGTAAAGAATGGATTGAAATAAATTCATTGGTGCTAAAAATACCTTAAATAGAATATACAAAACAAAAAGAACAGAAAACATGATAATAATCTATTGTCACTTATCTTTAAAAATCTCTAAAACTGTGCTAAAACATATTTAACAAAAACAGGGAAAGGGAATAGCTAATGAATGTTTAAACTACAGGAAATAACTAATATTAAAGGAACATACTTCTTACACAATTTCCACCTGGGTCATTAACACCATTGTCATCATAAGAGGTACTTCTACAACTACATGTATATGTTGATCCTCTTTGTTGACATAAAGCATTTGAATCTATACACGAATCCGTAGACAGTACACCAGTACTAGTGGGATTTGGACAAGTAGATCCAAGGATATTCTCTGAAACAAGAAGTGAAAGATAAATTGATACAATTTCATAAGTACACATTTCATTTGATTTCTAAACAACGTGTATAAAATGTTTCAATAACCAGCCATTATTACAACATTGAACTTACAAAATTCTTAAATCCATGCTTTTTTATACTTCAATCTTAGCTGATTTTTGTATTGTCTAGAAAGTATTCATAAACACCATATTGGATATTTATCATATTTTCAAAGGTGTTTTTATTTGATAGTAAAATCTGTTTTGTATAATTGTGTCCTTACAAGCTTAAACCATGTGGTTTTTTTTATTTTTTCTTAATCTCAAGTATATTTATTCACTTTTATACATGTCTCAAGTCTATTCAGGTTTGAATTTACCTTATACAAAACTCTTGTAAAAGGGATTAAATTTGAAATGTATATAACATCATATAACTGGCAGATTGTTTTAAAATAGATATAACTTTATGACCATTCTTATGAGATCAGCATCAAGAAATATTTAGAATATAAGACTTTGATACAATACATACAGTTCAGTTATCCAAAATATCAAATAAAATATTTCTCAACAGAAATTACTAATATTTACTGTTCACTGTTTTATTAATAAAAAAAACGCCTCTATGGGTAGAAAAACTAAAAACACCTGGAAATAACTAATATTACAAGAACATTAAAAGTAACCAGATTTATATGTACATTACTGTAAGCTACATTCAGCATTACTATCGGCACAGTCTGTTCATAATGTGCATGGAGCTCCTAACTGTTCCTCTGTTTTAAAAGAAATATAAAAGAAAGTAAAAACATATTGCCATGTATGTTTTTAAGATAGCATATAAATAGATAAGTTACTGTTTATATAGACTTTTGTAATATTAGCTGTTAGAACATACAAAAATTACCAAATACAAATATTTAGTCTCAAGAAAAACAATGTCTCTGATTATAAGTTTACAATACTTGACAGAATGTATTACTTATCTTCACAATTTTGCAGAAGGTTTTACAAACGAAAAAAGCACACAAGAAACACTTCAAATTATAACATAATACCCTATCTACAACACCTATTTTAATTGAACATATTTCATATTTCTAGGAAATCCATTTTGAACCCAGTTGATGGTGTTTGTTATTATGATCATAGGGGGGTAACAATCTAGTGTCACATTTTCAAGTGGTATAAAACATTGACCAAAAAATCATAACTGGCCCAGTAAAACATCATATAAAATTTCATGTCAAACATTTACATGGGTCTTCAGCTATAAAGTGGACATTATGTGGCCTACCAACTGACACAATAACCAAATGACATTTAATTAAATAAATTTTCGAATTTCTCCCAAAAATGCCAAAACAGACTACTGGTCAAATGATACGACATTCAAATACATGACGTATGACATGCATTCAGTAAAAATTGTTTAAGCTGTTAATACCACTTAAAACAACTTTAGTTATTTACAAAGGTTTACAAAGGCACAATTACAAGCCTAACTGGACAAATAAACAAAAGTGTTACTTTCACAAGGAGTCAACAAAAGTTCTTTAAAAAGAAAAAAGACGATTTGGTTGAGTTTTCACTAAAGTAAGAATGCCTTTATACTATGATTGCACAAAAAGTAAACAATAAAACAAAACCAAGAAGGAGATTAATACATGCAGTATTTGTAATAACAAAAATATTTAATTTGTTAAAGAATCACTAACCTATATATTCCATTTATATACCATTTTTATCTAGAATATTACACTCAGTTAGCCTGTCGAAATATTTCAATTTCCTGGTTAAACAAAACCAACATCGACCCAAAGGAATTATATTATAAAAAATGTTACTTACTAGGTACACAAGATCCACCAATATCTGATGTTCCTGTGTTGTCATAGTAACCATTATCACATACACATTTTCCTGAGGTGCATTTTGTATAACCCCCTTTACATGCTGAATCTAATGAACAAGACTGTCCTAAGTCTACCTCTGAAATATGTTTACATATAAATGGTATAGTCTGTAATTTTCACAAGGATTAAGTTTCAACTATAGTGGCACTGATATTCTTAAGTTCGATATTTTTTTCAAGCAAAACTATGTCCTTACTAATCAACGCCATTGTACAAGGTACAAAATTCTGATTTAATATCGCGGTTCTCTGACAATGGATATATGAAATATGTCAAGCAAGATAATCAACGTGTATTCTAAGCTGCAGGTTCTAGTATGATACAAGTAGCAAATGGTCTGGGATGACAGTTATTAATTTCTAATTATTAAAATATAATGTCACTTTCAGCTACACAGCTACAATACTATATATTCAAGCCCTAAATTATTCATACCCACAATCACTCACACAGGTCTTATGATATATATATAATACTTACTAAGCAAGCAAGTTCCACCAACATCTGATGTTCCTGTTGTGTCATAGTAACCATTATCACATACACATTTTCCTGAGGTACCACATTTTGTATTACTACCTTTACATGCTGCATCAGATGAACAAGACTGTCCTAACTCTACCTCTGAAATATTATGTATATATTTTATACATTGCCTGCTTTTTAAATATTGACAATGCTCTACATTGTTTGACACATGTACCTAGTATGATTAAAAAACATACTTTGATATAAAATCTGAAGATTTCATAAAATTTAAAATTCATCTAGCTAGTTTATACATGCACTAAAATACTGTAAGACCATCATTTGAATGGTCGAGCTTAAAAAGATCATCAACAACTTATCTGATAAGTACGTTCATTCTACCGGTAATCTAATAATTCTTCTACATGGATGTCAATATTTATCTTTATAAAAACTAGTAATTCATGTATATGAAAGCTCTAACGGTCAACATGTCTGTCTAAAATATGTATTAAGGCTAATATTCAGATCTACATAGTTTTAAGCTTCTTATACATGAAAACAGTATTTGACAGGTTGAAAAAAAATCATAAAAATCGTCTTAAGAATATTGAAGAAAGGTTCAAGTGTATACTCTCCAGGTAACCTTGACCATTTACACCAAAAACACCACTGATCAAAAGTAAACTCTCATATTGAAAAAATGACATTTCCAAAACAATGCATCCCTTTTCACAAAGAATTATGAACAAATAATATGACATTCAAATATATTAAGTTGTGTGTGTGTGTGTTGAGTTAAACTAATAGCGCCGTGTACAAACAGTTGCTTTAAAAGACTAATGCGTCTAATCAACCAGTGTTTATTGTCTATTTCTATTATTAAAACAATACCATCCTATATAGAGAAAAACAACATGTGAGTCAATTTTTATGGAAGTGTATTTCCAGTCTAATCAGTTTTGGACCCTCATACCCAGATTCGAAGAATAGCACCAGAACGAAAGCTGTGTATAAAGTAATGCCTAGTATACATGAATTTCACAAAATTAATGATGCACAATAAGATGGATGACTGAAACATTTTTCTTTTGTCTGAAATCTTTGAGAAACAATATTTTTGAGGAACTATAACATTGTAACTCTAACAGAGGACAATCAGTTAACTAGAATATTATACTCAACTAGGACACAGGAATATGTCAATTTCCAGATAAATAATACTAATATGTATGTCAAACTATACATGGATAAAATTTGGCGACATGAATATACATGTATATGAAAACACTGACAGTCAACATATCATTTTCTATGTTACTCAACAAAGTAGTTGAAACATATTAACGGTTTAAATCTTCTCATACATTTGAAAGGATGAAAAAGTCTGGAACAAACAATTGTTTGATCATTAGAATAAGCCAAATTTACTCAATTGATAATGATACTACTGAACAGGATCCAATCAATATTTTATAATTCAGACGACTTACGATCATATACATGTCACAATAAGATAACGACTAATTTACGACTAAAATTAATCGTAAGACCGTTGATAATATTAGTTTATAATTATGTTTATCCCCATTTTAATTAACAATAAAAGTATTTTACTTTATCAATAATCATCTCACGTTTAGCTTGAAATGAAGGCAAAACACAGTTAATATTACAGACTGTGAAACAACGCTAACAACGTGACTTATATGGCAGAATTGGTGCCAAAAAGCCCTGATGCATTTAGAAGCATGCTAGGATAAACAGTGAACGTGCGGCCAGTAATGAAATGGAAAAATATTAGCATTTGCAAAAATGCTTGAAATCGCCGTTCAGCAGTGTTTAATGTCTTCTCCATTAATGTATATTTTTTAGTAAACAGTCATTCGCTAACGTGGAGGAAAATATGAAAAGAAAAGAAATATTGCTTTCCCATGAACAAGTCTTTGTACAATTAATTAGTTTTGTTCGTTCAGTTTTACTTTCATCCGATCGAAAAATAAGTGGCGTGAAATGTCTGCTTAAATAAGCAGTGATGTGTAACCTTCCTTAACGTCTGCTGCATGTCCGTTATTTACGGTGCGCCAGCTTGATTTCAGTCAACGACTTGTTAAGCAATGAAACAGTCGACTTGCCTAAAATTAACATGTTTTGTTTTAATCAAGTGCGAGTTTTATAAAGAAACATAAATACTCTTATAAAGAAATCATTTTCCTTCAGATACGACATGTAACAATTATTTTTGCAATTCTCTGTGCTTTTATTGCTTCAAATGACACTATATTCATACATTGATAATGGTATTTTCCTGTGTGACAAACAGTAACTCGACAAAAACATGGTGGAGACAAGTCCATTCACGCACGCCTTTTTTGCTTTTTGACGGCAATTTCTTTTCATGTGACCGCAAATGAATCGTTTTGATTGGCTTAAGACAACCGGTGTCGACTACAAAACACTTAAATCTTGATGATTGTATACGTCGCAGTACTGGACGGCGACAATAAAAAGACGATGAAGACCGTTTGTTTGTGTCTCAAAACTAAGTTCGCGCTTGAGTCAAGCCAGTATGACGCCCTCTATGAGTATCAGCGAGTAATGTGTATAGCAATAAAAACCAAGAAGTGCCGTATGCAGCGACATTATTAAAACTGACAACAAACAGAGCGCAGCGCTTCAGCGTTGCGCCAACAAGTGAATAAATGCTCAAAATATCAAACATTTTGTGCAATTTATGAATTAATTGTCATGATGACGTTGACTTATGACACAGTGACCCTAATACCACTAAAGGGTCTTATACAAATCAAGACAAACTTTTTTACAAAGTTATAAGTCAGATGGTGCATAAGCTGTCCAGTTTAAGTGACCCAGCAATAAATTTGATTCTTCTTTTGGTTAAGACAAACCTTCATGCCAATTTTGAAGAGAAAGCATGGCAATTTTTATACATATAACATCAGTCAGCTGTCAACTGTCCATAGGGATGCCTAAACACTTTTACTTTATACATAAAATAGAAAGTTTCACAACAATAAGTACATATACCAGATTTTTGTATTTATTTGATAAGCATTTTAGCAATGTGCTTTCCAAATTCATTGAAAATAAAAATGTTACTCAACTGTCCTACTTTCTACCGTGAAAACATGCCCACGGAAACTTAGAATAAGTTATAGAAAAAATACCCACTTTGAGATATAAATCAGTCATATAGCTCATTTGTTACAGCATAAAACTAGCAATAAGAGCCCATAGGTCCAAGACTCATAATGGGTACTTAATTTTGCATTTGTTTTCTGTTTTTCCTGTTTAATAATAGTTCAAAGTAGTTTGTGGGAGAACCTTTTTAAAACAGACTAAATAATTAAAATGTACATACTGTTGTCACAAAAACCAACAAGAGTATTTTCACCATTTATCTGGATTTTGCACATACTTATACATATATTTCAACAATAAAACTATTCCAATTGAAGACAGTATGTATTTCCTTCCTGTTTCGAATACAACATAATTGTATTTGATATTAAACGTTGTTTTTGCGGTTTATTCATAGATTTCAGATTTCACATTTTGGTTGTCCAAAGCAAGAATTAATTATTTCTAATTCTTTCAAACAATACTGTATGGCTTACCAGCTAAGCAAGCAGAACCACTTTGAATGTAACCATTGTTACATGTACATGTTTTTTCACAATATTGGTATGTACCAGTGCAATCTTTAGTATCATTACAAGCCTGCCCCAATGTAGCTCCATTACATTCCATCAAGCAAACGCTTGATAATATCTGAAAGTAATAATAGATGTCTTACTTGACAGTCATTGTCAAGATAGCACCTGAAAGTAAGAATTTACATGTAACTCAACAAACAGTGTATGCTAGTACAAAATAAAAAAGATAATACCTGAAAATTGGGATAAATATTTTACTCAACAGACGCTGCCATGTAATACTAAATAACACAGACACATAAATATTGTATAGGGCGTCAACAAGATGATATTCGGAACTCCTCGGCCATTCGGTACGAATAACCTCGGACATATTTAGACGCCATTTTGGAAAACCCGGTGTTGAAGTAAACAAATACACGATTGTTAAGGCGATGAATGAAGTTTCGTTTTTAGTCCGTAAATTTGAAATTACACATTTCAATGGTACCGATGAACAATATTTGGTTCAATTTAAAACAAATAAATATGTTTAGACAAAGATCTGTGTGTATACTACAAGAACTATTTTGTGTAACCGTTACGTGCTTCGCCTCGCGTAGGTAGTAAAATCACAAAAATCCAATGTAGACCCCCACGAATCCTTCCGAGAGTATTCATTCATGAAAGGTGGAGGCGTTCCGAATGCAACAAGCTTTAACTATTTTTTCCTTAAACATTGTTTAGTTTCGTGTTATAGTCACTCACATTGATCAAAGCGAAAGTTGGTCAATGTTTCGTTCATCAGAATGACACTAAGATATGTTGTAAACGTTATGATGTAACACAGTCCTTCTTCAAATTCTTGATTGTTATATTCTCTAAATAATTCTTCAATATATAATCTATAAACACTTTCCTCAAATCTTTAAATCGACATCAGTAATCAAATGAAAAAAAAATGTTTAAGTTTAATCAAATGAAAAAAAAGTTTAATCAAATGAAAAAAGTTTAAGTTTAAGTACGGGAGTCTATAAATGGAAAACCGCCCCGCTAACTCAGCTAGCACGCAAGTCTACTAATCGAGTGGTCGTTGGTTCGATTCCCGGGTGGGTCATACTTTCGTGGAGCTTAGACATAAAAAAAATTCTGCGGCCATTCTCACTCCTACCAACATGAATAATCACACAATCATTAAATGTGTTGTTATTCAATTCTGTTCAGTAGAGCATACATTTACCCCCACTGATTTAAATACTCATTTCAGTACTTCCACATTTATTTACATGGATTATTGAACAAATATTGAGAATTTAATCATAAGCTACTGCATTATCCATATTAATTATTGATGATTTTACTTTATATGCGGCGATTATTAATATCGGGAGAAACAAGTTCGAAAGGAGTTAAAAAAATAACAGATTCAATGACCGTGTTATTATTTAAGTTGTATCTATAAGTTTAATAAAAAAGAACTGTAACATATGTCGGCATAGCAACAGTTAAATACAATAATACGCTTGAATTACGCCTTGACGTAGCCTATTTTAAACTATCATTTTATATTTGCGTACGTTTAAAACTTCCGCGTGGTGAATAACTTCTAAATTTTATAGTACGGAGGCCAGAGGGGGTCCACCGTGCATCCCCCTCAAGACTTTTTGCCACCCAGGCTAAATTGTTCCTTAGGGTCCACTGAATCACAATCGACTTTGTTCTCAAAAATGAAGTCTTGCGCACTACCTGAATTTCAAAGTTTCCAAGGCAACCCCTTGTTTTTTGTCGAAATTGCCAGTGTTTATCAAATCATTAATACTTTAAAGAAGCATTAAGCTGTAACAATATCATTAGTGTCAAATCAAAGCTGAGACAATGACCTTTAAAAATATATGTAAAACCATCCACTAAAATGAAGTTAAAATCATGAAATTAACCGAAAGACATTAAAAAATTCAATTACATGTGTATCTTTTATTTTCGTAAACCTTTTTTGAAGTAATAATACATTTATTTTGTTACAGAATACTTCAAAAAGATCTACTCTATCAGATTAAAAGAAAATATGACAGAAGTACTATTTATGTACGTGAAAACCGTTTCCATACCAACCGCTATTTTCTAGGGACTCATGTCTTTAATATTATTGTTGTTATCACTAAATTAAGCATTGATACCTCCATAAACATTGTCAATAAATCTTAATCAAAGCGCTGAAAGCACTGATTTTTTTCGGTTTGGCAATATTAAGGTGGTTCACGTGTAAGAACGTTGGAAGACGATGGTCATTGTGCAGTGGTGGTCTGTTAAATAAAGAAATAATAAAATAAGACTAAATACACTTCTAGTACATGGAACATTCGGAAGAAATCTTAACTCTTAACATAATGAATGGAATCTGAATTATGATATGTTTCCTGATGACCCCATGGTTGCTTAGTAACCAGTTTATCACTCTGCTATTAGCGTACATTTTGTGTTTTAGGAGACTATACTGTTCCTTCAAAGGAAAGGCCATTTTTGTGTTATTTTTGTTATACAAAAATGTAGTTTGCTATATGTAGCGAGTTACGTTCGCATTTGTTTTCGTCTTGGAAAGCCGATCATTATACACTAACTGGGCCCAGAAGTTATACTGCTGCAGATTTCCGTGTAATAGGTTGCAGGCAGCAGGCGACGAAACTGTATTATTCATGCGGCTCCATTAATAGGGTCACTAGATTTATCGGATCGAACGTTTCCGTATCGAGCAAAATATCGATCAATGACAGTTATGCAAATAAAATCCATGGTCTGCAAATCATTTGTTATTTTGTATCGCCAAATCAAAATTCTACTGATTCCAATTCGGTATGTAATAATATGTGGAAGAACAATATCATATTTTGACATTAATTTAAGCAAATGTCTTATTCCGGATACGTCATGTGGTGTCCCTTTTCAATCAAAGAGAAGTAACGTTTGCGTTTAGAATATTCATTATGTACTTTTGTTTTCAATTAGTCCGGGAACCATTAACAATCAGTATTTTAAATAAATTGGGCAAGAATGAACGGACCAGAGTGTACTATTATGCTGCAAAATATTGTAAGGAAAGGAGGCAATACAATAAACTTGTCCGTGCATGTCATCATGTCAGCTGACAGATCATGTCTAGACACAGACTCAGTCATTCTCACACCCAAAGGATATCAAGATTCTCGAGTAAGATCGAGAAGATAACCTCTGAGTACGAGAATAAGACTCACTAGATGCAATGATATTTCTTTAAAAAATGCAAACGTCAAATACTTTAACATTTAAAATATCACTACGACAGTGCATTTAGTAGTACGGTGTTACAACAATTAAAATAAATGAATAAAATACCACTGTTCTGCAGTTTTATAAAGAATATATTTATTTTTAAAATATCATATAATATATCGAATATCGATAATTTTGTATCGATACGAATATCGTATCGATCATTCTGACTGATATAGAGCCCTACCTTCCTTAATAATGTGCTTGAGAACAAACCATGCGTTATGTTAAAATTATTACATCCTTCAAATTGAATAAAAAAATGTCAAAACAGTTTATATACGTGTACATTTGTATATATATACGTTACGGTACGTGAATTTTGTTCACGACTCAATGAAGCGTTGCACGAATGATACATATTGTTTTCGTTTTTTCCATGCGAAGCCATTTAAATCATTGTAGTATGACTACATATGTATAGTGATTGCACACCTTCAATGATAGTTTCTGAGCTTCATTTAATGTAGCAATAAAACTTTTATTGTTTCAACCACACTGCGAGTCTTTTGAGTTGAATCGTTGTATTTTTTAATTTTCTAGCCTATTACGCTTATATTCGAATGGCAAATAGAGGAACTCTTTTCATGCTGTCCTTTTTTTCTTAACTATCAAAATTCGAATAATTTCACGGTGACTTAATACGTTTATTTATGAAAAATAGGTGACGTTGACTTAGCAAGCAGACAT
Organism: Mactra quadrangularis; assembly: GCA_025267735.1. Taxonomy (NCBI): domain Eukaryota; kingdom Metazoa; phylum Mollusca; class Bivalvia; order Venerida; family Mactridae; genus Mactra; species Mactra quadrangularis. The sequence continues at coordinate 31,157,992 of CM046309.1, read as the reverse complement.
TAAACTTCTAAACTTAACATCTATTACATGTATAACCCATCTTAAAACACCACGTCGGAATATCGCAGCAACATGTTAGACAATGCACATAATTAACAAATGAAGTCACCTGAAATGTGACCACAAATGAAATACACGTACCTGTAAATTTAAACTAAAACATCTTAAAAATACCAAAACAAAATTAGCGTTAAAGGATGACCCCTCCTTAGTGAGAAAACTACACCGGTGTATGTTAATTGTTCAACAAAATCAAGTTCATATCATTTAAATAAATTTAGTATTCTCTTTAATCCTGCCTCCTTTTTTGAAAATCATAACTTTAGTTTTACTAGTGTCTACCACTGATTTCCATAACTTACAATAATCTTCCATAACGTTCATACTTAATTGTAACTCGTCTCAACTATTACCAAAAATAACTACCGGTATGTCGTCAGCATATAAAATTTAAAAAAAGTAAAACATATCAACTTTTATACCAGCAAGACCATTACTAAAAACATTGCAAATAAGATAATATAGGCCCCTTGTCTAACACCTAACATGCAATTAAATTCGTCACTCACTTGATTATCTACTTCAGATTTTACCGATTAATACATATATCTTATATTTAAAATACTACCTTTTTATACACAGTTTTATTAATTTAAGGCTTTTGTAAAATCAATAAATGCAAAAAAAAACTGTTTGCCAGTATTAAGCATGTGATTTATAATCCAGTGTTTAACAAAGATATTATCAACTGCTCCTAATTTCTGTCCAACCAGTCGATCGGTTAATAAGAATCCTTGTAAATAGTTCTCCTAACATACCAAAAACAATTCACTCCTAAACTTGTTAACTTCATTTAGACAACCACGTTTTTTGTAGAGGTACAACAAAAACCTCAGACAAACTTCTAGGAAAATATCCAACTTCAAAAGTTTAAAAAAGGGGATTATATTTATATATAAAAAGAATGCCTTCCATGCATACAGCACATACCAGGGCCACCTGAATTATTACTATTCATAGCTATAATAGCTACGCTTAAGACCAACCAGCTGATACGTTTCGTAATGTTTACATGGGGCGTTACCACCTTGTAACAAGTGTTTGGTACAGCAAAACAAGATATTTAATAACCTGGTAGCCATTAGGAAAAATGTCCACGTAGCTGATCCTAACATATCTCCCGTTTAAAAACATTTTGGTCAGACGAATAATGATGGGTATCTTGAACCGTTAGGCTTTGAAGGTGACGTTCGTCCAATTCATGTATTCGATGCCATAGATAACGCTAATGCTGACGAAGAACAAGATAAAGATATATCTACAGATAGAATGGATAGGTGCATGAAATAATTGTTAATATATTGGGCATGTATAAATAAGTATATAAAATAATAGGTTGTGTAATTTCGAAGCAGTTTGGCGTGTGTCGAATCATACGGTTCAAGGTTCAGCCCCGGTTTTTAGCTGGTCATACCTTCCTTGAAAATTGACTTATAGCATTTAATTCGCAATATGTAGCAAAGTTACCAGCTCCTTAGGGAGGAAAGGTGGGCTCTTGTGATATTAGGGCCAGGAAAACTTTCTAAACGAATTGGTCGACGTAAACTCATAAACAGCTATTAGGTATAAGTTTGTTTTGGTTTTACGTCACAGTGTTATATAGTTTGTTTAATTTATTAATGATTTTACAAACACCGACAATTTTGACAAAAAAAACGAGGGACTGCCATGGAAACTGTGAAATTTCGGGTAGTGCGCAAGAGTTTACATGTATTTTTGAGGACAAGGCCGATTATGATTCAGTGGACCCTAAGAAATAATTAAGCATGGGTGGCAAAAAGTCTAGAGGGGGGTGCACGGTGGCCCCCTCTGGCCCCCGTACTATTAAATCTATGAAATAGATTGCCATTTAATATTGCAGGTAAACATTGCATTACATATTTGGGAAATTTATTTCCCTTAGTTTGCACCGATGATTTAATTACTGCAATTCTTTGGTAAGGAACTTTTCTAGCTAGATCAGCTAGCTGTTCTAAGTCTTTTATATCTGACTTACTTCCATCCAAAATCTGTCTACTGAGAAAGTATATTTAAGTAATTTTGTAAAAACAGCACACTGAGCTCTCTATGCCCATGGACTAAGAATGTACATTTATGTATTTCAATTCTAGAGAGAATTTAATTTTTCTTTTGCGTATTTAATGTATGAAAACAACTGCGCATTACTTTATTTATAACCGTTAACTAAACAACACCGACTGAGCTTAGCTACGTCGAAAAGAAATGATCTATCAATGAACAACGACAATTCAACGAGTTTCATTTGATATCTTTGCCTACTTAGGATCACACGAATACATTTACAATAGAAACATATTACATGTATATTAATTGTGAATTTTACAATAAAAACCACTTACTGCTAAAAGGTGATATCCTAACATGTCTTCTTAATATAAAAACAACAAAATGTCCCCACGATATATAAATGATGAATGCAGGCTATGAGAAGCTTGCAATTTATATATACATATATTGATTTACCAAATCTTCCGGGTTGAAAATCAAAATAGTTAAAAAAATACGAATCAATAGTTAAAGTTTGTTAGACCATGAAAAATTACATCTACCCATTACCGCCGATGATAAATTGGTATGATACGAGTTTGATGACTAAGGATGTTGTAGTTTTTCGTGCATGCATATTTCACCTTTTTTAAGATATTGCTTTATGTGTAAACTAGTTTTAGTAACTAAATTGATATTTTCTGCTATGCAAAAATACTATATACTATCGAAGCGATGACAGCTTCAGACAATCTAAAATAAATTAAAGCTAATCAACAACAATTACAATAATTTAAGAGCAGAAAATTCTTGTCTTTAAGTGCAACCAGGCAACAGCATGTTACAAAGGTAAACAACCAAAATGCTCCGATAAATTAAACCTTAACAACGTAAATAAACCAAACTTATGTCATCCATCTTTAAAATCTTACAAAAAAGAAAAAAAACAAAGTCACCAGATACTTAGGTGAGCTAAAATTTAACAAAAATAGTTTAGTTGAACGGCAAAACTCCACTGTTCTATCTGTAAAAGTTTGAAGTTACATTTTGGTATATTTTTCTAAATATTCTTTCCCTTTGGTGACTCATATTTTCATCGAACCTTTGTGTAAAAAAATTATTATACAATGTATGAAGTATTGATATTGTTCTATGTAAGATATAAAATGTCAAGCTCCGATGTATAGATGTAGGTCTAACTGAATGTATACCTTTGTAGTGCAAGTTTCGTCCCCCATTTGATTTTACTCACCACATTACGTAGTTAGTTATCTTAAAGTAAGTGACAACTCGATCAGGTGATTTATCACACAAAATACTAATGACTTGCAATTCTACAAATTTCTCGTTTTAAAGCTTTCTGAAATTATTACATTTTAATACAATTGGATATAAAATAAATTGGAATATTTTATACAATAATATTATTTCAGTATAAGTTAGGGGTTATTTCTCTATAGAGTACATATCATCAATACAATTGTTACTAAATGTACTTACATACTTTTAGCATGTCTATGTACGACATGTGAATTCCCGGATAATAACCACAATTACGATCACGTGACTTTCTATCCTGTCTGGTTGAAACACTGCCAACAGTGTCCTTAAACTTGTTAATTACTCACATACTCGTATATGCTTTCATGATAATATTTTTTCAACGAACGCAATTAAAAAGGTCCCGTATACATTATTGTGTACGAGTTGTAACTATAAAAACATAATGTACATGTAAACTCGGAAAACTGTACATAGGGAGGTACGTATTATTTTATTATCCCATTCTTTAAAGAAATAATAAAAATCATAGGGTAATGGTGTTGAAATATATTTAGTATCATTATGATACAATATGTACAATACTAAGTGTTATATAATTATTTGTAATATAAAACTATTTTAACGAAGATACTAACATACTACAATATTCGACCTCTATAAATGTTGTATTTTATTCTTGCCAGCTATATTAAAATGGAATGAGCTTGTTAAAAACCATGGAATTTGATAAATATAATGCATAAAATTATTGTTGGTATTATTTCATAAGTTTCAGAATTTTCATTTAAACTGCTTATACTACGAAAACTTCGATGAGAATTATGTTAACTCTTGGATTTCTCTTTTAACAGTTTGGACTTATATTAAACGACTAACGCCATATTTTCATCATGGAATGTACCATACTACATGAAAATCACAGTTTTTACCGTGTATAAAATATGCTCGCTGAAGAATCATTATCTCTATATTTGATAATGTATGGCTATTGTCTTAAATAGGCATGGATATTTAGCATACAGAAGAAATACGTGACTTTAATATTGTAAAGTTTTATTCAATTGTCAGAGACAAATACACGTTAAACTTCTACATGCATGATCATTTCAATCAGCAGAATCAATTACAAGCCACTGACAAATGAATACAATTCAAAAGTATATAGATCACAGATATGTTCATGTATTTCATTTATATGACAGGGAAGCTACTTGAACAATCTCATTTAAAAGACTGCACCGTAATAACACACCTTTAAAAAACATCAATGAAACTTTACAAATATAATATTGCAAAGGCTTACAATTTGTCACATCAAACAACAATGATTTTTTATGTGTGGATAAAATGCGTATACTTTAGGAAGGATAGGTCTAATTTATTCATGATTTCAAGAATCGGTAATCTGGCTTTTGAACTGGTCACTTGATTTGGGAGTGTTGTTGAAAAGTTAAAACAAACAACTTTTATCATTATTATACATATGTATTTGTAATAAGATATGAACATTTTATACCGGCTAAACAAGTATATAAAATATTAACTGTAAACTACAATACTTTAACAAGCATATATCTGTAACCAGCATACGAAAAAAATCCATACGAAAGCATAATCATTCGCAAAAAATAATTTCAAATTAAATATGAAATATTTAGCTCAAAGAGGAATTAGTTAAAGCTACAACATATGTTTCACATATACATCTCTAAATATAATTCATTATAAGAAATGAATATAGTATGTATAGTATTTTATGGCATATATATAAACATATAAAGCGAAACACAAACGATGATGAACGGTTATTCATCCATGCAAATGATTGATTTAAATGGAGACTGCTTCTCAATGACTACATGAACACACTATCTTTCCCATAGATTAAGTACATTGCGTAATTTAAAATGTTTCATAAGTAGATTTGTCTTCACGTGTTTCTTCATTAAGACTTGTATAGTTATCTTCAGGACTTGGAATATTTTCAACATCAGGTGATTGTGACACTACATCCAGAAACATTTGATTAACATACTGTGGTTGTTGTTGTCTGGTAAGAAACAAACATGTCATAGATTACAAATTTATCCATCTTTTAAAAGTTTTAGATATACTAATAAGTTAATTGGCAAGTAATGTTTAAAGTCAATCTTAAATATGATTTCCTTATTTCAATGAAAACTGTGACAAGACTATATAACATTTTATCCAAATATCGGAGGTAGTATTTCATACTCACCAGAGAAGTCATTACAAATTAGTACAAATAATTTGAAAGTCAAGCAACAACAAAGAATTATTGGATTTCTAGAGTTGGTACTGTTTGGCAAGCAGAAGAATTACATTAAAATAACGGTGAAGCTCCAAATACAACTTGCAAAGAAACAATGACTGTCAAAAGTACATGGTTAATCTCGGTGTTATAGAATTTGGACAAAAATGCAATAATAATATAAATATATATTGTGAATCAAGTAATTCATCTTATCAATACAAAAAGGTAAGTACAGCGTGAAGAATAACAGCCTATCTGTACTTACACATCTGGCTGCTTTGTTTGATCTGAAACATACAAAAAACAATAAAAATACATTTTTGAAAAGCTTATAAGAACTAATATAGCTGATTTAATTTGATAAGAGGTTAGACGGAGAAGTCATATAACTTCTGTAAAATGACTCTGGCATTCATAAATACGATGAAACATTGCACAGAAGGATTAAGAATAATTAGATACTAATCTATTCAGGCATCTCATAAACAATGTACCCTACATGTTTACAAACATTAAAGTATTTGTGAAGACATAAAGCATGCTCTTTGCATTCCAATATCTTTTACATAAATTACTACGGAAATTAATATCCATTATTTATGTACACATTATTGCATAGTATGCATACATTAGTAGTTATATAGTAACGAAATAATAATAACTTATTAATTATAAAGTTATCTGGTCGAAGGCATATGCTAGCATAGCGTTTAAAATTGTATAAGAATGAGTTTAAAAGTACCTCTTTTTGATAGTCTCCTGAGTCTCAGGGTTACATAACTAGAGTAAAACAATAATACAACGATGATAACACCCAGAACTACTCCAACAATGACAGCAGTCAAATCACAGTCACATGATAACTCTGGAATAATCATTGTACAATAACATTGTAGATGCATTAAACCTAGATATTTAAATACTAAAACTTTTATATTAACAACAACATTATTAACTAGCGATCATTTTGGATTTAATAAAAAAAACTACGCGCATATATGTGTAAATGTACCACATATCAGCTAAATTAACTTGCCAAATACTGCATTTTTTCAATCACACAAGTTTAACAAATGTAAAATGTAATTTGCTGGATACAAAAGGACCCACTACCTTTTGACGTTTCAAAAGGACCGTAAGATTTGCTAAGTAAACATCCACCATTTGTACACGCTACAGCAACAATTCTGAAAGTAAAAAAATCAAATAAATGAACATTGAAAATATATGTAAAACTAAAACACGTATATATATATATCTATCTATGGTATGAAGCCAATCGAGTAAGCACCATATAGATATTAATAGCACATTTGAAACACACATAAAATTCAAAACTTATGTATATAAACTAATTCCTTCTGAAATAAATAATACAAATAGTATGCCATATGCCATGATCCGTTAAAAGTACCCATAGAAATGGTCAATACTCACGTATACGAAGATCCCGGTGCTAATGGACCGTTACAATAAACATCCTCGGGTATATTCACGCAATCATCAACTCCAATTGCAAATTTAATTATATTTACAGAAGTTTGACGCTTCTTCCCTAAAGGTAAGATAAGAAGTTACGATATATTGTTTTACAACACAAATATTTTTGCCCGTTAGTCTTCACACATCCAAATATTGACACCACAAATATAAAATCATATAAAACGCCAATATTTGCTCCAGCTAATATAAAGACGTATGCAGTAATATAAACTTTATGTCACCAATTGTCACAAGAAATCTTATAAATAAAACAGAAAATGAATCTATAAATTTTCGGGCGTGTTTATGATATCAAAAGTTCAGTGTACGAAGGTTTTTCAAATAAAATACCATACTGAGTATCTGGTCGCTTGTATAATATTTCTTGTATTAATTTAAAGAGAACTAATCCGGTTAGACGTTGATCTATACATACGTGTGACGTCTTCAAGCCAATCATGTTTGGTGATTCTATATGTTGTATAACCATTCTGTGAGCTTATTGTCCATGAAGTCATTGAATTAAACTCTGATAATGACATTCTATCTGCAAACAAACAAAACAAAAAAATTGGATTATTATATCTATTAACTCTACTCTATTTTTTATCATCAAACATTTATAATTGCATAATATCAAATCTTATCTAAAAGTTGCTAAAATTTCATTTACGGTATACAAATCAACAAAGGTAATTTAATACATGAAGTACTATGTTTTCAGTTTCAGTTCGTTGTTCTTTTTTGGCAATGCACTAACGAGTGAAACATATTAACTTAAATATAATTCTACTCTGATAAAACATTTGTATCGGTTAAGTACAACAAACACAGTTTAATACTTACAATTAAAATTACATTTATCTGTGATACATCCAATTAAACCTGTAGCTCGTATCATCCCATGTTCATTCTGTTGGAAGAACTCCTTATATAAATCAACAGAAAAACTTGTTTCTTTAACATCATGTTGATAATTTATTATGTCACGACTTTGTTCAACATTATTTGGTGGAACTATAAGATATATAAGTATTAAATACATACAAGTATATACATGAAAGAAATCCTAGATGTTTTTTCGGGTCACGAAGATTCATTTTTTATAGTTTTGTAATATTTTTATTGACAGCATAACACATAACAATTATAAATGTACGCCTTCTTCATTGGGGCATACAATACTGTCTTGTGTCAGTGGTTATGAACAATTGTAAAATTGATATTATTCAGTTTCTCATCAAAGTACCGATTTACAAACTGTTTTTCAACATCAACGAGTCGTATTTGCACATGAACCCAAAATATTGAATGCTGTCATCAAAGACAAATACTAATACTCGAACTGTAGAGACGATAGTATAATATCAATATTTAGACTAGATAGAAAGGATCTGGAGAAACTATTCCTTACCGCCTGCTGGTGTATGTGTTAGTACTTCACTAACTTTACCAATCTCATCATCCTCATTAACAGCAGTAACCTTAAAGTGACAAATAACATGTAGTGTGTTAACTTGAAAAGAGATGATGCCTTCGAAACAAATTGAAATAAATAGTAATAAACATTGATAAATGCATCCAACAAAACAATTAGGTACAAGTGGAAGGTTAACAAAACATATTCTAAGAAAGGAAACTTAGTCGAACAAAATTGAATTTAAAACTTCATAAAATAAGATAAAGTTAATGATTTTACTAATTATGGTATTAAATATAACGTATTCGCATTGAATATGTGTATTACTAGTACACCATCTAAACCATATTACTGTAGATACTTGCATACATACACGTGGATTATATATGCTACATAGATAACAAATATAAGTCTAAGAACGCTAGTCTCAGTGGTGTTTATACCTGAATAAGGTAATACATTTCTGGAACCACAGTCAGCAGTGAATCATAAACATAATCCATACTCTCTTGTTGACGGTACACATCTCTTGTCCATTTTTTATTCTAAAATTAAAAGTTGACAATATGTTAACAACAAATGATTCGTAAGCTTAATATATACCTAACGGGATTCAGACTGCAAGTGTCTTTTAAGAATGTCTGATAGCAGAATGGACCGTAAGAGACGATAAATAACGACATGAAAATAGTACATATAGAACGCTTTTTGATGATGGAAGGTTATACTTTGGCTCATATGGTCAATTTATTTTAAACGCCTTTTCTAAGAGAGAATTTATTAGTGATTCTTAAAATGCAGTGTGAGACGGATTCAATTATACGTTTTTGAAAAGACTTTCCATCATGATTTTGTTTATATGGTCTGGTGACACAAAGGACAATAGGGATCACGTGGGATTCTTTTGGTATAAGGTGCTTGTTACTTCATGTTGAAGTAGTCACTCTAGGCCTCTGAATTTAACAAAAGGACTTGGTTGATACAAGAAAAAATGACTTTAACTCACTTTTAGCACAATATAAACATAATAGTACATCGTTTTTTTTCAATTAATACCACTAAAAAGTGGCGAAAACATTATATTCACTAAGCGATTATTAAATATATTGGCACACTATAGGTGGCATACATATCACGAAGGAAAATATACAATGATTTGCTAGTAGAAATGCTTGTTCATGCAAAGATTTACCTGTGTTGTATTATGCAATAATCGATATTCTTTTATGACACCGTTGCGTTCCAAAGGTTCTGGGACTTTCCATGTGACTTTAATTTGAGTGTAGATACCACCAGGTCTCTTTGTGACGACAAAGTTTGATACTCTTCCTGGAGCTAAGATAGACATTAAAGAAAGTTAAACCTTTATGCCTACATTAATAAAGTGTGAGATTGACTGTTACTATATTTGTTAATCGCACAAAGAGGTAAATCAAACCTATGATTTTGTTGCATAATAAATAAATGTATCTAGTTGATAGATAGACTTCCTAATACCTTAGATGTGCACAGAAAACAAACATTAAGTATTCGTTCTATGTTCCGTAAACATATTTATTAATACAGGACTAAGGCTTTAAGGCGTCATAATTCCCTATTTGATATATTTTTGATTGTTATGGTTTGTTATGGTAGGTAACACGTCAATAGAGTTATTCATTCTTTGAAAGGACCGATTCAAAACAATGTTGGCCAGTTTTCTGGATGCCTCAAAATAAGTAGTGAGAACACAAATATAAACCAGATTATTGTACTATATGGTAACATGGTCTTACAAAAGGAAAAGTTATTTGACAATATAAAACAGAGCAAACAAAAGAAATATACATATATAATGGGAATTCTAAACGAATTATTGTTACTGATATTTGTGCACAATGTATTAAATGATAATATAGTATTTACATAACACAAATAATCATATAAATATACATTTACATGCACATGACTTCTATTAAATATTACTTGTGGTCAAGTTCAGAATACGATGACTTTGAAAAACTATTCTATGGTGTCAAGTGATCTGTGTACAATCAAAAAAGTAAACGTATGTTTAAGTGTATTTTACCTGCAGAAAGGGTTTGTATGGAAACTATATCAGATTCTATAGAACCTATAGATGTTCTAGCAATAACTGAAATATTATAATCCCAATATTCTTCTAATTCCGTCACTTTAAATGTCCTTTGATCAAATCCTGAAATAGATTTTAAGTAAGGTTTAACGCCGTGTCAACACAAGATATGGCCCTCTTACGGAAGCCAGTTCACTTAACCAAGTTTTCCAAGGACTTTGTCTATAACCAGTACACATGTAATTATCTACCCTTTCACAAGAGGTTACAACATTTATAAACGAAAACGGACATTACTTGCATTTTTTTATGGAATGGCTAAACCATTTATGTTTAGAATACATTTATGTCAACTTTAATAAGAATGTAAAATAAACCATAATACAGTTTAAGATATCGAAATAAATAATCAAATTAAAACTTAAGATAGAGAATAAATGCAGAATTACATGAAGTAGGTGTAATGTTTTAAGCATCTTGGATTTCTTGGATTTTGGTTTTTAACACAGCATATAATTCAAAATTGTGAAAACACAGCTAGCAATTAAGCTTAAGATGAGATCATTTTGTTTAAGTACGGTTTTATTCATTGAAGTAAACACACAGTAAACAAGAGTTTACGACGTCAATAGACAATTTTTAACGCAAATACTTTCTATTATATAATACGAATTATCTTAAAGGCCTTATTCGAGGAAAAAAACTGTCACAATTACTAGAATTCATAGTTCTTTAAAACAAGTAACATTTTATAATATGCTACGCATTATTAATTCTGTTGACCAACTATTTGTATTTGCCACCTTAAACTGTCTCTAGTATTTCACCTAGACAAGCGTGGGCCTGAACATTTTATAGATCGTGAGATTTATGCATAATAATCCTATCGTTCTCGATTTATACACTTGAAGAACTTTGCAAAATGGACATCATGTATAGATATATTAAAATCATTTTAAAAGGTCAAGGAGTTAGTGGTCATGCGTCAAATTTATTCATTTAGAACTTACTTGATATTATGAATAATTTAGAACAGACAAACAAAAGCTGCTTACAATAAGCAAGCTAAATAGTTTACCCGCTAAGGTTTCATCCACTGATGTGGCTGGGTGGTTAGTTACAGCTTTAACATCAAAAAATGTAACACCAGGTCTTGGACCATTTATATTCCAATCAAGAGTTACATTTCGCGATGTTATACCACTTACACTGAGGCTTGGTTTCTGTGGAGCTTAAAATTATGAAATAATTATTGAATACATAATTCTATCAAGGAAACAATAATTGATTATAAACTTGTGAAATACTTAGTACCTAATTAAATATTTTCGTTTTGAACAATTATGTTTTCAAAAGCAAAGACACATGTCTTTTACAAGTCTGGTCAAAATTGTTATATTTATATACCCACAACAATACTGAACTAGTCATGCACTAGTCATGCCAATCCTTTTAATGTCAACTAAAGTTTGATATATATTCAGTTACGGTATATTCTTTCAAAATTAAATGCTTCATAATAAAACTAATTACGTGCTCTAAAATACTCCTCTGAATACCAACCAAAGTTAAATGTATTCAGATATGGTATATTTGAAATCAATATAAATTAAAAATAAAATTTGGAATCAATTACAATATGATATACTCTGTATGTTTACCTTCTTCAAGAGTTGTCTTGTTAGCCTCAGCTATGTTACCTTGACCACCTCCATTGATAGCAGAAACTGTTACAGTATATAATATAGCGGGTTTAAGTACAGCAATATATGATAATGGTTGTAATAGCTGATTTTTGGTTTTCATTTCTGTAGACTGTGTGACACCAGTACATGGGTTTGTTAATGAAGAGAACTGAAAATATACTTCATACGATAATATATAATACTCACTTACTAAATATTTTGCTTAATTTAAAAATTCAATTTCAGTTTTATCCATTTAGTTATGGTATGTATTAGCCAATATCAAGTTCACATAGAAGTTGGAATCATTATTGAAAGGATAAACTCTGTATGTTACTCAATTTAAAGCTATATAAAATTCAATTTAGAACATTGTCCCTACCCTGAGAATATACAGTACCCACCAAAAGTTTGGAGACAGTTTCACTTTGTAGACCATACTGAGTAACTTTTATCTAAAATTTGATAACTGTTTATTTTGAAATGCTTTTAGTTTTGCTTTATTTTTTGGTTATTAATATTAATTATAGATGAAACTACAAAAATAGCATAAAAGCTCTGTTATGGAAATAATTACAATAAACATGGTTTTGGAGGCTTGAATTTGTCAAATGCTGAATCTTTTAAATGTGTAGCATAAATGAAATTTGTTTTCATTTAATCACAATCCGTACATAAATATATCGAAAATGATGATTCTTCAAAAATAATTATCAAACTTCAATAATTGTAGTAAGTTTCCTTTCCCTCCAAACTTTTGGTGAAAGCTGTATAACGTTTTATAAAATATCTTTTCTTTTATTTGTAATATTCTTAAAAGTAGAAAGCTAACAAAATATTGTTTATAAGCAGAAATTGATTTTAAACTATTTATTGCACAAGTAAGATTACTGTACTAGAACTCCTTAAACAAGAACTTTCTTTAAAATTTATTCCACGCTTCATTCTGTTTAAATTGTAAATGGTCATATTCGCTGTTCAGTCATACCTCTAGGATCGTGCTACGACAAATGTATTAATCAATTAGCATTGTAAGTCATCTAAAATACACATAGTGTTATGTAAGCAACTACTGTCCATGCTACGCACCAGTTTATCACAAATAAACCATGTTACCAAATCTTTTATCAATTCCTCTATACCGAAAAGGAATTTTATTGGACAGACAGATATTGTATAACAAATTGCATTGGTTAAAAATATAGGTAAAAAAATAGATTAGACAGCTGCGCAGAAAAAATCTTTAACAATATACGTATTTCATAATTTTTGTAATCTTGTTTTTAGATAAACTTATTATACAATAAACAACAAGCACATACTGAAAATAGTCCTAAGCTACAATCAGTACATCTATATAAAACTCTTGTCACACACGTATCTGTATCATCTCTGATTTGCAAAACATAACCAAAATTTACTTCACTGTATAAATTAACAGGTCTATCCCAAGTCACAATAAAACCACGACTAGATGTGTTTGATATATGTAAACTCTGTGGTGCATCAGCCACTAAAAATAAGTAATTAAAATACATGTAACAATAATAATTAAGTCAAAGTCAGGATACAATGTACTTAACATATAATGCTAATGTATATTGTGAAATAAATACAATTAAACAGCATATCTGTACTCAATATGACATAAGAACTAACTCAGCAGAATTCAACATTCCGATTGGTCTAAAAACACTTACAGATTAAAAAAGTAAATATTACATATCATATGTAAAACATAAACATATCATATTTCGCAATTAGTTTAATTGGTTTAACTTGTATGTTAATTGATAGAAATGCTCCTTACGCCCAGCCAGGTTTTGTCCCACTCAGAGTTATACAAAGCTGAGTATGCTAGGTCTTCCGATCCTGTCTGGTTATCTTACTACAACTGCTAACTCAATCAACCTTGACAACTGTTAGTTATCACATACAAGAGCATGCCCATAGATAATATTGTACTTCGTATACTCACAGATGAAATTACTTAAATATCTGACGCAAACAACCATTTTAAGTGCCAGAAATTAAACTAAAGATGTTGAACATATTCTTAACGAAACTTCTAAGTACTCCGATTTAAGTATTGTGTGAAGTCTTACTTTTTTGATGATCGAGAAATGTTTTGGACCATACTGACCTTTGTTTTTATGGTTTTCATGCTACTTTATCAATACAAAACCTTTATTTGTCGCGCATGCGTTGATATGGGAAGATTTTCTTATTGGTTTGATTGAACAGAAAAATTAGCAATTAGAAGTCTTATTCTGCAGGTGACGCACCGTCTGGCAAAAGACCTATGGTAATTTCTCGTTCTTGAAGCGACATTCTGCGAATGCACGACAAAGCCAATTTTGCATCAATTAGGAAGCATGAAAACCATGCAAGCTGACGGTAGTATAGCCCTGTGCATATTTCCAGTAACGATCGGACATAAATATTGAAAAATGAAAACTTTTAACAACATTGAAATCGGTGTACTTAGAAGTTTCGTCAATTATATTTATGTTACATAAATTGAATTTCAACAAAACATATATAGAATAGATTAGAGCCTTTTTTCTGAATTATTCAACATTACACATGAGACCTTATCTTCATAATATGGTAAATTGCCAGTTTGATTGTCTACATACCAACTAATAATAGTAAAATCTTTCAAACGTAAGAAAAGTAATTCTGTCAATAATTGACATAGAAAATGAGAACAAATATAAACAATGTAGATTTCTGTATGATATATTTTATATATTATATGATATTATTAATCACAAAAAAGGACTCACTTACTTTTTGCCTTAGTCTTACAACCAGACGCTATCCAAGAACTTGAAGAAGAATTACCAACTTCATTTTCTGTGATCAATAAGAAGTTGTATGATGTACCTGTAAACAGCGTAAATTTTGTAAAATCATTACAATAACAATTTTAAAATCTAAAAATTGTTTGATTTGTCTTTATTGTACACAAGTAAACTATATAAATATATTGAAACTCTTAAAACAAATCAAGAGAATTACTGTTGGATGTGAAATTTTAAAAATGAACATCAATTGAACAGGTCTTAAGATTATTAATGAAAGAAAACAAACTCTTTTGTGTGTCTTTAATGCCAAATGTACTAAATCCAAAAACATAAAGTAAAGGAACAAAAAGAGTAACATATCATGGACACAGAATAAGCTCAGAATATCAAATGTCTCAGTATTTAAATAGTATGTTATTGAGTGTAAATATAAAAACCTACCAGGATCTAATCCATCAACTTTAAGACTGTTTACATCATTTACAGTACTTCTAATAAATAAAAGTGTAGACATAGACTGATATACTTGAACATGATAACGTATAATATAACCATTAGGTACAGATGGTGGATTCCATATTAGTGTAATAACATTATCTAATGCATCATCACATTGTCCATTCTCTGGTGGATTTGGTTCTGAAATAATAATAAGGATTATAGAAACAAGAGTACTGTACACTCAACTACATAACATTTTGTTATTCAGTAACAAAAAATATAAAACAAGAGATGTCTCCATGTCTTATAGATAAAACGAGAGCACATGTAGCAAGTTGTTAGTGAATTTAGCATGTGAATTTCGTACTAAAAATGTTTCATTGAAGGCTTTACCAATTTTATTTGTATTTAAGTTTCACTTACATTATAATATAAAATAACATAATAATAAAAGTAACAACCCCTAATACATTGCAGATGTAATACCGATAAACAGGTATTTCTAGTTTCAGATAAATACCCCAATATCATTTTATATTTTAATTACCTGGCAAATCAAAAAGTGCACAAGTCAGCAATCAAACTTCATGAAAATGTCACCAGACATCAGAATCATAAATATATCATAACCATACATGTTTGTAACATGAATTTGACATTTGACTACCTTTTCAATTTCATTGGAATAAAACAAATACTAATCAAATTATCAATATAAGGTTAATATGTTTCAAAGGCACACAAAGATCAAAGCTTTAGGTCACAGGCAACATCTTTATCCGAACGAATGACATCAAGTTCAACTTAGCTGTGCATTAACATTCTATAAATAGACGGTGAAGATATCACCTCTATACTAAGACGCATAACAATCTCCAATCATCCGCAATTTACTTCCGTGTCAAGTAGTTCCGCGTATGAATACAAATATCAAAGAAAATCGTTGTTGAGAAGTACTTTGTTGGCATTTTTTCGCCAAATATAACTACTAAAATGTAAAATAATGACCGCTTGTAGCTACAGGAATATTAATCTATATATACTAAGTACTTTTAAACCTCTGTAGGTATAGGTAAATAGTTAAACCGTGTACTCTACTTTCGAATTCAAATTATTGTGTAAAGAATGACAGATATAAACACGCTATGATGAATGTTCAACCTCCAGTTAAAAAGTTTAATTTGATGAGGATAGTTGGTAGGATAGCCAAATTTTATTGAGTAGACACAAAATTCATACTCTATTTGTTCAGATTACTTAAAGGGGGGGGGAATTGTAAGAATGTAAACATTACCACGTGCTTTCAGGTAAATAAACAGTTTACCCGTGATGCGCGGCGTCTCCGTACAAAGGTCAGTCAGACCGTTTGTGTACAGAATGGTGCATTAATGTATTTCATACTTTTTTGTCACCACAGCATACTTTTCTGATAAAGCAAATAAACATACCTCAGTCCAATACGAGAGTTATTTTCGTTCTAACATGCAACATATATAATTATGTTCATAGTTATGAGAAATTTAAAGGAGTCAAGTTAAAGAAATGTCGAGGTAATTCATTGTTACTAACATTTTAATACAGTGAAACAGAAAAATGGCTTTTTCTTTTTTAATCATCAACGAAATACATAAGTATTGTTTTTAGTTTTCTTAGAAAGATGACTAAGTGTGATTTTTTTAAGATCTAGAGAAAATGTTTTATCAGTAATTTATTCCCACAGAAACAAAATTATTACATCAAATTTGCTTGCTAGTTAATTAAGTAAACGTATTATAAATAAATATCTTCATGATAACTGCCAAATAGTCGACTTTTTAAATTAAGAATATCCTATGTTCCTCAAGTCATTTTTTGCTACAATAACACACGGAAACATCAAATAATGTACATTAACACTTCCATCTGTGTGAAATTTAAATAATCATTGTTGAGACAAAAATCAATTTTTGACGATCGACATATAGCATACACTTTCAACGCTCTTATCAAGAGTTGTCGTTCGTATGTCTACGTGCACTTGCTTCAACGTTAGTACACATGCTCATGTTTAGAGATTGAGCGATCATGTTTTCATCAAATAAATTTGATTATGGGCCACGCTTGCAGGTATGGTAAATCCTTAAACCATCTATGTATTTTTAATATGTGTGTCATTTTTTGGTTGATAACATTTGTATGACTGTATTATAAACTTCACTTATGACGCAGAAGTAGAATAACGCAGTATGTAAATGGTGATCCAAGGTCATGGTGATTATTTTTGATTCACAAAATTATTAACACGTTTAATTTGAAAACATTGATGACGTTGATATTTGATAATTTTTTATGCTGACATGTGTTATTCAGTGTGAATGGTTTCAATTTGGAGGCAACTTGTCTAGACAACACGTCGCCAAAATGATAGATCAACAATTTTTAAATGCATTGAACAAATTCATTGATGTTTAGTTGTACTTTAGAGTCTATTCAAGGAGACAGTATTTTTTTTATTTTCAGATTGTTTTTCATGGAGTTTGATCATCCTGTTTGACTTGATGTAGATATAAGAAAATAAGTTAGCTGAAAATCGACTCACAACAATAAAAGGTTTGTTTACATTTCATATCCCACCCACCGTCTATTTGCTTAGGCTGTTCAGGGGCAGCTCAATATTTTAATTGGAGGGAGTCTCTGATTTGATTACCAACGATGTAATTTGTAGCATTATTGCTTGTAGGTGTTTATTTTAATGGGTGGGCAGTGCACCATGGACCTTTCCATTTTGTTAACATCTTTGCTTGAGTCGACAACATAGCACAAAAAGCATGATTTTTATCAACAATGACAGGTGTATGACGAAACATCTTCTTCTATATATTATATCAAGAAATTACGATGTCTTTAAGTATTATATCACCATTCTTCTATTTGTTATATTTGTCAATAATAATGCTGATATATGCCATTTGGAATTAGTTGTTTATTTTGAAATTTTGCACTTAATGCACAGAATCTATTAGTATGTTTCTTTCTTTCAGGTGAATGGTGTATTTATTTTTGCTATAATGATGATACTCTGAGAGCATGATAATCCATAGGACTACTAATAAAAACATTTGTTTTACAAAGCCACTAGTGATTGGTGAAATGCTATAAACATTGTTGTTTTTTTAAATGAAAATTAGAACTCACTTTGTTTGTTCATGACATCTCATAGATATGCTTGGTTTTTGTTTGGATTGATGTTGTCAAGACAATAGCAAATAATACAACCTAAGCACTAATTACTGTAGAAAACCAGTTATCAGAAGTTTTATCGTTGACAATTCTAAGAGCCAGGTCATTGTAACTGGTTCTCACTGGTAGCCATGCAGTAGTCACTTCTAGTCAGTCATTCACAGTTGTAAAGCATTATCTTCTGTTCTGTGCTGTGACAAAATATCAATATCAAAGCACCTTCATGACATCATTCAGGGGGGAGGTATTACTTGGAAATTGTTATATTAGATTTTAGTTGGTATGAGTTACCTCCCTTGTTCTGAAATACTATATACATGCATGTATACTTTTATACACCACCTTTGATCATATTAAATAAAACTTATAATAGTTGTGTGAATCTTGTTAATCCATTATTATTATTATATTTAATTGGATAGATATATTAGATAACAGAAATGAAAACTGGCCATAAATAGTACCTTTGTGTATGATCATTTATTTCCATATGTGAGGTTCAACGCACTAAGATTAGAATTGCAACACACTTAAAAATTGCATGCATGAAGTAGTCCTGGTAAATATTGAAACAAAAATACAATTTTACAGCACTAACAAAAAAATAGTTTGTGTTTATATCTGAAATTGTTGTAAGGATTATCACAATAACAAGATATAGTGTAAAGCAATCAAGAACATGTGAATTTCCCTTTTCACAACTATTTAGAACATTTGGTTGCCATGGTGAATTCAGAAATATTATTTTTTATGAATATGTAGAGTAAAGATTTATTTATCACCTTTTTAAGAAGATTTATGACATCAAACTTCCATAGTAGTCACAAAATATAGATTTTTAGTGGCTATTTAAGGCGTGGGTGGGGTAGCCCCTATCGTGCTGAGATATGTTAAAATTTATTATTTTTTGACAAAACAACAATATTATAATTCACTTAAGGAATGAATTCATTGAAACTGACTTTCATCGAAAAATAAATGTCACTTTTGGTGATAGCTAATTTGCATAAAGGCCGAAGGCCTTTATGCTGAAATTAGCTATCACCAAAATGACATTTATTTTTCGATGAAAGTCAGTTTCTATGAATTCATTCCTTATAATTACAACCTTTCTGGGCGAAATTTGCGTTGATATCAAGAACTATATTTTAAGGCGTAAGAGCCGAATGCATTGTAGCGCGGAATAATCTTGGTCGTACACAGGTCTTTCATGCCAGCCGTCGGCCATTTTGTTCTCCGCTTCGATGCAATTTTTCAAGGGTTTAATGTCATAACAGAACCAACTATGCAAAGAAATGTAAGTAATTGGATTTTAATTTATATAAAAAGAGCACTACAAGGAAAAACCAAGACTGTGTAGCTTTAAAAGAACGTGTAATCAAGTTGAAAGTTTTACGCTTTTCCCGTGCGTTTATCAAGGTCGAGGTCAACTAGCTATTTATAGTAAAGATAAATGTGAAACTGAAATGTTTATTTCGGTTAACATTTATTTCCTATTTTATTTTCAATATGATATTATCTGACAATTTTTCATGTTTTCGATTATTTACTTCTTTTATTGACATGCATAGCTTTTGTTTTGCGTGCGACAGCGCTAAAATAGATTTTTCATTCATGAAATTAGTACCGGCATGACGTAATTTAAAGTCATGAATATTAATGAATTCTTGTTGGCAACTGCGTTTATACGGAAATGAAAACACATTTTTTCAAGTCACGTGTTCACTTTTGACCAATCAAATTGTATTATTTCGTTTAGGTTTTAATTATATTAATTTATTTCAATATTAAACTATATAATGCATACAGATAGTAGTAAAACATCATTTTAGTTCAAATAAATTTAACCTGAAATAAACTTTGGAATTTTAAAATCTGCTCAGATTTTGTGTCAGACATGTCAGATTTCCTTTAAAAGTTCAGATACCTATTTTTTTTATTTCCATCTGATAATATCACATTGTGTCAAACATTTTAAACAAAATCTTTAAAAAATCATTCAAGGGCGCAAAAACATTTTTACGTAAAAAATTAACATTTTGAGACTATTTCTTAAAAATGGGTGGGGAAATTATCATGTTTGAAAGAACATTTTGCGAAACTTGATTGATCAAACTGCATGATTATGGGAGATATATCATATTCACATTGTTTATCACCATTATAATCATCACTTAATGACAAATAGGTTATTTCCTTTGCATCTGCCTGATACATGGTATTTTTTTACTTATTTTGGCGGGAAATTTTCACGGTTTTTTTTGAGGTTATAATTAAATGGCTGTAACTTTTTAAAAAGTTCGGTGACATATTGTTTTTTCCCCTTTTTTCCTATAATGAGTCGTTATTTGACATATTTAACACAAAAAATAAAACAATCCATTACAGGGTCGTTCTCATTTTTATGTAAAAATTCACTTATTTGGACATTTTTTATAAAGTGGGTTGGGTATTGGTCAACTTTTTAACGAAAATTTTTACAAAACTCAATTTATTAGATACTGTAAAAACTGCATGAGATAGTAAGATAAATCCAATTTATATTGTTTATCACAAAACTAATCATCATTCGATGACAAGTACATGACTTTTTTCCTATGCATCTGCCTGATATATGGTATTTTTTACGTATTTTTGCAAATATAGACGTTTTTGGGGGTCATCTTTAAATGGCTGTAACTTTTTAAAAAGTTCGGTGACATATCCTTCTTTGTCGATACATTTACTTCAAATGTGCAAATAAACATATTAAAGGTAGTTTAATAAAAATTCCATTATACCCCCGTTACACCAAACTCGTTCTCACTACGTTCTGGAAACATTGGACCGAACGAGTTCCAACTGTGTGAAAACGGAATGGACGTAGTAACAACTTGCTACAGTCTGTGTACGAACGTGATGAACGACCTCGGACGAGGTTGAACGAGAATGGGGTTTCAGAACTTTGAGTCGACTCAAAAAATTTTTGCGGCCACCCCGTTAGTTAGTTTCTACAACTAGACTGAGTAACAACGTACTGGCAACAGGATGGACGTACTGCGAACGAAATTGCTGTACTAGCATCGTACTCGGGACGTGAATTGTCGTAGTTTGATCGGGCATCAATTTTCAGTACGTTTACACACCGACCTGTTCCGTTTGTAACTCGGTTCATTCCGTTTGCACACAGACTTAACTCGTTTTGAATACGTCCATAGTGCGTTGTTATCCCGTCTAAATGAAAAACAAATTATAAAGTTCTGAACCAGTTTGCAACACGTTAACACGCAGTTCCTAAAGTTCGCAGTAAGTTTCTGGTACGTTCTACTCGTTTTTAATGAGTTTATTGCGTTCGTATGCAGTTCGTACTACACAACAACGTCTACAGTACGATCTGGCAAGGTTTGGTATAAATAGAGACCATTTCTCACCAAGATATGTGTGTATGTCTTAGCTTTCTTCTTTTTTCTGGCTTCTGACTCTGCCCTACATCTTCTCCCGAAACCTGGCTGTCTGAGTCATAAGAAGAAGCAGGAGATACGACACCATCATTTTCTTTGACTGGCTCAGGAGGCTCAGAATTCTTAGGCTTAACTAGAGGCTGGAAGCGATTGTCTTAACATGCGCAGCATGTCTGGCTCTGCTCTTTTTTGGAAGCATGGTGTGGTCACAGTGATGCTTGACAAATTGTGTCCTCACAGTTTATACCGTGGAACGAGAATGCAAACGGGTAGAAACGTCCTGGATATTCATAGCAATCGGATCAGAACGTGATGTCATTACGTTCAGAACGCTCTAAAAACGAGATGGGAACGTTCTTAGAACGAGTTGAAGTGTCGTAAACGGGATGGTCAATAGTAAAAGAGCTTAGAAGAACTAGTTATGAACGGGTTAAAACGGACTACAAACGGTTCGGACTAGTTGGAGACGGTGTCTGGTGACGAGAACGAGCAATTTTACCCGATCTGATCCCAATACAAACGGACTAGAGACGGGATAAAACGAAATGCACGTATTGGGAACTGGTTCTGAACGAACTGTGATCGTATAGCTGATATTTTTCGATTTAAACAGCACGTTCTAACTCGTTCACAACCAGTTTCGCGATAGTTTTAGAACGGGGTCGAACGTTCTGAGAACTAGTTTGGTGTAACGGGGCCCTTAGAAACCTCTTTCCTGACGAACTCCCTTAATTCAGAGAATAAACTCAATATATATTATTACATGTATATAAATCTTACGTTTAGGTGTTGTTTTCATATTTGCTTCAAATACATCACTTTCAACTATGTTACCATTATCATATGATTCACTCATAGTTTTTATTTTAACTGTGTAATTATATCCATTCTTCAGATTACCATAGTTATTAGGAAGATTTGAGTTGTACATAGTAATAGAAGTGGACCCTTGTCCAGGATTGTTCTCAGCAATTTTTGTATCACCATCAAATAATCTTACATTAAAACCACTTCTACCACCAGAACCAGGAGTATATCTTATAGTTAAACCACTTTCCTCTACATCAAGATCATAACCACTTGAAGTTATCTCTTGTACTTTATTGGGTTCTACAATACAACAGTAATACAATATTACTTGAAGTAGTATTGATATAATACTGTATTGTACACAACATAGTAAATATATACAATCAAGTAATGTTACAATGCAATCCAATACAATAAATCATGTCATGTGTAATCATTATAAACTCTGACCTGAACGTTCAATTGAAATGTATAAGGATACATTCTGGTAAACGCTACTCTGTGTAATTTACTTGTATTTCAAAAATGAAACTCGCAAAAATTAAGGAAATTGCTTTGTATGGATGAATTTCTATGAATGCTGATTAAATTTCTATTAAGTATTTAACTGTCTCTATATATGTCTATTTCACTGTCTCTATACATGTGTAAGAGATCAAATAAACAAAATCTGACATTCCCTCTAAAACAACCATTCATCACAAAAAACAAACAGGAAACCATTATATTACAACATGATCAGTATTAAGAACTAATACACGTCTATGAGGAAATAATTAACAAGTAAAATTCATACTTATGCTATTTTTGAACTTTCTCGTTTGGTTGTTTATGACAATTGGCTTACATGTACATAATCAGCTTTCCTGATAGTTTTCTCAACCAGCACTCACTAAATCTTAATTCCAAAGTCAATGAAGGCTATGCCATGACAAGTCGCTAAGGTTACCAGAAAAAACAAACAAGAAGCATGAAGGTATCTTCCTGCCAACTTTTATCATAATCGGTGAACTTAATATTTTTTTCGTTTTTTCCTCCGAGTAAGGTACCGACCCACCTTAAAACTTCTAGCAAGCGTATTACTATACTATTGTGGCAAGTATTAGATAATATTCATTTACAAGTAACATGTGTTAGTGTTTATGTACTGTTATGTTAATGTCACATAAGTAATATCAGCAAACGAAAGTACCAAAGTTAATCATACATTGTATTTTAGTAGCATAAAACAACACCAGACACAATTATAATAACATTATATATTCATTTCTGGACACATACACAATACAGTCACAGATTTATAGGTACAATTTATTAAGTAATCAACTTACTTGCAGCTTGTTGCTTGGAAACAGAAGCTGTTCTTACATTATTACTCTCAGTCAAGGTATTACGGGATAGTATCTCTACCATATAGGTTTTACCAGGTGTAATGTCTGTTACTGTGTAAGTTGATGTTGGTAGTAACAGATCTGGCGATGAATCATAGTTTACTTGATTGATAAACGTCCATCTTACAGTATAATAGTTCACAAACTGTGACAGAGTACCAGGTGGATGTGACCATGATACATTGAAACTTGTAGTTTGTATATTATTGAATGTAACACTTCCAACTTGTAATTGTGTTACTAAAATATACAGTGAAGAAATACCATGAACTATGATACAGACCATCTGCAAAATTTTATAGATAAAGCACAGCTATAATAACAAAACAAACAAAATATTCAAACCAACATGAAATATCAATACCTAGTATGACTTGATATTTGTTTATGTAAAAACTACGAGCTCTTTCATTTATATTCACACAATCAGCAAGTAAATATAGACCCTATGCATCCAATAGTAATCAATGACATAACCAATGCCCACGTTAAAATGTTGGAAATGACATATGTGAAACGCAATATGAACTAATAACATGTTGTTTGTGATAATGGTATGGTTATCCTATGCAACTAGACAATGGACAGATGTATCCAAATCGAATACATGAACCTTTAGTTCACTGGCACCAGAGTCCTCACATTCTTTAAATACGCACACATATAATATGTATTTTGGCAACAAACACAAATAAAAATCGCTCCCGTATACATTGCAGAGTACGAGTTATAACTATACTTTCATCATAGTATTCGCATGGTATTGAACCATCTTGACTAGGGCTGTCACGATACGCCATAAACGTACCGCGATATATTGCAATACGCTAGCACCGTATTGCGATATGTTCTATGATATATTGTGTGTTTATAGATTCATTATGTCTCTGTTGTATTCAACAGAAACATTTCTAGTCTTATACGCAGCTACTTAAATCTAGTTTCACTATATCTACACGTTCATTTAGGACTGTGATATATGTTTTGCAAATAAAAAAGATTCTAAATTGAAAAAAACGATCACCCTGCATAACATCTCAGCAATCAAGCTCCTGGACGCCATGCTTGTTTCACAACTTCCTTCCCCAAAGTATTCGATTTAAGAACATGTTTTGAAAATGTTCCGTATAAAAACCAATCGAACGCGCCCCAGTAAGTTAAACTCTTATAACTTAAGCTTAGATTGAATTAAATGGAAAAAATGACGTTTATCTTCTTTTATTTTGCGAAGAGAGGATTTTCCCAATGGAATGAAAAATATCGCCAAATACCGGTACGTTAAATTCGTACCGCGATACGTATTGCCGCAGCTACGTGTTGCAATATATATATATCGTGGCAGCCCTAATCTTGACAGTAGGTACAGTCTGACAGATTAATTTTATCTTTTGGAATATATTTGGATGCAAATATTGGACTCAATTTGTAGATTAACATTTCTTTACAAAACTGACTATTCAAAATCGTTATATCTGAAACGGTTACCATGAAATTTACCGTGATTTCAATATTATCATTATGCAGCGATTAAGATACACTGTTCACTTCCGGTTTAATCATGACGCGTTAACCGGCGTAAACTGATTGGTTGATAAACTCTTCGAGACTTTTCCCGTACCTTGTCAATGAAGCGCGCCAAATTAAAACCCAATCGGAACGCCCCGCCAAGGTAAACATTTACGTGTCCCAAGTTCTATAAATAGAATATTTACGTAATTATATTAGTCCAGGGAATCAGGTTAATGTAAACCGGAAGTCAGTAGTGTAGTTGAATCGCTGCAAACTAGTGATACTGAAATTAATATAAATTTTAAAAAAACGATATCAGATACAAAATTGTAACTTTGCATGATGTTAGAGGAATGTTTAATCTTTAAATCGAGACTCACATTTTCTTTCAGATATACGTCAAATTAAAGAAAAACAGTTAGGGTCGTACGCCGTACGCACTGTAGAAAACGTTCAATACCATGTTTAGTATAAATACATGTAAGTAAGTATGTATGTACAAGGAACGATATACGCATTGTATTATGATCATGGACTCTGGCTCCTGTGCTTTAGTTGTCCGATACTAAAATACACAATGATATTAAACAAATACAATATCTACAAAAAATCACCTATACATACCTGCTTCACATTTTCCTCCCATAGTAAGTCCATTATTATCATAGAATGATATTTTACATGTACATTTATTATTTCTACATTCAGAATTAAGATCAGAACATTCACCAATAGTATTTTCAATACAGCTTTCTCCATTAGCTTTATCTATGATTAAAACAAAATACTTTTTGATAAATCTGTACAACATTATTAATTTCATGGTGACATAAGCAGTTCAAATGTTTGTAGTCTAACAATTAAGGGATTCGGCGACATTTTTATTGTGATACGGCAGAATAAAAAAAAGCTTAGCTGAGGCAACGTAGCCTTATTTGTACAGAAGAATGTATTTCAGTCAAATTATTCTAACTTGACAGTTGAGAAAAAAAAGACTATAACATTCTTTCACATCACATATAACAGAAATGAAAGTAAATTATATATAATAATAATTATAGTAATTATATATGACACTGTCTATGATAAACAAATCTTTAACTCAGCAAGGCACCACAATGAAATGAAATCTTTTATAAAATTCGGTCAACAAGAATTATAAGGAATGTCATATGTACAAATTCTGTTCTGATTTAAAATCCCAACATTCTTGACCTTATACCCATATTTAAAATTGGGTGGCTCTACATTCAAGAGTTCTAAACAGAGAGCAGTAACTAATTAAATACATTCAATTAAGTAATTGTCCAAACTCTGTATAAAACATTGCAGAAATAAAGTCTCAATCTTTCAGATCTTAAAAAAAAATTGTAGTCCCCTATCTGCATTCAAAAGTATGTAAGTTGTTTTTGAATTTCTTAGAGTACTTAAGAAAGATGCAAGCATACAAAATGTTATAACTACTTACTTGCAACACAACTAGAACCTTCTGGATGATATCCATTATTACAAGTACAAACGTCACTAATACAAGTAGCAAACTGGTCTGAACATTGATCTGTATTGTAATTAGCCCAATTCCTTTCAGTACATGGTGTATTCAGACTTTTTCCTAAAATAATTGATTATTGACAATTATTGGAGTTAATATTTCATTTTCATAAGCATTCATTTATTTATCATAAACTGATATAATTTACTAGTGATATTTGTTTTTTAAGGTTTTAATTTCGTGTTAGGTATATAAACAACTCAAAAGTCATGATAAACAACAGACATGATATCATTCATCAATGTCACAGATTTGAAATTTACAATGCTTTATAACTGCATTACTTTAGCTTTTTATTTTAAATCATAAGTATCTATCTTATATACATTATCAAGTTAACTGTATCAGGAAATATTCACAGTCTGTGAATATAAATGGTTACTAAATGCATGTAAACATAAAGTCACTTACGTATTTTACAGTCACCTCCTACGACACTTTTAGTATTAGTGTCATAATATGAACTTATACAAACACAAGTTCTCGAAACACATTGAGAATTTGATTTTATACAAGCATCTACCATTGGACAAACAGAGCCCAATACAACTTCTGTAAATGTAAAAGATAACTAAGTAATCTTACATGTTTTCACATAATTCTATAACTTTTCATAAACTAAAACAATATAAATTTTAATTCAACTCAATGTCAATCTCCGTAAACAAATATCCTGTAGAGCGTTGTCGTACAAGATCTCTACTTTCTCCGTAGAAGGTCACGTCGAGATGAACTTTGCTTCGACCAATCAATTCGTTGCTGCGATTGGGCAGCTCATTTCAAATTGCATGACGTAACTCAAGGAAGTAATCAAGTTACGTATCATACCAATTTCGTCATGAATACTATGATAAGAAAGGGTCCCTTGAACGTGACCTTTGTTTGAAAAAGGCCAGATCTAAATTAGCGAGCGAAAAATTTTAGATCGGTTTTTAATCAAATTTACTTAATGTTATATGTCACGACAGATACAAACAATTGTGAGGGAAATATTACTGACAATTATGTTCAACAGTATCATTGGACAAATCTTACCACATTGCTTGAATAAGACGAACTTTAATTACAAGATTTACAAAAGTACAATAGTATTACTAGCTGAATGAAAACTTTTTTGGTCGTCAATTTCTTGTTGTGAACAAAATCACCAACAGTTATAATCATATTGATGATTTAAATAGTATCAGTACATGTATATACAATTCAATGCACTGTTCTCTAATGAAATATCCAGTGTACAATGTACATGTACACTGGCATGAGAACAAAACTAACTTATCTGTAAATAAAACAATTATTTTCCAAGTAAATAAATACAATAATATAATACATTACAATACATAAATTATAAAATGTTCACGTACTATTAACACATTGTCCACCAATGTTACTGTCACCATCATCATCATAATAGTCACTTGTACATCTACATTTGTAACCATTTCCATCATTCTGACAGGTAGAATATACATCATTACAAGGTTCAGTAGATGATACACCAGTACTTGGATCCGGACATTGGGCTCCTAGATCAACCTCTACGATACATAAGATACATATTGTTTTATATGTGTGAAGGAGGTAAGATAATTCATAAACAGCATATAAGTAAGTTAGATTTTAGATTCAGATATTTAGCTCCTACATCAATCTCTAAAATACATAAAATACATACAGTAAGACAATATCATAAAAAATTAGCAGGGTAAATGTGTTAAGGATAACCATTCAATACCAATGTATATAAATGAATTTATAAATTTACTTGCCATTAAGCTATACAGATGACATTGATGTACTCACACATAAATGTGTATTTTTATATTAGAGGTACTGTACAAAATTAGTTTATATTAATCAAAACACAATGTTAAAGACTTACACAAACATATAATAGTCATAGAATTATTTCATAGCAAGATTGTAGCTTTTTTCAAGTTGTTATCAGGTATCTATAATTTTATACATACAGTATCATATGTTCACTCACCGGCAGTTCTAATTACATACCCTATACTTTATAAATTGTCCAGATATGCGGAAAGCATATTATTGCATGTTATGTACCGTTTATTTGACAAATCATTTGTCAAAATCAGCAAAACAAGCTTATTTCAAAAATGTAACAGCAACATGATATCTTAATCCATTTTATTTTGTAACTATCAACAACAAAAATCACAACTTAGTATTTCGTATGCCCCCGTTCGCCCTCATTTCTACAAGACATCGTGATCGCATACCATTGATGACATTTGTCAGAAATCATCGATAATGTGCATCACATTCCTGCAAGAGATCGTTTGATAGTTTCAGGATACTGTGTTGGTGCCTCAATTACCGTACCTACCGTCCATAATCTCGTCCCACTCGAACACGATGGGATTCAGGTCCGGACTGCACGGTAGCATTAAAACATCTCGTGTTATTCGAAGGCGTCTCCTAGCCTACTGTTTACTCTATGGTCGTTGCCAGCATGTCAACGTCAACCCTGATTTTGGTTTCCTAGGCTATTACGTACCCTCTTTCTAGCAATGTCTGCAACTCCGTACGGTAGCTATTCGGACGCTTAAAATGCACATGACATGTCATGAGTTTTCTGTTGCCTTCTGATAGCGTACCCTGAATTGAATTTACACGAAACGTCTGTCTTGATAGAGAGAGGTGAGTCGCCTATGGGGTCGTCCATGTTGGTCGGTTTCACTTCCGGTTGCCAAAATTTGTTGCTGCACCAAAGTAATTAAACAGGGTTTACAGTTGAACACACGTGCTAATTGCAAAAATGATTTGATATTTGATCATCAAAATATCAATGAAATATTACAGTCATTTTCCATTAAACAACTTATAACCCAAAGAATAAAAGTTAAATCATGTAATTTACCAATTTTATTGACGAGTCAGCTTCGTAACATCATAACTGCAAGCGCCCTCTCTGGCAAAGTCAAACGGGCCATTGTTTTATAAATGTCTTTACGGCTTTTTATAAGTGACTAAAATGCTAATTATTTTGGCTATATTTAAACTCACGAGCAATTTTGTACCTGTGTGCACGAGGAAAATTTTGATTTTGAATTTTCGCTTGGCGATAAAATACTCAAATGATGACACCATTGTGAATAGCGAAAATTACACATTACCAATAATGTTATAACACATCATGTTAATACATTTTTTTTACCATAAAAAGTGTGTAATTAGAACTGCCGGAGAGTGTATGTCTAATAGTGATAACAGAATATCTAAATAACAGTATTCTCTCAATACAGTATGAAAACATCAGTCTCAGTACAAATAATTAAACAATGAAACCTTTTATTTCTAAATAACATGTCATAAAGTGGTTACTAAGTATACCATGTTTGTAAAACATTATATCCCCGCAGTTTCTGTAAGTCATAAAGAAATTAAGTACAGCTTTTGGAATTTTGAAATTCTGAATTGGAGAAATCAATTCAAATGCAACTGTTAAAAAGTTCTCCATGAATCAGCCATAAAAATAATAATAAATATTAGCTGCTCATGTGTCTTACTTCTTCATTCCTGACATGCAAAAATAACAATAGGTCTTTACAAGTCACCACAACCATTCATGCCACATCTGATGGTGAAGGGGAAAAGTTCTGCTGTCAAGACAACGATTAAATCTAAATTTGAATGTAGTGGTGACATTGACTTTTAATTGTGCTACCCAAACTCAAAAACAATTATTTTACTGCTAAGGACAAACTTCCAGACCAAGTTTTCAGTCAAATAAATACTGAGTCCTCAGTAACTGGTTACAAAATATTATGTCTCCCGCCACAACCTTTTCTAAGCCATTTCATTCAATTGGTTATACATAAGACGTATACTTACTTCCTATACATGTTCCCCCAATAATTGTTCTACCATTGTTGTCATAGTAACCAGACTTACATATACATGTACCTCTACATTCAGCATTACCATCACTACATGCTCTATTATACAGACAATTGTCACCAAGTTGTTTCTCTGAAGGAAAAAATATCATCATTCACTTAGCTTTATTATAAATCCTAATTCTCTTCGTTTGCATTGTAACCTATTGCAAACAACGCAATCCTAATATTTACTTTCTTGTTAGTAAGGAAGAAAGTAAATAATATTTGTTTATAATAAAAGTGGGGACCATAACAAGTACATGTCCCTTTAATAAGTAAGTTTATAATCACACAGCTAGGAAATAATGGTCTAACATGGTTGTATAGTAAATGACAGATCAATTTATTTTTTAACATTCATCAGTACAGAGTATTTCATTTTTGATAAATTTAACCGTTCTTAAATAGTATTACAACAAAACATGTGTATCATTGTTTGTAAACTACAATGAAGTTAAAACTATGTGAGAAACAAATAAAATGAAAGTCTCCACATATAGATAAAGTAGAGGATATCTTACTTTGCAAACATTGACCTCCACCAGTGTTTACACCATTACTGTCATAATAATCACTAGGACACAGACATTTATAAATGTTACCATCAGATATACATGCAGCTTTACTATCAAAGCAAGTGGCTGTGTTTGGTACATCAGGAGTTGGTTCTGAACATTGAGCACCAAGTAGAATCTCTGTAAATATGAAATATGTTAGTTTGAAAAAAATGTGTCAGTAAAAAGTACTTAGTGTATCCACAGTTTGATTTATTTTCAATGTCCTTCAAGACAAACATATATATTGCATTACTTTTGTTTTACAATATCAGTGTATACCAGGCATAAACAAAATATCTAGTAAACAAGGCGGAACAAATCTAGTTTAGCGGACCCCGGAAGTAAATATAAATATGCGTGCGCAGACGCGCAAAAGGTACATTCCGCTAATTTACTGTTATTATGGGGACTGCCCGTCCCACACCCCCACTGATATTAAAAATTGATTACAAAAAAAGGCATTTAAAAAAGTTATTAAAAATAATTCATTAAAAAAATGAATAAAAAAACTGCATCGTTAAAAACAAAATGGCGTCCAAAATTTGTAAACAACGCAACGTCCGAGCATGCGCAATAGCGGGGTCCGCTAAACTAGATTCTATCCAAACAAGGCACTAAAATAAATACATTGACATTTAAACTATAACACCACAAATAAGATACATAACTATAAAATAAGAAAACATGGTACAGATATACTGTCCTTTATCATTAAACCAACTGAGTTTTCTTCAAAGATGCAAACAATGGTATATAAACAACAATAAAAACAGATAAAAGCCAATGAATTAAATAATTACTGGAAACAACTAATATTAATGGTACATACTAATTACACAATTTCCACCTAGGACATTGACACCATTGTCATCATAATAAGAACTTTTACAACTACATGTATACGTTGATCCACTTTGTTGACATAAAGCATTTGAATCTTTACAAGAATCAGTTGACCATACACCAGTACTAGTGGGATTTGGACAAGTAGATCCAAGGTTTTTCCCTAAAACAAGGAGTAAATGATAAATTGATATGTCTACTTAAGTAAACATGGTTTCTAAACAAGATGTTAAAATAACCAACCCCAACCAACATTACAACCTTGAACTAACAATTTCTAAAATCCATGTATTTTTATATTATGATCTTACAACACTGTGACAGAACAAAAATTTTGAAATCTTGGTAAATTTTTATATTCTATTAATTTCAACTTATTTTTGTGAGTATGAAGTAGTATGTCATATACACCATATTGAATATCTATCATATTATCAAAGTTTTTAATTGTTTGCGAAATAATTTTATTTTATATGTAATTATGTGATTTAAGCTAAACCATGGTTATGTTTTTAAAAAATACCCTAACAATTTCAAGAATATTTATTCCCTTTCATCAAAATTTTTAAGTCTTTACAGTTTTCAGTATAACTTCTACAAAACCTTAACAAGAGTGATAAATCTTTTAGGACATAAAACATATAACTGACAGATTATAACTCTGTATGAAACTTTTTTGACCATTCTAATGCGATCCGCATAAAGAATATTGTAAAAATAAGACTGTGATTTAATACATACAGTCTACTAAAAGAATAAAATAAATATTTCTCAACAGGTATTCACTAATATTAATAAAAATGACATTTGAACATTTTTTGCAAAGAAAAAACACACAAAAACCATTCTGCACTTTTTAAATGTTTCTGTCAAAGTAAAATGTATTTTAAATTTATTATACAGTACATCTTTGTCGAGTAATACTCTTAATACATGTACACTTATATCCAGTGTTTGCACTGGTACATTCAGCATTACTATCACTACATGGTACAGATGGTGATATGTTAGATGGACATCTTGAACCAGTTGATATCTCTGAAATATTGTAGAAGTCAATAAAAAAAATAATAAAATGGACAACTTGACATTTGTTCAAAAATAATTCAGAAGAAATGCTAAGTAAGAAGCAGTTTAATGTTACCCAAAGCTAGACATTAGGAAAGTATTATATTGTAAGAAGACTAGACAATAATAATGCTGCCAATCTTGATTTAGATGATTACACTCAGTCTGCAAGAAGAAATACTCATATTTTCTTTTAAACAATACCAACATCAACCGATGGGGTTATGTTACATATTTGATAATTACTTTGTACACATGTTCCGCCAATATCTGATGTTCCTGTGGTGTCATAGTAACCAGTATCACATACACATATTGTATTACAAACTTGGTATGTACCAGTACAAACATCAGTTTCATCACAAGCTTGTCCCAATGTAGTTCCATTACATCCCAGAAAGTAAACGCTGGACAATATCTGAAAGTTAGAATAAATGTTATACTTGAAAGTCACTATCTGCCAGTATTAAATAACACAGAGGTACAAAATCTGAAAATATGGTGGCATATTTCAGCCACCAGTTAAATGAATATACAGGCAAATGACTGTGCCAAAAGTGTAGAACCAAGTTTAGTCTTTAAAACAATTTTAGAACGAAAGAAATCACTTACTAATAACATGTGTCACTTATAACATTCAACTGAACGAATTAAAACATGTGGCATACACATTGTTGAACACGAAAGTAGATATCTTTTTAATAGAATTATACTTAGCTCTAGTATCTTCTCATCAGTAAATACATATTTTAACACTTATCTATCTTAGCTAACCTGACCCACGTGGCTCAAGTTACGAAACACCCCAAATATTACGAGAAAATAAGGTAATTCATTGCCAAGTAATTTAAAAGTTTGTGTGTTACATTCACAGTTATAAAACACATTATTCAAAATCAGGAAATATGAAGTTGATCTTTTGCCTGTGTATCACTTTAATACGTAATTAACATATTAATTAAGTGGTCAATTAGCGATGTAGCTAGTTTCTTTTTCAATAATGCAATAAGAAAATCAAAGTACTGAAAGTACTGTTGGAAGGAATTTTTGAACAATTTTAGGAGTTCAAGTTACTATTTCGATATCCTACATAATTTCTTTTTCATTCATAACCAAGTGCGTTTCATATTTCATTTTACATGCATATTATTCTACTGATTGAGAAGTTGTATGTTTTGATTCACGGGCAGGACATACTTTCGTGGAGCTATGTCATGGAATAATTTCTAGTGTCATTCTCCCTCCTATCACTGATTTTAAATCGTTTTAATACGGCAGTGTTCAGTCACTGAATTGCATCTAGTAGTAATCCAGAGATTGAGTCTTTTCAGGAACAGTGATAGGTGGATTGGTGGTCACGATGTAACCTAAACAATGTGTTGCCATGGAGTTAAGGTCACAACAAATTGATCACATGTTCTATGTATTTTGTTCCAAAGAATGGAGCTTAAGAGCAAATATTTTTTTTTACATATTTTGAATTTTGAGAAGCGAGCAAAAGCGAAGAATAAATTTGTGCGGTTTCTAAGACATTTATTTACCATAAGTTAAAACGAGCATGAAAAGTATGGACTTTCTTATATAACATATAATCATATATCTATAGACTATAGTGTAATCACGTAATAAGAAGTTCTATGCTATATAAAGCAAGTTAACTCCAGATGAAAATTCAATTGAATTTAAAAATAGTTAGAAGTAGGGTAGTAGAGGTTTACACCTTCATGAGTTCATACGCAAAAGATAACTTCATTTTTCTTTGGTATTACTTTTATTAATACTAGATAACTGGGAAGCACAGATTACCAATCAACAGCGCCACACTAATCTTATAATGGACCAGCCTGGTTCACTTTTTGTGTATACAATGTAATTAGATTTTGGTAAATTATGCTAATGTCTAATAATACCACTAGAATTAAATCAAGCCTGATATGTTATTTTGGGACATCAAAATTGTAGGAATGTAACCTTTTCTCCCTGTCCTACCTGCTCTCTATGGATCAATCTTCATATTTTACACTACAAAGACACGTATGACGTCACACATCAAGACAAGGTGTGTAGAGAGAGTAAATGTTCAGTTTACGGTCTAAGACAGAGTGCAGTTATCATATTTCTGAACAAAGGAATATGTCATTGTAATTTCTAATGCCGTATGTTAGCAAGAATTCATTACTGCTTTACCGTAACAGTGAAATTATGCTGATTTATATTGCTATTTAGAACTCAAATTACTAATTTTCAGTTCAATTCTACTTGGCCGAGTGTCAAAACTTTTCATTTTACGATATTTATGACGCGTTAATATATTTTTTTTCGGATCTTAAGGTGCGAGAAATCAGACGAACATAACGATTAATTTGTTGTGGTCTAATAAAAAAAACAAAAAACATTTACGACATTCGCTTCGCGCTATCATAAAACCTCTACGGACACCCATCCAAAGATTAACCCTTCAATACGTTGCTTAACTTCGATAATTACCCAGCGCTTTACGCTCTCAAAGTAAACTCCTGCTGTGAAATCCGGTCGTTAAAATTGTACTTATATACAAGCGTGTGGTAGATACTAATGCGCAATAATACAATAAAACTTCTCTCCGTGCACAGTTAGAATGTTGTTTGATTAATGTGTAAAAAAACATTAAATATTATAGTTTTAAGTATTTGTTTAAATTATTTTTTTTCAACTTATCTACTTTTGATAGTACACATATTTTTCTGCTGCACTATTTCTTAGTCGCATTGACTCATTGATTTCTATTGAGTTGAGGATGTTGTTCGTTCTTTTTCAAATCTTGCAGAGCGCTGCATAGAAAGGAATTGTTTGAAAACAATTCCTTCCGAAAAATGAAAGTTAATTCCTGTAAATGAATCACTAGTTGCGAAACTAGTTAATCTGTTATCGCGTATCTATGAATAACATTGTTTTGCTGCGATAGCTGGAGTATTAAGTATACATGTATCAATATAAGGGAGCAAAACAATACTATTTATAAAAACTCTTAATTTAGCTTCAACTGCGGGTAATCGTGTAATATATTAATCTATCAATCAATCTTTTTTGGTATTGTAATAGAATTTAATACTAGGTTAATAGTTTCTTAATCAAAAGTATTTTAATCAGTAATCTTAAGAAATCGTGCAACTGTATCAAGGCTACTACACTAGTTTAAATGTAATATGCTACAAGTAATAGCATTTCCAAAAATGCTTGAAATCGCATTTTAGCCGTGTATGACATCTCCTTTAGTAAAACATTCAAGCATTATGTGTCAGCGTCGCATGTCTATTTATATTTCTATTAATAGATATATTGATTATTTGCTTCATAATAAATAAATCTGATCAAATTAATTGTATAATAAATAGTTATAAAAATGTTTCTGTTTCAGAATGATATGCTACTAAAATACATGTACACGAATAGATATTGAATATTGTTTATTGTTTCTCATTGATAGTAGAAAATAAATCACTGAATGTTATTTAAATCCATTAATTGTTTTATTATAACTGTTTTATTTCATTGATGTAGTCTACTATTAAACTATCGTAAATGTGAACGTTATAAACTTCCGTGTGGTAAAAAATACTTTAAATGTTTAAACTTTTAAAGTAAAATGCCATTTCAAATTGAGGTAAATAGATAGACAGGGGTATTTAAAACTTCGCACAAAGCGTCAGGTAAAAATGCATTCTCACAATAAATTTAAGATACTGTTCATATCTAATGCTCAATAATGGACAATACAGCGGCAAAATACAGTTTAAATGTTCTACATACGAACAGGGTCTCTTGTTTTTTTACCATTTAAATGTAAGCTCGGTGTTTGGATAAGACCTTTGCCTTTTTAAGTTGTATAAACAACAGAAATGTATTTATTATAGTTGATGATTTAATTCCTAAAAAAACTTGGAAATAAATTTTTCTGGCTAAATATGTTAGCTGTTCCAAGCCTTGTATATCAGACTTACTTCCATCCAAATTTTGTTTACAGAGAAAAATGCATTTATATCATTTTGTAAAATCAGTACGCTGATATCTCTATCACAAAGTGAGCTAAGACAACTACGCCGAAAAAATATCAATCTCATTGAACGAGGATGAGTACCTTTACAATAGAAACATATTACAAGTATACATGTATGAATTGTACCATAAAACTAAAAACTTACTGCTAAAAGGTAATATCCTAACATGTCGTTTTAATATAAAACATCAAAATGTTCACATGATATATAATTGATGAATGCAGACTGTGAGAAGCTTGCAATGTATAACATATATAAACATATTCATTTTCCAAATCTTCCGGGTTGAAAATAAAAATATTTTAAGACTGCGTATTAATTGTTAATGATTGCTAGACCATGAAGAAAATAATACAGACGGCATAAAAGCTGGTGGTATACTGGAATGATTCATCGTCCTCTCAGTATATAAATACCGCTTCTAACAGATCGACTAAGTTGACGGGAGCAATAATTTCTTAACCCCATTCAGACACATGAAAACCGAACTTCATGTATCTCCTGCGTGGATACAAATCATGTCCCTGATTTATTTACGCATCTCGTGCGTGTAATATGCTAGCAATCAAGTAAGTCCCTCTTACATTACTTGCATGATATCAAAACCAGTAGCCAGTGAGACTTATCAATTTTAGTTTACATTGTACATTCATTGAATTAATTAGTTTAAGTATTCGTTCAAAAAAGTTAGTTAGAACACAACTCTTAATGTCGTTCTTTGAACAATGTCCATAGCATCACAGTGCGGTAACCGTTAATACATTATATGTGTACAATACTATGTATAGCAGAATATTAATATCGGAGATGTGATAGATGTTTGAAAGGTGCATGGATTACTTGTCCTTAAGAAGTAGATCAGTGTATGGATTAGATAAGTTTAACAATTGTCACGTACGGGTTTTGTCTACATACAGCGTAAAATCTCAAAAACCTTTGTTAGTACTAAAATGTCAATTAAAATGTGTTTACAACTTTTTATAATCATGTTGAATGGTCTATGTTAATGTTGAATATGTCATTTAATGATAAAACCAATTATATCACTGAAACAAGAAAGTGTTTATTTAACAAGTATACTAATGTTTGACTAGATGTACATTCGTATGATAATAAGAAGTAAATTTGTATGACATGCATACAGTTTGTACGATAACAGTGTAACTTTGTACTTACCACGTTACGTAGTTAGTGATCTTAAAGAAAGAGACAATTTGAACCATGTGAATGTATACATTATTTTAGCAGTGTAAAGACCACTGCCCATAAAAACAAAAGCAAGTTATTCACTTTAATAAGACCATTTTATTTACACAGAAATTGTTGTGTTCCATATGTAAACATGTTGAATTGTTGAAATTTATTTTGTTGTTAATGGGGCAAACATTAACTCCGATGATTTAAATTTATTTTTATCGATCGTGAGTGCATTATATTGTAGTAAATATTTAAATCAGCGGGTTAATGTATTCGCCATGTTAACCCATGTATACATGTTCTGTTCTCTGTTTTACAGAGTATAGCTATTTAATTTATATTGTTAGTGGGCAATGTGACAGTTGACAAGATAAATGGTGACTTAGGGATTCTGGCCAGACTCTACTTCATATGATAGGTCTGCATCTTGTTAAAAATGTGAGTGAGTGAGTAGTTTAGTGAGTACTCACTCACTCACTCACTCACTCACTCACTCACTCACTCACTCACGCACTCACTCACTCACTCACTCACTCAATCACTTACTCACTCACTCACTCACTCACTCACTCACTCACTCACACACTCACTCACTTACTCACTAACTCACTCACTCACTTACACACACACACGCAACCTCTCACGCATTCACGCACTCACACACTCACACACTCACGCACTCACTCACTCACTCACTCACTCACTCACTCACTCACTCACTCACTCACTCACTCACTCACGTACTCACTCACTCACTCACTCACTCACTCACTCACTCACGCACTCACTCACTCACTCACTCACACACTCACTCACTCACTCACGTAGAAAGAGGGTTTTGGTAAAATTGTATATTAAAATACGCGCTTAAAATGTTTACGTGCGCTGTATGCAATAGCTATTTTTCGAATAAGAAAGGACAATATAGTTCGACATACTCTGAAAATGCAGCCATTTTCGATGGTAGTATCTGGACCTAGCGGAAGCGAAAAGACAGAATGGACTAAGAACCTTTATTTCCAAATCTGATAAGTCCGTCAGTAGAGCGAATCATTTGGTGATTCGGTCAATGGCAACCTCTGTATGCCGAGCTGAAACGACGACTGGAGAGTAAATAGTTTGTTTACAGCATTATTGGCTATAACAACGAGTCAAAATTTAAAAACACGGAAAAGAAGAACTTGAACGTTTTTATGATTTTGATGTCTAAAGCCAAATAAGACATGATAATCGCTGATTTGTTCACTAAAGAAAGGCATCACAGAAATCTATCAATCATTTATCTTACTCAGAATTTATTTCACAAGGCAAGGCCTGCAGGGATATAGCGCATAACACCCAGTATATTGTACTAGTTCACAACCCAATTGATAAACAGCAAATGTCAACATTAGCATGGCGAATATACCCTCAAAATAGCACCGCATTCATGTAAAGATTTCATCAAGCCATTTCTAAACCATATGGTAGTAGACTTTAAATCGGATACACAGGCACAAGAGTGCTTACGTACTGTCATTTCTTCTTAACTAGCAAAGTAAAACAAGTGTATGACGACTAACCACCTTTAGTTGTTTGAAATAAAATAAATAAATAAGACTTTGGCGATAATTGAAGCAACGTTATGCTGTCTAAGACAGTGATGAGATTGATAAAATTTGCAATGATAGCGACGACGATGATAATAGTGACGATGATAATTATGGAATTGATAATGCAGGTGGTCTTGACGTCATTAATATCAAAGTACTGAAAGTACTGTTGGTAGGAATTTTGAATGATTTAAGAGTTCAAAGTTACTATTTCGATATCCATCATTATCTCTTCATCATTCATTATCAACTGTGTTTCATATTTTATTTTACATGCACATTATTCTACTGATCGAGGGATCGTAGGTTCGATTCCCAGTCGGGTCATATTTTTGTGGATCTTAGGTATGAAATAATTTCAACTGTCATTCTCCCTTCCTACCACTGATTCTGAATCATGTAGGGCAGTAGTCAGTCACTGGCTTGTGCAGAGTAGTTGGTTAACCCTTTACCTAATACTGTCCCCTTTTGTCCCCTGTATGTGATTCTAATACTGTCCCCTGTATGTGATTCTAATACTGTCCCCTTTTGTCCCCTCTAAACTTTATGCTATCAAAAGACATAATATATTATTTCCACTAAATAATGAAAACAATTTTTTACAGAATATGGTAGATAAATCACTTACCTAATGAATGCTCAGAAAAAATAGTATGTTATATTTTGACTTTAATCACAAATTTGATTTAAAACATACAGGTATACATCCAGATGTCACACTCACTGTTTGTACAGTCTGACTGGTTAAAGTAATGTTTAATCCTTTGTGTTATTAACAATTAAATCACCTTTTTCAAATAATACTTTCTTAGTGATAAAATATCATCTTCTTATGAACTTTAATTTCAAGAAAATGTTTTTAATAATGCAAACATGATGATTTGACAACAAAAATGTTTATTCAGAGAAATAACAAAAAATCTCCATATATGTTTCAAATGTGTAGTTTTTTTAAGTTCCAGACAGTAGTTAATTATACAAATCAGTCAGGATATCATCATCAAAGGGATTAACATTGATTAATCAGTGATAAGAGGTCATTATTTCAATTTTTGACAGGTCCCCTGATATTTTATGATCTATATTGTTGTCACAGCTGCAAAAATGGTCATGTTTGTTAATTGATATTTTATATTGGAATGTCAAACTGCTAGTAACACAATTAACACCGATTAACAATGATTATCAACTGCACTTTTGAAAGATATTGATCTTAAACATTGTTTTACTAATTTAAATGATATATTTATATTGTATTTGATATCAATTTAAGTTTTCACATATACTTTTAGTTTTGTTTTATATTTTAAACTGTCATAACTTTTATACTAAATGTTGAAAAAATATATAATTTACACTATTAGATAGAAAATTTAATACTCTAAAATATTTGTTCTTACTTAAATTTGATTAAATCACTATTTATTATAGTAATTGCCTGTTAAAGTATATAGGTGTCTAAACAGAAGCCATCATTTAAACTTTCTATGAAGATAAGGTACATTAAATTTTTATCTCTGACTTGTATGAGAATCTGATAAGTATTTGGTAGACTGCTGTATTAGGTAAAGGGTTAACAGCTAAATTCAGAGATTTAGCCTTTTCAGGAACAGTAAGTATGTGGACTGATCGTCGTGGCATAACCTGTACAAGGTGTTGCTATGGCGTTAAGGCAACAACAAAATTGATATTTCTTCTATGGATTTTCTCTAAAAAATTTGGAGCGAGCGAGTGAATTGTTTCCCCATTTTTGGCCTTTTGAGAAATGAGCGAAAGGTGGTGAATAAATTTGTAATATTTTCATAAATATTTATGCACCAAATTTAAAAATGCTTGCTTAATATGGACTTTTCACACAAAACAACATCATAATGTGTAATGCAGAAAAAACATTATCAGTTACTTTTTAGACTTTAAAGTCATACTGGTCATTTATTCATCATATTGATGTGATACAATCTTGCCCATTTAAACATAAAATATGTCAAAGTCTTTCTTTCTTGGACATTATTATTTTGATCTTAGGTTACGAGGTATATAGATTTGATCATCTTGCAGGTTATTGTGAGAAAGATTACTTGTTTTTAGCATGTTGTTTATTTCCCGTGCAATAAGCCACACATGTTTTTGTCTTCGTTTCTTCTAGTATTCATGTTAAGACATAAGAAAACCATAAAACATGGCGAGAAATTGTCACTTGAAAAAGCGATATTGCAGTTGGAATGTTCGAAGCTGGTACCTCTGTAAGGCATTGTTGTCATTAAAATGTAGTCAAATGCGTATGAACGGTGTGTCTACATGTTTGTGGTCACATACAATTTAGAGCCATGAGGTCAATCGTAAGAGCGACAGTACGGGCATCGTATGGGCTATTTACACACGTAGATGGCTTTCGTGTGGCCGCCACAAGGTTTATAGGCGTAGTCCTTTAGCTGATAAGATGATGACGAGAAGCATGTTAAGAAAACAAAAAGAAACGGGGCACGTATCGTATGACTCGTATGAAAGCCACACGGCACCCGCACGATGATCGCAACGGACCGTACCACTGGAAACGATTTTATTATTAGCCGTAAGCCAGGATGTGGTCATAATAGCGAAGTAATGTTGTTTACAGACATGGAAGGGCTAGAATCTTAGTTGACCGTACGGGTTGTCGTGCGGGTTGCGCACGGATTGGTAAGATTTTTGAATAAAAACAACTCGTACAGACCTGAGTCTGGAAGATGCGTATACGATCACACACAGCACAAACCTGTAAAAAAGCCATGGTCGTTCGTCATGTTCGTACGGAGGACTTGCGGGCCCCTCTCGGGGTAGGTAGGATATCTTAGCGCAACAATTGCACATGCTTTTCGTGAATTTCATTATTGTAAAATATCTATTGTTTGACAGGTAAAGGTAGAATTAAAATGACACGAATGCGTGTTTGAGTTGTTGAATTTTCAAATATAAGAGGTTATGAAATAGATAGAGCAGTTCTTGTCTGCCTGATCAGAATGAAATTCCTGTACACTGGTGTTTTAGGCTCCGTCTCCTCGCCTTGTAAGTTCTGAGGAGAACATTCAGTGATGATAGTTTTTGCATTTCGCCTAACTTTTCTTTGGTACCATAGGTAATAATCAACTTTCTCATTTTATGCCAGCGAATGGCATAGAACCGGTTATGTGCTAATTTTATACAGGTGACACAAAAGTTGCGATTCGCCGAGTTTCAATACATGTATATCATAATCAAGATAAATTCCACCTGTCATAAAAAAGCATCAAATGAACCCCTTCTTCTAAATGTCATTTACTCTCAAAAAGTTTTTGTGACAATCCTTTATCACTTAAATAAGTCACACCGTTTTGTTTGACTATCTTTGGGAGGATCCCTATAGTGGACGACACAACCTTTTTCACCAACATGGAACTTCTCAACAATATGTTAATTGCGTTGGTAACTTCTTGAACAATAACTTTCCTGTATGATGGGTTGGACAGAAAGGGTTCGGAGAATAGTTACTTAGATCACTAGATCTGCCCTCTTGACTTTTTGCTTTGGAAACATTTTAACTAATTTGTTTACTTAATTCGTTCACACATAGTTCGTTTCCTCTCAACTGTCAAAACATGAATAATTCCACGGTGAATGCGTTTATTAAAATTATCGTCGTAATACATCCATGAGTTTTCGGAAGTGCGTATTATGCTGCTGCTTAGGCCGTATGATATGTTTTAATCGAGATATATCTAATAACAATTTGGCCGCC
This sequence comes from Mactra quadrangularis, assembly GCA_025267735.1. Taxonomy (NCBI): domain Eukaryota; kingdom Metazoa; phylum Mollusca; class Bivalvia; order Venerida; family Mactridae; genus Mactra; species Mactra quadrangularis. The sequence continues at coordinate 31,113,580 of CM046309.1, read as the reverse complement.
AGTACAAACAAATAATGCATTCAGTCACCGTGAAATTATCCAAGCTTTGACTGTGGCGACAAAAAGGACTATTATTACATCGGAGAGCCTAAACAGCACCACCGTAGCCACCTACGGATAGTGGAGGGAGCACACTACAAGCATTCAATATTATGATATATAATACACGAATTTGTATGGCCACATAATTAAATTCAAATGCAATAGTTCTTCATAAAATGACTATATGAACCATTTTATTTGTAAGAATACACAATCACACAATTCTTCATGAACGCGACGAAAAACTTTCATGTTACATCGGCAGCGTGTTCAGTAATGACTGTTAGCGAACGTTACGGGTCCGGGACAACTCAACCCGTAGACAACTTAACCCATGGATAACTAAAGCTAAAGTTTGGACAACTCAACCGTTAGTGAGGTAATGCAGTTTCTTGGGTTGAATTGTCTTTGTGTCATTTTGTCCCGAACCTAACGTTACGGAACGTTACGAAACGTTCGGCTAATTGAACACGCTGCAGCTATTGCATGGATAGGTTTAAAAACGTGTATTTACGAAATTTAATAACACGCATCAATGTCGCATGTGATCATTGTACTCAATGGCACAAATACCACACCGTACGGAGCCTTAGCTGGAAGATATGCAAGTTTCATCCATACTCGGCCACTTGTTTACACTTTGGCTTTAAAACTGGTACGTGTCTCTACGGTCCGCACGGGTAGGCAAGAGTTCGTACGGGTCCTTGCGGAGCTTGATCGCACGGCGCCCATACGATGCCCTCACGGCTATTTTTATATTTATGGGGCATTAGCTTTACTTATACGGGGTACCTAATTTTTTTAATTGAACGTCAATTTGATAATCAATTGTAACAAAACGAATATTAAATATACCAGACGATATATCCTCATGATTTATATTTTATGTGTTGTAAAATAAGCTCGCGGAGGATCCATGATCTTTATATTTAATACTATAAGGCTATTGTCTTAAAAAGGCATGGATATCTGCCAAATAAAATAAATTCGTGACTTTAATATTGTTAAATTTCATTCAATTTTCAGACACAAATACACATCAATCTACTATATACATGATCATTTCAATCAGCGGAGTTAATGTACAAGCCACTGACAAATGAAAACAATTCAATCGTATAATTATTACTTTTGGAATTCTCTCCAATGGTGGTGCAGTTTTCAGAAGAAGATGCAATCTAAATATAACCGCTACAATTTTTAAATTGTTTAGATGAAAACCAAGTTGTTGCAAAAACTATGTAAAAACGTATCAGCTTATAGCTTAATGTAAACCCATTTTATGAGCATATACTTGTATGTTTCCCAGTATCCTAATCCAGTGCTGTAATCTCATTTGCAGCATCTCATAGAGTAAGAATATGTAAATGTCATCCATTTTAGTAGCCCAAATCCACCAAGGGTTCCTTTAAGTTCAGGAGTTGGACAAGTTACATCAGAATAAGTTAAACATGAGTATTCGTTGCTATACAAGCATCATTTTCAGGCGATCAACTCAAAATATACAGACATTGCGCCAATACTCAGAAACAACTACTACCTGAATTATTCACCACTTGTAATCTGTTAGGGATAAAGCCAATGTTGCGTCATACGTTTTACAATGGTGTTATATTGTTTCTGTTGTCTGGTGAGATATAACATGCAGTCATGACACACAATATATCATGATGCTTACATCATACATGCTGATAGATTATAAAAACTGAGAATAACTTGTTCGTGAGTAATATCAACAATCACTGAAGAATGTTGGAATCAATGGTTTAATCACAATTTAGATGACAAGTTAGCCAGCGTGATTCATTTCTTTTACAATTTTGAGTATAATGTACATGTACACCGTTAAACAATGTTTTTATTTTTGTTTCAAGGGCGAACTGAAAGTTGCCATGTACTTAACAAACGTTATGAAATTATCCACCAAGTCATATAGATCATCAAAATTACTTCGATTGCACGACAGACTACTGACATTAATATTGAATTGTCAAGGTAAGGTATGACATATCGGGCTAAGAAATAGAGCCAAGATTGCCGGGCGCAATGTACATTGTTCTTACTTTTTATTAACACTGTGTGTTAACAAAACAACGAAATGCAACTTAACACAGGAATATAATGGAAGTTTTTAAACTAAGAGATAAGAAATCAGTTGCAATTCATGAAAATTTTAAAATTTGTTTAAAGCTTAATAATATTGGTATCTGTTCACAAACATACGTTCTAATTGCGAAATACAAAGTACAAAATATAACTTTACATGTTTTACAAGGCGTTAACTTGGTAATTTTTCATTTGTTTGTCATTTCCTAGTTTAATTTCGACTGCTTACAACTTCACAGTTCTGAAAATTTCTCAAGAATGTAAGATTGTATCACGTAGCAAATATTATAATAAATGATTTAAATGTCTGATGTTTATTATGGATCAGTAAATATGTCGTAGAATATGATCAGATTCTTATGTCAGAATTTCCATCCGTGATGTATTGAGATATACTGTTGCTCTGTTTTGTGTAACAAATACAATTATTGTTTGCAAAATTGTAAATGAAGATTTACAGAGATATCCTTTTGAGACAATATCTCAATATAAGAACTAATTTTCAAACAGTTGCACGTCATCCTTCACATTTGATTTTCGATACAAATGCCCCCTTCATACTATAGTCGCATTTACTGTATACTGTATATAGGTAAGTTCAAATATCTGTACCATTATCTATTCACAAAATGCCGAAAAGAGAGCTGTCTATTCGGTAGTCTATTCAGAATTCTATTCGAAAAAGTCTGTAATGCAATCAAACATATTTAAAAGTATTTTCGTGGAATACGTAAAGAGACAAATGTCCATTAATAAGTCTATTCCGATGTGGTTGATTATAACTGACTCTAAATATAGATTATCTGATCGTATCTTACCTTATCTTATCTAGCATACCTTTGTTAACGAAGATGCATCGAGGACAAGTTCAACCTCGTTTAATAATACTGTAGGCAAACCATCATTATTTTAATAAAATCATCTGTCACATGATACTATTAACATCACGTGATTTGATTGATGGCGGTGGGTAAGTAGCAACTTGTGGCGTATAGGCTGTACGGAGCCCCAAAAGTGACATTTTGAAATATTTTTTTATTTTCATTACTATTTCGTTTTAACGAAATATTATTTCGTTTTTACGAAATATTATTTCGTTTTAACGAAATATTATTTCGTTTATTCAAAATATTATCTCGATTAAACGAAATATCATTACGTTTAAACGAAATAGTTTTTTCGAAAAATCGAAATACTATTATTTCAAAATCAAAAAAATTAGTTCGAAAAATCGAAACAATTATTTCGTTTTTTCGAAATATTATTTCGTTTATACAAAATATCATTTCGAGTAAACGTAATATTATTTCGTTAAATCGAAATAATTATTTCGGTTTTCCGAAATTATTTTTTCGTTTGTTTCGAAATAATATTATTTCGGTTTTTTAAATAATATTATTTCGTTTTTTTTTAAAAATAATTTTATCGTTTTTCGAAACAATTATTTCGATTTAACAAAATAATATTACGTTTTAACGAAATAGTATATCGTTAAAACGAAATAATTATTTCGAAAAAAAATCGAAATAATATTATTTCGTTAAATCGAAATAATTTTTTTAAAAAAACGTAATATTATTTCGTTTAATCGAAATAATATTTCGAATAAACGAAATAATTTTTCGTAAAAACGAAATAATATAACTTTTAAACGAATTAGTTGTGATAATAAAAAAGTATTTCAAAATGTCACTAAATGGACTCCGTAAGGCTTTTAAAAGATTGGATTTCATAGTTTTGTGGAAGTTGAAATCAACCAAACTGCAATGATACTGTGTTCTGGAGCATTCAATCAAAACACATTCATAACGTTAAAGATATGTTCCACAATGGAAACAGGACCATAGGTTTTACAACTAGACAGAGAACTCCATACTAAAAACTTAATGCAGTTCCAATAGATTTTAAAACGTATATAAGAAGGCATCTTCAGAAACGGAATGAGGAATATTTGTCAGTTATTTCATCTTGATAAAGACTGAGGACATGCAATTGTCTAGTAGGTTCTTGTTCAAAACAACTTCGGCAATCTTATACGAACAAAGCTTGCTAGAGATTTGTCTCATTCGGAACACCTTTACCTTTCATGAATGGATGGGCTGACTTGATATGCCCGGCCGGCTAAAACCGGCGTACGCCAATTCAGGAACGGGCACCGACGTTTCGCTTTATTTGCTCCGAGATTGAGCCGGGTCAACAACTCGCACACGCCGTAAGAGCGGTTAGCGGCAAGCGCGTGACAAATATGGCTAAAATTAGATACAGGTGAAACCTAAAATTTAAAAATCTAAAACGATTATGGACAAAATACTAATTGATGTGTTCAATTAAACTTTCTTACATGTCATTTGTGTAAGAGTTGTATTACAAGTACACATTTTACGGCGGCATTGAGGTGACATGGTAATATATATTATTTTTTACGTGGCCACGTAAAAGCTTTACGTGGACACGCAGTAGCTTATACGGGCGCACGCGATAACGTTTACGTGGCCACGTAATAGCTATACGTGGCCACGCAGTACCTATTACGTGCGCACATAATCGCGTTTACGTGGCCACGTTATAACTTTACGTGCGCACGTAATAGCGTTTACGTGACCACGTAATAGCTTTACGTGCGCACATCGACAAATGAAGGTTGTCGAAAAATGCCCGCCAATTTCGATAACTCTCATTGGTCAATTATTACGTGGCCACGTAAACGCTATGACGTGGCCACGCAAACTTTTACGTGCGCACGTAATAGCTACTGCGTGACTACGTAAAGCTGTTACGTGGCCACGAAAAGTTTAAATATATCTCCATGTCACGTCCATACCACCGTACATTTTACTCACCAGACACGAATTTAAAGTTTTAACTACTGATAAAGGTTTTTTACACACACTGCTTGAAATGCGACCGTCTGCAACAGTAATTAGTTAGCCGGATCGCTTGATTCATATGTCACACCGGGGCAAGCCGACTGGCTATCGGCTTACGCCGGTTCGTAAGCCACCCAGGCAAGTCAAGTCGGCCCAATAATTCGTAGCGAATGGCCAATAGTTCCGAATAAGGTTTATCTGTGTATTAGATTGCCGAGGTAGTTCCGAATAGTAGGTCCTATAGGTTGGAATCCTCGGATTTCAACTTTGGTGTTAATTTAGATGTAAAACAATGTAATGCAATTTGATAGTCTCCACCCTTGGAACAATAATTTAGTTGATTTTTAATCAAATTAAGTAAAGCATAGAAAAGGGGAAAATCCGAGTAATCTATCTGATTGGACCTTCAAATTTTAAGAGTATGCTAGGGGAACAAGTAGAATGTCCCCGAACTATGTAAGTGAGAAACATCCAATAATATTTCTTTTTTACTATGAATAAGTTAATCGATTTCTGACCTAAACATGTATGTTTTATACGGTAGGATAGAGGTGACATGGAGATATATTTAAACTTCACGTGGCCACGTAATAGTTTTACGTGGCCACGCAGTAGCTATTACGTGCGCACGTATAGCGTTTACGTGGTCTCGTAATAGCTTTACGTTGCCACGAAGTAGCTTTTACGTGCGCACGCAATAACTTTAAAGAGGCCACGTAAAAGCTTTACGTGCGCACGTAATAATTGACAAATGAGAGTTGTCGAAATTTGCGGCCATTTTTCGACAACCTTCATTGGTCAAATATTACGTGCGCACGTTAAGCTATCACGTGGCCACGTATTAGCTTAACGTGGCCATGCAGTAGATATTACGTGCGCACGTTATAGAGGTTAAGTGGTCACGTAATAGCTTTACGTGGCCACGCAGTAGCTACCACTTGCGCACGCAATAACATTTACGAGGCCACGTAAAAGCGGTGAAATTGGCGGCCATTTTTCGACAACCTTAATTGGTCAATTATTACGTGCTCACGTAAAGCTATTAAAGCTTTTACGTGGCCACGTAAACGCTATTACGTGCACACGTTAAGCTATACGCGCATACGTCAAGCTACTACGTGGCCACGTAAATGCTATTACGTACGCACGTTATAGGTACTGCGTGGCCACGTAATGCTATTACGTGGCAACGTAAACGCTTTTGACTGCGCACGTAAAAGCTACTGCGTGGCATCGTTAAACTTATTACATGGCCACGTAATAGCTTCACGAGGCCTCGCAGTAGCAATTACGAGCGCACGTTATAGCGTTTACGTGGTCACGTAATAGCTATACGTGGCAATGCAGTTACTTTTTCGTGCGAACGCAATAACGTTTACGAGGCCACGTTAAAGTTTTACATGCGCACGTTATAATTGATCAATGAGTTGTCGAAATTAGCGGCAATTTTTCGACAACCTTCATTGGTCAATTATTACGTGCGCACGTAAATCTAGTACGTGGCCACGTTAACACTATAACGTAGGCACGTAATAGGTACTGAGAGGCCACGTAAAGCTATTACGTGGCCACGTAAACACTTTTGCGTGCGCACGTAAAAGCTACTGCGTGGCATAGTAAAGCTTTAACGTGGCAACATAAAAGCTTAACGTGACCACGCAGTAGCAATTACGTGCGCACGTTATAGCGTTTACGTGGTCACGATAAAGCTTTACGTGGCCACGCAGTAGCTTTTACGTGCGCACGCAATAACGTTTACGAGGCCACGTTAAAGCTACTACGTGGCCACCTTAACGCTATTACGTACACACGTAATAGGTACTGCTAGGCCACGTTAAGCTTTTACGTTGCATCGTAAACGCTTTCGGCTGCGCACGTAAAAGCTACTGCTTGGCATCGTAATGCTTTAACGTGGCCACGTAATAGCTTAACTCGGCCACGCAGTTGCAATTACGTTCGCACGTTATAGCGTTTACGTGGTCACGTAATAGCTATACGTGGCCACGCAGTAGCTTTTACGTGCGCACGCTATAACGTTAACGAGGCCACGTAAAAGCTTTACATGCGCACGTATTAATTGCCGAATGAGAGTTGTCGAACTTAGCGGCCATTTTTCGACAACCTCATTGGTCAATTATTACGTGCGCACGTAAAGCTTATCCGTGGCCACGTTAACACTATAACGTATGAACGTAATAGGTACTGCTAGGCTTCGTAAAGCTATAACATGGCCACGTCAACGCTTTTGCGTGCGCACGTAAAAGCTACTGCGTGGCATCGTTAAGCTTTAACGTGGCCACGTTTTTGCTTTACGTGGCCAAGCAGTAGCAACTACGCGCGCACGTTATAGAGTTAAAGTGGTCACGTAAAAGCTTTACGTGGCCACGCATTAGCTTTAATGTGCGCACGCAATAACGTTTACGAGGTCACGTAAAAGCTTAACATGCGCACGTAATAATTGACCAATGAGAGTTGTCGAAATTGGCGGACAACCTTCATCGGTCAATTAATACGTGCGCACGTAAAGCTTTTAAAGCTATTACGTGTCCACGTAAACGCTATTACGTGCACAGGTAAAGCTACTACGTAGCTACCTAAACGCTATTACGTACGCATGTAATAGGTACTGCGTGGCCACGTAAAGCTATTACGTGACAACGTAAATGCTTTTGCGTGCGCATGTTAAAGCTACTGCGTTGCATCGTAAAGCTTTAACGTGGCCACGTAATAGCTTAACGTTGCCAAGCTGTAGCAATTACGTGCGCACGTTTTAGCGTTTACGTGGTCACGTAATAGCTATACGTGGCCACGCAGTAGCTTTTACGTGCGCACGCAATAACGTTTAAGAGGCCACGTAAAAGCTTTACGTGCGCACGTAATAATTGACGAATCAGAGTTGTTTCGACAACCTTCATTGGTCAATTATTACGTGCGCACGTAAAGCTTATACGTGGCCACGTAAACGCTATTACGTGCGCAAGTTAAGCTTCTACGTGGCCACGTTTACGCTTTTACGTACGCACGTATTTGGTACTGCGAGGCCACGTAAACGCTTTTGTGTGCGCACGTAAAAGCTACTGGATAGCATCGTTCAGCTTTAACGTGGCCACGTAATAGCTTTACGTGGCCATGCTGTAGCAATTACGTGCGCACGGTATAGCGTTAACGTGGTCACGTTATAGCTTTACGTGGCCAAGCAGTAACTTTTACGTGCGCACGCAAAAACGTTTACGAAGCTACGTAAAAGCTTAACGTGCGCACGTAATAATTGACCAATGAGAGTTGTCGAAATAGACGGCCATTATTCGACAACCTTCATTGGTCAATTATTACGTGCGCACTTAAAGCTATTAAAGCTATTACATGGCCACATAAACGCTATTACGTGCACACATAAAGCCACTACGAGGCCACGTAAATGCTTTTACGTACGCACGTAATAGGTGCTGCGTGGCCACGTAAAGCTATTACGTGGCAACGTAAACGCTTTTGCGTGCGCACGTAAAAACTACTGCGCGGCTTCGTTAACCTTTTACGTGGCCACGCTGTCGCAATAACGTGCGCACCTTATGGCGTTAAAGTGGTCACGTAATAGCTATACGTGGCCACGCAGTTACTTTTTCGTGCGCACGCAATAACGTTTACGAGGCCACGTAAAAGCTTTACGTGCGCACGTTATAATTGACCAATGAGAGTTGTCGAAATTGGCGGCCATTTTTCGATAACCTTCATTGCTCAATTATTACGTGCGCACATAAAGCCATTACGTGGCCACATAAACGCTATTACGTGCGCACGTAATAAGTACAGCGTGGTCACGTAAAGCTTATACTTGGCCACGTAAAAAAATAAATATTTGCATGTTACCTCAATACCACCGTAGTTTTATCAGGAGACCATTGTCAAGTTTTATAAACTAGTGGGTTCAGATCCATTTGATTTTAAACCCAGTGAGTTACATTTTCCTGTAGCCTGTTCAATTACCCCGAACGTTTTGTACCGTTCCGTAACGTTAAGGTCGGAACAAATCAATCCAAAGACAACTCAATCTCCCACTAACTTTGAGGTGAGTTATCCAAGGGTTCAGTTGTCTTCGGGTCGAGTTGTCTCGTATCAGTAACGTTTGCTAAAAGTCGTTTCTGAACACGCTGCTGGTATCTAACATCAATATTAACCTGATACAAGTTATTATTTTGGTCACACCGTGGTTAAGTCGAGTGGTTAAAAGTCTACAATGTGGTCGAGTGATTAAAAACAATATCGGGGTGCATCGTCGGCAACCACAGTACTTAATTCCCTTTTACTCCATAGCACAGCATAGCGGAGTAATGTATCATGGGATAACCAACGGGTACTTTAGTACCCAATAGCAAGTCGAGCTAAAATTCCAAAAACATTGAATTCTTGTTTTACGCCCCAACGATTTTGACGTTGTCATGAATCTGGGTGGCAATAAATCTGTACATCATTTTTTATTGTATTATCAATAGTTCAAACAGCTCGAGCATTTAACTATTCGATTGACAACATTCTAAGAGTGACAATTTCACATTGTTTATGTTAAGCGAACAAAACCATTTCGCCAAATGGTAAGTCACCGAAATGGTCGGACGGACTACAACTTCAAATTCATTGGAAAACGTAGGCCAGTCTTTGGATTTTTAGCCTGACAGGACCATTAAAGGAAAGTTTGTACCAGGTCAATGTTAACATCATTATACCAGCGATAGGGAGATATTTAACTGTTACAACTTCAAGTTACTAGAAAGTGATTGTGTACAAGCCGAGAGTATGAGCAAGAGTTTTTTGCTTCCAACATCATATTACATTTTTTAAATGTTATTATGCGAATTAGATAAATTTTATAGAGCTTGATACTTAAAATATGAGCGCGTTAGAATAATCATGGCATGTAAATACAGCACATGAACAACTACAATTAAGTAACATAAAAGGGACACCCAAACTTATCTTTACACCATTTATAATGCAGAGAAAGGTACATTTAACTATCGGTATAACATATATCAAGCCATGGTATACACCTCTGGAATTTTATCATTTTTCAGTGTGCATACCCTACCTTGGTATTACTTATAAGGATAGTTCGAGAACACATTCTCTCGCTTGAAGAAGTAACAGTTATATACCTCCAAAGTAGAAAAGAAAGACAAACACTCCGAAAGCACACCATGTCGTAGAGCAATTTCTGCTCAGGTATGCTTCAAGACCATGCAGTGGTAGTTTAATAGATATAAAATACATTAAAGAACTGATCTTGTAGTATTTATGTACAAGTACATAAATAATGTCTATAAAAATTGGTTTGTTTCTTGACATCTTGTGGATTCATACACTGACATTTTCATCACACTTGGTCACGATGCTCTAATTTCATATAAACCTGTAAAAAAATAAAAAGCCAAGTTTATTAAGACGATGTAGTAAAGAATCCCACTGATATCAATTATAATTAGAGACACATTTTTATCACATAGTTAATGTTGATTAGATAATGAAAAACGCGTAGATTACGCATTAGTCGTCATACAGCTTAGAGAAGAATTCCAAAATAACATTTTTTGACCAACTTAGCGATCTAGTCCGATATTACTTACGCCGATTGATAAATTGAAAGTATAGAAAAATATTTGCGATTTGTTTTGTGAAATAGTTTCGTGAACTTGGGTCTAAAGAAATAGACATCTGAATAGATGTTTTAGTAATCAGCTGTTTTTTTTGTGCTGCACCAATAAACTTTTGGATGAAAGTATAACATACGCATAGTTATATTTTGGCGAATTGACTTAAGGTTACTAAATTATCAGCTGTGCATTTCGCAATGCACAAATATAAGTTTGAATTATTTATTGAACGCATTTATTGCGAAATAATTCAGTATAGATTTCTGAAAAATGTTTGTTGGGTTTAACGCCGTAGCAACATATTGTATAGGTCATATAACGGTGGTCAGTTAACATACTCACTCCTCCTGGAAAGGCTTAATCACTGGAATTAGCTGTTAACCAGAGTGACCATAATTTATATTTGATCAAAGTTTCTGAGAATTTCAATGTACTTACCACTGGAAGTTATATCTTATTGTGCTGTATCTATATACGCTTAAACCCAACTCAAAATGGAACCAATTTGGTATTTTCCGTATTAGTCTGAATCCGCAGACATCCATCACAACCTAAAATGTATAGCATACAGGAATACTAACAATACGAAATTTTTCTTCACTACATATACTCAGTTGCTGAATATTTGTATAGAAGGATGCAGTGAGTACCCAGTATCATGAATAAACTTATGGAGGAAATCTATAACAAACTGAAGTGTTTTGCCACTAAATAGCAAGTCAATGCATTCAGTCGGAATGAATGTTATATGATCATAATTATGAAAATACATATAATGTATCAAAATAAAACATCTCTGAGTTTTATGATAAACTCAAAGCTACAAACCCAAATTTCATGTACAGATTCAAATCAATACTATTGAATAAACTTATCAAAACTTGCAATCAGCTTTATTTTGTAAACTTGTAATAATAATTAAATAAGCAAAATCAAAATAAGTAAGTTTGAGTACAAAATTGAGTTTTTCGTGAAAGTGGGACTAGTGTTTACTGTGAATTACCTTACAGAATTGACTTGTATGAATTTCTTGAACCATACGGATACATGTATCAGTCAGAATCTGAAATAGACAAAACACGAGAAGAGAAACCCGAAAGAAATATGTTTTTGCTAATAACATGTACATTATACCGAACAAATATATGAAAAAGTTAAGAAATAAGTGCTGAAAAAGAAACAAATTAGTAAGGGACACGGAGTATGGGAAAACATGCATAAGGGACGGGGAGGGGCACGGGCAGGGATTTTTACACCATGGAGGTTTTGTGGTCCGTTTAGGGCGGTCATTTCCGCTACCATTCCCACCTATTCACCAGGGCTATAGAAAGTCTCTGATCACCATTATTCCAATATTGCTGACTTGCAAGAAATATTTGTTTTACCTAGTTAAGACAAATATATCAATCCCCCCCCCGAAAGCACAGCCCCAATCCTGAACCCACCCAATAGTATTCTTATACCCGATAAATCCTTTGCTTTGAAAGCTTTATAATACGGTACAAGAAATTCTTTTAGAAAGGCATTATAACTCAAACTTAAAGTAATTTAAAAGTAGATAGCCCCTGACAAGTAACCCCTAAATTTCCATCTCACTCGGAGAAATAATGTAAACTCGTTTTGGCGTTTCACGAATTTCATCTTCATACTCAACACCTTGGTGAAAAAATGATATTCCACAATTCTTATAATCGCCAGATACGTCAGTTTCATTTAATTTTAAGCTTTTTCACAAATTCATTTATATCATTGAAATTTTTTATGAGACCAGTGAGTATAATTTATGAAGTTATTTAAATTCTCAATCACTGTTATTTAGATTCCATGGATCTTTTTCATAGAGCGTATTATTGGTAACAGAAAAATATCATTTATATAACATTTAATTGATGCTAATTAAAGCTTGATAAAGACATCACGTATTACAAATTTCAAATTCAATCATCTTTTACATCATCTGTCGTCAATAGTCTAATTTGCAAAAATTCATGACAAAACCATGTTTCCTTGTTTGTCGAATTGCTTCAGTAGTTGGTTAGAAACCTTCATTGTAGTTTCAAGATTTATTTCTACCTAAACTGATAAGGTAACCCTCCCCTGGTGGGATTCGAGCCCGTACCCCCTTCAGGACACGAGATTCCAAATCCCGGCGCACTACCAACTTCGCTATCTATTTATTTATTTATATTTATTTATTGGAGTTAACGCCGTATCAACACAATTTAGGTCATTTCACGGCGTCCAGCGCACCTAACCTAGCTTTCCTGGACCATTGTCTATAACCAGTACTCACCTACCCTTCCACAAGGCCGGAAACTTCTCCATATTATCTAATCAATGGAGGAAAATCGACATTATTGTCAAATTTTCATGGAAGGGTATAACCAACCCGGGTGGGATTCGAACCCGCACCCCCTTGGGCACGAGTATCCAAATCCCGGCGCGCTACCAACTTCGCTATCTACCCGGGTTACAAAACTTATACAATAGATGTAGTATATTTCTAACTACTCAGCATAGGATGCACTTGAACTGAGCAAACATAACAGGTTTCAGCACTGACGGATACACAAGATTCAGAATAATAAACAGCGTTTTAGATGGAACCGGACATAGAGATTGGTGAAGGACAACAGCATTGAATAAGTATCTGCTTATTACAGAAAAAACTTATGAAAAGTCATCTGAAGGCTAATAACTAACTTCATGGATATCATATATACAGGAAATTGTAATATGAAAAGAGTAAGTCATGTTTTGAAAAGAGAGGGTTTGTAAATGTGTTCTTGTACTTCTTGTATATTTATAAATTATTATATGCTTCCATTTGTTATATATTCATGTAATTACTCTATGTTGAAATAGATTGTTAGTAGCATTATTTGTTGGTATACTTAGTATTTAATGTTAACAGGGATGTATATTTGATAACAAATGTATCCATTCTGTGACAATGGGTCAATGGCTGTGGACCAAAATCATTTATATACTGTTTGATCTAAAACACAAAAAAGGATCATAAAACGGGTAAACATAATTCAAGATGTGATTTAAACATATTCATTGCTTGTCATTTGTAATTAGGCTGGCTTAGAATGGAAACTTATCTTAAAGAAACATTAAGAAAATACAATGGAGCATAAAGCGTGTTTACAAACTGGTATATAAGCTTGAAATAATACACATGTATATTGATCTATATTGACTGTAAATGCTAAAGTTGGCAAAAAGGGAGCATAGTTGTAATGGAATGGTAATTTTCCGAGAATATAACTTAAGGTCTATTATAAATTAAAAAAGGGCCATTTGGACCTGATTTATTTTAACTTATACTAATAGTACAATATATCTTATACCGTATACTTTATAAACTTTGTATTTACACGATCAAGTTTAAATAATATGTAATCTATAAAATTGATACAATGTGATCTTTTACACTGATTGTATGTACACGTTAGCTATCTCTTTCAAAAATAAAAATATTGCAACATAAAATTTACTAAATAAAAAACGATAATAACACAATATTAAAAATTAAAAAAAAATCCTGAATGCATTATATCATAGCAATAATATTCCAGTAAATAAATTCATGTTCTAATGAATCAGCAGTTATGAAGCATGCAGCTCTATATCAATTACCAATGTCTATGTACAATACAAACTATAACAAAATGCTGGTATTAATAAACATATCCAAACTGACAAATTAATTAATTTATGATTTGGAAACCAATCAGTTAAGTTATATACATAAATGAACTATACCAAACTCCTCCTACATCCATGTTACTAACAACATAATTCATTATACTTAGATTGTTCGTATTTGTTTTAAGCATATACATGTAAGCAGCACCCTAGCAAGACTTAGTACTATGAACACTTTGTCCATTTAACCATATACAGTATATAGTACTTATGTATTTGGTACATCATAACTGTTTTTTTTTAAAGTAATACTGATCTAGCTATCCTCCCATAAAATGGGTCCTTAACTAGATTACTCAGAATTGTGCGTTTAATAATTATGTATAATTCCGATCTAGCTATCCTCCCATAACATGGGCCCTTCACTAGATTGCTCAGAATTATGTTTTACAAATAATTCCGATCTAGCTATCCTCCCATAACATGGGCCCTTCACTAGATTGCTCAGAATTATGTTTTACAAATAATTTCGATCTAGCTATCCTCCCGTAAATGGGCCCTTCACTAGATTGCTCAGAATTATCTGTTTTCTCTCTATAATTCCGATCTAGCTATCCTCCCATCAATGGGCCCTTCACTAGATTGCTCAGAATTATGTTTTACAAATAGTTCCTATCTAGCTATCTTCCATAACATGGGCTCTTCACTAGATTGCTCAGAATCATCTGTTCTGTGTCTGGAATTCCGATCTAGATATCCTCCCATAAATGGGCCCTTCACTAGATTACTCAGAATTATAGACATATTCATTTTTTTATTTAAGAAATATCAAGTTTCATACTTACCTCCTTTATCAAGTCAATTATTATTAAGTACATCGTTATCAAGCATCATTAGCACTTCTTACATGTATTTATTTTATTTTAGGTCGAAAACGTTATCAACATACTTTGTATAATGAAAATGTTATTAGATCTATGAACGCGTAGGCATGAGTATTGGTCATTTCTGTATGTTAAAAATTGGACCATTTAGCTATTATAAATAGACTGCTTATATAATTTGTATTGTCAGAGAATTGATAAATTTGGTACTGAGTCAACTGCTTAAATGACCTGTCGATTTCATGATTTCAGCTAGACTTTATTCTCAATTTGCTAAAATGCTATCATACTATGGCTGATATAAATATCGAATTTTCATTGAAAATAATAAAAATACAAAGCTACTGCAAAAATATGCTGAAGTGTCCATTCATTAATATTGTTTTTATTTACGTTGAATATAATAAATTCATGAAATATTGAAAACAAATGATCCCAACAAAGAGTATAACAAAAATCCTACCAATTAGATTCAACTTGATATTTTAAAAAAAAACAGCCGTAAATATGTTTCAGCATAAAATTATACATCCCAGTATCTTTTTGTTTATTAACTAACTAACTGAATGAAAAATGAAACTAAACCTTTGTGAAATCTGCTACTGTTATTAGATTGAATGACATTTTATCTCTATTCAAAACATAACATTGATTTTATGATTTTAATAATTTAAAAACTATATGAGTAACAAACTGAGACAAATATTTATAAACATGCACATGATACATTTGATATCAAAACATGATAATCCCATAACAATAGCTACCAAAAATACTTGTAATCAGACAGCCATCTAAAATGCACTATCACTTCAATCAAGGTAAACATAATTAGAATGTGATAAAAATGTTATTAAATAGAAATAAAATGACCAGTTCTCAAAAATACTCATGAGTATCGAGTACTGCTTATTCAGTACTTGAGTAAGTACGAGTGTGAGTACAATTTAAAAAAGTGGAACTTGTACTCATAATACTCCAGTACAAGTACGAGTAACCCATCCCTGGTGAATGTTACCTTATTTAAAGACAGATACTTACCTATTTTTTTAAATGGACGAATGACATTTCAAATTATGTGTATGTTATCTTAATTCAAGACAGAAACCTACATGAGAGTAATGATAGAATAACATTTTATATTGTGTGAGTGTTATCTTTATTTAAGATGGATTGAATAAATGTAATGACTGAATGACATATTTTATTATGTGAATGTTATCTTAATAAAAAATGACACTTACCTGATGATAAGGGAATGAATGATATGCAATAGTGTGTGTATGTTATCTTAATTAAAGACAGAAACCTACATGAAAGTAATGATAGAGTGACATGTCATATTGTGTGTAAGTTATCGTAATTAAAGACAGAAACCGACATGAAAGTAATGATAGAATGACATGTCATATCGTCTGTATGGCATCATAATTCAAGAAAGATACATGTACCTACACGAAAGAAATGATAGAATGGCATGTCATAGTGTGTGTATATTATCTAATCAAAGACAGATACCTACATGAGAGTAACGAGAGAATGACACTTCATATTGTGTATTGAATCCTAATTAAAGACATGTATATATACACGAAAGTTATGATAGAATGACAGATCATATTGTATGTATTGTATCTTAATCAAAGACAGATACCTACATGAGAGTAATGATAGAATAACATTTCATATGCTGCGAATGTTAACTTTATTAAAGACAGATATCAACACGAAAGTAATGATAGAATGACATGCCATATTGTGTGTATGTTATCTTAATTTAAGACAGATATATACATGAGAGTGATAATTGAATGACATGTCATAGTGTGGGTATGTTATCTTAAAGAGTTGGGAACTATCCTGTAACTGCAACATTTAGATTTTAACTAAACAAAATTCATGCCCTTAAATTTTGAAATATGTCGTTGATTTTGTATTGAAATAGGTATTTTTCTATTTCAGGTTTCATTCCTTAAAGGACAGGATGTCCACGCTCTTTTTAAGAATAGAGGAAAGAACAACATGTGGGATGGATGGTATGCACCTACCATCATAGAAGTGATTATGGGAGGAGAGTTCTACAAAGTGAAGTTTGACGATTTCACTAAGATAATAAACATGTCATATTGTGTGTATGTCTTATCCTAATTCAAAACAGAAACCTACATGAAAGTAAGGGTAAAATAAAATATAATATTATGTGTATTTTATCGTTATAATTTAATTTTCGTATTAATAGGGGTTACCAACGTATCAACACAATTACAATCAATACACGGCGTCCAACGCACACAAGCTAGCTTTCCTGGACCATTGTCTATAACCAGTAATGATAGAATAACATATCATAATGCAGGCATGTTACCTTAAAGACAAATATCTACACGAGAGTTATGATAGAATGATAGGTCATATTGTATGTGTTTTATCTTAATAAAAGACATATATCTACAAGAGAGAAATGATAGAATGACATGTCACATTGTGTGTATGGTATATTAAATAATGGCATATACTAGTACCTACACGAGAATAATGACATAATGACCTGTCCTTTTGTGTGTATGGTATGTTAAATAAAGACAGATGCATGTACCTACACGAGAGTAATGATAGAATGACATGTTATATTGTGTATGGAATAATTAAAGACAGATATATACACGAGAGTTATAATAGAATGACAGGTCGTATCGTATGCTATGTATCTTAATAAAAGACAAATACCTTCACAAGAGTAATGATAGAATGACATGTCATATGTTGCGTATGTTATCTTAATTAAAGACAGATACTTACTTGATGATAAGGGAATAAATGGAATGTCATATTGTGTGTATGGTATCTTAATTTAAGACAAAAACCTACACGAGAGTAATGATAGAATGACATGTCAAATTGCGGGTATGTTATCTTAATTAAAAGACTGATATCTACACGAGAGTAATGATAAAATGACATGCCAAATTGTGGGTATGGTATCTTAATTAAAGACAGATATCTACACAAGTGTGATGATAGAATGACATGTCATATTGTGTGTATGTTATCTTTATTAAAGGTAGATACTTACCTGGTAACAAAGGAATAAATGACATGCCATATTGTGTATGTTATCTTAATTAAAGACAGATACTAACATGAGAGTAATGATAGAATGACATGTCATATTGTGTGTATGGTATCCTAATTAAAGACAGATATCTTCACGGGAGTAATGATGGATTGACATTTCATAATTTGCGTATGTCATCTAAATTGAAGACATTTACTAACACGAGAGTAATGATAGAATGCCATGTCAAATTGTGGGTGTGGTATCTTAAAGGATGGCAGATATCCACACTAGAATGACATGTGATATTGTGGGTAATGTATTTTAATTAAAGCAGATATCTACACGAGAGTAATGATAGAATGACATGTCATATTGTGGGTATAGTATCTTTATTAAAGACAGATATCTACACTAGAATGACATGTGATATTGTGGGTAATGTATTTTAATTTAAGCAGATATCTACACGAGAGTAATGATAGAATGATATGTCATGTGAGTGTATGTTATCAAATTTAAAGACATATACTAACATGAGGGTAGTGATAGAATGTCATGTAATATTTTGTGTATATTATTTTATTAAAAAAAGTGTTGATATGTTATCTGATTTAAAGACTTGTTAACTGTCCTGAAACAGCAACATTTAGATTTTAATTAAAAAACATGTATGTCGCAAAATTTGAAATATGTCATCGATTTTGTATTGAAAGAGGTATTTTTCTATTTCAGGTTTCATTTCTTAAAGGATAGGATGTCCACGCTCTTTTTAAAAATAGAGGAAAGAAAAACAGATGGGATGGATGGTAGACACCTACCATTGTAAAATGGTTATGGGAGGAGTGTTCTACACAATAAAGTTTGACGATTGTACTAAGATAACAAACATGTCATAATGTGTGTAAGTTATCCTAATTAAAGAAAGAGTAATGTTAGAATGACATGTCATATTGTGGGTATGGTATCTTTATTAAAGACCAAAAACCTACAGGAGAGTAATGATAGAATGACATGCAATGTTGTGTGTATGTTATCTTAATTAAAGAGACAGAAATCTACCAGAGCGAAATGTTAGAATGACATGACATATTGAGTGTATATTATCTTAATTGAAGACAGATATCTACATGTGAGTAATGATAGAATGACATGTCATATTTTGCTTATGTTAACTTAATTAAAGACAGATACTTACCTGATAAGAAGGGAATGCATGACATGTCATATTGTGTGTATGGTATCTAAAATAAAGTCAGATAACTACACGAAAGTTATGATAGAATGACATGTCATATTGTGTGTATGTTATCTTAATTAAAAACTGAAACCAATATGAGAGATATGAAAGAATGACATGCCATATTGTTGGAATGGTCTCTTAATAAATGACATATATCTACACGAGATTAAAAGTGAAAGAATAACATGTCATATTGTGTGTATGGTATCTTAAATAAAGACAGATACCTACACGAAAGTAATGATAGAATGACATGTCAAAGTGTGTATGTTTTCTTTAATAAATAAAGATATCATAAGTAATGATCAAATGACATGTAATATTTTGCCAATGTTTTCTTAATTAAAGACAGATACTTATCTGATAAGAAGGGAATGCATGACATGTCATATTGTGTTTATTGTATCTTAAATTAAGACAGATACCTACACGAAAGTAATGATCGAATAACATGTCATATTGTGTATATGTTATCCTAATCAAAGCCAGACACCAACATGAGAGAAATGAAATAATGACATGTCATATTGTGGGTATTGTATTTTAATTAAAGACATATATCTACACGAGAGTAAAAATGAAAGAATAACATGTCATATTGTGTGTATGGCATCTGAAATAAAGACAGATATCTACACGAATGTAATGATAAAAATAACATGTCATATTGTGTGTATGTTATCTTAATTAAAGACAGATATCTACATGAGAGTAATGATAGAATGACATGTCATAATGTGTGTATGTTATTTTAATTAAAGACATATACTTACATAATAGTAATGATAGAATGACATGTCATATTGCGTGTATGGTATCTTTATTTAAAACAAAACGTGTGGGTATGTTATCTTAATTAAAGACTTGGTTGCTGTCCTGTAACTGCAATATTTAGATTTTAACTAAACCAAATTCACGTCCCAAAATATTTGAAATATGTCATTGATTTTGTATTGTAAAGAGGGATTTTTCAATTTTCGGTTTCATTTCTTAAAGGACAGGATGTCCACGCTCTTTTTAAGAATAGAGGAAAGAACAACATGTGTGGGATGGATGGTATGCACATACCATCATAGAAGTGACTATGGGAGGAGAGTTCTACAAAGTGAAGTTTGAAGATTGTACTAAGATAATAAACATGTCATATTGTGTGTATGTTGAGATAATTAAAGACAGACATCTATACGAGAGTAATGATTGAATGACATATCATATTGTGGTATAGTATATTTATTAAAAACTGAAACCTTCAGGAGAGTTATGATAGAATGGCATGTCATATTGTGTGTTTGTTATCTTAATTAAGACAAATATCTACAGGAGAGTAATGATATAATGACATGCCATATTGTTAGTAAGTTATCTTAATTAAAGACTGAAATCTACCTTGGGGTAATGATAGAATGCCATGTCATATTGTGTGTATGTTAACCTTAATTAAAGACAGATACTTACCTTATAAAAAGGGAATGCATGATATATCATATTGTGTGCAGGGTATCATAAATAAAGACAGATACCTACACGAAAGTAATGATAGAATGAAATCTCATATTGTGTGTATGTTATCTTATCTAAAGACAGAAATCAACAGGAGAGAAATGACAGAACGACATGTCATATTATGGGTATGGTATCTCTATTAATGACATATATCTACACGAGAGTAAAAATGAAAGAATAACATGTCATATTGTGTGTATGGAATGTTACATTAAGACAGATATTTACACGAGAGTAATGATAATAAATAACATGTCATATTGTGTGTACGTGCTGTTAATTAAAGACAGATGTCTCCATTGTCATATTTTGCTCATGTTAACTAAATTAAAGACAGATACTTACCTGATGAGAAGGGAATGCATGGCATGTCATATTTTATGTATGGTATCTTAAAAAAAGACAGATACCTACACGAAAGTAATGATAGAATAACATGTCATATTGTGTGTATGTTATCTTAATCAAAGACAGAAACCAACATGAAAGAAATGAAAGAATGACATTTCATATTTCGGGAATTATATTTTAATTTAAGTCATATACTTACATGAGAGTAATGATAGAATGACATGTCATATTGCATGTATGGTATCTTTATTTAAAACAAAACGTGTGGGTATGTTATCTTAATTAAAGACTTGGTAACTCTCCTGTAACTTCAACATTTTCATTTCAACTAAATTAAATTCATGTCCCAAAATATTTGAAATATTTCATTGCTTTTGTATTGAAAGAGGTATTTTTCTATCTTTGATTTCATTTCTTAAAGGACAGGATTTCCACGCCCTTTCTAAGAAAAGAGTAAAAAACAACAGGTGGGATGGATGGTATGCACCTACCATCATAGAAGTGATTATAGGAGGAGAGTTCTACAAAGAGAAGTTTGACGATTGTACTAAGATAATAAACATGTCATATTGTGTGTATGTCTTATCCTAATTAAATACAGATATCCACACGAAAGTAATGATTGAATGACATATCATATTGTGGGTATGGAATCTTTATTAAAGACAGAACCCTACAGGAGAGTTATGATAAAATGACATGTCATATTGTGTGTATGTTATCTTAATTAAAGACAGAAACAAACATGAGAGAAATGAAAGAATGACATGTCATATTGTGGGTATGGTATCTTAATTAAAGACATATATCTACACGAGAGTAAAAATGAAAGAATAACATGTCATATTGTGTGTATGTTATCTTAAATAAAGACAGATACCTACACGAAAGTTATGATAGAATGACATGTCAAAGAGTGTGTATGGTATCTTAATTAAAGACAGAAACCCACAGGAGAGTATTGATAGAATGACAATTCAAGTTGTGTGAATGGTTCTTAATTAAAGACAGATTTCTACCTAATAATAAGGTAATAAATGCCATGCCATATTGTTAGTATGTAATCTTAATTAAAGACAGAAATCTACTAGAGAGTAATGATAAAATGACATATCATCTTGTGTATATGTTATCTTAATTAAAGACAGATATCTACATGAGAGAAATGAGAGAATGACATGTCATATTTTGCGTATGTTATCTTTATTAAAGATAGATACTTACCTGATAACAAGGGAATGAATGGGATGCCATATTGTGTGTATGGTATTTAATCAAAGACAGAAACCTACACGAAAGTTATGATATAATGACATGTCATATTGTGGGTATGGTATCTTAAATAAAGACAGATATCAACACTACAACGACATGTCATATTGTGGGTATCGTATTTTAATTAAAGACAGATATCCACACAAGAGTAATGATAGCATGCTATGTCATGTTGTGTGTATGTTATCTAAATGAAAGACATATACTGACATGAGGGTAGTGATAGAATGACATGTCATATTTTGAGTATAATATTTTTATTAAAAAACAAAAAGTGTTGATATGTTATCTTATTTAAAGTCTTGGTTACTGTCCTAAAACTGCAACATTTACATTTTAACTTAACAAAATTTATGTTCCAAAATTTTGAAATA
The DNA here is from genome assembly GCA_025267735.1 of Mactra quadrangularis. Lineage (NCBI taxonomy): Eukaryota > Metazoa > Mollusca > Bivalvia > Venerida > Mactridae > Mactra > Mactra quadrangularis. The sequence goes on along the minus strand of CM046309.1, from coordinate 31,090,581 downwards.
TGTCATTGATTTTGTATTGAAAGAGGTATTTTTCTATTTCAGGTTTCATTTCTTTAAGGACAGGATGTCCACGCTTTTTTTAAAAATAGAGGAAAGAAAAACAGGTGGGATGGATGGAAGGCACCTACATTTGTAAAAATTGTTATGGGAGGAGTGTTCTACAAAATTAAGTTTGACGATTGTACTAAGATAATAACAATGTCATATTGTGTGTAAGTTATCCTAATAAAAGACAGAGTAATGTAAGAATGACATGTCACAGTGAGATTATGGTATCTTTATTAATGACAGAAACCAACAGGAGCGTAATGATAGAATGATATGTAAAAGAGTGTGTATGGTATCTTAATTAAAGACAGAAACCTGCAGGAGAGTTATGATAGAATGACATGTCATATTGTGTGTATGGTATCTTAATTAAAGACAGTTATCTAAACGAGAGTAATGATGGAATGTTATTTCATATTTTATGTATGCTATCTTAATTAAAGACAGATACCTACACGAAAGTAATGATAGAATGACATGTCATATTGTGTGTATTGTATCTTAAATAATGACATATCTACATGGGAGTAATAATAGAATGACATGTCATATTGTGTGTATGGTATCTTAATTGAAGACAGGAACCTACATGAAAGTAATGATAGAATGACATGTTATATTATGTGTATCTTATCTTAATTAAAGATAGATACCTACACGAGAGTAATAAAAGAATGGCATGTCATATTTTTCGTATGTTATCTTAATTAAAGACAGAAACCTACAGGAGAGTTATGATAGAATGACATGTCATATTGTGTATGGTATCTTAATTAAAGACAGTTATCTAAACGAGAGTAATGATGGAATATTATTTCATATTTTATGTATGTTATCTTAATTAAAGACAGATACCTACACGAAAGTAATGATAGAATGACATGTCATATTGTGTGTATTGTATCTTAAATAATGACATATCTACATGAGAGTAATAATAGAATGACATGTCATATTGTGTGTATGGTATCTTATTTAAAGACAAGAACCTACATGAAAGTAATGATAGAATGACATGTTATATTATGTGTATCTTATCTTATTAAAGATAGATACCTACACGAGAGTAATGAAAGAATGGCATGTCATATTTTTCGTATGTTATCTTAATTAAAGACAGATACTTAGTTGATAATAATGAAAAGAATGACAGGCCATGTTGTGAGAATGTTTTCTTAATTAAAGATAGAAACCTAAATGAGATTGATAGAATGACATGTCATAATGTGTGTATGTTATCTTAATTAAAGACAGATACCAACATGAGAGTAATGATAGAATGACGTGTCATATTGTGGGTATGTTGTCTTAATTAAAGTTAGAAACCTTAATGAGATTGATAGAATGACATGTCATGTTGTGTGTATGGTATCTTAATTAAAGACAGATACCAACATGAGAGTAATGATAGCATGACGTGCCTTTTTCAGTATTATGTTGATGGAAGATAGATACCTACATGAGAGTATTGATAAAATTACATACCCTATATATAAGAAATGAAAGAATGACATGTTATATTGTGTGCATTTTATCTTAATTGATGAAATATATATAGCTGAGAATAATGATTAAATCAAATGCCTGATTGGGTGTAAGTTATCGAAATTGAAGATAGAAACCTGCATGAGAGTAATGATAGAATGACAGGTCATATTGTATAATGTTTTCTTATTCGATGATAGAAACCTACAAACGAAAAACAATAGAATGGCTTGTCATATTATGTGCATGTTATCTTAATTTCAAACATTAACCTACATGATAATAAGGATCAATTGACATTTACTAGTGTGTGATATACATAAATTATCATTGAAGATAGGAACCTACATGAGAGTAATAACCATTTATGTCAATTTGTATGCATTTTTTATAAGATGGGCACCAACCTGAGAATAAAGACAAACAGACATGGCATTGTGTACCAATTAATAATAGATAAACCTTATTCAAAGGTTTTAATCTACATGAGAATAAGAAGATGTCAATCCAAAATATTCTTTCTTTAAACTATTCGTCAAAGAACTAATACAGGGACACTATTTAATGTATTTGAGACAAACAGAAATGCTTGATATCCACAGTTATTCCTGGTAATATTAGACAGACCAATCAGTAGGGCATTTAACATCATATACAAAACAGTTATATGGCAGGACCATGCTTACAACAAAGGAATACTTGTGTATGTCCATAACCGGAGGTGTTTCCACAATTTAAAATTACATGTAAATGTGTAGGTTTATGTTTGATTACTTAAATTATCCAACTAATCATTTAACGCTTAAGCTTACACTTGAGACATGAAGTAAACAAGAGGCGATGTTGATTTTCCCATATTTTAGGTGCCTGTTACGGTGCTAACCAATTAAAATATAAACTTATAATGATATTTTGCTGTTACTTTTTTGAAAGCGCAGGCAAATGGATGGCTGTATTTTAAGATCTAAATAAATGACACACAATTCGATCACCTGTTTATAACGAATTCAAATCACTCAAGTGCCATCATAAATATACAAATGGACAAAAGTCTTGTCCGGTATGGTTTTCCATAATATCTTTTCAACACGTGAAGTTACGATCTTGAAATTTGGCCTACTTTATATCGCCTGTTTTTCAAACCGGTTTCTAAATTTTGACTGTCGTCCTCGCTCTAACAAAGGAGATACACTTCCGGCCACGTTTTTCACGTGCTCTTTCGTGTAAACAGTGTTGCGCCTAGTTTGATGAAATGATTTACCTTATTCTCTTGTGTAACGATATCCCAATCGGAAGACATCAGAATATTTTAATAAAATATTGAATTTTATTCTTAAATGAACCTTTCAAATGAGCAGCGTGCGCACACTATAGGCCAACTTGAGACTGATGCAACTGCTGCACATGTAGCCCGTCATTCGGGGTTAATGAGAAAACCATTAGTCGGTTACGCACTAAATTCGCAACGCAAGGCTCCGTGGCAGACCTTCAACGTTCCGGACGGCCGTGCGAAACGACGTTACGTCAGGATAGGCATATTCAGCTTACCCGCTTACGTAATCGTTTTGCCGCCCCAAATGACACGGCACGAAACACAGCTGGTCGTCATCGGCCTCGCATTAGTGCCAAAACGGTACGGCGACGTCTCAAGGCAGCCAGTTATGTTGCCGACGGCCATATCGTGGAGCAATATTAACTCCCAATCACAGGCGTCTACGGGTAGCATGGGCGTTACGTCATCAAAGGTTGCGCTTAAAATCTATGGCAAAACATTCTGTTTACGGATGATTGTAAATTTAACATTGATTCAGGCGACCGACGTCTATCGACACCCTGGTGAGAGGTTAACGGACGCCTGTGTCATTGAAAATGACCGCTGGGTGGGCCGAGCGTCATGGTTTGGGCAGGGTTTACACATCATCATAAAACCCAACTTGTATTCCTTGAATATGGTCGAGGACGTGGTCGTGGCTACACGTTACGTAGACCAAGTGTTGCAACCGATTGTGTTGCCCTTCCTTATTGCCCATCCAGGCACAGTCCTGCAGCAGGACAACAACCGGCCCCATGTTGCAAGGTTCACTCAAAACTTCCTGTTGGCCAACAATGTCCAACATTGCCATGGCCGGCATTATCGCCTGACATGAACCCAATCGAACACGTTTGGGACTACATGAAACGGAAGATTGGGGCTCGGAACGTGTACAACGTGCACCAATTACGTGACGCTATTGTTAAAGAATGGGACCAAATTCCGGCTAGATTCCTTCGCAAACTTGTAGCATCGATGCGTAAAAGGATCACTGAACTCATTCGGGTTAATGTGGGTCACGCACACTATTGAAAAATATGTTTCGTTTAAAAACTGCGTCGATGCAATCATTTGTAACTTGCAAACCCTCAATGTCAATTTTCAACACATTACTGTACCGACAGAACTGGCTCAAATTTCACAATTCTTTTTTTATTCAATGCATAATAACATTCTCTTTCTAACGATACCAAATTTATGAGTGGGCAATAACAAACAAAAGAGATATTATGGTTTTTGTAGACCAGACAAGACTTTTGTCCATTAGTATATATTCATAATTGTGCATGGACTATGTTAATTGAAAAGCTTATTTCCTGAAAAAATGATTTAATAAAAAATATTAAGTTATTATCTACCTTTGATATGAATAGTTAGAGTGAACCAGGGTTGGACAGTTTTTGCCGCATGGCGGAAAAAAACATGGAAATAACCGGAAAAAACCGGCGAGGAAAAAATAGGGTGGCAAAAACTGGAAAAAACTGGCAAAAATTAAATATCTCAAGTTTAAAAAGAAATATTCATAAATTTGTATTTTAAACTGATTGACAATGCTAATAGCTTTAATATTACATGTAATTTGACTGATGCAGTAATAAAACATACATATTATAAATAAAATTCATGTTTGTGTCCAGGATTGGAGTTTTTGCCGTTGGAAAAAGTCAATGAAATATCTGGAGGAAAAATTGAAAAACTAAATAGTGTCTTAAAAAGTTAAATTCAAAATGAAATATTCATAAATTTGTACTTAAAACTGATTGAAAGTGCTAATTACTTTCATATTAAGTGTAAAATTGACTGATACAGTAATAAACTGTGCATAATAATCATGTTTGTGTCCAGGGTTTGAAGTTTTTGTCAATGAAAAAATCAGAAAGGAAAGAATTGAGTGGCAAAAATAGGGAAAAAATTTATTTTTATATTTAAAAAGAAATATTTTTATTAATTTGATTTTAAAACTGATAAAGAATGCTAATTATTTTAGTGTTAAAAGAAATTGAATAATAATTATAGCAATAAAGAAATAGTTTTTGCTCAGGGTTGGAAGTTTTTGCCTCTGGATGTCTGGTCAAAAAAAAGAAAGTAAAAAAAACAGGGTGGCTAAAAAACCTTTCTCAGAATTTATAGGGAAATAATTATATTTTTTTAACTTATTAAAAATACTAATTACTATAAATAAATGTTTAATATTATATTGAATGACACATCCATAAACAATACATTTGTGCCCATATCATGATCAACGTCAGACCTTCCCACAAATTAACAATTGACACATTTTTATGACAGGTATACATTTCACTTTTAAATATGACTTGGTATCTTTTTAATTTATCATAAGTTGCATAATCTGATGACATGAGGTCCCTATTTGAATGAACTTTCTCCCATTTTAATTCACACTGAATAAATTTGCCTTTATTTGAAACACATTTGTAGGCATTTGACAGACAACTCTGGATCCCAATGAGCAGGGTCCTAGATTCATCCTTGGGCTATATATGATGGACAATTTTTTCATTTATTTTTGGCATTTAAAATTGTATTTATTTCTAGAATTTGTGAATAAACCATTTACTAATAACAATCATTAGTATTTGCATTGATCAAATGTGTTAAACAAGCACAGCATTGAGCAAAATCAAATCATTTTGGAGTTTTTTCCATTTTTGCCGGTTTTTTCCAGTTTTTGCCGGTTTTTACCAGTTTTTGCCAGCGGAAAGGAAAAAACTCATTTTTGCTGGCAAAAACCCAACCCTGGAGTGAACTATTATTTCCTAAAAAGCCTCATAGATTTACGTATACCAAAAAGTTAAGTATAGATAATAATAAAACACAAACGTGTGGTCATACAAGAATATTTTAGTGAATTATTACTTTAAACTAGGGTTGTAACAATACGGTAAAAACCGTATCGCAATATATTGCAATACACGAAACCCGAATTGCAGTATATTGCGATACATATTATTCTTTGCGCATACATGCATAGGATGAATTGATGCCCGTGCATCGTCTTAATTTGATCGACATTGTACATTGAAGTTGTATTTTCAGTGGACTTGTGTTTTGAGTGGACTTTCAAAGATTATTATTCTCTAATTTACCAAAAATAATTCAAGTTTCAGAACACATTTACATATTTATTCAAACACTTAAATTTCAGACTATGATATAACGGATCAGTATGGAACATAACTAGAAAACCCGGTTCAGAGAAAACGAACCGGTTAAAAACCGTCAGAAGTCATATTGCAATATAAACCGGTATATCAGTTAACCGTTACACCTCTACTTTAAACTCATCATACCAAATCTTAGAAAATCGTGAAAGCAGTTTCGATTCAGTGATCAATGAAAACCTTCATCATTTGTATGATATAAAATCACATTTCAGACCTATCTGATGTAAATCCTATCAAAATTATTCACTTCACGGCATACTCGTTTGTTTTACGACAGCGGTCTATAGGATACCTGTATACAGAGATTGATTTAAGACACGTATTACTACAATAAATATATCAGTCATTTGTATAGAATACAGTTTCATTTGTAATGATAATTCTATTAAACTTTTAGAATGTTTTAAATATTTTAATAAACAAAAACACCACAGTCGTTACAAATATATAGCGCCCCAAAAGAAAACGTATCAACGTCCTCGTTGTTTAGTTGTAACCATTTAATTCTCTGCATATATACGATTTAACCAGCAAAACTACACTAATGAGAACCAAGTAAAAGACTATTTTCTATAATCACTACAATCAATCGCTCAACTTCCTAAGCTAGCAAAAACAGCACGCCTCATTTTTACAGAATACCCTAGGTGAACCATTCCATTTTCTGCACTTTCTGAGCATAACCTACTTTCCTTGTTGTTCTAATGTAGAACCCACAGAAAATTTACACTGTTCTTAATTGTGCCCAATTTTACCTTACCCAAACAACTTATTTCCACAGAATACTTCCAGAGATTCCTTCCATTTTCTGAGTATGCCCAAACCTATTTCCTTTATTTTTCCAATGTAGAACCCAAAGCGAATTCTTAAAGTCCTTAAGTGAGCCCCAACTTACTCCACCCAAATAAACCCACCCACAATCCCCAATTTCTAAGAAATGTTAGTCTTAACTAGATAAAACTGATATGAAATCTACAAGTCAGCAAGGATACAAATAATAGTGACCAAAGCGTTTCGAACCTCTGGTGCTGGGGGATATGAAGCCAATGACTCTTAAAAACCCCAACAGACCGAAACCTCTTCATGGAGGGGGATGGGGCACTTGGGAGGGATATGCATGCTGAGACCTGAGATATTGGTGCAAATCTCAGGTCAGACACGGACAACCTAAGGACCAAAGAAAAAAACGAAACATAAATTACAATAAATTAAGCAACAACAAAATAAATGAACTGAAATTTAATCAAAAGTTAAATGAACTAGAAATGTCATTTGTTAATAAACGAAGTAAATGCTGTAGTAGTGAACACAAGTTCATCAACTGGATAATGAATAAGTCAGTTACTGTACACACACGAACTCATCCCCACTCGTACGCACGCATGCAGGCAAACACATACAACGCTTACACGCACCACACCCACACACACTAAGAGAAACTGACTTATCCAATAGCCAACAGAAGTGTCAAGTACAATTTTAAAAACGAATTTAAAGTTAGGTAGGGTCTGTCCGCTCTACAAGGATGCATTAATGATAATGATACGAAGACACCGGGATGTGACTCTTCATCCCTGAAAGAGTGATTTTAGAGCCGAAAATGAGTCAAATTTTGATAAAATTCCCAATACAATTCATATTAAGAGTTTTACTTATTTACAAAAACCTTGCCATTTTCGTTGTTGCCAAAGATGGGTTGTCTCCTAATTGCAAACTCAGCACTAGAAATTTTGAACATTACCTTTAATGGATAATTGACAAATACTGAAGTTTATAAACAAATGACATATCTAGAAAGAATAAATGAATAAATAAATATACACTCACCAATTCTTCTCTGTTACTGCTGAAATGTCTTCTAGCATGCTAGTCATAACCAAAGTGTTTCAAATTTACCTTTTAAACCTTACGGAAATTATTCAATGACAGGTTTCGAGTACATCAGCTTTAATAGTTACTTTACTTAATACAACAACGTCCCAACTACCATCAGCTGAAAATGAAGTAACAGTTTATTAGTAAAATTAAGAGACGAACTTCTGAAGTTATCCTCTTTCCTTAACTTTCAAGTACAGATTAAAACAATTGATTACCCTTGCACCTTCAAACAAAAATTCTCACGAAAAAAATTATCGTAAGTCAATTTCATAGTTTTTCAGTTCAAAGTCAAGAGGGATAATAAAAATAACTATGATATGATCTTAAAGCGTTTTACAATAGTCTGCATAATAAAATAATGTATGGAAATGATTGGCCAAAAAATGACCGCTAAAGTTTCTTGCTTTTGGCTTACGATGATTTTTGTCGTAAGATATTTTGGTAAAAAGCGCCACCTAACGTTAATAAAAAGAGGCATTATATCGTTACATGTATTTATATATGGCGCTTCTCATTGCATTTCAACATTTTTAGTAGAATAACGACGAACAATCGTCCTACCCACTGTGTCTGTATGAGCCTCAATTTCTGGACCGAATTTATAAATCAAGTTAGACTTACGCAAATTACTTTGAAGCAGTAGTCAAACACCAGGACACTTTTTGAATAAGAAGTCTAAGGTTCGAATCCCGCAAAGGGCACAAGTATTTTTCTTAAGTCTGGAAACATCTGTGACCTACATGATGGTATATACGAACCACATGAGTCAAATCTATAAAACAGACTGAATATGCATAACAAAAAGCAGATTTAAAAACCGAACTTAGTTTAAATGAACATTAATGTCTAAAAATATACTTCCTTTATCATTTAAGTGAGAACATTAATCTTTGTCATCAAATACATCTATGTATAAACAGTTGATCATATCACAGTAGTGATTCCATAACATTAATCCACTTCATGATCTCATACAATCTGAAAACAAGATATTGTAAATATAAATACAAACAGTACATGGAATCAAAGACAATAGTTCAATGTAGGACATTGATCGAGAGGTAACAGGTTCTAGCCTATACCAAGGGCACCATTTATTTTCTATACCAAGAAAGTTGTCAGTATTGCTTCACTTAACCCAGAAGTAAACGGGTACTTTAATTAGCCCGACAATATATCATTTCAAACAATTTCAAAAATTTAGTATGGTTACATAAGTTACTTGCATAAATCAGGAGCAGTCCCAAGACAGCGTGTTCGACTTTTCGAGTGTTTTGCTTATAGCAAGGTTTATCCTTAAACACGAGTGTTTGAAGTCTGGACGATTTCAAGGAAACAACACAGGTAGTCAATAATTAAAATAATTTCATAAGTCACGTTTTAAAGAATGAAAGGCGCATAACTTTAAAAACAATACATCCGGAGTTGCATCCCTTCATAGTTGTGAATACACGACAAAGCATGCCATCTTTCATTTAATTACCTTGAAAAAAATACAGAGACTAAGTTTGCTTATTAAAAAGTTGTACATGTAATTGGGTAAATAAAGGGACATAACTAAAATGATTTTGCCCCCCCCCCAATCATGGTAATGATTAATTGACTAAGTAGAGCTGATTAATTTTCACGTCATCCTACTGTCAAGCATCTTGATTAGCATTGAAGATATTCAAATTTGAAATACGTTATACTTAAATATCAGAGTATAACAGGCAAATACCAAAAAGGAACATACTACGTCCATAATAACATTTATACATGAAAATATTGAATAAACAAACAAACTTTCATTTAAATATCTGGATGCAAGTATCTCACTGTGAAAACGTTGAACTTAAATGTTAAAGTTAAAAAGGGGACATAACTCCGAAAAAAAGTAAATCAAGAGCTGTGTCCCTTTGTGACAGTGTTGATATGTTACTAATGAATAAGCATAATATCAGGATACATAGATTTATCTAAAATAGTCAAATTTAAGTACTGTCAGATGAGACAGTATGCTCGACTAAGTAACTAAGTAACAAAATAACATGCATATTTTAGATTTTGAAAATATAATCTTAACAAATTTAAAGTTAAAGAAAAATTGTTCAAATAAAATGTTTAATTCATGGGAGACAATTTTGAAAAATGTATTTGGATTTATGGAACTTGTCACATGAGATGTGGTTGATAATAAGGAACATATATTTAAAGTTTGAAGTCAGAACCTAAAGAAATAAAACAGTTGTCGTAAAAACAAATATTTTTTAAGAAAAACTCTTGGTTCAAGGTGGGGGTAATTCTGAAAAAAAGTATTTGGAGTTATGAACCTTAACACATGAGATGTGGTTGATGATAAGGAACATACATTACTTTTGAAGTTTGAAGTCGATACCCAAGGAAATAAAACAGTTGCAGTAAAAACAAACATTTTTTTTTAAAGAAAACTCTAAGTACAAGGGGGAATAATTCTGAAAAAATATTTGGAGTTATGAACCTTGTTACAGGAGATGAAGTTGATAATAAGGAACAATATTTAAAGTTTGAAGACAATACCTAAAGAAACAGTTGCAGAAAAAAACAATCATTTTTTCATAGAAAACTCTTAAGTTCAAGAGGCAGATAATTCTGAAAAAAATGTATTTCGAGTTATGGATCTTGTCACATGAGACGTGAGTGATAATAGGGAACATATATTTAAAGTTTGAAGTCGATACCTTAAGAAATAAAAAGTTATAGTAAACAACATTTTACTGCACAAAAACTTTAATCAGAAATGTTGACGCGAACACCGACGCCGACGAAGGGCGAGTAGGAGAGATCTCCGTTCACTTCGTAAAGTCGAGCTAAAAAGGGGCATATCTAAAAAGTAATACACCCAAATAATATTTTCATAGTTGTAGAGATGACATTGTAGCACTGCTGAAAAAGCATACACACTTTCAATCAAATATCCTTATTATTGAAAGTTTAAAAGTGACATAACTCTGAAAATGATACATCTAACCCCTTTAAGTAACGAGTGTAGACGTAATACCGATGAACAATTTTACTAACTCACATTTAAGTAACTTGATTAGTATTGAATCTATCTTACTTGAGAAAAATATATACCATTTTCGAACTCTTTCAAGAAAAAAGGAATATAACTAAAACAATGCATCTTAAATAATGCCCCTTCACAGAATGGTTGATGAAGTCCCAACAAATAAGTATAACTGACTCTGATAGTGATGAAGATAAAAGACTTAAACCTTACAGGCAACTCTAAGAAAGACGCTAACTCCACCACAAAAATGCTTATTAAAACTTAAATCTTCTTTAAAAAATAAAGCTATGAAGAAATAGAATCCTCTATTGACAGCTGTAAGACCAGTATGGATATATGGCAACGCTCTCTGATGTCTGACGCATTTGGGTCCAACGCACTTTAAGGTCCAACGCACTTTTTGGGTCTTGAAAGTAGATCCAAAGTAAGTTATGCACTTTGATGTTGAACCTCAAAGTAAGAGACTATATTGGAGCAGAGTTCCAATGGTAGAACGCATTCTTAAGGACTCACGAAATCTAGGGTTCGAACATAGAAAAAGACACTGCTAAATTTCATAAAGCAAGAAAGATACCTCCCAGTATTTCACTCTATACATATTTGAGTGTGACAAATTTGTTGACAGTACATGAAATATAGGGGTGTAACTTCATATAGAAGAATTAATATATATAAATGATTATATTTCATTATTATGTACATCTGATTGAGTGTATTCGTATGAATGAGGTGAGTTTGAGCTTAGTGTGAGTGACATAGTGAATGTGTGAGTGCATGAGTGTGAATGCGAGTGTGAATGTCATTTTTGTTACGTGACAAATTACTTTATATACTTTGATTGATGTGTAATAAGATACATTATATGTATACGTTACAAAATAAAATATACGTTCTGTTCTGTTCTGTTCTGTAACGGTTAAATCGTTAACTATGTCTCTGCTTTCATTTATTTTCGGTAGTTGACGCGCCAAAATCTAAGTTTTCATTAAAGGCATTCGAATATTTTAAAGATTGATAGAAACACTTAGTAAAACTGTCTAATTAGTTATGTGTAGCAGAATGAAACAATTTACCTTGACTTATTTAATCAAATTAGAAATAGTCCAATTTCACTAATATTATTTGACAACGTTTAACATGCACTTCATTAGTTTCCGTACCGATTTACGGGCAAAGTTCGAACGCATTCGTCAAGTTTCGTTGCTTTAATTAGCGACAATACAAAATATGGATGAAAAAGTAACGGTTGTATTATATCAAACGGTTTGTGGTGCAGAGGTAAAGTACTGACTTGTCAATCAAAACACCCCGGGTTCGATTCCCACACAGGTTGATATTCTTGTAATTTCGCAAACTCAAGTAACATAGTAGAAACGCTATGACTTACTTATTACTTTTACTAATTGACTGTATATTATTTATACATCCTTTAACGACATTTTTGTCTCTTTGTAATCATACATTTTTCTTTATTAATAGTTTATAATAAATTTGTGACGTGGTTAAAAACTGAAGGGCTTTCATAAATGAAAACACCCATTATGGGTGAAATACACACTCGCTCAGGTTTATTTATTGGAGTTAACGCCGTATCAACACAATTTAGGTCATTTCACGGCGTTCAGCGCACCTAACCTAGCTTTCCTGGACCATTGTCTATAACCAGTACTCACCTACCCTTCCACAAGGCCGGAAACTTCTCCATACTGTCTAATCAATGGAGGAAAATCGACATTATTGTCAAATTTTCATGGAAGGGTATAACCTCCCCGGGTGGGAGTCGAACCCGCACCCCTCAGGCACGAGTATCCAAATCCATGCGCGCTACCAACAGCGCTATCGACCCGGGTTTTCTCAGGGTTTTTTTAATCATGGAATCCGCGCGCTGTCATGTTAACGAGTATTTGTAAAGCATGTGTCGAATATGTTTAAATTGCAAAAAATAAGGTTTGATGTGGGGTCGAACCCGTAACCCATTGATTGTGAGGTGGTACGTTTTACCACTACACCAAGTCCTTAGATGCCTGTTTTAGTTCTATTACTAAACCTTAAAGTAATACAATCGTGTATTTACTGAGAGTTTGCATACAGTGCATGTTTAATGTTGTCAAATAATAAAAGTTATAATTATTCCTTGCTTACAACAGTTTCCTGTTACACATTTCAAATTCAAAATGGCGATTTATGTTTTGGTCGTGCTTGATTGGATACCGGAATTGCGTTGATTTGAATAAGAATAAAAGTAGCCAGGAGAAAAATGTATACCGGTCCAAGTATATGGCCCTGAGCAGGCGACACGTATTTTCATAATTGATCTAATTCGGAACTCCAATTTATGGGGTTTTCCGTCGTTGCAAAGGCGGTACAAATAAAGGTTTTTACACATTATTGCTGAAAGCACGGAGTTAAAATTAAACCCTATTGATCTATGTACACCTATTTTCATTGTTTGTTCCGCCAGCAAGTAAATCCTAAAATATTTGAATTCCTAGTATAGTCTATTTGGAATCAACAGCTTATGAGTTATTACAACTTATGTTTATCACTTACGAGTCTGTTTCCTGGTCCCCCAGTACTGAGCTAGAATGATCAAGTGTCTTGCTCAAGGAAACAATGGGGTAGGTTTTGGATAGGATTCAAACAGAGATATAAGTGTATCTAATTCCCTGGATTCAAACCAATGCGGAACTGGCTACAGTCTATAGCTTCCTACAATACTAGTATGTATCCTGGAAAAAATTCATGAACCGAAGTGGAATTGGTCAGGGAAGCTAGAAAATACACTCTAGCACGTCGACATAATACACTGTACATGTATAAGCACTAAAGTCAAAAGAATACAAGGGTCGTATCATTTCTTTGTTAAATATTGAAATTATTCGAACTTAAACTTATCTATTTAGTACGTCACAGAATGAGAACAATATCCAGCTTGATCGGTACTCGAATCTTAGTCACAAGGCCTAAAAATAAGATCCTAGTAAACTTTTTGTTTTCATTTGGACATTTTTTTACAGAAAATATATTTAGGACTACTCTAACGCAGAACCCTCGCTTACAAGATGAGTACAGTCCTACTGAGCTACCCGGTCGTATTCTGTCCATAATGTGAACATGTAAACTCCGTGACAAAACAGAAACCTTAGTACACCAGTAAATCATGAAACACACAACAATTAAACACTAACTAATCATTGTTAAATCCAAATATATTGAAAGTCTTGGTATAGCATAATATAATTTGCAATATCAATAAGCAAAGTATTCCGAAAATAACTCACCAAAGGAGAATATTAAAACTAGTACAATGCCTCCGCATCGAATTTAACACACATAATATCACAGCCGTGGTCCGAAAATAATCCCAATCATTGAATCGAGTTTTTAAACCATTATAAAAACAATTAAAATCTAGCGTCTTATATCAACACTACTCAAGGCGTGTAAGTTTCCGTTCTTAACAACCATGGCATGATTACCTCCCCTACCATTCACATCTATATTCGCGTATATTACTTTATTATGTAATTAATAATTGCCCATTTTATTTTTTATCAATACATATAGTCCGATTTGTTAATATAGACGACGGCCATCTCTTCTTACAATAGGTTTCCATGACACTTTCTATCACCAGTACTAACTACGCAACCACGAGGCCGACAACTCATGTATAGAGTATGAGCTACCGCGAAGTCAGACATGCAAACAAGTACGCCACGGCTGAGGCTAGGATAAATTTATCATGATCGCTAGTCAACCTACTTATTTATTTTATTTTATTTATTGGAGTTAATGCCGTATCAACACAATTTAGGTCATTTCACGGCGTCCAGCGCACCTAACCTAGCTTTCCTGGACCATTGTCTATAACAAGTACTCACCTACCCTTCCACAAGGCCGGAAACTTCTCCATATTGTCTAATTAATGGAGGAAAATCGACATTATTGTCAAATTTTCATGGAAGGATATAACCTCGCCGGGTGGGATTCGAACCCGCACCCCCTCGGGCACGAGTATCCAAATCCCGACGCGCTACCAACTGTGCTATCGACCCGGGTTAGTCAACCTACTACTCACAAGGCTAAATCTCGAGATTTAGCTGTTAACCTACTAGACGCATACTCTCGTCAGTGACTGACACTAGTTCTACATAATTTAGAACCGGTGGTAGGAGGAAGAACAGTTGTAGAAATTACTTAATGACCAAACTCCGCGAAAGTATCCCCTAACCGAGAATCGAACATACGACCCCTCGATCAATAGACTTGAGTGCTAATGGTTGGCACTTAACATTATTAACACACGAAACAAATTTAACAAACTATATCATCAGGAATAGGTATAACTTGTTTTACAGATCTGTCATAAAAGGTAAACCTGGGTCCATAACGCAGTAGGCTACGCGCATGATATTCCCGTTGCTCCGATGGGGTAGCTGGTTCGAGCCACGCTAGATTATACCCTTCTATGCAACTTCGTATGTACCACATATATTTTTAATTAAATAAGCATTCGGGGAAAAACAATCGTTGGCTTTGTAGAAGGGTAGGGTTTGTGCTAGTCATAAAAAATGTCCACTTTTGTCCAGGAAAGCTAAGATAGGTGAGCTAGTCACTGTAAAATGACCATAATTCATATTAACATGACATCAACACAACAAAAACAAAGATTGTTATTCTTATTCATATATACATATGTAATGTATTCTTAATAGCCACAGGCAGCCGACATGAAATAGTCCCCTCCCACAAAATATACATGTAGATATTTTAGGGGTTGAAATTTTTCATGCCGAAAGACTTTGTCAGTAGCTAAAGGACTTAAATAAGGTAAGGATTATTTACACGTATGTACTAAAGTAAGGGACTTGCCCGTTTAATAGGCGAATACGGTGATGCAAGAACATCATTTAACTGATTTCAATAGATCCCTTTGACATTCAAAATAATCATTAGTAGAGCATAAAATTATGTGCACCGTAAATTGCATATGACGATATGCCAAAAATACGTTTGAACTAAAACAACATTCAGGGTGCTTCGCCTCTACATCCTGTTTTTATGGAACCAGCCATATATTTACATGTGTAATCTCATTGTTTACAAAAACGAACTGTAGTAGTTTCTGTATCTATAACGTTTACGCATACATGTATATCAAAACAAAATAGATGTTCTTTTATCAAATAAACGTATAATTATGTAAGTATCTTGTCACAAGCAAATAAAATGCATAACCAGTCTCTGAATACCAACACATACATCTCCTCACCCCATACACACTCTCACCCTCGATGCTCGCACACGCACTCCCCCCCCCGCGCGCACGACACACGCACGTCACAAACATATGTAGTATCAATAGCTACATCACGTAGCTTGCGAAACAAATATACATATTGCATAACATGATAGTAAAGACTAAAAGGCAAAATTACAGAAAAAAAGAAAATTCTTATAATACACAATGTAATAATTATCTTTGATCGTCTATCTTCCATTTAGTCTGACCACGTTAACGGGACTTAGATTTTCGGCGAGTCAACCAACAATATTATTAAGAGAATAATTAAAAGACGATAAAGTATTTTAAAAAAAAGTATGGTAAAAGCAGTTAAAAGTACAGGACATGTAGGTTTTTGGTGAAACACGCACAACCTGGCTGACTTCCAGACTTCACTTGGGTCTTAGTTGTTTGACAATATTATCTGCGATATACATTGTATATTTAAACTATCTTTAACCAGGCGATCCTTTAATTTACCATTAAATTGTATATTAATAAACAAAAAAATGCCACATTTCGCCAGACGATAATAAAACACAAATTACACTTTAGCACGTGGTCGACTTACCTCGTTAAACAATCTGGTCTACACGCATACTATTTTACTCTTTTTAGAGTTACTTAATCATGCAATATCTACAAATATATTTACTATCATTAATATACAATTGCTAATGATTAAAATAATAATTAAAGAATAATTAAGAAATATTTTAACTCACCATTCCATTCGGTTGTTTTCAACAACTTCATAACTACACACAACTTAATTTAGATTATTCAGCTAGTAGGCACACAAAACCCGTGATTCACGCTCTGTCTACTCTACATTGAATCGTCAACGAATCAAGTTGATTTTATTAATAAAACCACAGTCGTTCCAACCCAGCGATCGCTCTACACTTTATTATCAAACCATATGCAAAATATAGTCCAATAGATCTGTACTTATAGACTTATATTTTTTTGAATCTTGAAACTTAACAACTTAATTTTAATTAGTAAAGAATAATAAATACTTAATCAACATATGTTTAATAATTGTATAGGTTTATACTCATAAATTAATCGAGTTAGATCTATCTTAGACTATAAAATAAGACCATATAGACCCATACTACTATATGGTCTGTTTCTTTTTATTATATAAAGTTATGAATTCCCACTGAGGTGATCTTCCCCAGGTAATTGAGCTGAGATAACACTTAGAGGGAGAGCAACCTGGCTTACCACTAGCTGTTAGGTCTCCGACTAGGGACGCGGGCCGCGATCGCTGCATCCTGGTAGCGCCGATGGGGCATCTAAGGGCTTACGTTCAATGTGCCATTTGTGCTACTGGGGGGTAGGGGTTGTGACTCGCCCCCAATTCTACGGTCCTGTATTCCAGTGCCACCCTAATATGTAAAACTTATCTACTTTTTAATGTGTCCATATATAAACCATGTGATTTTACTCAGTTATATTTTGTGTTAATTGAACACAAATTTTATGAGTACATATTTTTGACGCTCATCAATCCCGATTATAATGTAAAAAAAGGTTCCCCTTTTTTTCTTTTTTATTGTTTATATAGCTCCTCTCACTCAGTACTTTAGGATATTTTATTGTACATAGTGTACATAAGTTTGTTCTTTTAAATGTTGATTTGTATCTTTTAAAACATTTTTATATGCCCTAATAAGAAAACCGTTGGTTAACAGATATATTGAGTTGTTATTAAATTATTCATTTTCTAATACTTAAGTGGTAAACTATTTTATTACTTTTTAGTTTTAGCTATTTATTTTTAAACAGTACTGAGTGAGAATATACCCCACCCCATTGCCCCACCCCTATATACAGTGACACACAAAATTCATTTTAGTTTTGATATGATAGTTCTTAACTTTTGTTAGAATAAATCTTTGTTAGTATTAAGTTTGAAATAGTGTTTTACACGTATAACATGGTAAAAAGTCTTAAGACAATTTAGTGTACAATGTATATAGTCACATTAAGGTTAGAGAGACAAAACAAAATTGTGGGTTTTATTTTGGAACTTTAAAATACGTATGTCGCTAACATTTTCACTGACACACCCGGCTATCTTAAGATACCCGAGTGTTTATTGGTCACAGTTTTTCCAAAACTCTGCATTTGAACAAAAACAGTAATGTGGAAGTTTTTCGGTTAACTAATCAGGCCGCCCAACAAGCTTTAGATGTGGACGTAAAATCTAAGCCAATCTGGTTAAATCCCTCCCAAACACCTTAAAACAGAGAAATCTTAAGGTCTTGGGACAGTAATACCAAGTTGGGAATGAAAAGAAGGTTGAACCTCTTTCATTTACAAACTTAGCCCCCCCCCCCCCCCCTAAAAAATGGTCATCAACCGGAAATCTAGTCAGTTTTTGAGAAACTTTTTTTTCAATTCTGTGATATTATTCATTAACTATAGTCTTAACATTTTTAATATAGATTATTTATAGGTATTTATATATATTTATTGAATTATTGTATTTTTAACTTAGATTTTTATATTGTAAAGTAAGGGAAGAAAACATACATACAGCCCTTTTAGGGCTCTTCATAAGGAGAGTATGTATGCGGCCCTTGTAAGAGCCTCTTATCCCTTATCTTTTATTGTTTTTAAACATAACCACAAGGGATGAACAGCGCAAATACAGCCCTTTTCAGGGCTCCTCTTATGAGGGGTATACGCGCGGCACTTCTCAGAGCCGTTCATCCATCTTTTTTCAATAAATAATAGTAGTTTAAAAACTTAGATTTTTATAAATATGGGTCGCCGCGTCGGTTAAAACAATTTTTGTATAAAACCGACGGATATAGTCCATTGTTTTGGTAATTTTCATTCAACATATCAATGGCTCATCCTTTTGCCTCCGCTGATTTAAATACTCGTTTATAGATAGTTTGTACATAAATATTGTAGTGAGTACTTATTGAGCGGAATCGATGCATGAAACTAAGACATCTGAATAATATGTTTCAATAATATATTAATAGTTTGACTGAAATTTTGTATTTTTAGACCATTTTGCCAACATTATGTGATCTGTTATACAACGTCATGTAAATGCTTTAAATAATCTTATTAAGTACTGTCAAATTGGCCATGCTACTCCCGGTAAATCGTAATTTACAACTTTATTTCGGAAAATATAATGTTGGCATTATATTGTGTAATTCATTGCTTCAATTGGTTCTATTCCGCTTTGTTCTGTTCAGTTACATTTTCGTGCAGTAAAAATAATTGGTAAGGTAAATTTTGCACAGAACCGTAATCTGGCCCTGTAGTCACCCATCCAGTCAAAACTGCATAAGGTGCAAATTTACCCAATTGCCGTCACATGTCTTGCTCAAGGAAACTAGCACTGGTTTAGCGGAAGTTCTTCGAATCGGGAATCGATCGATCAATCTATCAGTGCCATATTTTGTTAAGTTATATTATACAGGGTAAAAACGCATTAAAAGATACTCTAATGAATTAACCGGAATTTCGAATCAAGTTTCTGATAATGGTTCAAATCTACCCGGGACAGTTTTACCCTGACCTATAGAATGTAATGTTATTAAAGTTCTGGTTAGTTTTTTAAAACATCTGCATGCGCAGTGAGATGTGCTAGACTAGAAGTTACAAACTGTAATTTCAAAATCGCTCGTAAAATGTTTTATGTTGTACTTACAATCTTAATGGCCACATATTAATCTATATCTAAATTGGACATTAATCTCAATATAATGTGTGTCTATTTTCTGGGTTTCTACGCAAATCATTCATATCAATTGCGATTTTCAAAATACGTTCAATAAATAAGCTTAAAAATCCAATAAATAAAATCAAAATATTAAATTCTACTTAAACCATTTAAAACGTGACGTTTGCTAGATTTGCTGTTGTCTTGGCAACGTTATTGAGGCGTTTCTATATTCCAGAATGCAATAATAACAACGATTTTTTTGCATTAAATCCACTTGATAGCATGCTTCAAGAGTCGTTAAACTAAATGATACAAAATCAGCTATATCAGTAAGCTCATGTTCGTAAAACAAAATAAAAGAAATCTAAACGGTTCTTAAGATCAGACACGATTTCACTTATTCTAAAAAATTTTACAAAAACAATGTTCAATATAAGAAACATGCATTAAAATAGGTATGGTGTGGTAATTGCAGTTAATTATCTATCTATCGCCTTTTTGTATTCGTCCTCAAAGCAAGCTGAAATGTGCCAGATCGTATCTCGTTGTAATTTATTATTCAGAAACTGGTTCAAGAATTATGCCATGCAAGATACTTTTCATAAAAAAGTGTTTGAGAAATACCTACTCTGTCGCCCTATTATAAAATTATCACTGACTACGTATTGAATACATAATGATATCAATGTTTTATTTTGTATCATCGCCTCAGTCAATGATTTATCATTGAAATAGGGAAACAAATGTACATCCCGAGCGAGCTGCTAAAATTGTAATTACTGTTTGTGCCTTGCAAACAAAATATTCCTGTGTTACGTGTTCCCAGCTTGAAATATGTATTGAATCAGTCACCCTAACATCCGTTTATTCTAGCGCGTTTGTACTACTCGGCAAATGTACATTTGATTTGCAACTCAGCGCGACTCGTACATAAGGCCATGCAAAGTTGAATTATGTTAAGCGTCAACTCAAATTAGACAAACATAGGTACATATTCAGAAAGAAAGACAAATCGAAAACGAAAACACACATACTTTAACCACAAAAACAATGCATTATATATATTTTTTCAATGGAATAACATCCTTATAATATAAAAGAATGGTCTGAATTTAATATAAAATGACCAGCATTTTTTTCATGTAAAATATATATTGTATTAATGACGCGGTTATCATAAATTACTTATGATGAATAGCGTCATTGCGGAACACAATTTTTCGTTAATTAAATTGTCATATCGAATCCCAGAAAATTTTACCAACAATTTAGTTTTTTTTTATTTTGATTGAGAACTCTAAAATCTACGCGGACGCTTAACAAAATTTCGATATGGCATTGCCTAACTTGCATGCCTGATCAATGATCATCATATAAATCTTAATATTATTACATATTAAATCTATGGGTTGTGGAACTCTTCTACTCCAGACTACCTTGACTAAGCTTAGTTGGCTGTTATTTTGAGGCGGTTGTGGCAGTAAGGGTGATTTATAATAAAAAGATATGACAGGGGCTGGTACGTTGAGGTGATTGTTGTTGAGCCTTACTGATAGATGCCCACTATAAGCGGTTTTGCTGTATATGCATTTAACATTTATATACAGCGGATATTACGTGGATAAATAAAACAACATTTATCAATGAAGGTGAGGATACGAGTTTTACCTCTATACTAAGACACACAACTCATCGCAGCGTTCGGTGATTTGGTACGCTGCAGAATATAGTAGTGTGGCGTACGAAGACAAATCGCTGTATTTTATTGTTTTCTGATACAATCACAATTAAATTGTGCTATAAATGATGGCTTATTACTACAGGAATATCAATCCATAGATATAAAGTACGTAAATTTAAACCTGTATGGGTATCGATATGTATAGTAACATAGTGTACTCTACTTTCGTTTTCAAATGTCTGCAAATGTCTTTGTAAATAATGACAGATGTAATCGCGTTAGTATAGAGATGAAAGGGCCGGTTTAAAAGTTTAATTTAGGGCCACAACAAGTTGATCATAATTATGTTCTACGGACTTTTCTGGAAAAAATGGGCGAACGCGCGATGAAAAAACTTACTTCAGTTGCATTATATAGCGGTTTGACCAAATTTTTATGAGCGAGCGAGGAAATATATTTTTTTTCGTAAAATCAGTCAAAATTAAGGCTATCGAAAACATGATCCTTGTTGTGGCCTTACATGCATACTTGATAGGATATCAATATCTTATGGAGAAGTCATAAAAACGGTTATTTAATATGTTTAGTACAGTTTATTTTATACAATGCAGTTGAACAGGAAATTATAAGAATGTAAACATTGACACGTGTTTTAGGGAAATAAACGGTTTTACCAATGATGCTTAGTGTCAATTAACTCACTAATCTTAACTCTTAGCGTCTGCTGTATGATCACAAAAGTATCTACGTCAGCTTTTATTTAACCTCATTCAGTTCGGACTCTTACATGTAGCAGTCACCATGGTGGCAATTTTTGTCCGAATATATTGCCACTTTGTTGTTTCGTCCAATAAGAAAATCCGACCGATTCTAAGATTAGAACACATTTAATAAATGCATGGACCCTATGGAACTTAAGTTGATCTTCCTGTCATATCTACATGATTAATTGACATGCTTTCATTCTTGAATAATTTCTTGACTAGAGCTGCACCATTTAACCAATATATCGTGAAGCAGTCTGTCATGTGTGGTTTTGTATAGAAGGCTAGGAGCACTAAAACAATATTAAAAGGGCAATTGTATGGTTAATATGTGCACGAAAGTATGTTGCCTGCAAGGTGGTTACTCTGGCATTCAACAAATCGAGGGTTGCTCGCTAGACTAGTAACTCGCTCTTTGCCAGTGCACTTACTATAGTCTTGAGGGCAACACTCGAAATTGAAATCAATGTCTTAATGAATGTATAGATGTACCTGTCAAGTATCATGCATTCACGCTCTCACGTATAGGATTCAATTTCTCACGATATTTCATAAAAAATTCAAATTAAACTATTTTCTAGATAATTTTTCAAATGCTATATAGTGCTTATATTTATAATTTTATTTCCTTCAGATTTAAAGATACAAATATGAAAGGAACGATGCCAACTCTTGTCGATCTTGAAGATTGTCAACTAGACATAAGACAACTAGTTTCAATACAGATTTTAATATGCAATGATTCTGATCATATTCTCATCGTTGGCTTTTACCTTTTGACCTCCTACCAGGGGGAATCGTTCCTCGGCACCCCTTCTCACGCTTTGACCCTTGACAGGCCTGCAAATGTAATTGGAATTGTTATAACAGACAGCTCTGAGACAGCTCTTAGATATAATCAGTAAAATCTAGATTGGTTGTCTTAGTTACAGAAAGCACAGAATTAATCATTTATTATCAGTGTAGCAGAGGTATGATACGGCACTTGTTACTACTGCCTTGCCTACAAGCTAGCTTTAATGGCGCCATGGTAAAGTGTCCACTTACGACTCGAGAGGTCGTGGATTCGAATCTTAGTTCGGACCTTGGATTTTTAGCCGGTTACATCAGAATACCAACACAAAAGAAAACATAAGATAAATTTCATCATAAAAATATGTTTATTCAATTTGGTCAATATTTTACATGACATCTTTGGACTATAAAAATCAGTATGAAATATGGCCACTGATAGACAATGTATGTATATAAATACATTTTATATGAAATAAATAGATATTGTAATGATATCAACATGTCAGTGTAATAAAACAACATGAGTTATGTTAAGATGAAAATGGATATGAGGGTGTAGTATATAACTAATATTTTTGTCATGAAGTTCCAGCAAAAGCAACACTTATAACCTTGATCAAAGGTCATTCAACTTGAGATTGGACTCCTTTCTCATAACTAAACTTTGTACTTTTAAAAAACTTGTCAAAAGAGAAGATCTCTGTTCAATTAAAAACACAAAATTGATGATTTAACAGTATACTGATCTACTGTAGCTAAGAAGAAGTTTTATTTAACTCTGCTTTTTCAAACCTAAAATGCATGCATTATAAGATATATACATGTGTTTTTTGGCATGAACTTCTTTCATAAGTTTTTTAACTTGTTGGTTGATTAAATGAAGAAATGAAGTCTATTCTTACTTTGTATACAACTAATTTAATGTTTTTGACAATATAAAGTGGAATACAGAGCTACTTAACTATCACCATATTTATAAACTAAGGTTAAATTTAATCCTTCAAGGGAAGCAACTTTTAAATTATTTCCACAACAATGCTACAATCCTGAGTTAACTCCCTTAGACTATGATGATGACTGTTATAGGGAAAAAGCCTTTAAAGGGATAGTTTAGTTGAAAGTGAAAGGTAGATGCCTTGCTGGAAAAATTGGATGGTGTAAACATGGTTAATAATGAAAACAATTTCAAAACTACAAAATGAGCAAATGATAGATTGGAAACATAAATTGTGCAAATATTTTGATTAAAATATGGAATTAACATGAAGTATAAACAAGAGTTCACTACAATGATAACACATGAAATTTCATGAACATGTAGCTAACTGCTTTTCCTTCTGATAGTTATTAGTCTTCAATGAGGTAGATACCTACAACCTATAATAATCAAGATCCTTATACCATGTAACATTCTGTGATCAGTGTCGGTTATAATTATAAATTCAAGAAAATCACACACAATATAAGGTTCTCACTATTTCACTATTTTTATAGGATAATTTAGAGAGCCCACCCCATATTACAAGTAACCCATGCAGTATGTAAAAGGTTTACTGGAAACAAATTAACACTTATAAGAAAGTGAAACAGCCTCTAGAAGTATAAGGAATCTTGTTGTATCACCTTAGTTACCAAAATAAGTACTGATTTCAGACGCGTATCTATGCCCTTTTTGAGATTATGCACAAATGCTAGGGGGTCGTGGATCATTCCCCTCCCTGGAGTTGTTTTCACCAAATTGGCTAAGTTGCATTTTGGTGATACTTTGACCACCTGTTGTATGCTAATTAGACAACAGAAATACCATTCATTCCATCATATTTTCATGAAATAGGCACTTTCATATGGGCAAATAAAAAGTAACCCAGGTAATGCATCCTATTTTTCAGTGTTTTTGGCACTTTAAGATCTTTGATTTCTAAAATCGAGGTTACGCACAAGTGTAAAGTGCCTAATGGCAGATACGCGCCTGCTGATTTCCCCAAAAAACCTTCTACATATGGGTTACTTAATAGTAAATGTGGGCACTCCTCATTATTTCATAATATTTAAAGATGGTATACTAAGGAATGTTGTTTAAACATATCAATGACAAAGCTCAACAGACATACAGAAATATACCTAAATAGTCAGCAATGAACTAAGTTACATACATTTTGATACAACGCTATTTTGATGATAGATGAAAATGGGAGGTAACCTCCACGATGATACAAAAATAGCACTTCAGACAATGTTGAAATATAAAATATATACAATTTTATTATATATACATGTATAAAATACATTGTTCAATTCTCTTAACATTATACAAGTAACAACAACAACAAAACAACAGAATACTTGTATATACACTATAATTATATACAAATATAACATTATATTTCAAAGAGGCAGTGGCTAAAGTTAGTTTATTTTCAATATCCAAATTGGCGGGTTTAATGACTCTTGGTTAAGTCACAACCTTTAATATGTCTTTCTTTTGAATAAAAACAATTTTTTACATGTTTTAATGTTTAAAAAACATATCCATATTATAAAACTCTCGTTTCTCTAGCCTTGCCTTAAATGGTTGTCTAGAGTTATGGCACTCCAGTAACTCAACTCTGAGGTAAGAGTTAGAGTTCCATAACACTAGCCACTGCCATTCAGAGAAATACTGACAGAACAAACTGTCCAAGTCACTTGATATTTTCCTCAACACAAGACAACTGAGTTATCCCTTTGAAAATCTTTATTTTAACTAATTAGAGCTTTGTTATTGCCATTTTAAAAGTTTTTCTTTAAATTTCTAATGAATATGCTTATAAAAAAATGTATTTCCACTTTTGATACCAAGTTGAATGACAGAATAGTCACACTATTTTTGATTGGTTGATTCTTATGAATGTTACGGATGATGAAGAGCATAACAAGGATATACAGACATAAATAAATCATTAAAATTGAGTTCTAAAACAATATTTACAAGGTTGAGACAGTCACTGTCATATATTTAACTAGAAAAAGACAAAATATAATATAATACAAATCTTAATTAAAACAATGTTACAATGGTTATTTTAGCTTAATTATTGAAAAAAAATCGTTTAATGATGTATAGGTCCCTCTCACAACAAAACACACAGCAAGTTAGAATCTGATGTACTGTACAATAAACAAAGGGGAATAACTCCATTACAGAAACCAATTAAATTACAAATATTGGGATGTGTTTCAAACCATTCTTAGAACTTGTATACAATAAAGTTCTGCTATTAAGACCAGCAAAAATTGATGATCTTAATAGTGAAATGGTCTTACTATAGAGACCCTTTTATTCACAAATTAAGCATTTGGGTCTTGATAATAGCCAAAACTTGCTTGATTTTGAAATAACAAAAGTGATCTTAAAAGCGGAACTTTACTGTGCAAAGTCTCTAATCCATTAATGTTAGGGACACACAGTAATAACCACGACAAGTGAAAGGGAATATCTGTTCTGGTGACCCACAATTTAATCAGGAAATACAAAAACTATTTTGCTGCAAAAATCATCTTTTTTCAAAAAGTAAATATTAAAAAACTGATTCTTAAATCTAATAAAACTTTTTTTATAGTACAGTGAATGTAATGTCATAAAGAAATGTTTAAAAAAAAAGATAAAACTACAATGAATTAAAATGAATTAAAATATTTAGAGACTAGGAAGTCTTGAAATGTTCAAATAAAATATTTAAAACAAATTTTAAAACTATTCTGAATAAAATTATAGAGCATAATTATATTTATACCACAAGTTATAATACACTTTAAAAAAAGCTGTCTGAGCAAGAAAACAAACTAATTTTACTTTAACTAATCTTAAAGACACAAAAATTTAACTATTATTTTTTTTGAGAATATTTTTAGTCTTAAACAAAAAGAAGAGAGGGCATAACAATTAATTATTTTGTCCATAACAAAACATAATTGGAGCTACAAATTCTTTTTAAATGCATTGTCATTATCATTTTCACATACCAGTACTGAAAATTTCTTTAAATGGCAAACCCATGATTGTTACAATTACAAAGTAACATTCCATTTAGAACTGTGATCTCTATATAAAGAACAAAACTATATAGGTATAAAAAATTACTCTGAATCAAACACATAACTAACATGAATGGCTATCAGTAAACTAACAAAGACAAAGAAATATCCCTTAACACTTACATTTTTAAAACAATTCAACTACATAAACATAAAAAATATAAAAAGCTGCCAAAATAAAAAAAATACATTAAATAGACATTTTTACATAGATCTATAAACTATTAAATCTTGATTTATTATAGTCTAGTTTTAAAGTTTAGCTAGTGTAAGTTGAGCCTATGCTCCATAAAATGTGTAGAGACTGAATAACTACAGTTTAATCACTTAGCCAGTAGCCATATTATTACCAAACAGATACCCATAGTACCAAGGTTATATGCTCCATAACAATCTAGACAACTCACTTAGTCAGTACTTCATAGACAGCCTTAGTAATGGTACAATGTACTATGTAGAAATTATTTCAAAGCAGAGTAGCAAGGTGCAGCAAAGTGTTATGTTTGTCTCCCCCCTTCCAATTTTTACTCCACTCAATGCAGTTATAGTTACTTTAATCCATCACCCCTCTGATGCACACTGTCCTTTTTCTGCCTCCTTGCCCTTTTCTGGGTTCTAGAATCATGACTTTACTTACTACATCGTATTTTCGAAATGTAAAGAGACATAGTAAGTGAAGTCATGTCACTTATCATAACATTATCTTAATGGAAAGTTAATGAAGTACTCAACAAAAATAAATGGTAACATATCTGCTGTATCTGAATGACCTTTACAACAAAAAAATAGGTGAAAAAATAAAGTGACAACTGAAGTAAAACATTTAATACATTCAGTACTAAGATAGATCAAGATGGCAAGAAGCTATTTGGTATACATCAACGGGCCGAGGCAAAACTAGTCTCACTTTACCAGAAAAAAGAAGGATGTAGACTTGCTTTATGCTGTCCTATCTAAATGGAAAAATTCATATATACTGAGAACTGGAGTAAGTCCTTTTTGCAAGTAGCTCATTTTAAGTAATACAATTGTACAGTCAGACCTCGATACAATGACATTGTTCATTTCCAAGAAATATGTTGTTATAACACATATGTCAGTGTAATGAATTTCTCTGACCATGTACATGTTGGTATTGGTTCCCATAAAATGTGTCAGTATAACGAGAATGTCGTTGTAATGGATGTCGTTGTATGGAGATCTGACTGTATTATATCATTGTTAACTTAATTAAGATACCACAGTATCAAGACCATCATCATCAATGATCTTAATAGTAGAATTAGGGGTATAACTGTTAACTGGTTTATATTGCAATGCCACTTCTGAATGTTTTTAACATGAGTTCGTTTTTCTCTTAACCAGTTTTTAGTTATGATATTGTGATACTGATTGTTTTTATCAGAGTCTGAAATTTAAATATTTGACTAAATCATGAAACTTGAAATCTTTTTGTTAAGAGAGAGAATAATTATCTTTGAAAGTCCATTCAAAATCATTTTTCTAACTTATTCAAACATTTGCATAATACGTGTAGATCATTTGAAAATTCAAATATCTATTATTAATCAAATTTAGATGATGCACATGCATTAATGAATGCTTTGCATGTATGCGCAAAGAACAGTATGTATTGCAATATATTGCAATAAATTGCAATACGGGTTTCGGTTTTTACGGTATTGTTACACCCCTAAGTAGAATGGTCTTAATATTAGAACCATTTTCTTCTCAAGTTTTAGCATTTGAGACTTAAAAATCAACAAAAATAGCATAAGTGGCCTTCATAGCATAACTTTACTGTACATGTAATAATTATCATCTTATTAATCAGAACTTGACATTAAAGGTCGCCCTATTAGCCTCCCCAAACCTATGCAGTCATGTATTTGGGTTCAGGCAACTTGTTACAGCAAGTAAACATTTGGTTCAGGCAAATGAAATATAAAGCATGTTGTCCAACAGTGCAACCTATTTAAAAATGTATGTGGAGCCATGTAATTTAAACTTGTGAAAATCTCCAGTTGTCTTCTATATCACCATCTCTAGCATTGCCATTAGATCTTGTTTTCTTGAGTTTAACATTGTTAGCATTAGCATCAGTTATTGTACCATTTATAATACCATATTTAGATTTAGAAGTTTTAGATAGATTCATTGAGTAATCTAAAGATGACAGATCAATATCTGCAGCATTGGTAAAATCTTCCGTGTCTTCAAATATTGGATCAAATTGAATGTAAGTTGATGAACGGTTAGGATTGTTTTTACCAGATTTTTTAGCATCATTGTTAATATCAACAGTGGCAACAACTTGTATAGGGTCAACATCCTGTTTAGTACACTTTCTTATACGACCATTAGTTTGTTGAGTCTGAGATTGCTGAGTAGAATTACGTCCAGACATAAGTGATACACTTGGTCCCATAGCATTAGGAGTAGACTTAGAATCCCTAGATCTATGTTGTACGTTAGGTGCTGATTTAGATTCTCTCATCACAACTCTAGGGTTAATATCTTTCACTTGGTCTACATCAGTTATTCCCATTCTCCTTACATCCCTACCAGACATTAGTTTCTTGTCATCTAAACCTAGTGCATCTAGTTTAGTACTTACAGCTGATGGAATGTCGTCGTTAACAGCAACACGATATGAAGTATTACGATTTGCAATGTCAGCTGGCATTACTGGGTTTGTATTTCTTACAGCAATTCTGTACGAGTCTGCACGACTCATGACATCATCATCAGTATTTTGATTAAATGCTCTATTAGGGCTCATATCCATGGCAACACGGAATGGTCCACTTTGTCGTGATGGAGGTAAATTAGGAAAACTTTTACTTTGATGCATTGCATTACGATATGAACTAGTCCTTCCATTCATTGCAACCCGATATGAATCTGACCTTGACCCTGAACCAGAATCTCGACTTGATGATGACGATGATGAATTATTTGGTTGTCTTTTAGAATTGGTATTGTTTACATTTGAATGATTATTGGCACCTGAGTTGTAACTAGAATTGGATATTAACACAGAATTAAAACCAACAGGACATGACTTTGATGAAGACAGTGAACTATTTGTTTGATTACTGGTTGGTTTAGACACATTTCTTGCACTTGGAGTGTCATTTAATGGTACATGTCTTATATGAGTGTTAGTACGAGACGTATCACTTGGTAATGACCTTCTATTGCTAGCTTTGTAATTACGATATGAAGGCTCTTTTCTTTCATCGGCACGACTACGGCGGCCATTTTGTTGTTCTCTTTGTCCATGAGATACACTATGTGATGAGGGAGTTGAATTTCTTGAGACAGGTGTTTTGTTTGATCCCATAGATGAATTAAATGACATAGGTGTAACACAAGTTAAATCACTTTGTACAGAATCCATAGATCTTCTTCCTGGTGTATATTTTGATGATGCATTAGGTGTTTTATAATTCTTATATGCATGCCCATGGCCGTTACTTTGAGGAATAGCATTTGAACCATCAAAATTGTCTTTCAAACTTGATTGGCTACCACTCTGATTTGAACTAGATTGACTACCACTTGAATACTGTCTATTATATGGTAAACTTGTATTTATTCTATAAGAGTCATTTTCTAACTCATTGGTGGGAGTTTTACGTAAGTCTAATAATGAGTCCATTGAACCTGAAGGTGTATAAGTGATAGGAAAGTCCATGTTCGATAAATTAGGTGAACTGCATGGACTAGACATAGACATATATGTTGGTGATTCATTTAAACCCTCAGATGATGCTAGTGAATTAATACTTCCTGCAGATTTTAAATGATTCTGCATATCCATATAACCAACGGAACTTGAATTGTTGGACATAGTTGAATTCTGTCTGCTAGGATCTTTGGGTGCCATTACAGGACTTACAGCATACAAGACAGGAGATGACTGCCTGTTAGAGTTCTGATCTATATGTGGTGTAGACTGAGCTGAAGGCTTAAAACTATTAGCACTATTTTGCCTAGTAAGAGTTTCTTGAGATTTATTTGATTCAGGTCCCCCACGTTCACCTGACCTTGACCTAGGGGTCACTGTTATCACTGGTTGATATTTAAGAGGTATACTTTTATTGCCCTCCTGATTTAGTTTTTGTCTGTTTTTATTTTGTTCGATAGGTATTGATAAATTATAACTCTGTACCTCACAATTTGTTGGCTGGAATGAACTTAAATGAGGCATTCCAAATGAACCATTACTTTCACTACATGAAGAATTTGTAGGAGAAGGCAATGGCATCTGAACAGACCTTAAAGCACCTTCTTTAAATAGATTTACAACTGGTGCAAAGTTTAATGTTTTGTGAGGTCTACTCACATCAAATTGTTTCTCAGGAGTTTTAAGAATTCCTGTCTTTGGTGAGTTTTTATGTGATCGTGGCCAAGACTGATACCCGGCTTGACTCTTAGAACTGGTACCAGCTTGATGATCAGGGGTACCAGTCAATGAATCTAATTCTTTTTGTGTGCACTCTAAAGTTGATACTGAATGTTTTAATAAATTGAATCCATTATCACTAGAATCATAAACACTTCCTGATTGATATGAAAGATTCGAAATATTGGAAGAATTTGTGATATCGGATAATCCTTGAGCACTTGATGATTGTGTTAATCCTTTCAACTGAAATTTTTCTGTCCTTATTTCTGGAGAGCTTTCATCATCGCTAGTGGATAGAGCAACTAACGAAGGAAAACCAGTGGATGATATATTAGTTTTATCATGTACACGATTAAACACAGCTTCCGCATCTGATTCAGACACAGAAGACTCTGTAGATGGAAAGGAATGTAACTCTGGTGTATTGGTAGGAGTTAGTTCCCCTTCCTGATGAGTTTTGGTTGACGAAGTTCTTTGTGGAGGAGCTGGTGGCGTAACTTTACTCACAACTTTTAAAGTACCACCAGAATTTCCTCTTCTTAATCCAGCAAATTTGTCACTTTTAGCAATAGGGCGATGAATAACACTTTCAGCACTACATACACTAACACTGTCCTTAGTTGGTGAGAAATCTATTGGCTTAACATCATCACCATCATCATCATCATCAACTAAAGTATTAGTACTCTTTCTTAATCCACTATCATTATGAAATGAGGTATAAAAACCTTCCTGATCCACAGAATACACAGAGGAGACTTCGTCTGTTTGTTGATTATTTTTACCATCTGCTAGCATAAGATCTAACGCTAGTATATTCTGTCTTGTCAACCTTGACAACGTAGAACATGGTTCATGCTCACCACCTTCTTGTTTAGCAGCACGTACAGCAAGACTTTGTATCCAAGCTTCAGTATCAAGTTGTGTGAAGTCAGATTTAGGATTTCCTACCGATATAGAATCACCAGTTACTGTACTCTGACTGTCTGCAGCATACCCAGCTGTACTTGTCCCATCTGTTATACAACTGAAAATACATAAAACATAAATATATAATCAACATTTAACTAATGGTATCAAAAGTCACTACGTCAGGGAAAAGAAAACATTGAACAGCCTCACTCGACTCTGAGTTTTAAAGATTTATGAGTATTGTGCTTCTTGCCAGATTTCTATGATATCTATGCCAGGCTATGCAAAAAAGTGCATACTTTTTGCTGAGCATCACATCTCAGACAACAGTTTTATAATTTTTGCAAACACCATGAAACCCCTACCAATGTTATTCCTTTTCAAGGAAAGATGACGACTTGTTACTGCAGCATGCTGAAATTATTCTTTCAACTTTTTTTTCAGAGCAAAAAATGAATGAAAATTTTTGAAATATTTCTAATATTAAAATGAAGAATTATAATAACCTTATATGTATTATGTATGTAAAACATACTCAATTATTGTACCATTGGTATTATAAATCCAATTTTAAATGAATTATACACAATAGGCGTAAATCATAAAATTACATTACTACTTTTTTCACAAAAATAAAATTCCTTACATTACAAATGTTCAACAAAATTGTCCTGTCCTCACATCAAAGACTTTTTCAACAAAAATATCCTTAAAAACACAAAACTACTCAAAAATGCATGAAATATAATGCACAATGCAGTTATCCACTTGAGATAAAAAAATCCTTCAAAAATGACATTATATTCCTTGTATACATGTATATAGATTTTTCAAACTGAACAGCTTGTTTGTATTGAAGACCAGAATGCATGTTTCAATGTCATACAGATCCTTATCTAGAAAACCTAGTCAATGAAATAATTATGATCAAAATCAGACAAGGATATTTGAGAGGTATACAAAAAAAGTCTTACTATTTTTACAATAAGATAAGATATAAGCTAAGATAGGGGTCAATGATACTAGATTTATAATAATGATAAACAAAATATACAGATCTATAAAATGTATTTATAATCAACCATAATTTTATAATTAATATTAAATAAATGACCATTGTCTGTAAGTAATTACACAATTAAAGTTTTGATGTATGCAACCACCTGAGGCTAATACATTATATTGTTATAAAAAAACCAGCTTTTATTACCATAAAGATATAGGATATCATATAAAATGTGTCTGGTGTACATCTGTATATTAAACAATGTACAATAACAGCTAGGATACTTTTATACTAAAATATGTAATCTGAGTAAAGAAGGTTTATGCAGATAAACAGTATCTTTACTTAAAAAAATGCAGACTTTCGGTATGACAAATATTTATTATAAGCACTGCTATTCCTTCAACATACAACAAAAATCGCTCAGTACAGGTAGCATAACATTATTTATTATGCGCAAAAGTATCTGTCACAATTGTGCAAAACTGTAAATGCAAGTTGCAAAATAACTTTTATGTTATCAATTGATGGTCTACAGCTAAAGAGTTCTACTTGTAGAAGTATTGTTTATTTATAATATAGAGTATTGTTTAACAATATATTTAATTATTGACTGACATTATAACAATTATGTGTTAATTAAGCAAGAACCTCCCATAAATCTGTTATTATATCACCTCAATGGGCAATGGCAGAATGATCTTAAATATAATTACTGAAATCTAAAGTCAAGGGAGGTAATGACTACCTTTCTGGACAAGATCATTGCGTCTACAATACAGTATTATTTTATTCATTTGTTATTTGGTTGGGTTTAACACTGAAGCAACACACAGCATGAATAATAACATTTGGCAGTCAGTCAACCTACTCACCATTCTTGAAAGGGCGCTAATTACAAGACACATACTTCCATCAGTGACTGACAACAGCCCTACATGATTAAGAGTCAGTGGTAGGAAGGACAACTACAGTAGAAATTATTTCATGACTGAACTCTATGAAAGCATATGGCTGCCTGTGAATCTAACCCACGACCCTTTGATCAATAGAACTGTGTGCTAATGAAGTCCTGGGCTCAGGACCAGTTTCTCAAGTATAGACTCTATTACACTTATATCATAAGTACCCAGGCAACAATCCTGTATAATTTATAATATTCTATAAATCAATAGAGGCAGTAATACTTGGTATAGAAATGTTGAGATCAATGAATATAACTTTATTTTAATCATTTATTATTAACCATATACTTATACAAATACATGTACTATTTAAATGGTTCTGTAAATAAGTAATGTTTTCAGCATGTACATTACAAACTATAGATTATTATATGTATACAATAGTTTAATTATTTGTCTGATTATTTCTTGAACTCAAATCAGGTTTTCACTATATTAAGTTAAAGCAAAGTGCAGTTTACAGTCTGCCTCCATACATGTATACATATTCAGCTGACTACAATTTTGTATGATAGCCCCCAGATCTGATGAAATCAAGCTGTTGATCTCTAACAGTACCCATTCACTCCTGAGTTGGGTGAAACAACACCGTAGGTAAATTTCTTCCATAAGGAAATTAACAGTGCCCCTAGTGAGGTTCTAACCCAGGACCTCTCAATCCCTAAACATGAGCCCTATCACTGGACCACTGCTCCTATACTTATAAAATAGGGCAGCATATTATCGAAAGTCTTATGACAATATCACAATACCATGTAAAAATATTTATGACTAAAATCAGTGATGAGAATGCTAACAATATGGACTCCTATGGCTTAAGCCTATCAAATATAATAAGCTTGCCTGAGTCATTTATATTTTATATTTCAAAGGTTAGATATAAAATTACATTTTAAATACCAGTAGCAATTTTCACATGAAGTTTAAAGTCAATGTTTAATGTTAAAGTTGCAATCAACAGCTGACAGAACTGTCTAATTGGCAAGAAACATATGGTATTTTCATTGATAATTATTTAAATTAAGGTCAAAAGTGTTTTAATAGCTCATCCTATATCATATATGACTCAATTCAATAAAGCAATAAAATGTTATCATCATCTTTATAGTTTTGTTTTATGCAGATTTAAAAATTATAATCATTGCAGTGTTTTCACTCTTGCGAGAATTTCATAGTTCTAATCATGTAAATGAATTATTAGACTTAGTTAATGAGGAATTTCATGAGCATGCGTCTACTAGGACATTTCCATTCACAGACAATTTATGAATCAAGATAATCATGAACTTGTTCATGAATTCCTGTACCCCTGAACATTAAATAATAAACATATTCATGAATTGTTACTCATGAATTATCCATGAACAAAAAGACTCATACATGTATGTTGTTCATGCACATTCATGAACTTGTTCGCACATATGTTTTAATATTAATAATTCATGAACTATTTATGAAATTTTTGCAAGGGGAGATAACAAGAACAATACATAATATTTATTATGAAACAACAAGGCTTTTAATCGTTCTTTATAATGAGATTTAAAAAGTCACAAGTCAGACCAACACTACATCTTGAGTTTATCTTTAAATCATCACAATTTTCCATTATTTCAACCCTTAAAAAGGGAGGGATTATTATTTTACTATCATTTCTTATATGATATATCTTTGATATTAATACATTTAATGGTTATAATATTAAAATATCATTATTTATCATAATAAATGATTCTTATCTTGTCAGGTTATAATTATATACTTTATAACAATATTATTAATAACCAGCAGTGTAGCTCCACATAGACAACACAGGAATGTGCTTGGACATTATTTCTAAAAGGGAAACTTCAAAATAATTATATATGTCTTAAAACATGTTGAAGGGTCAGAGCAAAACTAGCCTACATCCTTAGTTTTTACACATAGTTGAAGTAGTTCAGCGCTGATCATGTTGGTTAGAATATGTGTTACAGATTGATTGCCAGGATTTTACAGATCATCGGAATTGAAGGATTTAGTTTCCGAGTTTTACATCCTTTTTCAACAGTCAGGGTCAACGAAGACTGACTGATCACCTAACCATTTGGAACCTGAGTCAGGATGCAGTGGTAGCAGACTGTATTTCAAATATGGTTATCTGACTTTGATTCCCAAAAACCAGTTAGGTTAGTTGTCTCCCATAGCTAAGATAAACTGTTGAATAAAAACAGCCAACTATTGAAGTAAAAAAAAAGTTGTCAAATTGTCAATTGATGCCAAACTACGCCCCTGATTTCCTATATCTTATGATACCGGTAAGTAATGTTTATAATTAGATTAGAGGGTTTACTTTTAGTGGGCCATAATAGACCTACTTGAATCATTAGTGTAAGATATACCACTAATAGACAAGCACCGTGTGGGTGGGTTTATTATGATATATGAGACAAAAATTGTTATAAATGTGAGAATGAGTATAAAAATTTGATAGACAGATAAACTAGGAATGTTCTATATATGTAATATGTAATAGAAAGGAGAGAAATGACAGGAAATGCCTTAGATAACTACAGGATGTTATTAACATGCTTTAAATAAATTAAAATCAAAGTACTGTAAGTGCTAACCGAATAACACTTAGAATAAGTAGCCTAACCATAAGTATGAAATGTAAGGTCTGAGAACTAAACTGAATGATTAACTATAGCAAATATTTCAAAGGAATAGTGTGGCAAATTCAATAATTTGAACAAAACATTATTTGTACATGTATATATTTTTATGTCAAATATGCACGCCATTGCAGTTCATAGAACATACAGTAAAACCTGTCATATGCGACTTTCTGGCGGAACATCCAAACACAGTCACATATGACAGTGGGTCTTTTAATCCAGGTTCAAGTCAATATAATAGCGTGTCACCAATAGTGCACATTTCAGCCAAATAAGTGAAACCCCCACTGAGTTGGGACATAACACAGTTAAAAACATGAGATTACATAGCATAACTCTCCCAATTTTCTATCAATTTTAAATTTGTGCCCTCGAAGAGTAATAAAAAAATTCTTAGACATTTAATAACTTTATTACTCAATTTGATTTAAATCAATTGATTTAAAAATTGTCTTTGGTTTGATAATGGACACTTTATATCAATTTCAATATTAAAAATAAATATGTTTTACACATAAACGATGACATATGTTTTAGAACGAAAATCGCATGCAAGTTCCTTTGATGACGAAAATACCGGTAATAACCGGAATACGGCTTTTAGCGATGCAAACAAAAATGGCCGATTGTTTTGCAATCACGTTCGAATAGATTTTTTCGCCAAATTTAAGTAATAATTGTCTATAAAAGCTATTTAATAATGTTTAAACAAACAATCAGATGTGCTATGCCTTTTGTTTATCAGCATTTGTCTGTAGCATGTTTACATAGCTAAATTTTTTGTATCACGCTCGTCGATTGATGGGCCAATTAACAATTCAAAAGTAATTATCGAGGTGTGAAAAACATCTTTGGGTCAATTGAGGCCTTAAAAGTCGCTTAATTAAACCTAATTATCGGTATTGGACTGATAAAGTAAGGTCGTTAGTCGCGTCAGACAGTGTGTCGCTTAATACAGGGACTTTATATAGGCATTTATGTTGGGCGGTCTCAAATACAGTCACATAAGACAGTGAGTCGTTTAATTCAGGGGGTCGCTAAGGCAGTTTTTACTGTACATAAAATGTTTATAAAGCAATACATTTGTGAACCACTGGACAAAAGATATAAAATATTACATTTAATTTTTTGCAGTACATTCAAAATGACTAAACTCTAAATTCTAATTATTGAATAATTTCATTTTAAATTCAATAATACAAATTAAAATCTTTTGAAATAATTTTAGTCTTAGATTTAGCAATTAAATTATATTAACATTATGAATGCATCTGCAAACAGTACTACTTAACAACATCTCTCCATTGTCATGTACAGTGCTCTCCTAAAGTTCTTAGACAAATAAAATCTCAATTTAAAATGATCAAGTATACTACACCTATTTTTACTTAAATTATAACTTATTCATGTAACATAGTTGGAATCATATTACAATAAACTTTAATACTAACTTCAGAGTTTGATCAACAAAAAGCTCATTGTTTCTTTTATTCATAGCTTAATGTAAATTGATTTATCCAAAAGCAAGAATTTGTCCTCAGACTTTTGGGGGGCACTGTATATCAGACTATGTTCGTATTTCAACATTATTCTATTATAATTTAAAAGCTTATAACTGTCTGTAATGCATAATACTGTATAATAGCTCTATTGTATTTTACCATTTATGTAAAAAACAACTTAAAATTTAACAAATCCTTTTTTAACTCTCCTAAATCGCAATCCAATTAAAGCATTTAACAATCCATAAGTATTTGAATGTTTGGATAATAAAATATTAGACAGGTTGATTTTATCAGATTATGGAAACAAATTTTGTCATTCAATGATCCATATTTGTCTGCTATCAAAATGGGTCATCATTTCAAATCATCAAGTTAAGCTAACTTTAAGGTACAGAACAACAATCAGATTAAAGTATCTCAATATTTGAGTACTTTTCTCTCATTTGTTATCTTTGGGTTACATAGAAATCTTTGAGTAACCTAACATTTTTAAACCAATCAAAGTGATATAATTTAAATATTATTTTAACTTATCAGGGATAATCACACTGCTTGGGGATATTATTTTGATTTATGTAAAGTTAAAATGACATCCTTTAAATCTCTCACGCTATAGTACTACAGTTAAATGATTGGACAAAACAAATTATTTTTGTACGGATGTCAATTGTTGAGAAAAATATTTGTCTGTAAGTTATGATAATTTAGGTGATCTGGTGACTTTGCAAAAGTCTTTTTTTCAGTCTAAACTGTATGGCAAGCAGTTGTCAGGACTACAAATAGGTTTCTTTTCTTTGTAAAAACTCCTGGGATCATTATAAAAAGGAAGTGTATAATTTTGAAAGTTTGGAACTTAACTTTTAGACATGCAACTGATGGTAACAGCCTTTATAAGCTTTCAAAACAAGAAATTATGGCAATGATTCCAAAATAGACATGATAATGTTTTATTATTTGTTTGGAACCATGCATCATGAAACAAAAAATCTTTGAAATAAACTTAACTCAATTAAACTTGTTAAAGAATAGGGGTTGTTCAATTGTTGATACATATCATTTAAAACCATTGAATTATTTAAAACTTACAAATTGTATGAAAACCAGTCAATATTTTTTATTTTCAATATTGCATGAGCAACAAGTACCATTTGGTATTAACATAAGTAAAAGTTTCAAGAATCATAGACAAAAACTAAAGCATAATTTATGAACATGTGTCATTTATTCAATTTAATAATGTAAAAACATTTTTATTTTTGCATGAAACAATTACAAATTTTATTAATCTATCAGTTAGTTTTCAAGTATAATGTTTTGAAGGAAATATTTGATATTTTAACCTACATCTAAGGTGTAATACCACAGGATAGTATAGAATAACTTGTGGTCAACCACAGTAACAAATTGTTAACCACAACAACAATATCTTTAAACAAGAAACTTATTGTTTTCCAGTCAACTAACATCATTTATTCAACATTTTACAGCTAAAACATCAACACCAATAATTAAATTAAAAAAATATACAATGTTTTTTTCATTGGCTCAAACACTTCTCAAGTTAACATCACTGCTGGGAGGTCCAAAAAACTTCATGAAAACAAAAAACTATAAAGTAAACTGACCATTTTTTAAGTACACTTGAATTCAAATAATGGGTATTTAATATTTTTAAGTGACAAAAAATACCACTGACTTAAAACGGACCCCACCATATGATATTTTTGAGAATTAAAACTAATAACAATCATCCAAACACAAATTGTAATGCCCCCTAGATCATAATTGACTTTCCTCTGAATGTGGATTGTAAGTTGGTTACTTCTAGTAAAAGTAATAAGTGTGTACTTGTAAAGTGCATGTGGAGTCTCGCTGGTTACTTAAAGTAGATTTAGTATGTACTTTTGAGACTTTGTTGTCAAGAAAATCTGGTTTGCCAGAAAAAAATGCTCGCGTGAACAGTTCATAAATTAATATGAAAAAAATAGATATTCATTGTACAATGATACAAATAGTATTTTAACTTTAAATTTAAAGAATCTACAATGTGAACAAATACAAAACAGTATGCCTACCTTCAAAACAAAGAAAAATGAAAGCCTGCGAGTTTTTTTATCCATGCATCATTATAAAGCAGAAAATTGTATTTCACTTTTAAAATATTAACAAAAAATGTCCCAGCGAGTAGGTAAAGGGTTTTT
The DNA here is from genome assembly GCA_025267735.1 of Mactra quadrangularis. Lineage (NCBI taxonomy): Eukaryota > Metazoa > Mollusca > Bivalvia > Venerida > Mactridae > Mactra > Mactra quadrangularis. Next base: position 31,049,675 of record CM046309.1, on the reverse strand, counting down.
CTACCTCATTGACTTCATTATAAATATAATATATAAATACATTCTGTCAAGTTTAACATACATTTACAATAGTCTACATCATCAATAATTGGGTGTTGACATTTATTGACTTTATATGGTCATAAATTATACAATACCTTATACAATGTCTACTACTATGTTGTTAGTGCATGGTGTTTTGTGGTTCATAATAAATTAGCTTTTTACTGTAGAGCAAAAAAATGGAGGTTTTTTGCCATTTTTTCTTAATTATGAGTACAATTACATGATAGATTTTATGTTTTACTCAGGTTTTGTACTCTTTTATAGTGTTATGTCGAAATACGTTAGAATTAATTCAAACTGTCTTGAAAGTTAAAGGTATATTGAAATATTTAAGAAAACTGCACCAGTGGTAAAAATCTTAATTAAATGCTGCTCTTGGAAGTTAACATTTTACTCAAACTACTGCAGCACTTTTTTTTATTTCAAGAAAAAAATATAAAAGGTAATATTGTAACAGCACATAGTTCAAATTGAATTGAAGCCATTTGTTTCCTTTATCTACAAAGAGTTTTCTGTATTTTTGGACACTTGATAAGTCCACCCTGATGTAGTAACTCCAATAAATAGGGAGCCCTGACACTTCATAGCAATAATAAATTCTAATTGTTATAAATAATTCTTATACTTACTCATTTTCTTCCTCCAAAGTTAGAGAGTCTCTACCAGAATCTTTACCCAATGAATATTGAGAATTAAATTTAAATCCTTCACTTCTTAAATCAGAATCTAATGAATGACGATTACTACTGGTACCACTTTGACTCCAATTTCCTGAAAATATACAATACATTGTATATAGAATAAGTCAATGAAACCATTATCTGTGAAATACATGTATTATAAATATTGATGAGGCTTTTAGGGAAAACTAGGGTTGCCCAACTGAGTTGCCTCATTACATGAAGTTGTTATCATTATTCTATTATAATTATTTCTATCAAAATTACTTTACTTGTAATTATTAACACCATCATCATCATCATCATCGTCATCATCAACATCATCATTTCCATAATTATTATTTTTATCCGCTGTTAGAAATAATACAGAATCCTGGACCCATGATATGACAATATCAATATTAGCTGGTTCCAGTTTGGTCAATGAGAGTGTGTCTAATCAACACATTAACCTTTATTAATAAGTATTAATTTGTGCAAGTGAAAATGTATTAATTGTTATTGGATAAAAAATTTATTAGAACACATTTGAAAATGTCCCTCTTCTATCATAAATTGTTCAAATAAATAAGATTAACTAATCCCCATTTTTTAGAATATACCATGACAAGTAATCATAAAATCTTTGCTTACAAAAATATTCACAGCAACAAAGAATACTTAAAGACTAACATTAATTAATACCTCAATTAAGATCTAAAGTCAAACCTTAATTAATCCAACATACACAGCAAGAGATCGATTCCGTCTACAATGATTTTAATAGTCCTTAAAATGTCTCAAATAAACCAATAATTCAATAACTCCTATAACCTGGTCGGACATTCTCATATCCTTAAACAATATCCTCAATATCCTTGTATACACCTTGTCGTACATAAACATATATAAACGTTATTAAATTTTTATCGAAACAATATTTATTTACAAGTTTATCACACAGCCATATCAAGAACAAATATTTGTCTAAGTTTCCAAAGACCAATTTGAATTAATTCATAAAACATAGGTAGAATTAGTGTAGCGTTATGACCTACCCTGTATTGGAACTATAATACCTCATACAAGATTAAAGTATTTGACCAGTCATGGTAAAAAATAACAAAACCTTTATATTACTTAAGGAATATAATTAATGAATGAATGAACCTTTTATATTACTTAAGGAATATAATTAATGAATGAATGAATCTATTTAAGTAATGGATAAACGCATTATTAAATGTTCATTCACACCTTGATGATGACATCAATATAACAATGATGTCATACAATTATGAAATGATGTCATAAAATTAACAGTCTTTTACATTTAAACAAACTTTTTTGAAACATTTTGACTACTGTACACTAAGTCATTGTCTACAAAGTATATGTTATGTCGACCAGTAAACTTGCGCAAATATTTCAATTTCTAAACAAACAGCAATTCAAACGTCTCATAGACACCTTGCTGATTCATTATATAACCATATGCAAATATTGGTCCATCTAAAATATGGCAACCACCTATTCAAGCACCTTTTTGGTCTATTTCACAATTTATTATTCAAGGGTTACATCTCCCACAATGCCCTATTCACCGTTCATATACATAAATCATTTTTATAGAAAAAAAATTATCGTTAATAAATAATTTTACACATTAACATAATATGAACATCACATTTAGAGCCCTAGATATGAATTTATATATACAATCTTTGTAAAATAAGAAAATATACTCAACAAACACTTTAAACGGGTTGTTCAAACAGTACCTAACACTTGACATTACTCTACTACTGATAAAACGACCCTCAGGTATCTTAGTCCCACAAGAATAACAAAGACTTACAAATCTTATCAAATCTGTACTATACTTTAAACATCCAAATTTCTCACAGGTTTTAAACAGGTAACAATGGTCAAGCCAACTATTTTATCAACATTTTCTCATGGTGTACCCACTTGACATAGTCAGAGTATTTCAAAGGTATTTGTAAACAATGAAGATGAATTCGGCTTTGAACAAGCCGACATGAAAAGGGAAGAATTAAATTCAAAAATCTTCAAAATCAAATTAAAGATAATATTTTTTAGATAAAGTTAAATAGACACTGAAGCAAGCTAGACACCTGTAAAAATATTTAATGCATTATCAGCGAAACATAAGTAAATAGCTTGAATACAGATTAAATCTGGCTAATATTTACAGCATCAAATTTCCAGTCAGAATGGGAGTTGAAATGTCATACCTAATTTGGACCATAGATCTAATTAACACTTAATAAAGTGTAATGGTACAAGGGCCAACTCACTCTCCTAAAGTCCCAAGTTTAATCTAAGAATTGTTAAAACCATAAATAGCTTAACTACAAACATTTAAAAGACAATAATATCTATGCAAATTTTATAACATTTTCAGTGATATTACAACAAAAAAGCATATAATATTGTAATAAACATCATTTCATACACTTATACATGTAATAAAGTCTTATATACACTCAGATGTATCTTTTATGTTACAGTAGGAAGGAAATGTCACAGGATAAAAATAATAATTAAAACGTAACTTGATAATGTCATTACTTTTATAATGTATGTCAGCAAGACACATGATAAGTTGATTCTTTTTTCAACACTGTATATTTCATAATATCAATAACAAAGTCAAGTTTTAGTTAGACATTTTTGTGGTACTTTAAGCAAATCTCCAACAATTTTGCAGTCATATTGCAGCCCCAGCCAGACTAATATGATTATGTTCTCACAGTCCCTGGCTACAAAGCATATTAAACCTATAGTCTATGCCAGGCTTTAAATGTCCCACTTGATACAGGGGAAGAATGGAGAACAGCAGAGCTACAGAAATCATATCAATACCACAATAGCATACAAGTCCCCCACCCTGGGAATCAAACCCATGACCATGGATCAATATACAAACCCAAATAAGCTTGCTCTGAGACAGCCTTCTATAAATCATAACAGCTGTGATTCCTGTTACCATTTTTGATAAAAAAAAAACATTGTCTGGACATATTACCTCAAATAGAGTAAACAATTAGCCTGAATGAAAACATTACCACTAATATTAATGTGAGGACACTGAAATGTGAGAGAAGTCCATTAATTCTAACATGAACGAAATGTTAACATAATAAATGCAAAAAAAAGATAATGTATTCATTTGTATATTAAAAATAATGCCACAAGATATGAAGTAGGCAATACCAAAAACCAAGTAAAATACATTTATTCAATATTGTGAACTAAAACACAACCATTAGAATTTTATTGTCACATAGTACAAATACCTACAGTCTATCAGTTTAAGATAACAAAGAGAAATGTTGCCTTCCAGCAAACACCATTAAACAATCAACATTATCTACTGGTGTCTAAATACAATATAACTATATTGTTAACTTATTTTATGATAATTGTATGTAATGGTTTAAACGATAGGGTAATGAGAGATTTTTGTTATCATCATAATGAACCTATGCATACATTTTTGGTAATTGAGTTATCTAGACACACCCTGCATGGTATTGCATGAAAACTGCACTCATAAGACCTAAGTTGTGAAATTGTTAGTTATGTCATTTGCAAGCAATTCATTGCCATTGCCACTCGAAACTTGAAATTTAACCAGCCATTTTCATATTACAATTTAATAATAAAGCAACCATGGTAAAATGATCAGCATGTATGATTGGACAACTAAACTGGCAATCAGTTTGGTTCCTAGCTTCAGCAAGTGATATCATTCCATGAAAGTTTAGGACAATAGATGTTATTGGGGTTTTCCACCCCAGCTGGCTAAGTTACAAATTTAACTTTTTTACACATTATTGCTGAAAATTATTCCAAATGTTTTCAGAATACAAACACTTCATTGTAATGGTCAATGTTTGTTTGTACCACAGGGAATAATCCATAAATTTTAATTCTAGTCTAAGTTTATATAGAAATAGTTTCCTCTAGGAGTACAATGAAGATCTAAATGTCTAAAACATTAATAAGATAAATTTCATACCTATATCAAATACTCATCAACCAACAGATATACAAGTAAATTGTTAAGAAAAAGTTATCCAATGAAAAATATATAAAATTTCTTTAATTACTCGATGTCACAATACACAACATCATTCATACAATGTCCCTCCCATATGTAAATTAATTCAATTAAGATGTTAACACTACCCACGAAAATTCTTCAACAAAAAACACAAACAAATAAATTAAAGATAAATTACCTTATATACATTGAATGTACAAAACATTATACATAAAAATATCAATTAAACTAGTTATTTCTTACATAGATATATAAAAATTAAAATACTGTCAAATAAAATCTAGACAAATTACCATACAAAAATGTATTCAAAAAATCCATAAATTATCCAAATTAAACAAGTTATTCCTTTCAAAGGTGTATGTATACAAACAAACAACATCAATATAAGTTTTACCTTACGTAGGTGTAAAAAATCCAATCAGCAATGAAACATTACAAAATACATCCAAAATAATATTTAAATCAGTAATATATCCACCATCTGTATATAAATTAGACAACAAACAAGTGTAACCCTTAAACCACAATTATTTTATGAAGTAGAAGGTACAGCCAGTAGTATGTAAGGCCTTCTGGCTTGAGTCAGTATATAATAAGGACATTTGTTTTATATTATTAGTTTCAGTTTCAATTTACAGCTTGTTTTTGTAAACAATTGGACTATAAACATAGTCGGATTCCATTAAAAACATTTTTTTATGAAACAATATAAAAATTTAATAGTTTATTTACATTAAACCTATTTTATTGACATTATAAATCACCATTAACAATGTACTGTGTTTATAATCACTATAAATGATGAATATTGAATGTCAAATAGTTTAAATCATTAAAATAATGAGCATGCATCAACTTAATAACTTATTGACATGGTAAGTCCATCATTATTCATGCATAGCCTATTATATGTCCTGAAATTCATCCATATCTGGACCCAAGCCGTTAAATGGAGAGGGCAACACAAACGGGAAGCTTGACAAAGACTAGCAGAGGAAGAAGGTTCTCCGTACGAAATGTTACAATGAAGTTTTAACTTTCCGGGATGCATACTCAGGAGCAGACAGATCCAAATTTAAAACTTAAGGGCAAACAGAAGATGAAAAGATCTATACAACATGTACATGTTAAACTTATAATGGCTTTTTTATATTGGTAATTTTATAATCTCTTTCATCCTTTTATTATTTATCATTCACAGGCATATTTGAACAAATATTGTACAATTATTTACAAAATTATTTACCAATAAAGAAAAATTTCAAATATAACTTTGAATATTTCAAATAAGCGAAAAGTTTAAGGTCACAAAATTTACATAGGTAAACACAATGTACTATCACGTTTAAAAGAATACATACAAAGGTAAGCTTTATAGAAGGTCGTACAATATTACGTTGGCCTTAAAACGGTTAAAATATTAATGCATTCCAACTCACGCAATTTATTTAGGTCATAGTAACTTTAAATTATTCATGAAAGCCATCCTTAGTTTTTTATATGTTTTAAGATTAAAGTTATCTTAATATCAGAGTGACTTACAACTCATGTCATGATGGCTTTACATCTACTTTCATGTCACCGTGCGTGTGAATATAGCTCTCCCTCGGAGCTATAGATTCTTGTAATAAATTATCTTGAATGTTAAAACAATGTACTCAGGAGTTTAATGTGGTATTATGGTATACAAGCAGTGCCATTATAGTCAAGAGATGAAATACTAAATTTGAAGGTAAGTCCACAAGTAAAACAATACCCCCTTATTTTTTAATTAAAAAGCTAGGGTTCACACATAGGAACATACAATGGTCAGCCCATGCCAAAGATGTAAATCTACTGTTCCTTGCTGATAATAATTGCTAAGGATACTAAATACTCTAGCTTTTGTAGAGAGATGGTTGTTAAAAGTCTTGATGTGAGGGTTCCGTTTTTCATCAGAAAATGCATTCGAGGGATGACTATAAGGTGACTGATTTTGAGCGATTGTTGTAGTTCACTAAAACTAAAAAGTAGGCCATTAATAAAGGTTTCACAGTAAATTTTACTGTATATTTATACATTAAATATCTAGTATGTTAAATATATGACAACATGCTTTCTTTAATGTCTTGCCAACATATGGTCATGGCGAAAGCTTGACTGGACAATAAATTAAAAGCTCATTATTTCTCGACAAACTTTTAGATGCATATCTACAAGTATCCTGAGGGAGCCTGTAGCCACCATGCAAGTCAAATATATATACATATAATGTCTATCATTTAGTCAAGTGAAAAGATTGAAACAATAGATAATATTGTTTCTTTAAATAGGGGAATGTCAAATAACGTAAAACTATGTATGGGGGTTAAGTGTTTGAAAAAAGATGGTGATGATGACCTTTTTAATGGTTTATTGTACAGGAGTGGTGACACCTAATGTGTGAATATATAAAAAATGCTACAAGTTAATCCTGTTGTTAGAATTTGTTTAATGAGACAAACCTCTGAGATGAGATACTGACCACATTAAAGGGGCACAACTCTTCAATGTTTGAATAGAAATTCCCATGGAAGTTTGAATTTATCCATTCTTTAAATAGAATTATCATCATTTTCATCAAAATCATCATCATCATCCCCGTGGTCATCATCATCATCATCATTGTCATTTTAATTGTTGTTGTTGTTGTTGTTGTTATTATCATTTTCATTATTAGTTTATCATCACATTATCATTATAATTATTATTGTTATAATGATAGTGACTTAAACAAGTGTTAAATAATCATTATGAATATCTGACAAGAAATATAAATTAGCATGCTTAACATGCATCATCTCAGAAACAATAAACTATCAAGAATATTCAATTACAACCAGTCAATATGTACCTTTTTATTTAAGTCTGTTTGCATGCTTTACATTTTTCAGTTTAAAAATACCTTTAATGCAAGCTTGGCCTAGTTTAGAATGTACAATGTAAATTGAATGTGAAACTAAAACTTTATACCATGTAACATATGATACATTTGAATAGTCTCTAAACATAGACACATGGGTAAATCTATCTTGGGGTAGAAAAACATCAAATATCTATTGATATGAAACAATCTCAACCTTGTCTCTTATATTTCATTATACTGACATTATATACATTTATAAATCACTTTCATGTTATTCAGCCTTCAACAAATAAAAAGAAACATGACCAAAAAAGAAAAACAGGACTTGACTCTACATGACATTCACTATAGTGAAATTCATTGTGTCCTCAGTCTGGGTAGGTTACCCATTTTAGAGAAAATTGGACAAAATGAGATTTTAATTAGATAGGTGAGGTACAAGGGTTCATGATTAGACATCCAACATGAATGATGAGAAAATACATCAAGTTTACAGGTAATTAAATATGTACAAAACCACAGGATGTTGATCCTATGAGCATTGTAAGATGACCCCCTGATCTGAGTGAAAAATTAAATTGTACCAGATGTTGGTTCAATGTATCAACCATGTGTTGCCAGTTTAATAAAAAATAAAACTCTTGACATCTCATTGTCAGTTTTTTTACTTTCACTGACATTTTAAGATTTGTCACTTTTATAAAGTAATAAACATTTTTATGAATGTTATACATGTCATTCATTAGTTAGTTTCAGAGTTAGTACTTGTCAGGGCTTTAATGTTTTTATTGTTAAAACAATGTATCATTATCATAAATTAGTTTTTAGGAAGCTTAGTACAATATCTCAAGACAGTAAAATCCATGTTTCACCCTAAAACACTGGTACATGTTACAACTTAAGTAATACATGACAGGCCTGCCTTATTACCTCCCTTTGATTTCTGTACCAAGACAGTACTGATTACTTCCCTTTCATGTAAATTTAACAGACTTCTCATTTAGATTATCGCAGGCAAACCATAAATGTATGGGCAATTATTTATACTAATAGTTATATTTAAATGTGAAAAATGCCTTGATAAAACATTTTATACCAGGCAATTCATCATTTTATTGACTTCACCTAAATAATTTTACTTTAAATACAAAAAACTATGAATTAATTGAAAGCTTGAAAGTAATATTTAAATGTCACTACCAAAGTCCTTGCAATCTAATTGTTGGGGCAAAATCCCCCAATCTAGAGCAAGGTTGACTTTAAGTTCCCCGATCATTAAGTTGCACACAATTGTTAACATACGGTGCAGATTGCAGTCACAGAATACAGTGAGTGCATTACCCTTACAGGTTTTTACACCTGGACGGCGGGAGGCAATGGCAGGTAAATTTCTTGCTCATGGAAATTAACAGCACCTCTAGTGGGATTCAACCCCAGGACCTCTCGATCCCTGAGTGTACAACCCACCACAGGACTACTGCTCCTACAATCTAATAATCTGATAAACTCTCATACATGTAACTATGATTGCTACTGCAAGAAGTCAGCGAATGTATGCAGAATCTTTAGGACACAGAAGTGCATAAAAACAAAAATTATTATAAAGGAAAAGTTTTACAAACCTGAGGAAGACTGTCTATCTTCTTTAGCTCTTCGTTTTGATATCTCTCTAAGTTTGACAGAAGTTGTCCAATCCTTAGGTAAACTCTCCCATGGGAAGTCATATTTCTTAGCTTGAGCCCGAGGTAAAGTGCTGCTCTCAAAACTATAATAGGAACCAGGTCCCACAGTTGAGCTAGAATTCTGAGATTTGTATTCACGACTCAACAGATTATCAGGGACACTAAGATTATGATTTCTTTCTAAACTATATGTACTTTTACTTCTTTCATCATAATCAATAATGGAAGTTTTCTTATGATCATTTTTACCATCAAGGAATGTATCAATGTCTAGAGATTTAGGTCGAGGTTTAGCTTTGTCCTTATATGTCCCAGATACAAGTGATTTAATCTTGTTACCAATGATACTAGAACGTTTGGCTGACCTTGAAAATCTACTAGAAGCATTTGAAGCTAAGCTAGCAATACTGAGAGTACTGCTTCCGTATGTTGAGTTAAAGTCTCTCTGTGACTTCCTGTCACCTGACATGGACCTAGCAACACCTGATATCTTCATACACCTTGGTAACGACCTTGACCTACGACATGGAAAATATTTCATAATCTTTTGAGCTTTTTCTTCTTCAAACCTTTCTTCCATTTTACCTTCAAGCTCATCGAGATATTTCATAATTCCTTCATCCCGTTCTATATTATCCTCGGCATCAAGGTCATCAAAGCTGTACGACCTTGGAGTCTGTCTTGGTCCACCATCACTACTTTTTTGTCTTCTATCAAATTTTTCAATTTCACTCATGATATTTTCCACACCAGACACGGTTCGACGTCTTTTCTTCTTTTTGTCCCTCTCAGCCTTAGTTTGATACCTACGACCTGAGCTACGCATTGATTGCATTCTCTCGAAGTTTGACCCTGACGTATCTATGGTAACAACAACAGGTGGTTCAGGGGAGGTAAGGCACTCTGTCTTCTTCTCTTCCGCTGTCTTGTTCTGAAAATCTTCAAGCTTGAAGTCTTCTAATCCATGTATTGTTTTGGGTCTCTCTCTTATCTTGAGTGTTTTATATTTCTTCTCAAAAGATCTTACTCTTTGTACCTGAAAAACAATAATAACACAATGAATTTAAGCATAGAAGATTTTAATGGAAATGTAAGAAATTTTTTTAACACGTTATGGGAAAGAATACATTTTAAAATCTTCCACTCAATTTTAAAGAAACGAAATTATGATAAAAAAAGTCTTGTTCATTTCATTTCCAGATCTAGGAGGTTTTATATATGAATCCAGGAATTAAACATTTCAAACATGACTGTGATTCCTTCAAATATATTTCAAAATTCACAGTAAACTGTTTACTTAACCAGAGAGAATTGTAAACAATTTTTCTTCATATAAACTACTTCTCAAATAATAAAGATCTTAACAAAAAATACTAATAAAATTAATAGAAGTACCAGCAACATATTCCAATAAAAGTAATATCACAGTTTCTACAATTCAGTATAACATCCCGACACAAAATATACCCTTAAACATTTTGTACAATTATAGACCCAATACAGAAAATAACCAGTAAAACAACTACTTGTACAGCAGTACACCACATACAATATATATATATTATACTTATAGTCTACGTATTTAAATATATATCAAATAATATAAAGGAACTAAACTATACTACTGATGTAATATGATGTAGTGTATAAATGTATACATATATAATACAATCCTGTATACAGACATAACAAGATTATCTTTTGAATGATGTAAAATTTAGGACATATTTAGTTATATATAAAATAAATAGTTAAAATATTTATACAATAAGTTAGATAACTTAGCACCAATATTACTACAGAAAGAAAAACAATTATGAAACATTAAACATTACATAGGATTTGTGGTTTATGAGACTTGACACTGCTCTCTGACATTGTTCAGTCCTATCACAGTCATTGCATTAACCAACTATCCTAAAGAAAGGGACTAATGAAATTTAATTTGAGCTAGTGAAAATTATTTATTTCATAATTATGGTGTACACTTTGATAATTTTGCCCTTAAATATATATCCTAGTAATCATGGATTTTGCTTTAGAAAATTTAAGGGGATGACTGATATCACTGCAGCCAGTAACTGTTGATCTACTCACAGTTCTTGGAGAAGCTTAAATCTTAACAATGTTTTTAACCAGTATGTATTTTGCACAAACATTAGGTTGCTAACAACTGTCCTACTTTATACAGAGGAAGGAGGAAGAGTAGCTGTAATATATATTTCACAACCATACTCCACGGAGGTATGTAAACTTTTAATTATACAGTAATGTTGACGAGTCTTTTTTATGAAAAACTATTCTTGGATAACACTAGTATATTTATAGCACTCTGTATGCACATTTAGTTAAAAGGTTCACATGGGTAATTTTGTACATTTAAGGAGTCAACACAGAAAGGCAGACAATACTTAAAAATGTTTTGATCTAACATAGCAACTTGTATTCTTCGACCTGTTTTTCCTTATTATTTCAGATTTTGTTGGATGGTTGAGGCAAAATTAAATAAAAAATATCGAACAAGACTGTATTTGTGATAATTAAATGTAATAAACAAAAATTACTTAATATGTTCTTGGTTAATGAATTTAATGAGTAGATGACAAAATTAATGATCAAGTATTAAATTTTAACACAAACACAGTCACAACAAAATTTGCTGACATAAGCATTATGTGAATACATTAATGATGACATAAGACAAAAATGATGTTAAATGTCTAAATCATGAATTATATGTCCCAAACAATGAGAACTTAAAGTTGAAAGCAAATTGAAAATAAGTTTAGCTTTTAAAACTGCTACCTCATGTTACAATTACATTTATTGCTTTAACCCACTGGCCACAAGACAAGAATAAGTGAAAATTGATTCTGGCAAATGAAAATTATTTATATCATAGTCAGACTCGCTGAGACTTACCCCCTATATTAAATAACATAAAAAACAGAGACGGTGCTTCTGAAAGTTTCAGGCTATCCCTGGATTTTAGGTAATTTGGGTATATTCATATAGTTTTGTATGTTTGAGATGTAATAGCAGTAAAATTGATAAAACAAGGTTTTATACTACTAAATACAGTTATAATAAAATGGGAATTATGTAACCTGTATAAGTATGTAAGAAAATAATGCAACCTACTATCCAGATATAAGTTGGTTTAAAGTAACATCATGCAGAGGTTCTGAGCATGACTATTAACAGGCAATTAACTATAAAATAATTAAGTAGATTGAAACAATTCTTAAATTCAGTAGTTTATGAACACACAGCAGAGTTGCCAATGAAAAATTTACACTTCAATACACAAATCACAAAATGTGATAATCAAGGGAGATAACACATGACATCACAGCAATTCCAAAAAACACAGTTACTTCCCTTGGATAAAAAATGGTGCAATATGAAACATGGTATCAATAAAGCGATTTTGTTAATTTTATACAAGAATACAAATACCTCTTGTGATATACAACCCATTTACTTACCTTTTTACCCTACAATAATTATATAAATTGAAATTATTAATAATTAAGGAAAGTAAAAATGAAAATTATTCTAATGTATTCAAAGCAGAAAACATCAAATTTGGAACGATCATCAGTTTACTTTAAAAATATGAAACTAAACAAAACAAGACAAAAAAATACCAGCAAAAATGGTACCAAATAATTATCAGAATAAACATATTGGACTCAATAACATAGAAACCCAATAAGTAGCATTATATACTGATTAGGTAATGAACATTTTAAAATGAAAAGAAGCAAGTTTTATCTAATTATAGGTCTGACTTAGTAAGATTTCTAAGACTAATATGTCACTCATTAAAGAAGTTTTTTCTGGTACAAGCACATAAGACATTTTTGTGATCAAACTGAGATATGACCATTAAATATGGCATTCTAACCATAAAATATGAGACAAATGTTGAAATCAGATTAAAAATGAAAGGATTTCCAGGGATTAAATTTTATAAGACATAAAAATGTGAGAAAACTACTGAGAAACATAATCAGTAAGGAACATTCCCTTGACTTACATGAAAGAAAAACTTGTCATGAAAATCTGTAATTAAAGATAAATTTCTCGAGCAAAACTATTTTTAGTTGTTTCTTTTATAAATAGCAGCTTATAATAAGTTATATAACTGCTGAGTTGATGCCTTTTATTTTTTATTGGAAAAAAGTAAATTAAATTCCCTTTCCAAATGGCTGTATAACAAACATTAATTGTTATGATCTTCAAAACAAGCTTGAGTTTGGTTTGATTCATAATTGTAAAATGGAAAAATCAGAGCTATGGCAAATATCAAAAATCAATCACCCTGAATGCTCATTCACACATCCCATTACATTTATAAGTACATATCCAACTGCTTATCCTTGAGACCAAAGGGAGGCCAAATGGTATAGTATAAGGGAGACTATTCTCTTATATACATAATTAATAGAGTTTCCTTCCCTTCTAGGGATATTGAGTTCAGATGTACTTACATTGTCCATTCATAGTAAAAAAGGGAGACCATTCTAGACAAATCAAAGGGGACAATCCACTAATAAATATAAATAATTAAAGAGTTACCTACCCTTCTAGGCATATTGAGGTCAGGTGTACTAACACTTTGTTCATTCATGATAACAGGCCAACATTTGAACATCTTGGAGCCACTAAGACCATCTTTTCTGTATAGATCAGCTGACCGTATCACCCTGGTTGGATTAGGTGCACTAAGATTGTACAAGTCCTGTACACATTGAGGTCTATTGGTTGGTATAAATAAACTGGTATCATAGCCATGTCTAGCTTGATGATGGCTGGTGATTGCTGTAAACTGCTTCAAGTCACCTTCAGCTGTAAATATAAATACAAGTACAAATAAGATACACAGTAATTAACAAAATTAAAAAAACAAACAAGCAAGCAATCTGACCAAGAGCACTGGGCCCAAGTTTTAACCAGTACTATGTAGTTAGAACACATGTTAGTCAGGAGCAAGCAACAGCCCTACTTGATATAATGTAAGAAAGAAAAATGACTGTAGAAAATTTTTAAGGAATATTAAGATGTTTCTAGGTTAGGCTGCCACAAGAGCGCACACTAACTGTAAATTGCTCTGGACCAAGCAAACATGCATGTAATATGTCAAAAGAAACAAATGTACAAGAACAGCAGACCCAACCATAAAATACAAAATACCTCCAAAAAACTCATACAACTCAACATGAAATATTTTCAACCTGATTTCTCAGAGCTACATCCTTGCATAGTGTTTTTTTTTCTTTAAAAGTGCAAAACCTCTGGCTATTGACTTATATAATATCATATGTCTACAAGGTCTTGGCATATAATACTTTCTATACACTATAATCAGAGCAAGAAAACTAGAAAATATACCATTATAGTAAATTGCCAAGTATTTTCATATAACCTATAGATTGGATGGAAATAGAGAAATTTTACTCAGATATTTTGTGATATTTGACATGAGGAAATAATAAAATACAAATGAAATGTCAATGATATTTGTATAGTCTGTATTTATTAACTTGTCCTGTCTAATACATTTCACAGACACTGGTACTATTATGAAATAGTACAATGTTTATCGATCAACCATTTTTTAATCAACAATGCTATGGACTGCTTATATATAAAAACAAATAGACAATTTAATAAAAACTAACTTAGAACTCAGTCACTGATGATAATGTGCTAATACTTAGGTCTCGAGAACAAAGCCTCTCCAAGGAAATTCAGAGCATGTCAAAATAAGCTAGAGCAACAACAAATGAATTAAGAAACAAAATAAATAACTTTTCATTTACCAACATCTATTAAGAGTACAAGAGTTCAATATTATACAAAATATAACAACTTTGGTCTGGACATTAGAAAACTGGACAAAATCACACGTTATATACTAGTACAACAATCCCTAGGGAGTAAATGACCAGTCCATATGTTAGAGGAAATGATTATAGTAGGAATGGTTTTCTCTCACAGAAGAGTTTCTGGCTAAAACAAAACCAATTATAGCATATAACATGAGAAAACCAACACAATGAGTGACAATTAATGGTACTAATTGATCATGATGTGTCCAAACTAACAATCAACTGTCAATATAGAACCAGCAGTGAACCTACAAGTACTCTTCCCTCCCTTGCTTCCAATGGTGAAGCAACAAATACGTCCATGTTTTATGGGTGAAAGTTTGGAGGCTTTTTAAATCCTGAAATTCCACAATTACCCAAGTTTTATTATTTCAGCACCTATAATTCACAAAGGAGAGGAATCCTTCCTCAAGTAACAAAATCCTGATTTTTAGGACCAAGCAGTCCTGAAAACACAATGATTTGTGTACTCTCCTTCATTTTTCAACCTTGAAGCAATAAAATATCTTTCCCTCCCCTAAGGACCCCTTTTCAAGTTATTAAAAGCTACAAAAACATGTACTTTTCTCTCCTCTTTATTGATTGTTGAGTGAAGAGTTATCTACATCCATATAAATGTAATTTCAAGTTAATATACTATATAATCCTGAATACAGCAGAACAAGCAAATCTGTATAAAAATACCAATCATTTAACAGAACTTAGATTTTATTATGTCATAAATGAGGACAGACAGTCTAGAGAAAATGGAAGAAAATGTCCTACAGTCAATTGAACAGTAATATAATATATATACAAGATTCTAAGATATATTGCTATAAAGTCTACAACTCATAACTTTCATATAGACTGTCATGAAAAAGTAATGTTCAAGAAAAAACCTTCATAGACAAAATTTTCTAGCTGTTAGACAATTTATCATAGTGGGTTTTTTAAAAAAGTAGGTCACAACTAATTTAGAACTTAATTTCGCAGAAAACATAAAACACACCAGAGAGCTCCCAGAGGATCTAAAAATTATACACAAATAACTAATTTAGTTTATTCTGAAGACAAGTAAGAAATACCACATTTACATAAATAATAGTAAGCAAGAGACAGTGAAGTAGGTAACTTTGTTTATTGATGACAATCATCAAAGAGAAATTCCATTCCGATTCAAAGAGAACTTAATCCTTTCAATATGAATATTTCTAAGGACGATAAAATTCAAAGAACATTCTAAGTTTTTTTGCTTTTAATAATGCATTTCAATGTTTAATTTACATTAAGACCATAAAAATAGGGATTACATGTAAAACAGACAATAAACCTAAAACATTTCTTTCTTTCTTATAATTGTAAGACTATGGCAAAGAAAATACTGTTACTAAAAACCAGACTAAGAGAAAAAGCTGAACCATCAAAGACACTAATGCCTCTGGCCTATGAGATTAATGTACCCATAATGCATTCATGGAGTCTGGATCAAATACTTAGTATCACAGACCACAGGTTATAATATTATGTCTCTTAACAACTCATCATATGTAATTTAAAGACAGACATAACTCATAGCAGACATAACTCATTGCACTTAACAATCAACAAGTAATTCCGATAATAATGAGACTAAATTATGCTCTATCATAATTATTTAATGATATTTTCAGAGTATGTAAAAAAAGACCATAAAAAGGCTCTATTTCAATATTGGGCATTTAAACCACAAATATACAATGATAAAACATTTCTGAAACAGCCACTTGAAGTCATTGATTTTGATAATTTAAGTCATACAATTTTTAAGTGGCCATTGATGAACACATTCTGACATCCTTCTTCTATAGTTACAAGCTTGTGTTCTAGTAAAATCACAGCACAATATACAGAGCACACATCTGCAAAAAATCATCCATTCTTTCATGCTTCAAAGTGAAATGCAAAAGGAGTCTGAAAACATATCAGGAACAGGGAAAGTAAAACACACAGACCTACCACACACAACACAGCCAAAAAAGCAAAGAGGAAGAAGTAAAACAAAATACTTATTCCAATCCATGATTTCTGAGCTCTAAAAGTGAAACAGAAACTTTATCCCATATTGGCCATTTTTAAAATGTGTAAATACATGGATTCTAATTCATCACCAAAGTAACTTATAATCATTCTTTATTTACCTGCCACACTTAAAACTTCCTTTTCCAAATAAAACTCAAGGGGTAATAAATGATTACCTGTCTTAAAAACAGCTTTGTATGATGAGACCATTTACTACGATGAGGAAATCTAAATAAAGGGTAGAAGATTTATTTTTATTTGTTTATGACCATATAAGGATAGGTCAAGGTAAATATTGAGTCTAAGATTTAACATCCAATATCTTTTGGCAATAGAATGTAACCTGATATATGAGGAAATTATATAATGAATACCACAATTTATTTACTTTGAGGTAATTTATTTCATAATTTCTGTTTCCTTCTTGATTTTTCCTTGAAATTCAGAGGTTCACATAGTAGATTTGGTTTATCCAAATAAGTAGCCTAGTTAAATAGTCTTCAATAACTTTATTATTTTTATCAATATTATAATCATCATATAAAGCAGCATTATAATAGCAGCAGCATTGTTATAACAACTGGCAAACAAGAAGATGGGGACATTGAAGGACAAAACTCAACAGCTTAGCGGAAAACAGTTGTAACTCAATATAAGAAAAGAGTGAGTTACAGTTGCTTTGTGCAAAACCCGCAAGATGTAAATTAGTTACACTTTTCAAAATTCAATCTTATTACTTGTAAGTAACATATCAGTCTTCAATCAGTAAACTAGTCATACAAGTAGAACCAGTTCATCTTGTTTGTTTGTTGGGTTTAACTGCACATCAACACAAAAAGGTTTTATTGAATATTGTGCCAAAAGCAATATTAACATATTATGTCTGACAAAATGATCAACAATTTCAAGGACAGAGCAATATGCTCAACCTCTCATGTAAACCACCATATAAAATCTTACTTTAAATAATGTTAGGTCATTTTATCATTCAGAATCATAGTAATCTGCTTTCAGTATTTCAATACAAAATAAAAAAAATCTATTTCAATATGTACAAAATATTTACATCGGAGGGTATAATACTCTATTTAAACTATGTCATCATAATTATACTAAGATAGAATATCCATACAAATAGTAATATTGAAATTCATCAGATTAACGATCAAAGATATAGTATTTCAATGATCATCGACCCATGATCTTCAAAAACAAATTTTAGGTCAAAATGTTATACGCTAAGACAGTTGTTTTGTCACTGAGTTATTCAACTAGACACTATAATAAACGTAGCTTACAAATATCCACTATGTGCATTGACCCCTTCATGTATCGGATGGGAAAATATGTCAAAACTTTTTCACATATTTTGTGAAGCGAAACCCAAATTATTAATATATGATTGACAGCAAAACTCTAGTATAGATTTTATGTATCAATGCAATCTTAAACTGGTAGTGAAAGGCTGTGAATGGTTGAAATCATGATTTTTGACAAAAAAGGCTATCACACAAATCTTCAATGAAAACGTTGAGGCTTTTATGACAAAAACTTTGACAAGTGCATTTTCAATGAAATCATGTGTTACACTTGTTACAAAGAAGATCATTGATTAAAGTTTTCAAATTGAGAAATCATTACAAATTACAACAACTAAAAGATATATCACAATATGAAATAAGGGAAAGGCATGTATTGACTCAGGTCTGCGCAAAACTAGCCTAACTACGAGCTGTAGATATTGTTTTGGACTGACTTATTGAAAATTATGATGTAACAAATATACATAACATATTATAGATATAGAATGAATTCATGATAGTTTATAATAACCAACAATGCATGACTTATAAGTCTTTTTTGGCAATACATGCATATACTCATTAATTTTAAACAGTTATTACTGTTGTTGGCTAGATTTTTTATATACATAAATGAGTCAGTACAAAATTAGCCTGACCAAATGTAAATAAAGCTGGATTTAGACTAGTTTTGTACTGTCTCATGGATAGGCTTGCAACAGGATGTAAAAACATATGAAATTGTTGGTAAACATAAATCACTATAATATCATATATTATGATACGTCATGTCACCTAAAAATACAAACTACCAGTAGGAAATTAAATCTCTTTCAAAAGATAATGAAAATTACTTTCTAAATATCATTTTACATTTTAAATTGTAACAGGTGTGTTAACAACTCGTTAACTAATCGTTAAGGGACACCAAGTCTGTCCTTAATGTAGAAACTAGTTCAATGTAGTTGAATATAACAAACACTTCACACCATTGAGAAGATACAACCTCTGAGAATTGAATAGTAAAATGTTTAACAATACCATTCAAGTATTTAAAGATTTTACTCCAGTAGTATTTTGTACCTGTTTAATACTAAAACTTGATATCCATTTATAAGGTTTGAAGATAATTTTCAGGTCAGACTGACAATAGATTTCTCAGGGCACAATTTGTATAGAGTTTTACATCTTATAGTTATACATGACAATCATTACAGTCATTTTTCACCAACTAACCTGAAGCCCTCTACGACAGCTACACCGGGACTAGTAAAAATTGATTTGGGCGTAAGAGAAAATTACGAATTATGAATATTTATATTGACAGAACAAACCTGCATCAGCCTATAACATAATTTGTGTTTTGAGTTCTGTGGGAACATAACTATTTAGAATGCCTGTAGAATGCCACAGACATTCTGCATTGATGACGCTAAATTAATAATAATAGTTTCAGATAGGTTCTGAGTGATGCCATCAAAAGATGATGGGACAATGAGGTTGTCACTTAATCAAACTCATGACAATTTAACTGTTAATTATTGCAAGCCATGACAAATATGGCTCATCAAGTCAAAGCTATACATGTATATCATAATAAGTATAAAAAACATGCAATAAAGTTCAACAAATGCAATGAAAAACTATGTAAACATTTACTACAAGGCAAAAAAATAAAAGCAATGGAACATAAAAGATGTTTATATCATCATAACTAGAACACAAAATATCATGAATTCATTAATAAACTTTTAATGGCACATTATGTAATAAAATGTTTTTTATGTAAGCAATTATATGCAAGGGACATTGTAACTTCAAATATATGATAAGGTCATAAAAAATATTTTATTTTATATCTTGCCCCAGTCAAACCATCATGTTATACACTTTTTTATGATCTAGTAAAAAATGAAACTACATATTGACAATGGGGGGGGACAAACACAGAAATTTTATGCCCCCTAAATTATGGCCAATATTTCAACATAAAGTAAACTTTTCTTACAGCCATAATACATGGGTATAACAGCAGTTTTAATAAATTGAATTTTGTTCCATTTTTGATACAGTATTAAATAAATAAAAGAAGGATGATAGAAAATCTACATAACCCAAAACAGACCGTAGTATAAATTATAATCAAACCAGACAATTTCAAAATATAAAAAATACATTCAAAAGGCAAGTCATTAATAATCATGAATCATTTGACCAATTTAAGGAAGTAATCTTGTATTATCCTTAAAGAGCAAAAATATTTTGAGTATATATAATGTGAAACAATTATATAATTTAGTAATTAAAAAATATATAATAATATAAATAGTATTATATAATAAACATAATAGTCACCAAGGGGATAATATCAGTAAAATATACATAACATGTATTAACACAGAGGTATATTAGTTCATCCATTTAGAATATTAGATAAAATGATACCATCATTATAGTATATACAAAAACAATAACATTTGTACTGATATTTTCAGAAGAAATCTTCAATGTTCTAGTACAATATTTTACTATTTTATCAATCTCACTGAGGAGTCTAGTACTCATTCTATATGCAACCAAAAATGGTACAACAGAGTTATGACACCTTTGCAAATACATATTTACATTCAGGTGAAGTAAAGCAATGGTCAGTATTATCATTTCATATTGATCACTCTCATTTATTAAAGAATTTCCTCTGGCAATAAAATGTACTATCAAAAAGATTAGCACTGGGGGTTAAACCAGAGACCTCTTGATCCCTGAACATGCTTCACACCATATGACTGCAGGTTATTTCACATGTATACAGTATAAATGCATCTTATCTTAATCTGCATTATAATTCTTCATCAAAGAACTATTTTCATATACTTTCCTGATAAATCAAACATCTATGACAGCTTAACCTAACAATTCTTATATATTGATCTAAAACTCAGAGTCTACAAATTCCATCCATCAAATCTTCCTACATCCCAACCAATCATCACTGACAAATGTTCCTATATATTATCATACAACAAAAAACGTCCACATATCAACGCTTATATAATATTATCACAGATATCCCATCAATATATGACATTATAATGGTTACAATATTTCATAATGCTGAAATTCCACAAAAAACTGACTCTTTCGAGATTGTCAGAATCTAAAAACACTCCAATCATCAAGAATGACAGATGTGGTACATCATGGACAACACCATAAAGTTGCTTCTTTATACTCAGTCAGTAAAAACACATTGTGTAACAGTTCTCAACCAAATGCTGAGAAAATGTTGATACATGTTAATGCATCCCTTCAAATAACCTGAAAGACAGCAGGTGTGACTTCCGAGTACAACTCCTGACTGACGATCAATACTTTCAGATCAGCAATATCCCTAACCCACTAGCGCAAAGCCTAGGCCTTAAAAGAAAATTGTGTTGACCCATCAATATGCAATATAGTATTTTTTTATCCACATTAATCTAGATGAATAAACAGCTGACTTATCATTTCTCTGACACTTCAATGACAACATTTCTTTGCCATTAACTAAATATATATACAATATAATGTCTGAAGTTGTCTTACTAACCAATCAGACTGACCACAACTTCAATCAATCTGATGTAATATAATCTTGAATTTTCATTAAGAGGCCATAGATTGCAATGCCATTTATTGAAGACTAAGTTTATTGAAGGTTTTCCTTACATTGTGTGCAGAAGTGAAATTTCCACCAACAACAATTATTTCCTCCCTTTATCAGCAATATTTTAAGTGGCAAAAAAACCAAATTATTTTAGATTTAGACATTCTATTTCGTAGGAAGGTTGAATGTACTTAAACTTATTTCACAGAGATAGTCCAAGAGTTAATATTAATTTTGTCCTCATATTAGGTGCATGGGAAAACACAATTTAAGCACTTATTAAATCTATTGTAAGGACTGATCACTAATTTTCGTCAATCTTTGAATAACTTTGTCAATATAAGATTACTAAGATAATCTTGAATGTAAAAAAGTCACTGCAATATAACCCTCTGCAAGACATTTGCACCTAGTAGACTCACGTCCACCGTGAAGCTGAAAACAAACCTGAATGATGTTGAGCTCAGAAGCCATTTAAATCAAGAGACAGCCCACCTAATTTACACCATATAAATTACAGTATAAATACTTTAAACTACAGTGATTACAGAGCTTTGATGATACAAATAGTAATATAATGTTTTGCTAGAAATGTAACAACTCCATCAAAGGTCAATATGTCCAGACAAATATATCATCATTGAGATAGAGGGAAAGAAACTTAGAATAACAAATATAGTATAAGATTCTAGTCTCTAAGGAAACAGTCAATAATCTAACAATTTGGAACCAATGGCACCATCATGCCCAGTAGACTTTGGTATAAATATATGGGAATATAAATGGCCATGACACTGAGGGTAGTGTAATATTTAATCAAACAGATAAGTAAATGCAAAAAATGAATAATTCTTCTTTGATGGATTAAACATCTTCAACAGTAACAATCTTATTGGTCATATGTATGCTGCCTTGATACAATCGCATGACCCTTCATTTACTTTTTGTCAGCATAAATTTTACCCATATGTTCTGCAGGTCAAATTGTTTGATTAAATCAAGAACAGTGTTCTTCATTATATTTCAAATATTTTATAATGTAATTAAATGTACCATTTCATATAGTTTGGATTGAGGTAAAAACATGTTGTAAAAAAGTAGCCATTTTGTTTTGTCTTTATAATCTAAGTTTTTTTCAAGATTATATGTTATCGTAGTAATAAGACAATAGAAACACCATCCAATCCATTTATTAATCAGCTGTAAATGACATCAGAATCATTGTAGAATCATTGTAACTGTTTCAAACTAGTAGCTGAAGGCTGCCATCTTGTATCTCAGTCCATATAAGGGTTTAAACAACTGTCGTGACACCACTTTAGATGATTTATGTAAAAGCAACAAGCATGAGTGAATGTGTCATTATATATTGACTCTTGGTGTGACTCCAACCAAGAAAACAATTATATAGATGAAGTTGTTTAATTTACCAGTAACACCAACACACTGGTACTGTTGATCATGTCACTTTATATAATCACATTACAGCACAAACATATATAGTATATTATCATCTAAGCCTTTGGCTATATTGTCACTTTTAAACAACATCAACTCTACTTGTAACTAGCAATGCTTTTAGTAGAAGAAGGCCAACAAAATAAGTTGATTGGGCAGTGTGAAACTAATCTAACAACATCTACATACATGATAAAGTAGACTGGTTTAATGCTGACCCATGGAAGTATTTTAAGGGGCTGTTTTTTAATCCGGATTGACATGTTCAAGCATTACATTCACCTTGACAAAAATATGGTAAGGTAATCATTAAGGAAAGTCTGCATAAGATTGTATGAAGATGATGTTCAATGCGTTATGGCACAGTCAGAAAGTGAGTTCAAGCTTAATTACAAAAGTGTGACTGATGTGGCTAACAAGACAGAGAAACTGGTGCAAATATAGCAGTTCCTTATGGCATTGTTCACCTACATGAATAATAGCCACAAATATTTTTCCTGAAAACTGACGCTTCAGATGCTGCCATGTTGGTATGTTTGTATGGTTCTGTTTCCTAAAGAAATCAAACAAGACATAACAAGTTACTTATAAACACACAGGAAGATGACACCATGATAAAACTGTAAGCACTTGAAATTATACATTATGCAGGTTCATGAATACTTTATAATTCAAAGTTTAATCAGTATAATGTATTTTATTTGTATTTAATTTTCTTACATCATGCCTTATCTGCAAGAATTCCATTATATTGTGATCATTTGTGAGGAGCAGATACCTTAGAGCTTAATTAACTTTGTATAACAACATCACATACACAATCTAAATCAACTTACACTTAACTTCAGGAAAACTATTTTATAACAAGCAGAAAAACCATGTAGGTGGTTATACAATGTATATCAAGAGAGAAGTTGATAATTTAAAGTTAAAATCAGTAAAAAGGCAGCTTTAAAAGCTATGGGTAATGTAGTGTAAGGTCATGTGACATAATCAGTGTTGAATCCTGGCAGGTTTTGGTAAAGCTTGATTTTCTGAAATTTTAATTGACATTGCACAATAGACATAGTGCCTCCTGATGTAGCATAATTGACATTGGATGTCATGTCAAGTATGTTCAAGAGGAATTCAACTTTAATATCATGAATCCTGACATTAACTTGGCTAGAGAAAAAACATCTACAGTAAAAGTTCAACTACTAGGGCCACCAAAATTGATGATCATAACAGCTTTAACAGTTTTAAATATAAGAACCACTTATTCTAAAATAAAGCATTTTTAAGTCAAAACTAGCAATTGCAATAACCAAGGTGGCCTTTATGACAGAAACTAATTGTATAATGACTATTAGTTGAACTGCCACTGGTCTCAATGCAAGCATTTTACATGTACTTACTGCAGGCAAGCTTTTAAGCATACAGGATTAATCATAATAGGGTCAATTTTACAAGTGACTGGCTGGATAAATAAGTGTGGAGCCTAGAGGGAAATGATTCTTATAGTTTTCTATAATGCTAAGAGTTTCTGAGTCTTTTAGAAAATGTCATCAAGTTACTTTGACATAATGATGATGTCTGGAAACAAATGATTCTATGTTAGACCATTCATGTTGTTAGTGTTATTGTTGCAGAGAAGATGGAACTTTCTAAGAACTCTCGCTCTCAGAGAGATCTGCTAGTCTGTCTGTAGGAAATTTCTGTCATTTTAAGTTGAGTACTTTTATGTTGTACTACTTGTTTGTAACATAGTATGGACATAAACAATTTGTCAATTTTAAAATCTACATTTAAATGTAAAAACAAAAAGTCTTTTACTGATGTACAACAGGACAAGGTTCAACATTAACAGTCAATAGATTACAGGCAAACAGACAACCATTAATGGTGAGAGTCACCTATAGTTGGTTTAACTGCTGAACAACCTGCTTTATAAGTCATTGTCTTGCAATAAAACAACATCAAGAAGACCACATTACAGAAAATTCCACCTTGAGATGAAACTTATTCTGCTATAAAAGGATTTTCTGTCTATTTGAAGTTTTGAATGATATGTGATGATTAAAGGATATCTTAGTGAACATTGATAAAATATAAATCTAGTCTGTATAGATAAATCTCTACTGGGAATTCCTGAAGCCTTTCATCACTATAAGACTTAATTCTACCAGTATATAGATGCAGTTTTCATTACAATAAATGTTTCAAGTGTGAAATGAGGATTGAAAACAAAGAACTTAGATAGATTAGTCTGGTTTTGAAGAGCCTATCAATATAAATGTACACTGAAAGAGGAAAGAAAGTGTGCAAGGAGTAAATACTGATTTACTGAAAGGTCTTTGTTTGAATATTGTCAATATAATTGGGTATCAATTTCTTTATCTTGAATTCCATGCCTATTCAATAAATGTGCACATTGTATTGTCTTTCATAAGGATATTGTAAAAGTGCTTTTTTTACTTTTAGTAAATGTAAAACATATCACATCAGTCTCAGCAATTCTTTATTTCTTTACAATAGCAATCATTTCCAGGGATAAACATATGTACACCAACTTGTTTAGCTTGAGAAAAATTGACTTGAGAAAAATAACACAAATCATTTGCATACAATAAAAGTGAAAAAATAGTGTCTACAGTTACAAAAGCATGTAATGCATTAATTTATCTCAGGACAATTTGCACTAACCACATATAAAGTTTAAATATTATATTTGTTCTCAGTACCAAAAAAAGGTTATTACAAGACAAAACATGCCCACTTTTGTTTGTCTATCTGTATATACATTATACAAGTACACTGTTAGATTAATGTCAAACTAGACTAAACTCTAAGATACATCAAGTTAAAGTCTGAATAGTTTAGCGCCATCCAAATTGAAATGGGAATAGAATATATTACTTACAGCACTTCATCTGAAACTATTTGTAAAATCTCAGGGGAAATTTTGTCTATAATTGAATTACTTGATATCATAAAAATATGATCATATTGCACTGTCTGGGAATCCATGAAAATAACTAAAATATCATTTTAGAGTAAGGATATACAGCTATCATAGTGGAGTCCCCTCAGAGTCTTTGGAGATTTGTGATTGTATAGTAGAATACATTTTCATTTGTAGAATACTTTGTAGAGAAACATTTTCTTATCTTATTGACATAAATAGGGAAGAAAAATAACAACACTCTCTATTGCTGTCTCTAAGTTGGCATGATAGACAATGGTTAATGATATTTGCTCAACTCTGGATGTCATCAATCTATCAAGAAGGAAATATTAGTTGTTTTAAAGTGTATAAAGCTAGATCGGGTGATAATATTACTATTTAAATTCACTGTTAACACACTAGCATTGATCTAACATTATATATTGACAATAGTACATTGACTGCATAATTAATGAGTTACAGCTCTAAACACTTTAATCAACTTGTTGCATTTGGTCAGGGAGCAACAAACCATAAAGTAATTCCAGCACTGTACTTCTAATGTAAACTCAACCTAACTTCCAAGAGTACCTTTTGTTCTCCAGTGAGAAGTTAAAATATTGAGAAAAGCTGAAGAGAACAAATTACTCATTAGTATCTCTACAGTGTTTCAATCATGATGAAAAACATATAAAATAAATAAATCAATAGATAAAGACAGATTATCAATTGACAATGTGAATAATACATGTAGAATTCATGCAACTGTTGGAGAGTTTGCATGTGAAGATATTTAATACCTCTACAGTAAAACAAATGTATCAAGGTTTATTTCAAGAATGAAATTCCACCAGAGTCTTTTAAGATAAAACAAAATCCATGAACTAAAGACTATTATGAGCTTACCCATCCACAACTCCTTAACAGTGTATTGAAAACAGGGCTCATCATTAAGCTTTGAATTAGGTTGCTCAGAGGGACAACCAGCTATATAATTTACTTGTCCTTATAAACCAATGTTCAGAAGCTGAGTAGCAAATTGCTTGGAACCTAAACTTAGTCAGGGGCAATAGGGTAACATTCAATGTAGAGCTCTGGAAAAGCAACATTATTGCCAAAGCAAAATACATTCAAGGAACAGGATTGACCTGTCACACTAGGAATAAAACTCAGATTTGCTAGATAGGACATCAAGATAGCTTACCACAGCACAACAGCTTGTGAATAAGTAAGAACCTACATAAAATATTTAGTTGAACAAGTCTACCAGAGAGCTTAATCATGTGCTAATAAAAGTTTTCTCATGCAAGAAACTTGCAATCCTGATAGTTAAGAAATGAGTCATTGAGAAAATTCTTGCATGAACTTGTTTCATATAAATTAATACAAAAAATTATTTCAAATTATGTACACTAACAGAGTCACAATTAAACTTATAGATCCTTCTTATTTTTCAAATATACATTATTATAAAATTAACATTTTTGAAAAAAATATACATCAGTTTTCAAACATACAATTTTAATCAATTGAATATTTTATTGACCTCAAACATTATTAGATAAAACACAATTCTACCAAAGTAAACAACAATGTATCAAGCTGTGCCATCTTGTAACAAGTTAATTATTTCAAACAGTTTTCTAACAAATACAATATTTGTTGACACACCATGTTATAGACCATATGACATGTTATTATGTTTATTATCAACAGAACGTTCAATAAAAGAGAGATAAGATGAGTGAGGTCAGTAAATTAAGCATTATATTTCACAGCAAGTACCCGGTGCCGAGTTATGTCTATTTTACCATGCAAATCATCAATTAACCTTGCCCAAGTTGAAGCCTTTAAGAACAGGAGAGCTAGGCCCCAGGAATAAGCCTTCATAATTTTGAACGTAATGAGGTTAAGACTTAACCAGATTCAGAAAATTATTGCTTTTTTCCACTCAACAAATTTGCTAGCTTAAAATACCAAAGTGTGCAACTAACATCATTTGATCTTACATGTAACTTCTTTTTTTCTGAACAAATAAACTTCAATTCCTCATACTCACAAACAGTTCTTAAAGCATTGTCTTCGCATATATAGAAATGGAGAAAATGCTGAAGAATACTGATTAAATTGTTACATGTTAAAATGTGCATCAAACCAAATTAGAAAACTTCCATAGATTTCAAAGCAAACATTTGAATTTGCACAAGGAAATATCAAAATTAGATATTAGCAAAACCCTTATAGTAGCTTGTATCATAAACAGATATTTCACAAACATTAATAAATCATAGAAGATATATTTTAGTGAGAAATGCATAAACATTTATCAGAACCATGGTGTATACATAAATAATACATAAAATGATAAATATATGTTTGTATTATAAATGTATCTTCAACGACATCACAGACTGAAATATATAACAATAAAATGTTATATTATGTCACCGTGGTAACATTTAAGATATCAGAAACTATTGATGCATTGACAGGACATGCAGCAAAAGCATTCAACAGAGAGATGAATAAATTCAGCTTTAGCACAAAATTGCATTAGACTGACAGGCATAGATGTAATCATGTAAGGACAACAAGAAGACAGTATTCTAAATAAAGACATCAGGATTCCTATGGTGTTGTTTTCTACAGCTCTGATACTGTCTTGGGCTTTACAACTCATTCATTTGCAGAAGACTGGTTTTTCAGAAAGACCATTTTGAACTTACACTTTGCAAGCATGCAAGCTGTCAGAGTGTATGAACAAAATGTTATTTTAGTCATATAAACTAAAGTCTCTATATTTTACATATACTCATTCCAACAAGAAATCTTATATGGCCGCCATAGAACAGAATATGTTGTTTCCTCATAAGTAAGAAACTTAATAATTATCTCTAGTTTTTTTTCTATTATTTGGCTCCAAGAAGTTTGCCTTGGCATCATGATTAATAGAACCAATAATTGCTAGATAATACAATCTTAGCTAAAATAAATTGTTTCTCTTGTATTGTCTAATAAACAAAGTGTGTAGAAAAAATCCAATCTAATCTGAATCAAGAAAAATCAAATCTTAATGTATTAACAATCTCATACACTCGGAAAATAACCAGTAATCTGTTCACGTCAACATCAGTAATTGTAGAATTTAAAACAACTAATTGTTTTGCATGATTTAAAAAGCTATTCAAAATTCATGATTACATACAAACAACTAATCAAAATTCATGTTTTAAAAATCAATGGTATAAATGCATGGTATAAATATTTAACCAATCAAAATGCAATACATGTATTTCAAAACTAACTTATCAAAATGCACGACAACAAATATTCAAATATTAACTAATCAAAATTTATGATAAAATAAAAGCAACCAATCAAAATACATGATTGAAAATTAATGTAAAGGCTTAGTTTTGTCCAAAATTGAACCATGACAACAAATCAATATGCAATAAACATTAAGTGACTGCAAAGTAACAACAATAAATAATCAAGAATCGAATGATCTGAGAACAGAACAAAACATTTGCAATCTATTCAACTTTCTCCATATACTGATTTTCCAATTTAAGTCTGAAAGTATTTGTTTATAAAATTGGAGCTTAGATTTATACATCAAATGCCTATTAAAGCCTAACAAATACTTTCCAATACATTTTCAGCAACAAATCTTTCAGTAAAACAAGTTTGTACTGGTAAAAACTGTTCAAACAAGAGCTTGTTATTGAAAGCTTTGTAAAATCCTGTAGGCTTGGTTCACTGATACTCTATTTAAGTTCAACAACTGAATTGAGATCCTGAATTCATGAATTAATAACTAGGTTGGTACAGTATCTCTTTGTGTGTTCACATTTTCTACTCTCAGCAAAAACTTCATTATTTAACATGCACTTGAGAGTAAAAAAAATAAACATAAAAGTTTGACTCAATAGAGAACATGTTCTGTATAACAGACATAGAGTTACCATTATTTAACTGCTCAATAAAAGATTTCTGTATTTATTAGGCTTCTCTTAAAAAATATCAGAGAATTTTAAATGTTAAAAGTTCATCACAATAAAACTTTGATAAACATAATTTTCAGAGATATCTGTTGATTTATATATCTCAGAAAGATACAACTTTGTCTCAGTTCCTTTAAATAAGCTCTGTGTTGTCCCATCTCAAGAGCATCCTTTATGATAATGTAGATGGTTTATGAGCACAAATAGGATAACAGCTAGAGTAAGCTGGCAAAGATTATTGAAACAAGATGGAGAATTTGGCCTGAGTTAAAACCTGAATGCCTTTACAAGTTAAGTTTACATGTTAACTTGAACATTATAAAAGCTATCAAATGAACTTGCAATCATATAAAACCATCCCCCGTTGATTATTATACAGTTGTCTTACACAACAAATATTCTAAAATCAACATGACATTGCAAACAGCAATCAGACTTCTGCTGCTAGCCAAAACATCAGACTTAGTACATATAGAGAGCAATTCTCCATAATACCTGTAGTATTGTGATAGTTCCAGAACTTCATTAAAAGGGCAAGGGTGGCAGACAAAAGGGGTAAGGTGCATCAGAGGGTTGATGGTCCAAAGTACTTGTAGATGCATAGCAAGAAGTGAAATGGCATCGCACAGCACCCTGCAATTCTACTTTTGAAAATTAGCTGCTGTTGTATAGTCAGATGAAAATTACTTGTACACTAGACAACAATATTAAAATTTGTAACTAGCTGTTTAACATAAAAGCAGTGAGTGTTATAGAATAACACAGATTGGCTCAGCATTTAGTAAATATTTTCAATAAAGGTGAAGTACCAGGTTAAATTTGTCAAGACGTTACCACAAGTTAATTATCAGGAACTCATGAAACTGTCATATAAAAAGCTAAAAGCTGAAATGTCTGATATATCCTCAAGTTAATAGTTAATTATCTAGACACTACATACCATATTGGTATAAGAAAATTGTCTGATATATAAAATATAAGAGACATAGTGATACATTAGGTCATTTATCATCTAAGACATCAATCTTGATTAGACAATATGTATTAGACATACAATATAGTGTAATACATTGTAATACCATCCTCAGACTTACATAGAAAACAACAATATCATATAAATACATTTATTACTTTGTCTGTAATACACAAGGACTACAACAGAAAAGACACCAAGAAGTCATATTACTATTATTACAGAATAAGTCTCATCTACAAGCAAACACATTTGTATTTTCATTAATCTATTTATTTTTATTTATTTCGTTAATTCCATGTCCTGTGCTTAGAAATTGAAAATTGTAATAATATGTGCCAATAAGATGATGGTCAATACAAAACTACTCTATCTACATGTGAATTAAGAAAGGGTGAATGGAAGTTTTGCCCAAACTCCTCACAGCGGTTACGTCACGCATTGCTACTTTAACCACTGTCTTCACATGAATCATGTGACGCAAGTAGTACCATGTGACTTATGCTTAAATTTAAACGAGCAATAACGGACAGCCTAAAATGTGTAAGCCGTATTGTAGTGAAAAATAACATTGAATGATAAAAATTGTGGTTGATTTACAAGTACTGCGAAAGAAATAAGATAAATTAAATAGAAATATATCATTATGTACCAAAATTGTTTAGTTCATGAATAATTTACAAGTACAATAATCCATTTAATATTTACTTTGCGTAACATTTTGTTATTCATGCAATTTTACGCACTTTAGGTAACCGGTGTCAGGGTAAAATTAATCTTGTTTTTTTTACAAGTTATTTATTTATACTATTTATTTTTTCCCCTTTATGAACTTTGAACATCATATTTTACTAAGAGAAGACTAAATCTATTGAAAATATTGAATTGTAAAAGAAAAGATGAAAAAAGTTTTTCGGCTCTCTGAGGGACGATATTTTACTTGTGGTGGCAGTGGTTATTGATTTGATAAAGGGAGATAACCATTGCGCGGAGTTTGAGTTTTGCCCTGATGCATCATTATAATGTTTCTTCAAGATTTATTAATCTAAATTATGTCTGTAGATGGTAAAAAGACAAACTGAAATAACCTTGGTGAAAAATTTAACAAACATTGTTATTTATATGTATAAATTTTCAAATCAATAACTCAAACAGAACTCTTCAGGATGCCACAGGCATTTAAAATATATAAAAAAAACAACAAGCACAATCTAAATACAACAACAATCATATTCTAAGCCAAGATAAATCCAAAGATCAAAGTCACCTTGATTTAAGACAACTTGATAATAAATAATAAGTAGACAAGACAAAGGACCAGGATCAACTCTCATCTAGATACAATGACATGTTACCCTTGACAAACACCACAGAAAACCATGATAACTGTATTCAACATTATATACATTATAAACTCTAGCCAATGTGATAATATATAATGCTACATTAAGACACTAAAGTAATATAAAACATATTATATATCAATTAAGGTATCATGGAATGTTACTTTAACTGCCAAAATTTGAACCTTAGTTGACCATTAGTAGACATATATCAATCAAATTATCATAAAACTGGACATTACATTATCTTAAACTGACCACAACAGAAGTGTCAAGAAGCCACTGGAATGTATGTAATCTGAGGAGTGCATTTTTAAAGACATGTGACTGACTGGTCAAGTTTCTATAATAGTGTAATACTATATACATTGGCTCATGACTCAGAAATGTGTAATTAATTAGTAAATCATTATAAGTGTTATATCTAGATCATTAAAGTGACAATATAATCATGATGCATCTCATGGTAATTGCTTTTGTCACCTTGAAACTGTGACTTCTCAACTGTTAACAATGCAACAGAGAAACATATAGACCACACTAAAGATCAATAAACAAGCCAGTCTTTGCGAATACCGTCGGACCGCCGGACATGTCCGGTAAAAAATCGGCCGGTCCGACGTGAAAATCAGGATCGACGGACCAAATGTCCGGTAACGGTAAATTGTACCGGATAACGTACTTTTATACCTAACCACGTATTTTTCACGGACGCGTCATTTTTATGCACCGTGCAAAAAGGTTGCAACATCGAGATACTTTATCTGCTAAACGCCGTTCCGTTGAAAAAGAAGGTTGACCAGGTGATTTCTATAACATTTTTTGAAATAATGATTAAGTTTATGTATTTTGAAGGGGTCCAACCGTGACTCAAACAATTTAATAAAGTAAAAAAATCGAGGCCACCAGGTTGGAGGGAATATATTTTAGGAGGGTTTGAATTTTTTTACTGTAGTCAGATTTTTTCTCATTGGCATTGCCGTGATCGTTAGCTTTGAATATTTAACAGCGGAATTTTTTATAATTGATTAACTAGATTATTGATATCACAAATGCTGACTTTAATATTTGTTGTCTAGTGTAATTTAGTCATAGTCGGCTCACGATTTGCTACATTTACGGTTCAACTGATAGGACCATCATATCAGGGATGTTATATAGAATCCCTGATCATATGGATTGTCTTTGTAGCTTAACCTGCTTAATTTTGGGCCGGCTTTCATCTTAAATTAAGCATTTGACGACTTAAAAATCATACAAAATGAAAACCAAGGTTGTTTAATCAGTGGAACTTTACTTTAGAAGTTTAAAGAGGAGAAAGTACCTGATAACTTGATTATGTTGCATATGTATATCTGTTATGATTAATTAAGTAGAATACAAAGTACTATTACGTTTTAATAGTTTATATTATACGTAATGTTGTGTATATGTTGCAGACTACATCATTGAGAACAAGAACACTTCAGTACACCAGTCAAACTACTACCGGCATAATGGAATCTGATGTTGACGGTAACATCATTGTAAATGACAAACCATCTTTCGATATATTGTACCAAAGTCAACAAGAAACTGTTTATGATATCTATGATGATGATTATCAATGTGAAGCTGACTACATGTATATAAAATAACTGTTGAACCTCATTCATGATAAATAAAAGGCATTAAAAATTCAAGTTTGTGTTATGCCTTTAATGCTTCATATTTTTTTGGTCTGGTAAACTTTCATTCGGTCTGGTAAAAGTTTGTAGTTTACCAGACCGAATGTCCTGTAAACGTTTTAGTCTATTCGCAAAGACTGCAAGCAATATAAAATTGATTGCGTTCATTAACTACTTGTGAAATAAACAAAGACGAAGACACTTAACATGAAGCTAAACATTTGCAAACAAATTTCAACAGCTAGAAATACAGCAATGAAATCATATGCTTGAGTATATGCAACTGTCACAATCAAAGCAGTCACACAGAAACTGTGACCACAATACAGTTGCTCCACAAACACAAAGAAAACCAAAAAGGCATGACCATCCTTGAATAAATTTTTTTCAGAGTTTTAGTGCAGAGCCTTGCAATTTATTAAAAATTGTTGTTATATGGCATCCATAAGGCAGATGTAATACCGTGGGTACAACTGAGCCATTGCATGAGCTGTCAGCATTAATTTTATGGAAAAATCATACATTAATGTGAACTGGCTGAACTGCATTTCAAGAATTTTTTGACGTTCATTGAGTGCATTAGAAGGTGGAATTGATTTCAAACCAACAAAGGGGCATTTCATAGTAATGTTTTAATTATATCATGCCGGTTGGAGCTACTCTCAAAACATTAAATATCTAATAATTCATGTATTTCTTTCATAAATTGTCAAATAGAGTCTTTAAACACATTAAATCGTAGGTTTGTATGATTTTAGAAAAAGTGATTTATAAATGACAATAAATCATAATTTATAATTCATTATCCCACATAAAATCATATGATATATCACATCAAAACCACAAGTAACATTATGGCACAAACCACATCATGTCAAATTTTCTATACAGGAATACACATATATAAAAACATTCTGTATAAATTACATATTAAATCACAAATCAAACAAATAAAGTAATCAGCACCCATCTTAAAATGAAAAGAGTTGTCAATAAATTACATTTAAAGCCTTTTAGTGAGAACAAAACATGATGTAGTCAAGTACTGCAGTCTAGTTTCTTCATGGGAATATTAAATTTCTACTTCAAATTGATCATCAAAATCAACAGTCAATAGATGTTAATATTTTGTTGCACCAAAGAACTCTTCTTTAATGTTCTCAAGAAGACTACAGTTATAATAAGAGGGGTTACCCCCTTGATCTTCTAGAATACTTGTCTAACAATTGTTGACATTATACAAAAATATATACTGTATAAATATACTAACAATAACATCCAGTTTCATTGATCTTTGAAACTTTACAATAGTTCATAATGCAGACATGAGTTTGGGGTAAAAGAATTTTATCAAAAAAATATATACATTCAACCTTAGGGAGCGCTCAGTACAAATTGGCAACATACAGGCCTCCAATTCTAGTATATAATTAATTTTGATAGCCTTTGATAATGTAATATTATTAATAAATAGTTCTTTCACATTAAATATATAATGCTGATTTTACAACGGCTCAAATATAAATTGGAATGAATTTTCTACACTCATATGTTTGCCAAAATTAATCTTATTTATAAATTCATAACAAACATATGACCACTGACAAATATTAAAGTTTGTTAATGACAAAATCATCAATAATACTTTTTGTCAAGTCATTGTGACAAAATCTTATTCATATTCAACAAAACACTTCCAATCACAAAATATGAAAATGTAATTTGAAAAAAGGTAAAATATCAAAGTATATATCACTTGTAATGCATGTTGTATATAATTGATTAAATAAAATACAGATTATATTATAAATAAACAATTCAAAAACAATACTGTAAAATAAAAATAATGTTCTATAAATATGCATGTCATCAGCAAGGCAAATCATAATGCCAAGTTCCATGTAAATCTTACTTCGCAAATATTGGACTTAGTGAATTGACATTTCATATGGTTTGTACCAATTTGGGATGCTAAGGTGTCAAACCTAACCAAAATAAAATGCATTTCTTTTAACCCTATTTTAGAATGTATGTCTTGGTTGAGAACAGTTGAACAATGTTTCCAACTATTCGTAAGGCTTTCTGAGTCAGAGTCTATAACTGTTCTATTTATTTAACTCTAAATTTACCAAAGACTAGGTCAATAAAAGTTTAAGGTCACCTGACAGCAGAATTATACCACAGAACCTTAAAACTTCATTTATTTCTAACAACTTGCCAATTACAAATCATTCATTTATCATTAATACCAACCTTAATAGTGTTAATTAATCAAGACTATACATTTATGACTCAGTTATTGTTTAATTAATCTCCATAATTGAATTAAATGTTACAACGAAACAAAAAACATTCTAATCATAATCTGTAGTCTATATTAAGTTCATAAATAACACAAGCTCGTACAATCAATAAATTATGTTTTAGTAATGTTTACAATCTTAATTACTTATTCAAATAGCTATGTCTGTATGAACATTGTAACAATTAACTCGGCCTAATAAATCAATTGTTAATTATTATTAACATGACAAATCAATAAAAATATATTAATCAAATTAAATGCTTCACTCATAATCATATAAAAATCTTTAATGCTTCAATGCCAACATAACTTATGACCCATGCTATTTGATTTTAATAAGTTGTTCATTCATGAATTCAAAAACATTGACTGAAATAAATTTTTGCCACTTTGAGGTTAAAAGTTTGTTTAGTTTTTGTTTTATGGTTTTTAATCAATATGAAGTGGAGAGTTATCTAAACAATTGTTCTTAGGATCAACCAGAACTTGAAATCACCTTCCATAAGCAACTGTTGAATTTCTTACATTTAGAACACTTGGTGAGAGGCCAAAGCTATATAACAGGGTTTTAACCAATATACCTCTTTTAGTGAACGGCTAGAGAAATCATAGTCAGCCATCCTAACCACTTGACCATGGAGGCTGATAAGCCATTTTAAGGAATAAAAAAATCAGTGATAGTCTACGACAAAAACATTATTAATGAGTAGTTCATTAAATCTCAATTAATACAAAACAGAATGGAACAAAACAAAACAAGACTATTCATAAATAGTCAAATATTAATCAAACATGCTAAGCTTAAAAGCAGATTAGCTTTTTTGAGAATCATTTATAATTAGAGGTTGTCATGGAGACAGTCATGGAATAAATCAAATTCATCATGAAGCAAGAATTAATTTCTGACCAAATATAGAATCTAAGATTAATCATACTGTCCACTACTGATCAATAATCAATTAAGTCCAGTGTGGACTTTCATACAAATCAATTAAATCTTGAAACTTGACCCTTTCAACACCATGAACCTAAGGTAAATCACATGACTTTGCAGGTCAATCACGGTACTTCGTCAATTGTTGAACATTGTTCCTTTCTGTCAAACTCATAAATGTGAGGACCGAGATGGCTATTGGTCATTAATTTCCTGTCCCCGTATTCAATCAGATACAATATCAATACTTCAATAACAAAACAACATAAATATAACAAAGGAACACAGGTATAAAATGTACCTTTGTCACAAGAGGCCACGTGCAACATTGTGTGCAAGTTTCCTTCTTTTAATAAAAGTACACACTCACACGAACCCAATGATTACCATGCAAACATAAAATACTATTTAGTGAGCCCATTTATTGAACAGCAAGTCACGCTATACACAGATCATTGGCAAATGAATTATATCCATGATACGAAATTTTACAAAATAGATAAACCAGCATTGGTCAAAAAGTAAGTCAAATTTCTTCCGAAGACTGCATAAAATATAAAGGTAAATGATCAAGTTATTTTATTTTTTTTAAATGATCAAGTTTTAATAACAATCCACAAAAAATGCAAAAGACATAGCTTTCTTCCTCTTTTTATAATCAATATTTAAGGACAGAGCAAACTAGATTCACTAAAATCCATACAATATTTTTTTCAGATAAAACAAATTGCCTTCAACCTTAATTATTCTCAAACTTTCCTTATTATTGTAAACTCGTAATAAAGAATTGCAAAATTCAGAGCTTTGAATACAAAATAATTCTGAATAGTGAATTGTCATAAGCAAACAGCATTGGCCATGAAAAGAATGTACATTCATTTAGAACAAACAAGGTCAAACCTAATATATCCAAAGATCACTTTAAGATAAATCAAGACATAGAATAGATCTATAGTATACAATACCTCACCTAAATTACCCTTATTTCAGACAATAATTCAAATTCACGCAAATAATTACCTTAACGCCTACCCTCGCATATTTATCATTCTTAAACCCATCATTTGTTGGGCTCAGTCCCACATATTTTGGCTGAAGCCCATGTTTGACGATATAATTACTATAGAGTTGACTAATCCATCAACGATTCATTTATCTTGATCATTTTTTAAAGTCTATATTACCTTTTAAATGCGACTTTAATGAGGTCCTTCACATTTTACACAGTAATAAAATATTTTTTTGAACCATTGTATGTGAACATTAACAGGACTTGATTTAACATTTTATAGCATCAGTATTTGTACTAGATGGGAAGAAAATGTAGGTAACAAAACAAAAATACAACCATCCTATTTACATGAGAAAACAATTGATAACAAACATAATCTCATTTACGTTTTTTCATTGTCTTTATTAGGTGAATATTTGATTTTAGGACAACAGAACTAGTACTGGTCAGAGGTCTTCAATTTGTTTTGTTTTTCTCTGTTACATTTATTGCCCAATCAACAGCATCATCAGCATCATCAGAGAAAGAGCCCAGCCAATTTACACAATAAATAATGAATCTATGAACAACAATAAAAGGGCAATTGTAATCACAATGAGCAATTCCTGAATGCATAAAGAATTTTTCTGAATTAGACCATTTTGATATATCCATCCAAAATGTTTCAAAGTTAAAAAAAAAAAAATTCTGAGGAGCTCTTTTTTATTTTAAAACGTTTTTTACTTGCAATTTGCAAAACATCTCATTACTACAGCTGTGCACCTTTCACTTAAATATAGATGTACTCGTACAAGTAACTTGTAAGATTTGTTTTTACAAGCTTAGTACTTCATATGCAGAAGAAAACTAATATTACGCCATACTTGAAGAAAAAAAAACTTCATATGCAGAAGAAAACTAATATTACGCCATACTTGAAGAAAAAAAAACTTCATATGCAGAAGAAAACTAATATTACGCCATACTTGAAGAAAAAAAAACTTCATATGCAGAAGAAAACTAATATTACGCCATACTTGAAGAAAAAAAAACTTCATATGCAGAAGAAAACTAATATTACGCCATACTTGAAGAAAAAAAACAAGAGAAAAACTACCATTTTAGTTAATGGAATAGAAGGGAACATTTCACAGAGTCTAGAAAATATAATAAAACTATGTTAAGAAGAGATAATCCAGTCATTCTGTAGTACCGTGAAACCATAAAATTTACATTGAATAACATTAACTATAATTATCTTGTTTTTTACGCAACTACATGTAACTCAGATATTTGTTTTTTCCCTATTATTAACTCCATTCTGTGTCTAAAGAAAGTTGAAACTTCCTCTTTCTTTTACAGTTTTCTTTCGCCTTTCAGAAATTAACACCAACAGTTCAAGCAATGCAATATGCAATGACTCTGTTATTTAGGCGTTGTTTATCTTGGCTATCATACTCAGTATATATCTAATTATTTAAAAAGAAATCTTATGCATACTCTAACCGCTACAATGTATATGGTTTAATGGAGCTGCACTGACTTTCTTGTCGACATAAAAGTTTACCTGACCGATCAGCAAGTCTCGCTTTCTATTTGCTGTAAAAAATGTCAACCGAAAATTGATGGAAGTAGCTGGAAATTGCCAATTCTGATGTCAATCCGTTGACTGGCATCGTTCATGTGTAGACAACAGAGCCTTGTATTTACGAATGAACTAGTCAGCTACAAATGTCCACGCAGATTGAATTGATGTTTGAGTTTAAAACCATGAAACAGCGGAATCAAACCCGGCCCCTGTAAAGAGCAATCATTAATAGTATTGCAGCCCTATTTTTTGTGCAAGGATATTCCTGTAAAAATGCCGAGTCATGAATAAATACGTTGTCTGATAGCAAGGCTATGGTGAGAAATGTCTGTCTAGTATATACTCTATAGAGATTGCTTATTTACACAATGTATTGTTTCCCTAATAGGATCTCTCAAACAAATTTGCATGTCTGAACAGCAGTTAACTTTCCTTCATGTCAACAACATTCAATATTTACATATATATGAATTTGTGCATCAATCTTAACAGATAGTGACGATCCTTTACATGATCATTAAGAACTTGGCAGTCAATTGGTCTGCTCCAGTTTGTGACTCTGTATATGGTCAGTGCCTCTTCTGTTAATTAAAATTCCTCATAATGGTC
This sequence comes from Mactra quadrangularis, assembly GCA_025267735.1. Lineage (NCBI taxonomy): Eukaryota > Metazoa > Mollusca > Bivalvia > Venerida > Mactridae > Mactra > Mactra quadrangularis. The sequence continues at coordinate 31,008,624 of CM046309.1, read as the reverse complement.
AACGTCCATTTTTGCTACATTTCTCATATGGTAGCAATTTTCTTTAGATTTGAAATTTGGCCCATAGGCTAACGATGATATTCAAAAGTTCCTAGCAATTTAGATTACCAAATCCATTTACATATTGTTAACAGTGAAAGGATTTGCCAAATCAAATGCTATAAAGCAATAATAATGCTTTAAAAAGTGCAAACGGATTCCAATTTGCTCGTAATAATGGCAATTATCATCAGAAAGAGACAGGATTACAATTTTATAATGCAATGATCCCATCTGTTACACTTCTATTCATTATTTAACACTCCCAGTGTGTCACCAAGATCATTTGACAAGCCTTTAAACACCGTTCAATTATTCATTTTCTTACAAATTTAAGTATCCTAATATCCTGTATTAAAATCCTTTAACTAAATCTGTTTGTTGTCAAAATTGACTACCTGTCAATTGTATAAGTAAAAATGTTATGATTTAGAAAGATTTCTTCCAAATAGGACAAACTGGTTGGCTCCTTGTGGAAAGGTAAGCGAATGTGGTTGGCTTAAATGAAAGTAGGTAGGCTTAATTAAATAACTGCAACTGTTGATAAATGGTTAAAAGTTCATTTAAGTTACTATGTTTCATCATCAGTCACAGTACGGTCTGATGAATGGCATCCTGAAAAGCTAATTAAGTATGTACTCTCTTCTACAGATACTACATCTTGGATTCAAACGTAAATCATCATTGTGATCAACTGTGACACTAACAAATAGCAGTATATTGCTGCAGACAAATTGTACAGCACTATAATAATGCTTATAATACATCTTTATATTCTGTTGTTTTATGGTAATATTTTAAAGTTCTATTTATGTGCCAAAATTTCTGCTTAATCTTGACTGCAGTGAGATTTTGGAGTATTTATTGTATTCTAAATTTAATTACTTAAGTATGTTTAGCCAGCTAACACAGATTTATTGCTCTTAACTTGAACAAGTTGTCAAACAGATTTGAAGTTATGAGTCAAGTGTGTTTTGTAATATTGTTATGTTTTATTGGATTAAGAAACACCATAGGTCTCTAAGAGACTTATGATGTTTCGGTATTTAAAGACAGACCAAATATGTTCAACATACTATCGTATTTATTTCCAGAAAAGTGTTTCCTGGATGCTGAACCCAATGGCAAGACCTGTCAGCTCCTTAAACTTTGAACGAAAATGCAATAATGTAGAAAACATGACTCAAGTGTTTATTCACAAAAACTATTTGTTTGTACTAACACCTAGAAAGAAAGCTGCCAAAGCATGCATTGTACATACACGTAGTAAATGAATGCCATATACTCGATTATAACAGCTTGAAGCATGGACAGGTTGATGATAATAATGATATACATGTAATGGTAATACATACAGCAGTTTTTGAGAAGCTAAGATATAGCAGATTTTTTTGTCATTTTGCTGTTGTTGTTTTTTTTCATAAGGAACCCTCATCTAATATTATTTTACCTTAATTACATGTACATGTTTGGTCTCTATAAATGACAGTAACAAAAATGTTTTAGTTAAGCAAACATGAGGTATTACTATTAAATAACATCATTATAAATTGAGAATTATTTAATCATATAGTATATATTGTATCAATTGATCTAGGGAGAAAACAAAAAAAAATGTATAACTTGTATAAATAAATGTAATGTTTATTTAAGGACCTCATCATTGGAATCTGTCAGACTATGTTAATATTTACTTTGTCAGTTCTAGACTTTGATCTATCCATTTATATATAACAGAATAATTTATATCAAACTCTACTAGAAGGTTGTCAACATTGATCTCCTATATTTAGTCTTTATTTTTTGTTTGTTAATGTAACATTAGTGAGCTATTTTGTTTCATTACTTTTTTTAAGTTCAGAATACTTGTTTTCTAATTGTGACATAAATTTTGTTAATGGGTTTTCTTGCTTAGTATTACATCATCACATTCTAAGATAATCTGTTTCTGCAAAATAATTTGTATCCAATATTTTATTCTTCCTAGTTAGCTTTGTAATGAATTCAAGAGTAATTTAAGTTACATAATTCCAAGAAAGAGGCACAACAAGTCAGATTGTTAGATTCAAATTTACTAACATTTTCTACATTACGAATCTATTATTTCAAATTTCAGAATTGTCAAACACAGATTTGTAACAAAACATACCCTTGGGATATAACTTAATGTTTCATCTGATTTTTTATTGCTCTTTTGGCAACAATAATCCGGTGAATATATTCTAAATCAGCATTTTATGGTCACTTTAGTATCAAATTTTAGAGGTAATACTATTGAAAGCAGTCACAGACGGTCAAATTTTCTAGCATTTTAACACATGTCAAATTTGCAGTGTATGTCTTATTCTGAAAATGTGCAATGGCTTTTCCTTCGGGCAATATTTTTGCTTCAGTATAAAATAGTGTGATGGTTAGCAAAGAGAGTCATCTCTTACATGCCAAAGGCAAGGCATAAATCAACTACTGCAACAGAATAAATTGAAGTTTCCTGAAGTTCTTATCCCATTTTTGTATAGGCCAATACCAAATAAATCAGCAGTATTTTGACACTGCTTATAATTTCCTCTCTCCCATACAGTATAGATACATATATATAATAGTAAGATATCTGGCAGTACTTGACATAAGTATAATAATTGACCATTGATCTGGTGTAAACTTGTAAGAGAATATCTTAGTCTCCGAGTTTTTATACAAGTCTAAGGGATTTCTTAGCAAAAGCACTTTTCGTATCAATGTGTTCCACTTGTCAGTGATAATAACAGTTTTTCTACTTTCCGTGCGTATAATGAAATCAAGTCAAGATTATTTTTTCAAGTTGATAAAATTGGAAGAATATGGACGCTACATCTGACAAAATGCATTATATCATTAGTATTGGATCTTTGAAGATTTTATTAGATTTAAGGAACAATTTCGTGATTGTTAGAGCATTAAAGTTACATCAGTAATTCCTTGTTTTCTGTTAAAGGTAAAATCACTTAGTTCCTGTTAGCGTCAGGATTATTCCATCTTGTCAGGTTCTTTTGTTTAATACATTTTAGATTTTTTCTTTTTTTACATGAAGAAAGAAATCTTCTTGAATTATTTCATTCATAAAATTTATTGGCAAAGTTTCTCTGAATAATTCATTGTCATTACATGGAAGACAAAATGTTCTTGTACTCCTGTCAATAGAATGTATAAATTCTTAATATACAGTAGTTATAAACTACTAAAGTTCTTACAATGTTTTGCTCAATATTTCAATTGAAAACTAAGAAGTTTGCGGTGATTTCAGATGATATATGCACTAAAAGAAAAACTAAATTTGAACAACGTGTATGTTATTACACTATCTGATTTACATAACATTTCAGTTAGGGCTGCAGTACAAGATAATATATAAAGCTTTAACACCATGCGTATCTTCTATGACTTCAAGGAGGCAAATTCACTGATTCAAGTTTATTATTGCACATAGTAAGTAACATAGTGCTTCTTGCACCAGCAATGGTCAGTGGTTGGTAAAGTTGGCATCTCCTTTTGCTTCTCATCTAAAGGCCTAGGTTGTGTACTGCAATTGACTTTGCATGCAAATTTATTCCAAATATTACCAAATATAGTGTACAAGAACTTCAACTCCGTTTTGTGTTCTTTAATTATTAGTAGTATCATACTATTTTCAATTGATAAGGCAATTTGCATTCCGAGTAATAAAATTAATGTTTTTAAAACTTGTCATTTGCAAGGACTAAGTTCTGGTGTAAAGTGAATATATATTATTTGAAATAAACTGTTAAAATTATTACCGCAATTCAATTCTGTTTTAAATGCTGTTTAAGTATATATCTCTGGAGGAGCTAAACGACATCCTAAAATGTGTCATTTTATTTCCTTTCACAGTATAAGATTACTACAACTGTGCTTAGCACCTCGAGATGTGTTTCGATTGTAACATTTCTCCTGAGGAATTTAAGAGAAAGACTAAATGTAAAATTTGTTTACAAATCGATGCTAGCTTGTTCGGTACATCATCAATGAATGTTTGTGTTCAGAATGTTCAGTTAATGCATCTATATATGAGTGAAGTTTGTTAGTGGGAAAACTGGAGACGTAACTGCTTGTTTATTTGCTTAAACCTAATTATTGCTCACACAAACTGTAAATAAAAACATCTTACTCTGTATTTATGTCTTAACTATTATTTTGAAAGTTTGTTCTGGATTTTATCTCTAGAACAAGTTGTCTTGGAAGGTTAACTTCCTTTCTACAATCGCTCAGTGAGAAAGTTTTATAGTGAGTACTGGTAAAGAAGTCTCACTTATCACAAAAAGACGTCTAAATCAGTCCAGGGGGCCAGAAAGGTCACATAGTTGCAGTAATTAATTAAATGTAAAAAAAATAGCATAAATCCTAAATTAACAATAAAAATCCTAAAACTCTCATCTGGGTTTAGTATGTAATGCAACACTTAGTTGCTGTACAAAGCGTGTTTTTCTTCCATGGTCCATGGAATATAATATCAGTTGACAAGAAATGTTCATGACAACACTGCAATCGTATGACATATAATATGATCTAATTTGGACAAATTCTTGTCATATGCAAGGTTTGTTATTTTGAGTAGGAGTGGTGTTGTTAACAACATCAACCCTGCCGTCAGCAACCATCCCTCATTATTATATAAAAAGTCATTGAAGCAGTATTCATTACATAATTATTCACGATTATTTTCACAGTCAGAAACTACACACGTGCTGATGTTGTAATTACCATAGCGGAAACCATGATTATGACATAAGACAAGAATAGAAACTGTAGACATGAAGATTGCTGTCATAGTAATTGCTGCATGTCCAAGATGGGAACGCATGTAATATACAGATGATATTTCATAATGGTGAATAATGTTTAGTCGTTTTTTATTAACCAATAATGACTTGTATGTCATTGCATTAACATTATCATACAATCGCTGATGCTATAAGATTATGGATTGTGTTTGAATATGCCATGCATATAAACAGTAATATCAAATGATATATTCATTCAATATGTTTCATTTCATGACATCAAGTAACTGTACATAACAACTGGCTGTTTTCATAATGTCTCAAGACGATTTTACTCTGCTGAGACCCCTATAAAATTATCATGTTCCAGATCAATAAATATTCTCATTATGCAAATTTAAAAACTATATACTTCGAATTTTCGCCATATTTTGTTTGTCAGCACATTCATGATTGTCTGAAATCAGGAGATATATCCATGTTATAATGCCTCTCAAGTTGAATAATAATGTATAAGATCATACAGTTCAATATAAATGTTTGTATGTTCTGCTAGAATTTATTTAATTACTTAAAACGCCATCGGCCATGGATTAAAAGAAATACTTCTGTCTCTGATCAATTGATTCATGTTTTTGTAGTACTGTATAATAATGATGATGAACTGTTGACTGTTTGCCTCGGCTTAAACAAATAGCTGCTAGCTGACATAATATATTTGAAATTTTAATCGATGGATCCAGCATTTGGGTCAGGTAATCCTATCAATGCCAAAAGTTTTCAAATAATAATTAAATCATTATAAAAATCCCTTTCCCCTGCTACTGAAAATTAAACTTCTTCATCTTCTTAACTTAGAAAATACATGTACTTCCATATCAGACAGTATACATGTACTGTCTATGTATAATAATGATTATAACTACTTTATAGAGATGATAATGGATCGACAATAGTTTGTAAATAGTTAGTAATTTACAGGGCAAATATTTTTAAACATCTATAATTGGTTGAACTAATAGCAAATAGTTAAACCTAGGTCAATGTTTACTGATGGTAAAATAATAGTGCTGTCAACACCATTCTACCATTAACATGATCGTGTCATCTGTAAATTTGATAGATTTTACCATTAATGGGTTTTAAGTGAAATCTTGGTCTATGTAATGTATTGGTGAACGTTTCTTTCACAACATTGACATGTATATACTGCTAGCTTGTGTTGGTAAATTGATGTTAATTTTGTTAGTATGGTGTGATAAAATTCAAATTGCAATGTTTAAAAGGTACGAAATTTCAAAGTTTAAAATATAAGGAGGAATAAATGTAGAAAACACTTCATGAACTACCATATTTGTACATAACATTGTTAATTTAAATTTCAGGAACTTAAGGTATTCTGCTTGCATCGTTAACCTGAATTTTGTGTATTAAGGACAATTTTTCTGTATCATATTTAATAAGTTATATTTCAGACAATCACATTATTACGCCATTTGTATTTATAGGCTTTAACAATGCTTTTGTCATAGTTTTATTTCTGAAATGAGATAATAGAGTATCTTATTGTTGTTAAGTTACTGGTAATTGTATAAACACAGAAGAATTCAAATACTTCTAATTCTAATTCAATACCACTGTTCTTTGATTTTGATAAATGTTACTATTATTTAATTAAAGATATTGGATTTTTTGTATGTGATAAAATGTATTTGAAGAGTGGTTACAACAGTCAGACAAATAATTTGTATTGTTGCCAGACTTTATTAGGTTTAATTTATAATAATCTACGAGTTCAATTATTAAGTGAAAACTTCTGTGTTTCTATAGATATCTTGGAGAGTTTGAAGTGCAGACTTTAGATGAATCTTATATGAATCTTAAATGGATCCACCGAAATATGTAAAAGGATATGGAAAACATTGAAGTGATTTTAAACACGTTTTTCATTTTAAATTATCATTTAGTTTTCAATAATTGATATTAGGCAAGGAATAATTTTAGAAAGAGATAAGTTTACTGTTTAAACTATAATGAAATATTCAACGATTTTCTTATTGAATTAATAATGATTATTTTATGTTGCTCACAGATGTGGTCTTCTAACTCTATAGCCCTATACAAAGGATAAAATCAGCATTTTTTTTCTATGCAAGACTGACATAATTCTGTATAGATTTTGTCTGTGTGTCAGTGCTGATTTCTCGACTAGACAGACACTATTGGCAGTTTCTCGAATAAAATGTTCGCAATCGTGGATCACCTTCCAAATATCTTTAAGGAAAAACGTCTATCTTGAAAGAACAAATCACCAGACTAAAAAATCAATTTAAAAGCAAGTTTTTTGCACATTTTTGTTTGACTATAATTGACAAAAAAACTGAGTCAATTTCCATACCTTTTTTGCAAATGTTTCCATGCTCTTTCCTTTCTGCTATTTTTGTACCAATACTCGATATTTTTGTTGTAGCTACAATATTTGCATACCTTGTAAATTATCAGTTCCATTTTTCTTCACTCTTTTTCTTTTTCATTTTCTTCTCACAATTCCTTGTCGTTTCTAATTTTCACACGGACGATGTCGACAACCCATATCATTAATCTTAACTAAGATTAGGAATCCTGGGATAATATTAGCGTCCATATTGAGGTGTTCTGTCGAGTTTGTCTAATGTTACAATTACATGAGTATTCATGCTTCCTAATTGGACGACTTTAGTAGACAAAAAAATCTTTACTTTCCAATAAATAGTTATTTCGTAAATATCATGAGACAAAAATATTTAAGGTTTAATTTCAAATGTGTTTTTTTCATGGTAGTTATAGTGATCAATTTGAGTATAATTGTTTAACTAAATTAACCAATCACAACTTAATATCACATTTTCATGTCTTTTCAGTGATACCAAATACGATGTGTATTGTGCATTGCCTATGATATTGATTATGTACTCTGCTTTCCTAATCTGTAAAAGAAATGCTGATCTGTAATTATGAACATTAAAGTATTATGATGCTGTCTTCTGCTTGGCGTCATTTAAATTGTAATGATAAATAATGACGCTGCATAGAAAATATTCTTAAACATCTCAACATGTTCAAGAAATTCGAGACAGAATTAAATCAAGGTTATACGCTAATTAGAATAAGATTCAAGTTTAAATGCTGTGAAAATGTTAGCATCAAAGACAGGAGTTCAGACGCTTCTCTTTCAGTTGTACGTCAAACAACACAGTATACACCTTATAGTTCTAACGAAAGTTATTGTTAATGTGATTCAAAACTATAATCTCCTTAATCTGGCCACATCTGAATCATCATATCTTTCATAGAACCCCATCTTCTGGATCTTCTTCTTAGATGCTTAACAATAATGCTTCGGAGTTGTAAGATATCAAATTACTTGTTTGTTTGATAGAAAAGAGAGTCTCTTGAATATCTGGATACTTTAGTGCCAGCCAAAAATCTGTTTTGTCATTTATTAGTGTATGAGGCAGTATATAAAGTGTTAGGTCAGATGATATTATGTATATTGATGTACCATATGGGATTTATAGCTCATTTCCATGCTTATCTATAAGTTCCGCAAGACTTTTCATTGCCATGAAAATAAGATATACAAAATAAGTTATTTGTGATAATGTTGTTTTTCTGTATTAAATCCCTCGGTTTGGTCTGGAATATCTTAGAATAAGATTTGTTTTATTGCATGACTGCTTATTTGGTATTCATATGTTTCTTGTATCTTTAAGTAGTTCTATTACATTTGGATTTCCTGATTTATTGTCAATGTTTTTATGGCAAATCTGTTATAAACAATATTCAGATCAATTCTCAAATTCATAGCTAAGCTCATTATAAATATAGATAGCGATTATCAATGTAATATTTGTGGAATCATACTAAGGCATACGGTCGTTATTCACCCCATGTAGTAAATGGTTCATAAATTAGAGTAACCATTTATGTTAATTAACTGCTAGCGATAATTTTGCAGAGGTATATAAACAATAAATTTACTTTATGTTTTCATTTACAATAGTGATTAAAGTAAGAAAGGTGATTAAATATTTAATTCTCCTGTTTTGACTATGTCTCTTGTTCATTAGTCAAGTATTGAAACATTGAAACTGAAATTTCATTGATTATGTCAACAGTTTTTTTCTGTTAATATTGTGTCATAATGAAATCATGTACAACGATCTTTGAACTTAATTTTTTTCTTACCCTGTCATTATACAGCTAAATATATTGAAGTCTTTATTTAAAGCTTGTGGTACAATTATCAGTCTGTTAAAAGTCGACTGACAGTATAGACCATTTTGTATTATGTATAGATTTTATCGTTTTTTCCTCTTTTTTGTACAATATTAACAGTTGTTTTATCAACTTACACATCGGTGAACATTTTGAATTAAGATCAATACAAATGTTATGTATTGTTTTTTGCTTCTAGTTTTTTTTCGGCCGAATGTTTGCTCTAGATAAGACGCGTGATACAGTGTTGTTTGACATGCGACTGAAACAATGATATACGTAGGACATGTGACCTCCGGCTTTATATTATACTCTAGATAGTTGGTTTTTCTGTTGGAGTATCTATTATAAGATTTATACTTTATCCTTTTGACCCAACATCTAAATAATGATGAACTTAATCATTCATAGTTGTAACCGGGGAAACTTTTCACTGATAATATAAGACATTGACTTTATACTATATATGACGTATGTACAACTGTGTGAGGTTATTTATATGAGCTTGCCAAGAAATTGTGAATTTTCCAAAGGATTAAGAACAGGGAAGTTGATATGACTTGTGGAGATGTTAAACTACCATAGATTGTAACTCGACCAAATACAATGTATCAACAACTTCCTTGAAACCAAATTTTAACAATAGTCGTACCATCCTCTATAAAGGCGAGTTAACACCTCAAAATGTATGCTTTAAGGCTGTATCACAAGTATTTGATTAAAAGAAATTAGAAAGCCCAAACAGGAAACCAACTTTAGACATTTTTTACATAACAAACATCTCAATCATGGGAAATGTCATCATTACTTTAGTTCAAAATGACATACACACTGACAAAGTGACCTATAGTACACTCAACCACAAATGTTTACAAAAACCAAAGTCCAAATTTGTATTTAAGATTTTAAAAATTTTGCACCCAGAGTAAAATGTCTAAGTAAAACACTCTCAAAAAAAGTATAAAAATCATTGTCAACAATTGCAAAGATACATTAGTTGGGTTCTTCTCAAGTTGAGTACCTAGGTTGTCAATGAAATCTTATTAATCAATAAATAAAGGCAAACAAGAGTTTTTGTGTCAGACCAAAGATAAATAAACTGGGGCTGTATTTTATAAAGGTTTAATAGAAACAATATGTCCCGCTAACATCCGGTGTTGTCACAGGAAATTGATATTACATGTTTACAAATGAATAAATTTTTAAAATTTAAAAGTGATTAAGGTCAATAAAGCCATTTCCTTTCTAAATTTAACAGAATATATTTAAAACTTTATATGGTTAAAATTTGCATCATCACAACTTTAAAATGTTTTTAAGGGCAATTCACATGACCCTTGATGTTATATCATTTATGGCTCCTTGTATGAAGTTAACACAGAAAATAAAAGGGATTGGTTGATGACACAGAAAAAGTTAAAGATAAACTGTTATCAAGCAGAAAGCCAGCAACTGTTCATTAATCTTAAAAAAACTTATTTAATTGCCAAGGTTACTCTTTCAATTCCAACTCACTGAGTCAATTCTAAATTACTTCATACAACATTTAAATAATTTGGGAATAACCTTGTTTCTATATGCACTTCATACATAATTATTCATTACATTTTCTTAAATTCAATTTTGATACAAAATTCTGCATGCACAAACCTTCGTATATTTCAATAGAGGAAAACACATAGATCTAGGGGATTTAATATTAACATTTTGAAACAGAATTTAACAATAATATGAAGTTCTAAACATCATTAACAGAAAATCTTAAAATTACAGAATTATATTTCCCACAGGGTAATTTTCATAATACTAAACTTTGTTATATATTATCTTCACATTTTAAATGTATAACAGTGCTGGAGGTATACTGTTTTTTCTACCAATACAATTAGATCTTACAGAGCATACATCAATACATTAATGATAACAAAACATTCCACCAATCAAAGAATACTACCAAGATTATCTAAGATATCATATCATAAAAGATCATGTTACAAACATAACAATAACCGAAAAGGGTAAAAAAACTAAAGAAGTTGTTTACAAATAAATCATGTAATTCAACACACAAAATAATAAAACTTGTAATATAAGAATCACATAGATACATGTTGAGGGTTGCCCACAAGACTGTAGTAACTCGCTCTTTAACACATTGCACTAACTGCAGTCTTGCAGGAAACCCTTGATGTATATGTATATTATTATTCAGATGTTTTGTCCTGTTTTTTGTAGTTTGTTTATTTACGCAGTTTTTCAACATTTTTGTCAATTATTTAAATTATAGTGGGACAGCTAACCTAACAGATTTCCTCGATTTAGATTTTCCTAGATTTTTTAATTACATATCTTTTTAATCATACTTTACCCACTACATTACATTCATAATGCTTAATTATTACTTTTAAAGTAATGCATTTGTGGTACATAAGCATACATGCACCTTACCAACAAGCGGTGCTTTCAGTACTTTGATTACAAGTAGCTTAATTTCTATGAATAATGTTAACCTAAAATAAGTGACATTTGTTGGACTCAGGTCAAATTTTGTCTAAACTATATAGTATCTTAAACAAATAAAGAAGTAACTGTATAAATTCTACTCCAATTGACACTGCCATGCTAAAAATATTGTTCACAAAAGTTAAACATCTGGGTCAAGATTAAAATTACAAAAATCAAAAATATTTGTTTAAGATTTGGTTTCAATGTTTAACAGCCTAATGTTCCATAAAAACAGCAGTCTAGATTGTACATCAATATTGAACAGCCATAAAAACAAGTCAAATATTATTTCATGTATTTTTCTAGCAATAAACCATGACATCTCGATAACACCTAAAACAATTAGCTGCATGCAAGGTACCAGTATATATCATAAATTTCTAAACAAGGTCATGAACTTATTTAGTTAAGTACCATCATAAACCAACTAAAAACAGAAAAACAATGACCCACATAATCATTGTAAAGACTTAACAACATTTCCTACCTCAAAGATTTTTTAGCATTGACTATAATTCATAATTCTAGGAGTACAGATTTATACCTTTAGTAAACTAAGAACAACATTACCAACAGCAATAACATTATGTCAAATTCTGAAACTTTAAGTAAAGACTTCACAACATCACAAGGCTGAAACTCAAATACCATGCATACATGAATATCAACAAACTCAATTTCTTCAACTTTCGCACTTACACTTGGCCTAACAAACAACAAGTAACAAACACTACTTGCCTGAGCAAAGACTTTCATGCTGTAATAGTTACAAACATAGCTTTAGGGGAAAACTACAGCTTCCTCATTTTATATTTATGGAAACATACTTTATAGTCATATCCCCTTCAGTGCTTCACAACAACATTTCAGTGTGAAGCACTGATAAATGTAATGTTCAGCTTCTTGTAAAGAATGACTAAGTTTAATGTGGTAAATTAACAGTTCGGTTAAACTGTGATGTACTCAAATTAGCACCATATACTTGATATTACGTCCTTATAGATTGACATTTACAACATCTTGTAGAACATACAAACATGTATATTATACACTGACCACCAACAAACCAATGAACAAGGTACAAATTGTTTACTTCTATTTTACCATTGACAGTTCCAAGGTAGAAGCGCTTAGGGTCGTTTAATTTCGTTATTTGTTTGTGGCATTCATTTAATAACAACAGTTTAAAACTTTAACCAAATTTCCCTTTTTGCTCTTTGGCTGAATGGTAGGTCTGTGTTTTGACTTTCCTAGAAAATGTCAATGCATGACAACATTGACAAACTGATTGTAATATTGCACAATATGGTTAACTGGTCAATAAAACTTGATAAACTGTAATCACACGTGGTGATACTGGTCTCATAGCAACTGAGAACATTGTAAATATAGTGTGATATCACTTTATTATTAGTTCTATCAACTAATATGATAACAGTCTCAACTGCAGTATCATTTTATAAATATTTACAATGCTGATATTGGCATTGGCAAAACTTGAGACCATAAATGAAATACTGTTTGTAATCTTAAAGGATAACAATCTAATGTTGTAACCAGTTTGATGGATCATTGTAAGACTAGATTTACTACAGTAAAGTTTCATTGTTAAAATCCATAGTCTTAATAACTGAACCATAGTCTTAACATAGAGACCTTTTTCTTCTCAGATTTAAATGTGAGACTTTAAAAAATTGTCAAGAAAATGCATGATTTTGAAATCCCTATGGTGTTCTTTATAGTAAAACTTTACTGTACATGTGAATAAAGAAGGATGTAGACTAGTATCAAAATCAGTATCAATGTCATCATAATTAGATTCAGTCCCTTTTTAGGGAATAAACTGACTTGAAGAAATTTCTATGCCTGACCCAGCACAGTGCATCATTCAGGGACATTGCAGCAGAACAATTTCAGGCCAGATTAAAAGTTTTAAAGTCAAGGCTTAGAGGAGTTGATGCTCATTACATCAGAGACATGCTATTATAAATGGTCAGGATTTTCATCAACCAAGCATTTTAGTAAAACTATGTCAATCATTTTCAAGTTAACAATTTCATCAATTCTAATTTTGAATACAAATTATCGTCCAACCACTAATTGCTGCCAAGAAGTCAAGAGTCAACTTTCTATTAAACGTTAACCTTACAAGTACAGCTATAAATCACAGAGCCCAACAATCTTAAATCAAGCCTAAAAAACTTTGCCCTGGAGAAATCCACATAAACTATACAGACTGTTTTATAATGTTAAAGATAACATGTGAAATATGGTACAATTTTGTCAAGACTAATATAATATGAGACTAACTCATTATCAAAAATGTGACATGTGGATTTTAATTGATTTTAATGATTAGAGAAATATGACCTAAAATCAATAAAAGTTTATAAAATATTTGTATACTTTATATTATGAACATGTATTGACTGTCACCAGGATTTCATATGTTTATCAAAGGACTAAAATTATTGAACTTGATTTAAAGTTTTACAACAATATTTTTAACTTATTACTTCAAAGTTAAAAGTCGTTAGCTGGCCGGTCAGTTGACACTTCCATAAAACAAAGCTGAGAGACTAAGTAGGGATTGTGAATCTATGTAACTAATACTTCAAAGCCTAAATTTAGACAGGACAATTTTTAACTTTGAACTTTTAAAACTAATAAACTCTAAAGGAACAAATTTCAATAAAATTATAGACATTACATGAGCCAATAAAACAACAATAAATAATTAAATTATAACTTAACATTTATTCATTTATTATTCAACTGACCAGAAACCTTCAGAAAATGGAACCATTTTCAGTCCCAGTTAGACTAGCAGACTGAAAATAACAAATGAGAATATTGAACTAGTAGTCTAAGAATTGTAGACTAATTTACTGAATTGTTATTTAATTGTATTGGTTTCTTATACTAAAGGAGGGTTTTACACCTAAAATAGAACTTGAGACCAAGGAAACAAAAAGATTTATTAAGTCTACCAATTGATCACAAGCAGTGACATCCTAAAGTTTAACATTACTACCCAACTATTGACGACAATGACAGGGTCACTCACCTAGTTACATCTTCGATGTTTGGAATCAATATAAATGCTCTAGTTGATAATTTTTTTGCCCTTAGCTGAATAACATAGTAAATCTGGCTAGGGCAAGAGAAAAGTTAAGACAACAAGTTAATAAAGATATGTATATATTATACATGCAGTGCCTTCAAATCATAGCAACAAAATATAAATATAGCTGCTATGCCTGATGTCCGAGACAGAATGCATGATGCTTCATTGTTAATAAAGTTTTCATGGACAAATAACTAACTGTACATCACAAAATTTCCATTAACTTTTCACTTTCTGAGTGACAAACACATGTATGACATTGTGGGTTTTTTATCAGTCATTTTGTCAACAAAGGTGGGCTACACTGACATGATGAAACATGGCATGATGTTTTAACCTAATCTACATGCCTTAGCATTAACATTCCTTAAATTAGTTGTAAATTTAAACTTTTCTTTTTTAAAACGAACAAAACAAGATGCATTAAGCTTGTACAATAGATTCAATTGTTTGGCTAAGATGGATTTAGTTGGAGTAACACATTACAATACTAAACGAACATTAACGAACAAATTACTATTCAAGCAAACGATAAAAAATACCAAATACTATAGATAATCAATGTATATAAACCCTGGTATAAATATTTGTAAGCTTTCACCAACAAGAATGTGTGAAGTTAAGGAATTTTAATAATCTTCACTAAAAATATTGATATAAATTTATGATTCAAAATGAAAATATATCCACAATGAAATGTGTGAAAATATACACATAGAAAATACATAGATTTATCATAATACATGGCTTACTGAGATCGATCTTACATATATTTCAATACTTGAGATGCTACTCATTCTAAATGAGTGCACCATATTGAAGACTTAAGTTCTTAGCTTAAATTTAGTTCCTGAAATATTTCTGTATGGGTGAATCTTCAATTTTTTCTGATGTCTAAAAATGTCATAATTGTAACTGCTCTTTCATTTCAGTTTATTATAAATTTATTATGTACATGTATTACTTATAATGACGTATATGCATAAGATTTAAAAATTCCAATTCAAGTTCAATGTCACATATATCTTACATGTCAGGTTATGTTCTGCAAACATTCACGGGCCATTGCAGTTAAAACAATGCAGCATACAATGAGAGAAAGAAGGGGGGTGAACAGACAAAATATATAGTTTCACAATATTAGCTAGGAGACTTGGCTGAGACTATTGCTGAAAGTACCAAATAACACATTCCAATGTTCCAAGGTTCCAAGACTCAGGGAAAATACACTCTTATTATTAAATTAACCAGGAGTGTGTTAATTACAACATTCTGACAAGATCCTGTAACATTTTCTCTCTAAAAAAAGTCTCTAATACCACAGAACTTTAATCAGCAATGTTAAGTTCATGAAGTCAGTCCAGGCATTCTTCACATTATTACAATTTGTTAGATGTTTTTCCGAACAGCCTCAAAAATTCAAACAGCTCATGCAAATGAAATATACCAAAGTAGAAAATTACGACATTGCATGCAGTATGCTCATTAATTGGTATTTGAATATTCATATCTAAAAACCACAATATGAATATCGAACCATTATGAATTAATTTGACATCAATTTGGCTAGGAATTTCAAATTTCTCTAAAAATGCAAGCCGAACATTCTAGATGTAATGTTAAATGGGGAGAAAATTGAAGCGATGCATGAAATATGTTTTAAATAAGAAGAGAAACACTTAAATAACGAGCTGACATGTTAGAAAGACAAGATAAAAACAGGTTTGAAGAGTTTCATAAAGTCATATCATGTCTTGTTCTGACGTGGAAAAAACTGAAGGTGACATATCAGAGCATTGGAGCTCTTAAGCTGTCAAAATTAGCCAGGAATTTTAGAGGAACAGTCTGTCTAAATATGAGGAAATTCTCTCCGGATTATAATCACTATAGGAAATAATGTTTCATGTTAAGCTATAATTATTGCTCTAATATTTTATAGCTACTTTATTAAGTAGCTATAGTACTTTTACATGTAAAACGGGATGAGAGAATTTCTTCAAATAAAGTTCAAGAAATTTTCCAGAAGTGTAAATTTTCATGAAAGAGAGCATAATAACACCATCATTATAGTAAAGAAAAAGTTCACTAATGAGCGGCTCATAATAATGTCACGAATTCATGTGACATCACAAGCAGTATAAGGAGTCACAGAATAGAACAGGTAAGAACATAATAGAACAGACCAAAACATCTATGGGTCTGTACAAAACTAGTCTATTTCTAAGTGAAAAAATGAAGGAAGTAGACAAGTTTAATGTGCGGACTCAGCTAAATATTCTGTGTATAAGGATTTGTAGAAGCATTTGTATATTCATTGCTCATAAATCTCATGAAACAGCATAAAAAGTAGAAGTAAAAAGCCATAATGCATGCATTTATGAATAACTTCAGTTACTCATCGTTAAGCTCATACTTACCAATTCTTGTAAATCAACATATTGTAAACATAGATAAATCGACAACTATGTCATGTCAAGTGCTTCGAGGCAATACTTCTATAGGTTGTAATATAAAATAGATAATAAAATAAATATGTTTAGAATGTGGCATAAAAACTTATCATACAAAATTAACAATTCTGTATATTTTAAGGGATGGCCAAGCTTTATTCGTAAATAAATTGTATAGTCATACAATAGCACATTATAAACATTTAATAGAGCCATACTCTAATTGAGAGAAATGTATTTAATAAGGCTATTGACATGAAAGAGCCCCATTTAATTGTACAAAGTAGCCAATGTCCGATAAAAACTGATCCTATACAATGTATAGGAGACAATTACCTAGACAGGTGGTCAAGATTGGATTTTATCTTCAACCAGGTGATTACATCTAAATCTTGGGTCAATAACACCAAGTTAAGTAATTTAGTTATATAGCATTTTTATTGATTTCAACTTAAAGTAATTACCTCCCTTGTTAATACCATGTTTCTAACAACAGATACCCTGGTACCCTGTAATTTATAAATAACAGGTCACTGGCTCCCTGTAATTAATAAGTAACAGGTCACTGTACAAAGTAACAGAAAGAACACTTGTTTGTTATTAATGCACAACTAAGTAAAGGAAAATAAAAGTTTGACGATAAAATCAAGCAACTTATAACTAATACAAAACAGCTAGGTCACTGTCTCTGAACTGAAAAAATGCAAGGATTAAATACCGGTATACAGTCATGATTTGAAAAAGGTACACATCATGATAAAGGGTGCACCATAGCTTATGACAAACTCAAAGGAGGCTTTGTTTAGTTTAAATATTTCATCTCAATATAATTAAACTATTGATACAAAATGATTCACTGCAAGTAAAATGTAAAAACTGTTTGCATTCTTAGTTTACTAAAACATCCTAAGTGTGCAAGTCATTTATTTCAACTCAAAAACATTTAAAGGTA
The DNA here is from genome assembly GCA_025267735.1 of Mactra quadrangularis. Taxonomy (NCBI): domain Eukaryota; kingdom Metazoa; phylum Mollusca; class Bivalvia; order Venerida; family Mactridae; genus Mactra; species Mactra quadrangularis. The sequence continues at coordinate 30,990,519 of CM046309.1, read as the reverse complement.
AGAGCTGTCAAGGTCTATCTAATTTCAACTGAAATGCCTGACTCATACTATCCCATTTATGGCAACAAAATTAATTACAAAAAGAGCTACATCTGACTGATACTCTTTAAACAGTGTTAAATGCCACTTGAATCTACTTATTTGTCATAAAATATGATATTTGAAGCATTTAAAATGAACAAATTTATATAAAAGAAAATGATATAAAAGATACTTTATAAGTTATTAGATTACATAGAAAAACATTAATCTTTTTGACTTCATGGGAATTAAAATGCCCCTCATTTTTTTTGCTAAGGATGTACACAAATAATATTTGTTCACATGCAGTGCTGCAAGCTTAAATTTCAAGGACTCAACTTTTTTAAAAGTCAATCATAAAATGTGTTTCATTGCTTTATCAAGGAAAAAGAAACTCACAAAAGCACAATTACTTTTTTCATGAAAAGAATGCTCAATAAGTTGTTCAGAATGTCACATCATTTGCCTACCAGTACAAAATAATTCAAGGGCAATAACTCAAGTCTCCTATAGAACATACTACATGTAACAGGGTTCTTAAAGGTGAAATTCATATAAACTGTTTGTCTAGTCAGCTGAAAATACAAAGTTACTAAGCCAGCTTCTTGAAATGGAATGTTCACAAATACCAGTATGTGAATAGAAAAATGTAAAACTATGAATTAAGCCAATTTCGAGTAAGTCAAGGATGATAAAGGTTTTTTTACTGATGTCCTATTTAGCATCAGTTAGTCATAATTATGAAGTCAGCAAAATTAAAGATAAGTTAACATAAACAAATGTTAAATGTTGAGTCAAGGCTAACAACAGGTAGCCATGGCATTTATGTAGAGGTAAAAAATATAGAATTACAAATGATTGCAAAAGATAAATGTCAAACAAAAACCATATAAGACATAAGTCTTCTCTCAAATTTATTTCAAAATAACCAACATGATAAATTATAAAATAAATGACATAAAAATCAAGTTTTGAATGATTTATTGTACAATGTCTACATAAAATGATGACATTACAAAAAGAAAGGTAATACGTTATTTTTATTTATCTAATATAAATGTTGTATTTTAACAAACAAATGTAAATAAAAACAGTTTAACAGTAGGTAATATTTGTACATGATTGTATTGTTCTGACCAAATGTTTAGTCCATTGATTGTATTATGTAAATAAATCATGTTTTACTTGCAAATAAACGTAGATACAATAGTTGAAACCAATTAGTATTAACAATTTCTTACAACTTAGATCAATCACTTTCGAGTCCACTTCCTCAGGTCCCCGAGAACAGAGCTAGTGGGATATAGTTTCTTGCTCAAGGAAACAAACATGTAGGTTTTGGATGGGATTAAAACCAATGCGGAGCTGGCTATTCAATGATTACAAGTCTGATGTTGTAATAACTCGGGCCACACCCACTCCATTTCAAGGAAGTTAAATAATACTAAAACATGCAATCATTTCCTTGATTTTATTCCATACATGTGAAACAGGAACATAATACAAGCAATGTATAGTACATGTATGTACTTTACCACAATACTAAAGACATGTATATATGTTCTATTTAAACTAACAAAACATAAAATATCACTGTAATCTATCAAACAATGTAAGACACTCCCAATGTTTGAAGATAAAAATTTGAAATATCAAGTAATGATAGTAATAATTTAATCAGGAAACAAACAGGTTAAGTTAACATTGTATTATTATAGGCTGAAATAAATGATTTAATGTTCTCAATATTTGTGCATCCCTTCCCAATCCTATTGAGACTCACTCAATAGAGTATGTTATATTTCAGAAAGGGAAAGGACACTAATGACTTCTTTACTGTTTGAAGTGATACTGCTAATAGTTTCGGCAGGACCAATTGTCTTAACAAAGTAAGATTTCATAGCTTATAAATCACTCAGAAGTAGTTCACAAATTTCATAGTGTCTTGAGTCCACAATGAATAATTATGTATATCAAAAGGTCAATACAATTACATTAACTATTAAAATGAATATTGACTTTTATTGCATTTAGTTATCAACAGTATTTAATGTTTGATATCAGCCTACAAATTTATGTTTTGGCGTACATGCAAAAGATATTGATGTCGTTTGAAAGAGTAAAGCACTAGCTATATATGCACGCATGTTTAAATCTTTGAAAAAAAAGACGTTCTTGACTCTGAGAACTATGCTGGTCCACTATAGCTTTAAAAAATAATCAAAAGCAAGGCCAGCAAAGTTATACCAAACCATCACATATAAGAACCTGTTACTAAATCTAAACAATGTACATGTATGTGTATATACATGTAATGGCTTAAATGTAGACACATGTCTGACGAGATTCAAACGAGGTTCAAATGAAGATGTATCACTATTATAACCATGATGAATATCATGAACTGTTGTTTAACTCACACCTACATAGTGTTTTAAGATAGACAGAACATATTTCATGGATATTTAACACAGATGAGTTCACATTAAAGACGTATATACTTAATATACTATTATATTTAAATATAACCGTAAATGAAGTGTGAAAATAAAGTATAAAATAAACAACCAAACTCCATTTTCATAATATGTACCCGCCAGCAATGCGGAATGTTTGCCCATCTATTAATGTTTGTTGTACATGTACGAAAATAAAGTAAACAAGATATTTTATATGGCCTTTGATATATAAAACTGTTACGATATAATCAATGTGATAGTCAGCTGGATCATCATATTATAGTACATGTACTTAATAATGTTGATTATAATGCATAATTTTAAGTCAAAGATATTGTATGCTAAAAATTTGTTAAGTTTAGCAGTTGAAACCTTAACCAAATAGCTCAAGCCCAGAACTAGAGAAAATCAATTCGGGCTAGTGAAAAATACTAATCTTATACAGCAAAGCACAACCAATAATGCAAATAGAAACAGGTAAATAATTTGACGTTATGAGAAACTCTAAATTTTTCCCAAGAAGAATCCCTAAATTTCTCAAGAAGAATCTTAAAATTTGTCCAGACAGAATCCTGATATTTCCTATGGTTATGATTTTTCGAGTTACACTGTACATGCATGAAAGATATAAATTTAATAAATACTTTAAAAAATTAGTAATAAAAGAAAAACTTGGGTAAGGTACAAATGGGAGGGCCTAGCTTAGCTACCTATCAAAGAAAACTGTTCAAAAAGGTAACTTTTTAGTTAACTTAATCACAAGCTACAATTAAAATCTTTAAATTCAGAATGGTATGCCCAGTATGCTTAACAAATAGAGACATCAATCTGTAGGAGAACAACATTTCTAGCAACCCAGTTACAGTACAAGCAAGCAAGGAGACAGTCTGACAGAAAATTAAAACATTTAAATGTGCAATTCAATTAGTCTTTTCAATTCTGAATAGGCAAATATATATTGAATAAAAAACAACTTAACACAAGCTTAGACATTTAGACGTAGCTGTATAATCTAGTTAAAAAACGATTGCATTGAAATTAAAATTGATTTACGGATCTTTCATAGATTTTGATTTTATGTGCTGATAATTAAAAATACATTAATTCAATAACAAAACTGGTGATTATAGTACGTTCCCGTACGAAAAGACGACTGATTAGTGTCAAATACTTAAACCGTACCTATCTCGATAACCATCAAAACTATCGTATTTAATCCAGTCAGACGCCTTTAGTTAGTAATTATACGAAAGTATCGAAGGTTAGTTCAGACTAATATAGGATGTCTAAAAGGTTTTAAAGTCAACGAGAGACTAACTTGGCACAAACATTATGTAGACATTAAATATATAATACAGTGATATTAAAATCTTCACCAGACTATTTTGGGTCATTACTCTTTTTAAGACACCATTTGCAGACATGAGAAAATAAGGGTAGAATTTATTATACCAAAGCTTAAAAGTTTAAAGAAAATTTCCCATGACAGTATGACTTGTCTTAATTCAGACTGGTGTAGTTATTCAGAAATGATAAAGTCATGAACTAGACTTGGAAAGAAGTATGCACGCTGCATGTTTGGATAGGACATAGCAGTCATCGCCTAGGGCAAGTTGTCATGCCTCCTTGAGCACTAGCCTAATTCAAAATGAAATATAGCAGATGGCAAAATTATCAACTATTTTTTCAATTATAAGAAATATTTACTAGCCTGAATCAAGAGGGGGCTGGGATTGGAGAATCAGGTAATTCAAGCATAATTCCTGTATAGGAATGAGCAAAAAGCTAGTCAGTGAAGTTAAAAAGAGGACAGGATGCAATGCTCTGCTATTTTACTCTAGAATAATCCCCACTATGATATTATATGTGAATCATGTAAACTTGGAGTAAATGTCTTGCAACTTTGCAATAATCAGTGATGACATACATGTAAGAGCTATTGGACATGCTCATTTAACTTAAATGGAAAAGCCATTCAAATACAGAATCTCCTTATGTCATATAACATAGGACAATGTTACGTTCAGTGTATTATGGGAATTCTACCTTAAATAATTCTGAAACAAAAAAAAGTAAAATAAAAGCCAATGTTTATCAACTATGACAGTCAAATATGGTAGAAGTTTCTGAGAGAGAAAAACAGAAATATTCTTTTCTTTTTTGGAATAAAAATGCCACAAGCACAATCAATCAGAAATAGAAAAACAGACTAGAGGATAAAAACACAGCACAGCTGCATATGAAACGAAGTAATTTTTTTCAAGAAAATTATAAAGAAGAGAAAAGCAGAACTAGTATCTCATAAATAAATGATTAATAGGTAACTTTAGCAGGCAGACATAATGTAAGATTTCATTTTGCATAAATATTACAAAATAACAATCTCTTAAAAAATGAAAACGAAATGGAAAAAAGAAATAATATCAATAAAACATTGTTTTTATTCTAGCAAATCTAGATCTCGTACAAGACATTGATGGTAGGCTATAGACAGTACAGTCTAAAATCTGACATTACTGAAATGAATATAACACATATTAGGATATATGAGTCTCGGCCTGCAATGATATCACCTCATGCTTGAGAACTATATGCACTTAATAGAAAGAATGAAATTAAGAGTAATTCACTACTTATTGTAACTGGTTGGCTTGAATAGAATATTGCATAAATTGCATCAAGCAATTATAATTGCAAGGCTAATAAATAACAAGGTTATCCAACTACCCCTGAAAACCTATATTTGGGTTCTAGCAACTTGTTACTGCTTTAAATTATGTACATATGGTTTGGGCAAGTGAAATAAATAGCTGGTTGTCAAACTCAGGCAACCTATTTTAAAATTTAATGTCGAGCCTTGAGTTGCCCAAATTTAGTTTGATGTCTAAGTTAAAAGATTACTGGATAGATTTTGGAGATTATATGTACATACTGTGATACAACATACTGTGGGCTCAGCCCAAAACGGTCATAACTCAATCTTTCATTAAAATTAGTTACCACCATTTTGCACTAAGCCCGCAATATACATTATTGACAGCCTTTTTTAAACAGAATGAAGGAATCACCATTTAACCAGATGTTGCAAGTCAAGACAGTGTATGACAAAATCTAGGACATAATACATGTTATTAAAATGAGAACAATTAAGACTGTCTGTATATTTAAAAGGTAAGAGGTTTGAAATCAGCAACATTTGTCTTAATTATATCATGCAATCATATATCTTTCCATCTTTGGTGTGGCCAACATCAACATATGACCTCTTAGTGGACAGTTTGCCCCATATCTCATAATTACCATACTTCACCCTCCCAAACAATGAAGAATGAACTGTTGCAACTTCGGTCATTAATGAACAACTAAAGTAATTTATCATCCAGACAACAGTAACTGTTGTTGATGACCTCACAATCATAACCTTACAATGATAAAATAAGTATCTTTATACATTTTACAGTACATTGTAGACATTAAACATCATATTTTATATATAATTTATGTATACATATACAATATTAAGAAGTCAATGACATTATTAGTATAAATACAATCATAGTTATAAGTATATTAATAAATAAATCTACTTAATCCAGTCAGTCCAACAAGAAATAATAGGCCTTTATAATATATTTAATACAATAAGTCATATATCTAACAATACATGGAACAAGTTGACATAATTTTCTAAGAGAAAACAAAGATTTACAACTGTAAGTTTACTCTTGTTCAGTATATTTTACCTAAAGCAATGCTGGATCGAAGACAACCCATGGAGACCAATGGATAGTAAAACATTGGATTTCTATTAAGGCACTTTGGTTTGGATTTGAATACAACAGGCAAAATAGTGCCTAATAGCTCAAGGTCTTAAGCATTATCTGTGTCTATGCTATAAATGATCATCTACCGCATCAGATGAAAAACAAATGTTAAAAAGCAGTTTATAAAGTTTTGTAAGCCAGAAACTAATACTGCTTCTATTTGTTTTCCTTATCATGAGGAAATGTTGCCAACTTCCTAAATTATATTACTCAGAAAATAACTCATCATGAATAACTGATTGTGAACTGGCTGACTGTATATGCATATCATATTACGAAAGAAAATATGTACAAATAGAAGATGGATGCAAGGATAAGAGAAAATTTAAATGGGAATAAATGCATTATCATGATTGTAGAAGGGGATCATTATTATACAAAGTCAATATTACAACCTTATCAGCTCTGACAAAAACAACAGACATACACCCCCCCCCCCCTTATAAGAAGAGTAAAATGCAATGAGTTGAAATATTTCATTCATATTGATTGAACAAAATGGGCATTCATAAATTATGATGTATAAGATATTTTATATGATTTTATACAGTTTAATGATAAGAAAATATATATTTATAGCAAAATGAGTCATCTAAAGCAATGTTACTCAATGGTTATACATTATATCTCAGTACAATTTATTATCAAATAATATATTTATCAAGTTTGATCGTTGAGTAATATTTGAATTTTTTGAAAAGAAATGTAAATTTGTATAGCAGGGCCCGATGTTAGAGGTGACTATATTAGCATAATGAAAAGTATTAAAATGGAAAAATATTGTATGAATACATGAACTATACCCAAGGTATTCATTTTCGCCGCAACAAGAGAAGTATTCATATCGTTTATAACAAATTCACACAATATATCATAGTTTATACCCCGGGTATTTTGTATCCGAGCGGCCATTTTTTCACCTCAAATGACATGCTTTTATGTACAATATTTAACCTTTCAATCAACGTGTATGACAGGCGTTATCAAAAATCTAAGATGAAAACCAAATAAAACTTGAAAACAGTGATAAGGGGCCTACTTTTATCTCTACGTTTTGAAAATGCTCTTCAGATTTATTTATGGACAAAAGTCTGTTTCAAGTATTTCCATAGGTACACAATGTGACTCATAATTTATCAAACAAATAACAGTTAAACGTCTATATTGTTAAGTATAATGACAACCATGGCCCTTTATTATAGAAGCAATGGTAATACAATGACTATGACCATATATTCCAAAATTCAGGATCTTGGAGTCCTATGTTCAAGTCACACCACGAGCAAAGCTTCAACAATTTATTTACCAGTGGTTATTTTTTAAGTCACTTCACACAAGTGATACCAGTGCCTCTGGGACATACAATTCTGGAGCACCATTTGATTAGTTTTGCAAAAAAGTAAAAGACTCCCTACAGGGAGATTGATTAAGAGACTAAAAGCCAAAGGACGTACCAGTAGTCATAGGTGTTAAGTTGATGAGCAACTTACTAAAGTATTAAACACAGACTTAAAATGCAAAGTAATCATCTAATTAAATTGATACACTATAGATCTCTTTTAGGTATGGTGTTGCATTGACACAGAGGTCTTACTAATAATAAATTTGAATTTCAGACAAGATGTATTTAAACTCAATTTCAGTTGCCCTCAATTTGCTATGGCCAGCTTGAAAACTAGAAAAACTTGAAAACTTGCCCTAAATAACAAGCATTTAGTAGTATGAGGTTGAACTGTATTATTTTATGTTTTTATTATGGACATGAAATCTTTTCGTAAAATCATAAAACTTTGAGTGCCTATGATCGTAAGACCGTGGTTAATATCCGTGACCTGGTAAATAAAAAACAATATTTTCATATAGGGTTAAAACTAAATTCATGATTGTAACATAACCTTAACAGGTCGGCAATAAAAATAGGTGAGTGTTAGGGCAAATATGTGATATTTGTATGTACATGTTAAGAGTAAAATGATTTCATAGAAAATGTTGCAGACCATCTTGAGTGAAGTGTTGTGTTTTCCATACTAATTCTGAGAAGTCCTGAATCAACTTTCATACTTTAAAACATGTGTCCTCCATTTAAACCATGGCTGTATTTACAGCAGAATTTCCAAAACTTAAACTCAAAGTTTCACGACAAAAAGTTCAAGTGTACCATCCAATTCAGCATTATTGCTGCCCTATTTTTTTAAAGGGCTTTTATAAATGTAGATAAATGTTCAGCCCATCATGGTAGTTTGAACAAGTCATTGAGTTTTAGTCTTCAAACATACACTATATATACTTAAATTATTTGTAACATTGTGTGTTACATTCATCAGCCCCAGTACTTCAGTTGGTAAAGCAAGCATCTAATTTACAAGAGGGAGGTTTTGAGTTTGAGCCCAGCAGCAGGTACTTAACTTTTCCTCCTCATATTGCACAATTAAGGACACAAACAATGAAATATTAAAACATCTGTCATTATATCTTGTAAGACAACTAAACATATAACTTGTAATTGTAACTTCTAGGGCCCATTTAGTAATTGCTGTTCCTCTTAAGCACTAAAGTTGTTTTGGGACAAAATAAATTGAAATTGAATATATATTTTCAGAGCTCTTTCTGATTTAAACATTTGTAATTAAATTTTAAAGCTTTTATGCAGATAATGCCCTAAAATGTGCTGAGGTTTAATACATTAGTACCATACGGAATTTTTTACAGAAAAGCCCCCTTCACCCTACGGCACCTGGGTATCCTAATTTTAGCTTATATAGAGACAAAGATAAACCTATTACCACCATTGTAAATCCCTTTGTCTTGGTTTACCCATCTCATTTCAACAAAAGGTTTAGCTAAACCATTAATTAAGAAAAAATAGAATAATTAGTCATGTAATTTGTAAAGACATAATTACAAGCCTGGTCTAGTGTGTGAGTTAAAGATAGAGACATAATCATAATAAAGAGACTAAAATTTGTTAATTAGGTACTCAGACTAGAATTTCAAAGACCCATAACTCAATGTTTCAAATTTCAAAAGTCAAAATGCTATTTCAAGCAACAAATGAGAACATTAATTGGTAATTAGTTAAAAACTCAGGTGAAACCCACCTCAAAGACCAATGCCTTAATGAGCAGAAATGTTTTGAGGACTAATCAATACCTTGCAATGCATTTACCCATTGTCGATACCGAAAAAACTTCATTGTCTCGTATTCGTCAGTATGTCAGCAAAACAAGTTCATTTTACATTTTCAAAAGCCATTCAAAGTCAAACAATGAAATACCCCATACAAAACTCAACCCAACATGAACATATAGTTTATTTGTGTTGAAATTTGATACTCTATCATTGATGAATATGTTCATACAAATTAAAGGAAGTTTTTTTGTGAAATTGATAAGGTAGATAAATCAATTTTCTACCTTTTTTAAAAAGATAATTATGGCTAAATTTAGCTCTTTAAAAGGTATAACATGATAAATACGTAAAAACAAGTCATATTTTCAAACAAAAATACACTTTCATAATTAAGGTAGAATTTCTATAATGAATGTGAAGAGAAATTGCCTGATGTCAAACAATATTGGATAATTCAGTGTTTGCAATGTCATGTGGAACTGAGAACCCAATGGTTATGGAAACTGACCAAAGCACAGCTAGCACAGATAGTAATCACAGTCTTAACTTAAACTACAAGCCTGTAGCTAAAGACAAGGGAAAGATTTATTTAGATTAGTGAAAATTACTTATTTCACACAGTGGATCTAGCTCATAATTCTCCCTTCACTCAATAATGTAGCAAAATAATTTAGACAAGCTAGAGAAAATTCAAGGTGAAAGCTGGTTTAAGAGTTTCTACACACAAATTTACAGTTTTCAAAAAATACATATGTATAATTGGTCTTGTTGATAACTAGACCACATTTCTTGAAAACATCACAAAATAGGCTAGTGCCATTAATTTTTAAGACAGGCTGTGACAATATCAAAGACTTCACACAGTCCACACTGTTGCACAAAAGACATAATGGAAATATTACCTTAGAACCATATTTATATACCAGGTACATAAGAGAAAACATTATATAAAAGCACTGAGAAACAGAACGAAAGAAAGGAATGATTTATGATATGTTAGCATGCTAACAAAATATTAGTATTACCATATAGGACGGATTAGACTATACATGTAATAGAAAATAATGGAACATACACATAAAGAACAATAAATGAATGTTTTGTCTACTGACATTTCTAGACTAAGATATCTCCAGAGAGCAAGTCTGAACTAATATTCAACAAAAATACTAGAAACATTTGATATGATGAGTCTCTGAGTACATTGGATATATATATAAATGAGAACTTGTAACAGATTATTATATGAAGAAACTAAGGCGGTATGTTACAAGCAGATAATGGAACGTTTTAGTATAGAGATATTAATAATAAAAAATAGTTGGCTAGACATGTTGAGAAAAAAATGAATAACTATCAGCTATCAGTTTGAATGACTAGGTTTGACTCTTGCATTGATAAAAAATCTTATGGTTTTTCACCCATTTTGCAGCATAAGTTATTTTTGTTTTTTAGGTGTCTACCAATTTCAATAACTTTCAGTAAATGGGTTGTATCACAGATACAGTGTGCTCAACCATTCTTCTAGGAATTTGTTCTATCTAGCGCTATCCTATCATTACCAAAAAAGGCAATTGAATTGATCCACTTCAGCAAGAATCTTCCCCGTGTAAAACGAAGGGTCACTAGAAAGGAAGCATGGTACTAATACTAAACTATGGCTGCAGTAGTAGACAAGCATTGGTAGATCATATGTATTGACATTTTGAAATAATTTACTAGTTAACTATAATAGTAAGCTTCAGATCAATCTTTATACAGTACTTGCATTTTGCAAGTACAATGTATATAAGCTAAACCTTGAAATATGTACATGACTGATGTTCAAATCAAAATGCTGATGATTATATGACAACAGACTCTATAAATAAACAATTAATGGTGACATCTTGTTATCAGTCACTGATATTAAAATAATCATCGTGTCCAAACTAACAGCTGTACAAATATATACCAACTATACAGCAAGGTCTCTTCAACTTTAACTGTACAAATAAAACCAAACACTTCAATTAGTCTATGTTAAACAACTTTCATCATCAAGTCAATAGAAATTCTCTACTTGATTTCTGTGATCCATTCATAGTAGGGTATGTAAATAATAAAAAAATATAATGCCATAAAAGGAATTTAAAATCCAATCAGCATGTTATAATTCATTGTTAGAGATGTACTACCTGTAATATCCAAAGAATAAGAGGTGAGCTTTTAAAATAAGCAGTTTCACACATTTTAGAGCTACAAGTCTGTATCGGCCTGTTAGAGGATTCCAGCAGTGAGCTTGTGACAATTGGTTTAAAACATCTGTCATAGCATTGACTAATGGTTATAGGAATAACTTTACCACCAAGTGTGTTTCTATATCATAACCCTTTCAATGCTGATTGCAAAACTTCACACCTATGCAACAAGTATAGAGCCAAGCCAGTCTTCACTCTCCTGCACAGTCCGGCCTGGCAGCATTAATACTAGTTAGCACAAACTTGAAGCAATCAGGAGCAAGGGATATCACATCTCAGGTGTTAAAAGTTAGTTGTTGGAAACTTAACATATTTTCACACAATTAGGAGACTTAAGTCACAGCATGGAATTGACACTATAAGATATTTATTCATATTTAATAGTACAAAAAATCTTATACTATGACACCCCAAGGAAGATTTATCACCCCATGCAACATTTAAGTCCTTGCTTATGCGTCATTATAAATGATAAGAAAACAAACTTAACCTTATATGGCAAATCAAAAGACTGTAAAATGGGAGAAATCAAAGTCAGTGACATATTTAACTTGCATTGTATTGGTACTATCTGAAACCTGTGCACCGTTAACGAGAGGGTGTTTGTCATTTTTTGTGTGGGAATTAAACGATAAAAATCCAATTAAAACTACGAATAACAAATTAATACAATTTAAGGTCTTATGTTAACTGAATCAAAACTGATGAATGGATATAGAGTCAAATCTTGATCTCCTATGACCCTAGACCATCTGTCAACTGACTTAACTACTTTGAAACCCTTTTATAAAACCTAACACCTGAAGAAATAAGACCCCATAGAGTTACCTGATTATACAGTTTTATAAAACAGTAACGAATTCAATGATTAAATGAATGAACTTCTACACAATAACAAAAGAAACTTTTAACTAACTTTATTTGTTACCATGGCAACCTGAGTGCACTCTATTCAATTACTTTGATTATAAACATGAAATATAAAAGTTTAAAGATAAATAATGTAGATAAGTAGATATAATATATGAGTAAATATTAAACATGACTATTAAATGTCATTAAGTGAGGTACACCATGGTGACAGGTGGCACATGACATCATTCTACATATACAGCAAACATGTACAACTTAGACATCAATTGTTTATAGTAATCAACTTAGATGAACTTTAAATTCCTCATTCTCATTAGTTGAGAGTGATTTTTTTTACAATTAGTACATATAAATGCAAATCAACCATCAGATGCAACTTAACATATGGGGCATACATTACAAAATAAAAACCAATGTTCAAACTTATCTTAATTATTACAAGTTTTTTGCTGTTTAAATGGAAACAAATGTCACAATTAAGGTAGCCATAGTTTATGGGATTCTGGCGTATGTTGTTTCATCAGATCTGGATCTAATGAAAATTTGATTAGATTTTAGAATTTTAGAATTTTAGAATTTCAGCATTTCTGATTCCTGATTATTTTTCCAAAAGAAGCAATGCATAGTATAAACAGATCATTAGAGTTTCCCAAACTTTCCTGACCATAGACTGCATGGCAACATTCTTTAAAGAAACAAGAATTTCAATCTGCATTAATCTGTTTCTTATGTAATTTAACCACAAAAAATGCTCAAAAAAATACATTAACATTTTCAATCAAATTGCAGCTTATAACGACAAAAATGGAGCTGAAGGATACGATGTCCCAGTATATCAGTGGTAATAATTTTTGTCTTGAAGTTGAATCAATAGGAAATGTTAAGGAAATAGAGTATGCCAGCAAACTTGGATGAATACTGTACAAAGATTATCCCTAAGGACTTGTAACATCTTGAAATCAAGGAGAACAAATACAAACACTTCAAAACACTGTCTGGCTTCTATACTCATTATATCAAGTATATTCATTTCAAAGACAAAGCAAAACATATAACAAAAAAGAACTACGAGAAAGTTACACCACTGTGAATGCATGTTTCTGACAATACAAAGTGAAAGAGAGAGGGAGAGGCAGAGAGGATATCAAGTTAGTGAAACAAGAGTTTTAAATAGCTAGATTAAAATTTGATTCAAATCTCATATAAATAAAGTCATTGAAAGCACAGGAATATATAGTAGTGTCTTGTAGCATTCTTTTTTAAAATCATATTATACGGAATCAATTTATATAATTATATAGATATAAATATAAACTACCTCATATAGTCAGGCTAGTTGATTATTTTGTCATTTTAGTTGGATTGAACACTGTAACAACAGATTGTATGGTCATATCATGGGGGTAAATCAACCAACTGGGTCAGTACTCAACTGTTCCCGGAAAGGCTAAAATCTGAAGAGATTTGTCATTTACTATGTAACATAATAAATCTAGGTAGAGTGCTCCGGTAAATTTTGGGAAAATTTACGGTAAGTACTGTCAAAGTATAGCCAGTTCATACAAAATTTAATATACTTTGAAACATTGTATCAGGGACTAAACTGTATCGTAACAAGTATTTAGATAAAGATCCATCAACAACCAGAAATGTGTGAAATAGCTTCATAGTTAAAACTTGTATCAAAATCTCTCTACAAACTTGGGCTGTTTATATACAATCCCACTTCCTGAGATCTCTAAATCTTGAACAAAAAAGTGGAGAGATAGAAAAATGATGAAAATTTTAATCAGTGTATCGCACTTAATTTCCCAAAGTCCTTTGTCCAGTATGTGTCAAATGATCCTCTAAGTCCAGAGTTATGGCCCTTTTATGATATAGTTGATGAAGTATTTATGAATAAGTATTTTAAGTGGCATTTATTCAGCAACGCTGGTCGATGACTAATTTAAAATTGTCTCAAATATCATCAAATAGTTTGGATAGAATATCAAATTATAAAAAAATAATAAAAGAATAGGTATTCAGAGCTCTTTTAAATGAACAAAATATGATTCAAAAGCTCTTTAGTTCTACACCATGGATTGATTGAAATTTGTAAGGTCTCAGCCTCACAAGAGAAGGTTCCATATTTTTTATGCTAGCTTCACTGAAACATTTCATTAAAACACATCATGGAAATTAGATGATCAGTATTGCTGTACATTGTATGAAAAGCTGAAATTTGGGAGAAAATTAGGACAGTCAAAATCCAATACATGGAATGTCTTAGTTACCAATAGAATTAAAATTCCTTCACTAGTGGTGATGATAGGGTTTAAGGGTCCCTAGCAACAAGAAATACACATTTCTATAATTATTGGAAACCATGGGAAACAGTATGCTGATGTTCTAAACAGCAAGACAATGTCTTTGAAGCATTTTTATGATTGGACAATCTGCAAATCAGCAAATTGTGAATTATTAATTCATGACAATTATGCCATAAAGTTCTCAGCAACAAAACATGATCCATCCATTATATGGCCATGGTTATGAAAGTGCTTGTTTTCAAAATACCAGTAATATCTTGACCTGAAAGAATGTTTGGTATTTTGGCTTGTCTAGGTATGTCTACAACACAAAATATGAAGGCACTCAGAAGGAATCTACCTCATAATACAGTTGACCAAGAGTATCAAGACTAAATTATTAATTATACATCAAACATTTTGTTCTAAATTATGATGATCTGACTTTAACTATATTCTACACTCAAACCAGAATTAGTGGTCACTTATACAGCAATATCCTGACTAAAGCACCCAACTTTTAATTGTATGTCTCCAAGCTTGAATTTTGCTTTATTCACACATGTATTTAACAGCCTTCTGTCTAGAGCAGTAATTTTTGATGTCTTTTACATTAGGCTGTAAATAACAGGTTCTACAGTAGTTAGTATATAATACCTTACATGGTAACATATTGTATAAGATAGATTACAGTGGAAACTAATAAAGTAATAATATAATATAAACAAATAAGTCAGAGATTATACAGGAGATAATATGATTAAGATAGAATTGACCATAGATAAATGTATTGTAATAAATAAGTAAGGAAATCTGAATGTTTGTAATAAACTATACAAGTGTCATAGCTACCTATATCTATAGACTGTCTGACACCTTTGTAGACATCATAAAAATGTCAGATATATAGTATTAATACTGGCGAATGTATCAACTATCATATTAACATTCAATAAAATACTGATAATATATTGTGCAGAGATCCTTTACATGTATATGTGAAATTATTTTCAAAGTGCCTTTGATTTAATTGTTTATCGCTGACATTGAGTATGAAAGAAAGACTAAGCCAGAGATCCAGTGTACAAAGACATCTCAAAATACAAAACTGATGACAACAATAAGGCTGTTAATTCAATTGATAGTTCTGCAGCAAGTAGTTCACACTTCAATCATGTGCCACCCTTTCATTGAATAATTATAGACAAGTGAAACCCACAGACATAGGCTGTTTCTATGTATCAATGAAAGCCTACATGTATGATGACAGCAAGAATAGGCTAGAAAGAAGGCTTCTAATGTCTTAAGGTTGAAGAAACCAGAAATGATACTGTAGTCCTGAGATATATAGAATTTAATTGAATATCTATTGATGGAACTTCTATGAATGGCTTGATCTTTTTATTAGAATGAATTAAAATAATATTTGAGGGTAAATTTTAAACTTTCATACATGGGGAAATGATTCATACAAAATATATTTTTTATCTAGGTGATAGAGATATTTTATTCAAAAATGAATATCAACTCCCACACATCAAGACTTAAGATTTGATATTAGATGAATATTATACATTAAATATATACCAACGACCATGTATGCATATGAATTTTAAATTTAATAAACTAAACGACACACGTGTAGCAAGATGATTCAAAACAGAATTGAGTATATTCGACTATTTAAGAGGCTTATTTAAAAGTTTACATACATTGACACATGTATACATATATTTGAGTGTACAATTAAAATCCAATTAAAATTCAATTTAAACTTACGTATAATGGCTTGCTTGGCGTCCAATTTGTCTATGATCCCATCTAGATTCTTTATTCGTTTATTTAATGTTTCTGTACGATCTACAATTTTCTGACATTCGTCAGAAATGTCACAGAACAGATCGTCTGCATGTCGAACTAAACTAGAAAGTTGTAGAAGTGCTCCGACTATAGCGTTATTAGCTACCGAATATAAAACACATTTTCTATCCACCACGTTTTCTTGGGGAACTTCATGAGCCCCTAAACGTGTAGGAACAATATTCCTGCAACCGAATGGCATTTTCTTAAATTCCAAAACACACGATTATTCACATTTTATTCACCGATAAAACACCTGAATAAAAACACACTGTCGCCATTTCAAACTTTGCGACACTGAAGTAAAGATATTGTTATTGGCTGTTCTATCGATAACGCTTACCGGTCGACAAATACGAGGCGGGCGCTTTGATGTATAGTTACTCTAGCGTGTAACTGTGTCATCTTACAATGTATTGGTGACCCATTGACCCATCGGGCAAAGGAAAGCCTTATTAATTTGATTTTATTACAAAAGGGCTATCAAACTTTTATCTATGCAGACAGTCTATCATTTAAAGACAGTTAACGCCGATTTACTGTTACCCAATAAATTAAATCCACGGGACCCGCGTGAGAAAATTAACGATAAGTTCCGTGCCTTCAAAGGTAGGCAAGATTTTAAAAAAAAATGCCGCAAGCTGGTCAGTGATTGTATTATAAGTGTGCGGCTTACATTGCCAATTCGCGAGCAATTGTGAAGGATTAATGGTCAATAATCCCTTTATCAAAACACAATGGGCCCCTAATGCAATTAAATATAAACTTCCGACTGACAACTGCCTCGAGCTTCCCGCCAAATGTTGAAGCAACTCCTTACCGTACGCCGTGCCATCGATTTCTTTGTCTCGGAGAATTTTCACCTGCAAAATTAAAGCTACCTTTATTACATTTTCCGCCTTTTTATACCTTCATGTTTATTATCAAAGGTAACGTGGCACTTCATAGAAAAAGAAACAAACGCGAGGACAGATTAGTTTGTCCGTTCCTGATCTAGCAATGGTCCATATAATTATTTCTAAGAATATTGATATTCACTATTTTTACAGCATTTTCACAAAACATAGAGTAGGAACAAGATCATGGGATCAACTTAGAGTTCTAGCATGCACGAGGCTATATAAATTATGATATAATTTTTGTCGTTAAATTGTATTCTTGACCATCAAATATAAAATGACGCCTCTTTGTGTCCTTGAACATCAAACATTGTTATGGTTACTGAATAGCAACAGGGACAGTCACCGATTGATTTACTTATTACTGAAAATATTTTACAGTATTAAAATATAAAACTGCTGTAAATAGTAAATTAATTTTCAGTAATTCATGGATTCTTTTACATTGAATTCAATGTGTCACGCGGCGCACGTGGCTTAATTCATGTATGAACTAAATGAAATTTCATTCACTAGAATCGTAATTAACATAATCACAATAGTTAACAGTGCATAAATGACAGAATTTGACTTAGTGTTAGAGTATCTATCACCATGCAAATAAAGCTCATTCAAAAAGATATTCATTTCTTTGAAAGGTTTCTTATATGATAACCCTTTTCAGAGATATGCCCATCGGATACGGTAAAGACATGGTTACATGTCAAAACAATTTAACTATTAATAAATTATGAATTTACACACAATATGTCAAACAAGTCGCCGACAGCGTTCATTTTTATCTAAGTTTGATCACTTTGTTAATGAATTTTGACATGAAGACAGCCGGTGACATGTAAAAATTGAAAACAAGGGAAACAACTCGTGCATAAATAATCATGGATGATACTCTTGTAGTAGGAGTTATTTCCCTTGTTCTCTTTACCGCCTGCATGAAAGGCGGTTGTACATTAAAAAATATTGGTATGATACGAGTTCGATGACCATAATTGTTGTTGTTTTGCATGGTCGAAGCGGGTATCAAAAATATTCTTCTCGTATAGCTCGTTTAGTATAACTTGATACAAAACACAACGATGTCAATACTTACGTAAACATATATATAAACATATATAATAAATATATCAAGTTATCAAGTGCTACAAATTCATGTTATATCTATTTACCATTAACATCATTATCAGCTTATAAAATGGTGTTGTGGACATACTGTTAGGCTTCAAAAGTGGATTATGCAGTATTTTTTCTGGGTTTTTTTTACGTGTAATCGTTTTAACATGCCCTAATACATATATGTATTCTTATCCATAAAATAAATACTATACATACATACATGTACAAAAAATGCATCTCATTCTAAAGAGTCGTGACCACGAGATCATTACTGAATTTTCACGCTGCACTTTTCAAGTATGCAACGGAAAAGTCGAAACTTTTTTATACATGGAATTTTTTTAAAACCACATACTACGTTTTATCGATCTTGTGTACAAACATTGATTGTGTAATTCAGTAAGACAAATCAATAATTAAGATAACCAGTATTTATTGACTCCACAAGAATGAAATTATTGAACTCAAAACATAATCTTAATGAAAATCAATGTCGGATTTACATAGGGTCGAAAAGCATTTTCACAAGTTCAATACCGAGGGTAACCTCCCCTAGTTGAAACCAAAATCCTTGATATCTCCGACGCTTAGACAACATTATAGCATCAATACGGCTCTGTGGTATATTGTTCCATTCCTCCAGAAAAAAACCCTACTTAGCTGAGCAATTTCTTTCTGGGGGATTTGCACGAGCCTGCACCGTGACGATGTTTGAGCAAATCATGCACAATGAGCGACATGTCAGAAGACAATGAAGACCAATCATACACTGCTATGTGATGTTGCTGCGAGAAATTACAGTTAACATAAGCGGTATGTGGTATGGCACCATCCTGCTACAAAATGCTTCCACCAGCAGAAAAGTATTGGTTTAAAAAAAGGCACAACCATAGACCTCAAGGTTGTGCCAATGGAAAGAATTTCGATGACATATCTGTCATAAACGACATGACGAGTTTTATGAATTTGAGTTATTCCTGGCCAAAAAATGAATGAATCCTCTGTCTCATAGATCAAATTTGAGAGTGCACGCATCCGTATAACGTTCATTTAAACGCCTCCAAGTCTCGTACGACCATCAGCAATCTTATTTGCCTAGGGAATCTCAAAGACATAATTAAGATCGACCAGCTATTACGTCCAGTACGGCAACATAAATTTTATATCTTGTCTACCAGCATGGCAATGATCGACCTCACGTTGCATAGGTCACCAAGGAATATTTTTCAACCAACAACATTGATATTTCCCTTGGCTTATTTCACCAGACTGCAATCCGACAGAACACGTGTGGGATTAACTTAAACGGCGGTACGTGTACGTCAACGTCAAAAACATTTAGGAACTTGATTGGACAGGATCCCTTGCCTCCCTATTTGTTATGCAACTTGTGCTGTTCAATGGGGACGTTGTCTAGCTTCTTCTATTGCCAGTAGAGGTGGCTACATCCGCTATTGATTTTGAAGACAAAAACAACTGGGGTATGGAAAGAATTGCTTTAAGCATAAGTGCCACAAAAATATCATTTTTAATGACCACAAATTCTTTAAAAAATCTAATTAGCAAATGGAGCTCAGTGGTTTTTTTTTGTAACTCTGAACAAGGACTCTGTGTATCCTTGCTATGAATCACGACAAATATGTTCCCAGTCTGTAGGCCCCTATGTGGCGTTTCTTTTTAGCATCAGTTTAAATATTTGTGTACCCAGGACTTTCACGCGCTGGTTATAATTCTCCAGTAAACCACAGGAAAAACGATCAGATTCATCAAACACCTTTTAATCAACTTGATCGACTGAGGGGACACCACCGTTGTCTTCGAATATTGTATTTACTGTTTAATGCAGAGTACACCGTGTGTGGTTCACGGATTTTTCGTGCGTAGTAGTTCAGTGACCTAAATTCTGGTTGTAGCCCTGAATTTTTTTGGAATAGTGAGACAAGCTCAATTGCTTATAAAATGTGTTTTAGTTAATAATTTATTTACTAATAATTTGATTAATTGCCAACAAGGTAAATCGACCACATGTAGGTCTAAAGTTGATGGTGTCTTAGTGTGTACGATAAGTGTTCTATGGTTAAGTTTGCATGGTCAAGTCGGGTTCCTTGCCAGCAATCCTGTACATGCTGTAGCCGTCCTTGTCAATGCAAACACGCGGCTATTTGAAGCGAACACAATCAAATTATCGATGTGTTCCGATAATCCACGAAGTCAGTCAAGGGGAAACAGGCATTGTACTACGAAAAATATGATTGGTAAGCGGAATTGAATGTAAGTTCGAAAATTGTCGGGACGAATCGTTTACATTCCAATTCGTCAACGAAAACTGCTGGGACGAATCTTTGTATACGCTTCAATTCCCGACAAATTTCCCGTATTTAAAAAGAAAAGTACGAAAATTCTGGCTTTGTAAACATTCTGATTCGTCATCGAACTTCGTAACTAGAGAAAAACTGGATGCAATACTTCTGGGGACGAATCTTTGTACACATTTCGTTTCGTCCCCTTACTTTTGTTACACGAAGAAAATTGGGGTACAGAAGTTCTAGGGACGAATTCTTGTTAATATTTTGAATCGTCCCAAAACTCCTCGTAACCAAAAAAAAAACGACCCATAGAGATTAATTAATTTAACTTTAGATTTGTCATCAAACTCTCCGTAACCAGAAAAACCAGAAAAAAGTACGAAAGTTCTGATGAAAAATCTTTTGTTGACATTTCTTTGGTCCAGATACTTTCGTTACCAAAAAAATGAAGAACGAAACTTTTGGGCACGAATTCTCGTTTACAATTCAATTTGTCCCTAAACATTTCGTGACCATAAAAAATTCGGATACGGAAGCTTAAGGACAAATCTTCGGTTACCTTATTCGTTCTCAATTTTTTCGAAACCGAACATGTACGAATCTCCTGTAGACGAATCTTCGTTTACATTTAAATTCGTCCCCAAACTTCGTAACACAAAAAATTGGGGTGCGAAAGTTATTGGGATGAATTCGTGCTTAAATTTTCATTCGTTCTCAATTTTTTCGTAATCAGAAAAAAATAATACGAATCTTCGTTTACATTTCGATTTTTCCCCCAAACTTCGTAACCAGAATTTGGGTACGATATTCGAAAAAATATGTTCGATACTTCAGTGACGAATCCTTGTTTACATTTCAATTAGTTTATTAACTGTTCGTTACCAGAAAAAGTTGCGTACGAAAGTTTTAGGGACGAATCTTGATTACATTTCTTTCGCAACTAGATAAAAACTTAGGAAAGGTCTGGGCACGTATCTGTGATAACAGGATTTGTCCTCAAACTTCATAACCAGAAATAACGAAGTACGAATGTTTTGGGGACAAATCCTTGTCAACATTCCGATTCGTCCTCTTAACTTTTCGTTACTAGAAAATAAGTATGAAACTTCTGGGAAGAATCTTTGTTTACATTTTGATTTGTCATCAAATTGTCCGTATCCAAAAAGAAAAGTATGAACATTCTGGAATCTTTGTAAACATTCCGATTCGTCCTCAAATTTTTCGTAACCAGAAAAAAGCTGGATACGATACTTCTGGGGACAAATAATCGGTCTATATTTCGATGCGTCACGAAATTTCGTTACCAGAAAATAACAAGTATGAAAGTTCTGGGGTTAGCATTGCGATTTGTCCTCAAACTTTTCGTAACCTGAAATAACCAAGGACGAATGCTCTGGGATAAAATCATTGGTTTTCATTTCGATTCGTCCTCTAACTTTTCGTTACTAGAAAAAAGTAGTATAGAAATTCTGGGACATATTTACATTTGGATTCGTCACTAAATTTTCTTTTCAAGAAAAAAACTAAGTATGAAATTTCTGGTGATGAATCTCTAGTTCACATTTCGTTTAGTCCCAAAACTTTTGTTTCCAGAAGAAAATGGATACAAACGTTCTAATTTATATATATATAAGACGAATTGTTGTTTACATTTCGATTTGTCATCAAACTCTCCATAACCAGAACATTGAGTACGAAAGTTCTGGTGACGAATTTTTGTAAACACTTCTTTTCGTCCTCATACGTTTCGTTACTAGAAATATATAAGAACGAAACTTTTTGGCACGAATTTTCGTTTGCAATTTAATTTGTGTCCAGAACAGTTTTGGAACGAAAGTTCTAAGGACAAATTATTTTTTACGTTTTGATTCGTTCTCAATTTTTACGAAACCAAAAAAAGTACAAACCTCCTGGGGACGAATCCTCGTTTACATTTCAATTCGTCCCAAACTTCCGTAACACAAAACAAATTGGGTACGAAAGTTGAAAGGTCGAATTTGTGTTTAAATTTCGATTCGTCCTCAGTTTTTCGTGACCAGAAAATTAATACAAATCTTGTGGGGACATATATATGTTTACATTTCGATTCGTAACCAGAAATAAGTTGGATATGAAATTTCTAGAGACGAATTTTGTTTACATTTCGATTTTTCCCCCAAATTTTTTCGTAACATGAAAAAAGTTGGGTACGATATTTCTATGGACAAATCATGTATTTCGATTCTTATACATGTAATAACTATTCGTGACCAGAAAAAGAACTAAATAAAAAAACTTCCAGAGACGAATCTTTTTTTACATTTCCATTCGTCCCCTTACTTTTCGTAACCAGATAAAAAAGAGTACGAACGTGCTAGGGACGAATGTTCGTTTACAAATGTCGTTTAACGCAAGTTGATTCCGAAGATTTTGGAGACGAATTTTGTTTACTTTTCGTTTCAAACATATCTGAGTACAAATCGAAATGTTTAGGTACGAATCTAAATTGAAACAAATTTTTTGTAACCAAAATAATATTGGTAATTTTTGCAACTAAAAGAAATTCTGGATAGAATATTCTTCTTGTGACCCAAAAAATGGGTACGAAATTTTCGGGGTACGAATGGAAATTTAAGGATTGGTCCCTAGAATCTTTGTTAACAATTTGATTCGTCAACATATTTTCGATTCGTACCCTGGAATTTTTTTACCAAAATTTCTTCTAGTTTCTAAATAAGTTAACTTCGATTCCAAAATCTGGTTTGAAAATTCCTGGGTACGAACTGAAAATTACAAGGATTCAATTTCAAAATTTTCGTCAACAGAATATCATTGGTAATCTTCGTAACTAAAAGAAAATCGGATTCGAAAATTTCTGGGTACGAATCGAAAAGTAGCAAAAGTTCCGTTCTCTGGCTTATCGTAACCGGGAAAATTGGCCTCAAATTTCCTGGGTTCATACTGATTTATAAGGTACGAAATAAAATGTAAACAACGGATTTGTCCCTATAATTATCTTATAGTTCGTTTTTTCTCAACTGTCAAAGTATGAATAATTTCACGGTGAATGTTTTCATACTATCTTAATACCACGAGTGTTAGAGAACACGAATTCATCGTGAAATTATACAGTTGAGAAAAAACGAACTATACCTGAAGTGAGTTCAGTTACAGCTAACGTTACAGAACGTTCCGTAACGATACATTCGGAACTCCTCAGCCATTTGCTGCGAATAATCTCGGACATATTTAGACGCTATTTTGAAGTAAACAAATATATGGTCGTTTAGGCATTGAGTGATGTTTCGTTTTTTGTCCGTAAATTTTGAAACATCACTCATTGCATTAACGATCGCATATTTGTGTATTTGATTAGACTATTCGCAGCGAATAGCCGAGGAGTTCCGAATGTATCGTTATGTAACGTTCTGTAACGTATTGTGTAATTGAACATGCTACTGGAAAAAAGCTATGTACGATATTTCCTGTGTATGACTCAAGATGTAAACAAAAATAATGCAAAATCATGCGATTATGAAAAGTTTAAGGCCCCAAATCCTTCAATCGAGAAGTAAAGACCTACCATGGACTAAAGACCGCTACTAAGTCCACCGATTTTGATACATGTAATCCTTTTAGTTTGCCTTTACTGTGCATATTATCATACAGATATGACTTTGCTCACCCAGGTAGATCAGTCGGTAGCACCCACGTCTACCGAGTACTGATCGAGGGTCGTATATTCGATTCCCGGTCGGCTCTTCATGGAGTTTGACCATGAAAAAAAATTCTACGGCCATTCTCTTTTCTACCACTGATTTTATATTGGGCAGTTGTCAGTCACGGAAGTATGTGTTTAGTAACTGGCTATCAGTTAAATCTAGAGATTTAGCCTTTCCAGGAACGGTGAGTAGTTCGACTGACCGCACAGACATGACCTATACATTGTGTTGCTACGATGTTAAACCCAACCAAAAGACTGTACAAATAAAAAATGCAGCAATGTTATTGTCACGGCAAAAAACAAAACGAAGCAGTTAAGTACAATCATAAGGTAACTCAAAATAGCATTGTGTTGAATGTCCGGCAGCTTGATTTCAGTATACCTTAAATACCTTTACTTGTTACGGAAGACTTTCCCTGCAGGATACCCGAAAGGAATTAACACTTATCTCAATTCCGATAAGATGCGCCTAAATACAAAAGGCAAGCTATTTTATAATAGAAATCATAATTTTAAAAGAAAAAAAAAATAATATGCCAGCAAATATAGAAACTTATAAATGTAAGGTTCAAAAGGCATTTAAAATACACGTGGAAAGATTTACTCGGACACGAGATAACATAATCCATTCGAACAAGCTTGCAAGCTTTTCAAGTGTGTCAAAAGGATTTGCGGAAATGTATTAATATAAAATGCTGATATTTCGTGTGTTGGTAAAAATATTGTTTATAGGGTTTTGAAAAATGAATGCTTTTTCTATGTAACCTTTTTCATGGAAATGGGCTGTACAGTGATTGCATAAAACCAATAAGTTGTCGGCCGTATAAATGGAAAGGATTTTGTCACGCGACTTTTGCCCATTGCTACCGAAATCTACCCATCACAATATCACGGCGTTGAGACGCCGTGAAATAATTCCGGGTGTTGGAGATAACGTGACATCGAAGAGCAGTTTTGTAGAGAGCGGATAACAAGTATATTCTGTGTGTTAATATGATTTTACCAAACACTATTGTTAAGACCCAAAGATCAACAGACCAACGCCAATATCATTCGTACTACAATAACTTCAGAAAAGCTTGATTTCCGTCAACACATTGTACGTTTGTTTGAACTTGTGGTTTAAATGGCGTCTGAATGACTGACCTGATCCTGGAATAAGTTTCACTCAATGAACATTTAGTGTTAAGTCAATGTTTACTGTTATTGAACATTTCCGTACAATCGTTTGTGAATACTTGATAAACAAATTTTTATTGTAGTATTCAGTAAATTTTACATCAAACATACATATTATTGATTTATACCGTTTTGAAAAATTCAGCAACACATCTCGTTATGACCATCGCACAATTACAACAATCTTACAGCAACAGCATGTTTGCTTATCGTGTCCATTTTAGATAAAAAGATAATCCTGGGCTTCCACGCAGTAGACTATCCCTCCATTTTGATTATCCTTCCATGAAAAATCGACGAAAATGGTGATTTTTCTTCATTAATAAGCCAGATAAACTATAATATTGTATAGAGAAAATTTCGGTCTTGTGGAACGGGTGGTTTAATTAGTATTGGTTACAGACAAATGTCCAGTTAGGTACGCTAGTCGGCGTAAAATGGTCATAATTTGTGTTGACAGGGTGTTTTACCCTTACCAAATCAATCGATCAGTTAAAAGGCCGTCGTTGAAATAGTAGCATCTCTGTTAAAATAATTAAGTATAGTTCTACTTCTGATTGGTGTAGAGAAGTGTTACTGTAATTCTCTATACTATGTATGATATTGATGACTGCCTCGTCCTGTATGGAAATAGCTGCACTTTTATTGAATATTATTAATATAATGAGTAATATAATGTACGCCCAGTGTTCACTAACTCTCAAAGGAACGTTTAATTGATACAAACTGTTACACTATCAGAAATAAGATCCAATATTTAGACCATAAATTGTGTGCTTGCTGCTACAGTTATTGAAATATGAGTGTTTCCATTGTTGTATGACATGAATGATTACTTCAGAGTTTGTTGCGGTTTGTAACAACAATGCTTATATAGATTTTAGTCTATTACTTGATTATGAATTAGTTATTTAGGTTGTAGCATAGTTTACCCAGATTTGGAACTAGGGTTCAACATAGCTTGTTGTTGAATAGAGCAATGACCTAATACTGTCTTATTGTTTTAATATGTCGACCATTGTTGGAAATTATGAGATCATAATTATGATTGAAAAAAAAACGAATAAAGGAATAGGATATCAGAGTATTGTATTTGGAGAGTTATTTTGATTTAGACAACTGAGTAACTGCATTAAGGAAATACCGATGCAATAGATGCTGACATACCATTCGGGAAACTTAGTGTGTAGCACAGCCATAGCCGAGGTGTTCCGAATGACTGACATGCATGTAATGATATTCTCGAACATCTGAATAATGAATTAGAAAAGCTAGACGATTGAATAACTACACGAAGGAGATTTATAGTAAATGTTTGCAATACATATGTAATACAAAAAATATATGCGAACGCAAAATATCTGTAAAGTGTACGTATTAGATGTTGAATGATAATCCATGATTAAAGCAAATACAACAGATGCTGGCATGCATGTATGTGAGGATATATTTGAATACCTACACAGTGTATACGATTAAGGCAAATGTTTTACAGAATAACTGCATGTAATGGTTTGCTTGAAAATATGAATAGTCTTGTTAATTATTGTTTATTATAGGAAGTCAACTGGTTAAGGCAAGTGAAATATGAATATAAATTAGGTGAATACAATAAATGATATAACTTGCACGTCAGTGATTGACACACTTTGCTGGCTGAATAGATGATGAGAGCACACTACTAAATAAACGCATTAAGGAAATACAATAGATTCTATAGCATGATTGGATGAACACAGTTAAGTGGCTTCGTATGAGTTAATTGTATTTTAATTGGAATATTGGAGAATTGGATTATCAGGACCGGTGATTATCAGATAAGTATTGAATAGCATTATTACAATAGGTGATCTATTCTACACGAAACAAACTAACATGTACAGGACAATAACAATAGATCGTAAAACATTGTAACATTCCAAACTGGTCGATGTGAATACTGAAGGATTAGTATGGACTCACTGTGAGAGATCTGCGCCTCAAGTATGTATAGATGACACTTAAAGCGTTACAAGTATAAATCAACTCATTGAAATGCAAGGTGAAAGTTTTGGCAATGGTGTTATCTTAAATGCTACCGTTTGAAGAATTTTGAACTGTTTACATTTTGCGATACTTTATAGATATATATTCTATAGATCGATATAAACGCGAGAAAGTATATGAATAGGTAGGTTAACGAAGGAACATTGTATATGTATACCAGTATATAGGTTTAAGGAGGAGAAGAAATAACTTATATTGACTCGGTCATGGAACAGTCTTAAACCTTGGAGTCACTAGTGCCTGACTGATTCAATTGATTTTTTACCGAATGAAATAAATTGGATTTATTATTCAATAATCGATTAATTGTGAAACATAAATAATAGTTTTTAGTCATAGACTTTGTTTTAATCAATGCACTCAATGTTACAATAGGTTATTTAAATAACAAAAATATCAGGGCGGTGTAAATGTGTCTTTATTTATACAATTTAAAATGCCCTCTGTTTAAATTCAAATGTAGCTCAGAAATCACTGTCTAGTGTCTAAGTATATTTGTATATCATAAATCTAATGTGGTTACATTGAAGAATGTTGTGAAAGTTTAAAAGACAAATTTAAAGTATTTTGGAGTACAGGGTTTTGTGAACATTGTACGTGAGTAGATCACAAGTCTTGAATACTTGCTAAACTAGCTGGATTTAATCATAAACTATACATATATCATGAGATTATGATATCAAGTTGTGTATGACATTGTGAGTGGATGAGATAACTGGATTTATAAAAGACGTTAAATCTATACAGTATATATACATGTAGGAAAATATATTAAAATATATATCTAAACTTGCAAGAAATCATTGAAATTTGATCGCTAATAATTTTGGAAAATATTGAAGAATGTTTTGAAATATATTGTACCATTGTTTTGTTATTTAAGAGTGGCAATACAAAGGAGGCCTAGCTATTGGAAATCTGTTACTTCATGTATAGTTTAAGGAACAGTTCTGTTTTGTATATTATAGGGAAACAATTTGTGTTTTTGAACTTGAAAATAAAGTCATAAGACTTAAATGGACTTACTAAGTACAAGTATAATACTGTCGCTATTGTAGTCAAATGTACTTTATGAAACTTAATATGCACAGTGATTATTGAATTTTAGTACTTTTTGGACAATGTTATTTTATGTATCGTTCTTCGTTTAAAGACTAGATGTGCTGTGAATAGAACTTGTGCACAGGAGTATGAGTCTGCGTGGTTAATAGGACATTATATGGTTAAAAAAGGTTTGGTTTGGTATATATGACTTTTATCGTAAATAGTACTTTGTGTAGATACAAGAATCTGGTTTGGGATATAGGACATTTATGGTAGATTGGACTTCGTGTGGTAAATCTGAGATTGTGTGGTAAATCTGTGATTGTGTGGTAAATCTGAGATTGTGTGGTAAATAGAAGACTGGGTTGTAAATAGGACTTAGTTTGGTAAAAAGTGGAATTCTATAGGAAAAAAATTACAATGTCTTCCACAGTAAACATGTCTTCCACAAGAAGTCTGATACGATATGAAGATGAATTAAAGAGAAGATTAGAGAAGTTGGCTAGAACTTATGATTTAACTACCATGAAAATATTCATTGTTGTTGAATGTCTAGGTAGGTTTTGTTTCATCACAGTTTCAAGTCTGTTAGTTTTAGTTTACTTGCACAGGTTTTATCGTACCAATAGCGATTGTGGATGAGAATCGATGAACTAAGTACAACAAGTTATTTCTAAACCTATACCTCTTTGTTGCAAGAAGTTTTCATCATTTTTGCTTCAGCTTAAGTACTGGGAGACCAGGAATGTACTCGACTGTGCTTAATATAAGTTGTAATAGTTTGTTCCACAATAAACTTAAATTAGATTTGGTGTATAGGCGTAACAGTTGAATTACCAAGTCATGTGCATAATTGGTGTTTTTGATCGATATTTTATGGCTTTTTGCAATTTGACTACAAAAGATTCTCTTAAAAATTAAATCGATTCATACAAGTTCAAGTAAAAAGATTAAATCTACGTACACATTAATTTTATTGTATTTTACACTATAAATGTTATAGGTTATAATTGTTTGCAAGGCACAGCTTGATATTTATAGTTTGCAGTATATGAAACACTTATATTGTAAGATCAGCACAAACCTAGTCTAACGACATGTAAACAAAGAAACGTGTAGACTAGTTTCGCTTAGACCCATCCTACTGTTCGGTAAAAATGTCAGTGGTAAAAGGCAATTCACAAAATGTCAAGAGATCTGGCATTAGAATACCTAATGCATATTACCTGTGATATATTTCCATACTTCAACTTTCATCATTTCAAATGTCAAATGTATTTGTTCAGGGATGAGAATTTTCAGCTATTCAGCTGATTTCAGATATTTTTCACTATTTTTTGAGTTTATAAAATGTTGCAGACTAAGTCTGAACTGTTCAAAACTGATGTTTTTTCAAGGGGGTGTAGAGGTTTTCAGATTTTTTTTCAGTGAATGTAATTCTCATCCCTGATTTGTTTTTCGTTTTCCTAATTACGACATGTAATACATTTACATGTATATCTAGGCAAACCATACAGATGAACGTAAGTCCGGTTCTACAAAACTTGAGACTTTTCTCAGTTACTATTATCCATTACGAATTTGTTTGTTTTAAACACAAAAACGAGATAAAACACGTTTGGTCAATGATTGCAAAAATCAATCACTAGTGCCGTAGATATGCTTCAGACAGTGGTCAATTTATTACACACATGTACTTTGAAAATATCTTGTTTTTGAAAATTTGAGACTCAATTTATTATAAGATTCAACGTTTTTAGGCTGTGTCACTGTATTGAAAGGCTTACGACCGTGGGTAGCCTTAACTAAGACCGAGCTGTTACGACCGTGTTGATAAAACGGGCATACGTAGGTCGTAGGGAAAGTCGTAAACAGCTGACTTAAGGTACGACCGGCGTTACGACCAGCAATATTGGTAAAACGCACCCCAGCTCTTTATATTGTCTGAAGTCAATAGATTATATTTAAGTGTACATTTATTTTACTACATAAATACTATAAGCCTTAATTGTTTGCTAGGCACAGTGTGATATTTATAGTTTGCAGTATATGAATCATGAAAATTGATGGATCAGCACAAATGATAACTGAGATGGATCATGATAAATTTTTAAAGAAGTATTATTTATTGTCACTTTAACCAATTTTCAAGCATGTTTTGTATTTATTTATATAGGTGAAGATTTGGTCACGTGTACTTACAACGCTGCAAAGAAATCCCGATGGGAAACTTTCCTGCAAAGAAAAGAAGCTTGTCGTCTGGATTTACATAAACATGAGAAAAACAGGTCAAAATATCGAGAATTCTTGAGAAATGTATCCAGGGAACACCAAGGACAACAATTCTACGCATCCATGTTACAGTTGATGACACACAAAGGAGCAGAAGACATGTTCAAACAAGTTTCTACGAAAACTAACGAAACATCCGAATTATCTTTCTGTGGTAACCTGTGTCGTCTGTTCGAACGTAAGATAGAGTCTTGGTGGGAAACTTTTGAAGCTGTCGGTGTCAAACTCACCGGACATGTGAAGGTTTCGAACTTTGTCCGCGTTTTGAGTGGTCAAGTTGATGCATTGTGCTGCAAGGATGGAAAAACTTACGCAATTAACATTAAAGTCACCGGGTTAGATACACCACGGCCTTTAGACATTGCCGAACTTGAAATGTGTAAAATTCTTATAATACAAAATGGACTCGCTGATCCGAACAACTTAAGAATGTGTTTGTTAGTGCTTCACCTGACTGAAGAGAGACCTATTCTTAGATTATGGGAGTATTTACCATCAGAAGAAATGGAGAAAGCTATCAGGGAAGCTGACATTGATAATCTGATCGATGCTGGTAAACTAAGCCAGTTTCATGAATTCTGGAAGGATAATGTGCATCAGAATGGACCGGTGTCGAGAGATCAAACTATTATATAGAAATGAATGATAGACAACTATTTGATTCCTAGATATAGGAAATATTTTATAACATGGCAGTAATGAAAATAGTAGTGATAAAATGCTTAAGGCTTAAAAATTTTGAAAACTGAGTACAGTTTCTAAAAACCCGATCTAAATAAGGTTTGATTCAAGTGAAATTTTCGGAAGGTAACAAGTTCGACGTAAACCATTTACAAGTCTAATCGATGGCAATGGATATTGCAGCCTTCCAGATTACCTCAGCTAGTAATGTGTCTGGCTACGGATCCCGGAGTTATAAGTTCGATTATCAAGCGGGACTTACATACCTATGTGTAGACATGTGTCCTAAAATAGTCTGCTTCCAATCGGTTACTTTTATCACATACCGCCATATATCAAGTATGACAATAATGAGTTGGTTTCTGGCGAGGGTATGTGCCTAGTACTATGACTGAAAATTGCTGTAATTTTGTCTAGAACAGCATGCATTATCATTTTAACAATGGAGCTTATATGTCTTTTGTTATCACTGAGTTTGAGTCCTTTTTATGAAACCGTACCCTTAGCATGGAAATAAGTGTACATATTGTACATTTGTTGTAGACGGTTTAGTCCTTGTGTATCTGATGTTATGGGGTGTAGGTTTTATAGAACGCCATCACATATTTCATTCTGCACAATTTCTTACATAATGATTACCAGTAGATACAGCAATTAAGTATCAAACAACTTTAGGATATTAAGACGAAAATTGCCAGCCACTATACCGAGAATACTCTGGTCTGACTATTTGTTTGTATTAATGTTGGCCTAACACGTACATGGAAAATTGCCTCTTATTCAATGAATGACTTTACCATTGGTCTGTTACAATTGTTTCATGTCTGGATATTGTATGTACAGGATAAGAACACGTGTTCAAACAAAACAGAACCAAACCATGGCGACAGCCACGGTCCCGAGACAAAAAATAAAATAGTACTAGCATACTAGTGTTAACATATACAAAAAATAAAGTGTTTGTTTAAGTTGTACTGAATGTCAAAAGTACTAAGTATACACAGAATAACACAATGAATCCTTCATTGTCTTGGAGACAAACCAAATGAGACAATACTTAAATTTAAAACTGTGGAATGTTCAAATGTAAGTACGTGTAATATTCAATATGACAATGCTGAAATAACAATGTATACATGTTTAATACGTACAATATCGATATATTCAAATAGTCATAATGATATTGCATAAAACAATTGTTTTAGATAGATATGTATGTATATATAGTGTACCCTTGATGCCGAGACCATCGATATGATATATCATTTACCTGATCAATGTTGTTCTCGAAACTATTGCTCATTTTTAAATAGTTATGTATGATCAATCTTACAATTAAATTATGATTATACGTTTGGGGACTGTCAAAAAGTGGACGAAATACTGAAGCTGATATTATGGAATAATTGAAGTGATCTGTAATTGGACTTCGGGAATAAAGGAATGTGATCTCACAATCAGGTTGTACTGTATTTTACGAAGCATTGATTTCGTATCAATATACTATAAATATCAGATACATAAACCACGGGTGTCTGTGTCAAAATGAATTTATCACCCTTCAGTCTAACTTACGTTGAACATAAAATGCTGACTTACAAAAACAGACAATTGAAAAGAGCGTGAAAAGAACGCTGAACGTCATATTTATGACATTATGTTAAACTAACGTCACGAATAGCGTTATTGACTTAAGGCCTAAGTTTGTATTCTGCTTACTTTCAAGTTTCTGATGGCTACCAATGCTATACGCAAACTTAGTTTCGATCTTAATAATGTTGCAAGCGACATTCTGCTAGATTTATTTTTGACAATTAGACTATCAATGTTCTATCTGGTCTATATACAGCTACCTGTGACTTCAACAGTATGAATCGTTGCCTACTGTTTTATCATGTTTATCAGCCATCATACAAATCTATACATTAAATTGTTCATGTTTAGATTTCATTGATCTATAAAGTGGTCACATGGACAATACATTGTATTCATGGCATGGATTATATACTTGTACGCATTGTAAGCCCTGGAGTCTTGGGAATTTATATACTGATAAAAACATGTATACATTTTGTTTGTATATACTTAAGTTAAGAGTCAATTTTGTAACAATAATGGTAAATCCGGTGGGAAGAGGGCACGGGGGGTGCCACGCCCACAAGTTAGTATTCCAACTCGAGTCAGTATACAGTTACACAATTTTTACAATAATGGTAAATCCGGCGGGAAGGGGGCACGGGGGTGCCACGCCCCACATGTCAGAATACTACGTCGAGTCAGTGTACAGTTACAATATTTTTAACATCAAACTTATACAAATCAATCAATATAATATAGATCTATACATGTTCATCTAGATTTATTGATAAACTTTTTTTATGATAAAATCTTTGTTCTAGATGGTTGATTCTAATGAAATGTTATATTATACACCTTTAATACACGTAGAAGGACAACTGCTGGTAGCTTTGAGTTTTTTATGATACAAGTGTTTAGGTGGTTGAATCAAAATGTTCAATAGATATATTTATATGTAAATATGTTAATATCTATGTTGAAATGCCTATACACAGCATGAATGTCTAGTATGTTTTATATGTTTGATAAAATGGACGAATGACCAGGTTGTCTTGCTTTACAGCCTAAAGTTTTCATCTTCAAGTATGATTTCAAAATGATATAATAATTTCAGGAATATGGCAAAGTTAACTCTATAGCACAAGGCGTATCCTGTACTACATACAAGTATCTGTAAAATGTGACCAACCCTTGGCTGATATTGCCAAATGTTCTATTTAACTTGGCATTTTGATAGTCTTTGAGTTTCCATTTGAACAAAGCGTATATTAATTTACATGACATTTTTCTTGTACGACTATGCTATGTTGTAACACTGAGTGCAAACACAAGTGATATATGTTTTCCTTCATATTTTACCCGGTAATCAATAAAAATGCTTGTATACATGTACAATGAATAATTGTTGTTTTTTGCAAGAAATTATGATAAAAACAACTTCGTTTGTTCACTGAATGGTATGCTAAGCGGAATAAGCTAACTCTTTCAAGCTTAAAAATCATAGGTTCGAAAACACATGTTCTGTCGAATGTTTATAATAAATTTTCCATCGTACCCTTTCTGTAGATATTGTTAAGATATAAATGTATAGTTCAGGATGGATGTTATATACGTCTTAGAATATTTCACACATATATTAACTACGCATGTAATAAATGTACATTGATGTAAGTTTTATGTAACATCAACATGAATTGTGTCTAACATTGTAATAAATATTCTATATGTTAAAGTGAAGCGTTATTATTTCATCCTCCGTATTCGCTTACTTCGCAATAGACCTAATTCGGAACTTGTTGGGTTTTCGTCCATGCCCAAGCAGTACAAACAAAGTTTGTTACACATTATTGCTGAAAAGCACGAAATAGGGATTAGTTCCTACTGTTCTTTGTACTCATAGTTTCATTGCTACATTGAAAGTTTGTTTATAACGCAGGGGAAACCCCCCAAATGTTAGAATTTCGAAATATAGTCTATTAATATATGATTGAACAAAGTCTAATGTTTGACATTGTCCTGAAGCACGTTCCCCAATACTCTGTACCTGTAACTTGTTCTAACTGTTCCACGATGACACATTTCGACTTGAAATTACTATGTATACATCAAAGTCAAAATACTCCAAACTTAAAATAAAAACGTATACATTTTTCAAATATGAAGATGTCTAAGAGTTTATTGATCAACCCTCGTATACTATGAACATTGTGAGCTATGACAATGACAAAATTAATTTATTTGTACGGGTAACGTATACAGTGTAGTGTTTTACACTGTATATCTTTGTGACACTTTAAACACTTGCTGGTGTTTTTTCATTGAGAGTGATCAAAACAATGGTTTGATAAAATATAAGGGATGTGAGTCGTTCTATATCAATAAAATTTTAGCATTGTCTCACACAATGCTCGCCCATTCCATAAAATTGTTGTCTTACAACACCCACAACTGACGACTAGAGGTTATGGCACAATGGTACATTGTATACTGAATACAGCGACGTGGGTTCGGAACTTCGGATCATTTTCTTGGTAGGATACATGTACATCCATTTATGATAATGCGACAAAACGTCATTTTCCTACGTGTAGGACCAAACTGAAGGATTATTTTGGATGCAAAACTGGAAATAGGACTTCGTAGACTAGTCAAAGTATATTACTAAATCACATATAGGTAAATATTCTAGTGGTCATAGGATAATCAAATGAGAGTCTTGATAACCTCTGGGAACGAGAAGGGTTGATCGGTTGTGTAAAATCCAATGAACGAATAGAAATCACTAACAAACAAATGAATGAATGAACAGACAGCCAGGCAGACGTACGGTAAGACAGACAGACAGACAGACAGACAGACAGACAGACAGACAGACAGACAGACAGACAGACAGACAGACAGACAGACAGACAGACAGACAGACAGACAGACGAACAAACAAATAAAACATTGACGTATTAACAACTTCAGTTTATGATATAATGACCGAATTAAATACAAATGTAGCATGTGAACATCGTTAGATAAATATACATTTGTATATGTACATTTATACATGTATAGTATTAGCTAGGTTATGTATGCATAGTAACCTACAATTATACAAAGTGAGTTTAATTCAATAATTATGGTCTTCAAAATCAAATAAACCAAAGGAAACGTTCTAGTAAGAAGACTTCAAAATATTAAATAACTGTGAACATTTTTATGCTCTTGAATGAATCTACTTATACACCGTATAATTAAACCAAATACTAAATTTGACGTTTTCAATTAATAGAACGTCTCAAACTGTGAGAATTCAATAAAAACTTGACTTTCCAAGATTTTGAATTGGCGGATTAATTTCCATATAAATATATCTTTAATTCAATAGGAGTTTTACATTGATTTAAAACCTCAGTGAACAGTATTCATAGATTCTTATCACATATATATATATATATAGGCAGATTTATATTCGACTGAAAGCCTATCAAAGATAATTTAAGTAGACCAATTATCTCAATTTAAGTGCTTAAAGTGGAAGAACATTTAAAGACATACTTTATACAGCAAATACGATAAGCTAATAAACTAAATATTCTATAAAGGCAATTTCCTTTACGAACTATTTGTATATATCATCTTGTATTGACTGCTTGGTAAGGTATGTCAGTGATGTGTCTATCTATTTAATAGTTTCGGCACGATACCCTATCGTTGTACTTGTATCAGAGCGAGTGGGTGGGAAATGTGCATGCGAGGAGGGTCGACAACTCTTAGTGAATTAAGTATTATACGAACGAAGTTATTTCCCATTTTAGTACTTGGAAAGCAGTCGGAAAGTAAAGTTAAGTTTTAGATCACAGGCGGCCAGCACGGTCTTCATCAAAGTAAGATACTATAACACCATGCACATATATATGGTACATGTACAGTGTCTTCAGTGATTTGGGACAAAAACTCGGCGACGTTTATCATGGATTGGCCCCTTATTAGCACTTTAAATGGTGCAGTTGTTTGTAGCCCGCTAGAATTTGCATCAGTTTAACAGGGTCGTATCTTTTCATGAAATTCAATTATAATGTCATTTTTCTCCGAATATGGAAATGTCTTTGGCTCAGTATTGTGGAAGAGAGTTGACATGTACTGCTTAAAGATAAAGAGTGTGATGCCAAAAGATATTTTATTTGACGACGGGAGATTACCTGAGCAACACTATCATCATACGTATTCAAGTTTACAACGAGTTATCTCCCGTAGATACTTGATATGTTAAGTTTCAAAAATGCATTCAGGCAAACTAATAAAAGAAGAGAAATCAATAGGCTTAGATTCACGTATTTAAATATACATGTACAGTTATAGTGATTAGTGACTATTGTAGAATCCAGAAAACGACAGGAAGACAGAAAAAGGGACAAGCCAAATTAAAAGTAGTGTTCGTTTTTTCTAAACAGTCAAAGTTTAAATAATTTCACGGTGAATAATTACACACTATCTCAATATCTCGAGTGTTAGACAAAGAGCACGAAGTCACCGTGAAATTATTCATGTTTTGACAGTTGAGAAAAAACGAACAATACTAGTTCACAGATTTGGTTTATTTTTTCTATAATTTTGTAATCGTGTCAAAAGATAATTCCTTATTATTTTAAGACAAACTGACCTAAATGTTGCAAGAAATGTACAATAAAAATCACAAAAATGCACTGAAATGTCTATACCGGGACATATGAGGTAGATATTTACTACATGAAACACCATCAAAATTGTCATTATCAGAACACTACTTTCCTACTTCCAAAAATATTTCTTTACAATTTTGATAGTTTTAGAAAAAGTTGATATTTAAGTTGAAATCTGTAAATGAGTACCTTTAAAGAGTTGGTGTTTGAGGGTAACTATATCTGCGTATGGGGGAGGAAAATGGACAGACGGGATCAAGAAAATAGGACACAGACCATGTTCCTGTTTTTCTGCTTTAGAATGATTAATGTTATGCATGAACAAACCTGGTAATAATGTTAACAACAAAAGAAATGAAGTCGAAAATACATGTATTTATCGAGACAATTTACAAACTTTAGGAGTTAAAAAATGCCCTAAAATTGCTACGGTTAAAAAATATACTTTGGTAAACTGCCAACTTTGTATGGCTCTAACTTAAGTAAAGGAGACATTTATAAAAAAAATTAACAATAAACAACATAGTACATGATATCAACGGATTGACTGACGTAAGTTTACATGGTATTCCAATACATGTTTTATCTTAAACAAGGAAATTCAATTATGATTAAATCATACTTATTTTTATCTATTTACCAATAAATTCAAATGTATATTATGAGCTCAATGCACCTGTAAACCTGACACGTTGTTTATGATAACTTAGTCAGTAACTCAGAGGAGCTCTTATCTTTATTTCTACCAGTATTATTTTAGGATATAGAAACAGTGCCCTCCAAAGTCATTTTTATTTTTATTTAGGGAGACCCCTTCTCATTTACCTATAAAAAAGGAACAATGAGTCATCTGAACAAATGTCAAAGTAACCATATGAATAAACCTTTATTTCATGCATATCCTTTACATATAGTAAAATTGCATCCTTTACATATACATGTGGTAAAATTGCTATCGGTACGTATAGTCGGTATTTTTAAGAATTTCATAGTCCAAAAGGTTTGGAAGGGCTCTGGAGGCAATAATCTAATTACTGATATCTGTAATAACAAAAAAATACATGTATGTGAAATTAGGAAAAAGAATTTTGATAGGAAATCTTGAAGGACATCCAAGCTCATAGATCAAGCTATGTTGTCATCGTGGACAAATACAGAGTTATTAACTTGAAAGTTGCTAACCTTACGACTGACTAAAAATAAGAGGACACTTTCATGTAACGAATTTATATCTATTGTCACTAATTATATCAAAGAACCTAAAGTCAATGAAAGTGTGATAATTTCAGTGATATCAGTAACAGTTTCTATGGTAATGCACTTCAGATTATCGCAAAATACATACACACATCTACAGGCGACCGGCACGGTCCCTAATCAAAAACATTATAATATACATATAATATATAGTGCTTTTGATTCGGGACCGTGCCGTTCGCTGTGCACACATCCACATTTTGGCTCTTTTGCCATTGTGACAATAAGGAATGTCCCACGCGAGGGAACGCCACCTACAACAAAGACACCGAAGACTCCATTGGTGCACGTTAAATCTGTATTTTGCCGAGTTATGTGATACAAAAATAATACATTTACTTTAAAACTGTAGCATCAAAATAAACACCACCAATTAAATGTAAAACAAGAGCTCCGCTGGGCGGGGCATTATACGCCCGTGTGCAGTCCATGCTGTGTTCTATCTCATATAAAGTCCCTGTGACCTTGACCAATGACCCCGGGATCTCAGAATAGGTCCCATTCTTAACAGGAGGGCTATCCAAAGCAAAGATTTTGAGAACCTAGGTACAGCCATGGTTGATCTATCACCGACACAAAGTTTTCCCATACAAACTTCCAGTGACCTTGACCCTGGGGCCTCAGAACCAAAAGTTCTCGCCCTTGACCCAAAGAGTATTTATACATAAAATTTGGTGATATTAGGTAAAGTTGGTTGTTGGACAAGGTTTTTCCTCATGATTTTTCTTTTGACTTTAACCTTTAACACAGGGACCTAAAACCAAAGGGGCATATGCTAGACATTAAGGCTACCCTTAAATAAGATTTGGAAAACCTACAATGTAGGTACAATTATTATTGAGTTACTGTCCGGAAAATGTTTCAATATGAATTAAGTCCCTGTGACCTTGACTTTTGTCCCTGGGGTTTCCAAATCAAAAGAGAACATCAAATACCAAAGAGCTATCAACACATTACATCTTGACAAATTGGCTGATCCACATAAAATTTGGTTAACCTAGGTACAATCATTGTTTAGTTATTGTCCGGACAAGGATTGTCCATATGATGCCCCTGTGACCTAGATCTTTGACCCGGTTTTGACCCAAAACCAATTGGGAACATCCTTAACACATTGGCTACCCTCACATAAAATTTGGTGAACTAAAATCATTTTACTTATTAAATATAGCATTATTTCCATGGTTTGCCATTTTGACTTTATTAACATATTGATTGAACATTTGAAGTCTCTGCTTGGTAATTTGATATCTTCTGGATGATGGTTTAAACTTGACCCAGGGGCCCCAAAATCAATAGGGAACATCCTTGACACATGGGCTACTCTCACATGAAATTTGGTGAACTTAAGTGCAGTCATTGTTGATTTACTACACGGACAATGTTTTTCAATATGATGCCCCTGTACCTTGACCTTTGACCCAGGGGCCCTAAAACCAATAGGACATAACCATGACACATGGGCTACTCTCACATAAAATTTAGTGAACCTAGGTACATTGGTTGTTCAGTTATTGTCTGGACAAGGTTTTTCCATATGATGCCTCTGTGACCTTGACCTTAGGGTCTGGGGCCCAAAAACCTATTGGGAACATCCTTGACACAAGGGCTACCTTCACATAAAATTTTGTGAACCTAGGTACAGTAGTTGATGAGTTATTGTCCAAACAAGGATTTTCAATATGATGCCCCTGTGACCTTGACCTTTGACCCAGGAGCCCCAAAACCAATAGGGCATAACCTTTGCCCAAGGGCTACCCTCACATAAAATTTGGAGAACCTAGGTACATTGGTAGTTCAGTTATTGTCTGGACAAGTGTTTCATTGTTTGCCGTTTTGACTTTATAAACATATTGATAGAACATTTGAAGTCACAGCTTGGTTATTTGATATCTTCTGGTTTAAGATTTAAACTTAACCCTGTTTTCCCAAAACTGATAAGGTACATCCTTGAAACATGGGCTACTCTCACATGAAATTTGGTGAACTTTGGTACAATCATTGTTGAGTAATTATCCGGACAATGTTTTTCAATATGATGCCCCTGTGACCTTGACCTTTGACCAAGGTGCCCCAAAACCTATAGGGCATAACCTTGACACATGGGCTACTTTCACATAAAATTTAGTGAACCTAGGTACATTGGTTGTTCAGTTATTGTCTGGACAAGGTTTTTCCATATGATGCCTCTGTGACCTTGACCTTTGGGTCTGGGGCCCAAAAACCTAATGGGAACATCCTTGACACAAGGGCTACCTTCACATAAAATTTTGTGAACCTAGGTACAGTAGTTGATGAGATATTGTCCAAACAAGGATTTTCAATATGATGCCCCTGTGACCTTGACCTTTGACCCAGGATCCCCAAAACCAATAGGGCATAACCTTTACCCAAGGGCTACCCTCACATAAAATTTGGAGAACCTAGGTACATTGGTGGTTCAGTTATTGTCTGGACAAGTGTTTCATTGTTTGCCGTTTTGACTTTATAAACATATTGGTAGAACATTTGAAGTCACAGCTTGGTAATTTGATATCTTCTGGTTTAAGATTTAAACTTAACCCTGTTTTCCCAAAACTGATAAGGTACATCCTTGACACATGGGCTACTCTCACATGAAATTTGGTTAACCTAGGTACAGTCATTGTTGAGTTATTACCCGGACAATGTTTTTCAATATCATGCCACTGTGACCTTGAACTTTGACCCAGGGGCCCCAAAATTAATAGGGCATATTCTTGACACATGGGGTACTCTTACATAAAATTTGGTGAACCTAGGTACATTGGTCTTTCAGTTATTGTCTGGACAAGGTTTTTCAATATAATGCCCCTGTGACCTTGACCTTTGAACCTGGGGCACCATAAACCTGTAGGGCACATCTTTGACACATGGGCTACTCTTACATAAAATTTGGTGAACCTAGGTACAGGCGTTGTTGAGTTATGGTCCGGACAAGGTTTTTCAATTTGATGTCCCAGTGACCTTGACCTTTGACCCAGGGGCCCCAAAACCCATTGGGAACATCCTTGACACATGGGCTTCTCTCACATAAAATTTGGTGAACCTAGGTAGATTGGTTGTTAAGTTATTGTCAGGACAAGTTTTTCCCCATATGATGCCACTGTGACCTTGACCTTTCATGCAGGGGCCCCAAAACCAATAGGGAACATCTTTGACACATGGGCTACTCTTACATTAAATTTGGTGAACTTAGGTACATTGGTGGTTCAGTTATTGTCCGGACAAGTTTTACCTATTTTAAGTCCCAGTGACCTTGACCTTTAACCCTGGGGTCTCAAAATCAATAGGGAACCTCCTTTACCCAAGGGCTATCCACATATAAAATTTTAGGAACCTAGGTATATCCTTTCTTGAGTTATCATCCGGACAAGCAATTGTCCACGGACGGACAGACGGACAGACGGACAGACGGCCAGACGGACAGACGGACAGACGGACAGACGGACAGACGGACAACATCATAATATAATACGACCGTTTTTTCAAAACGGGCGTATAAAAAGTAATCTTAATGCACCAAAAGTGTCTGTGGTTCCATTGTCATCAACAGTTGAACTAAGTTTCTAAAATGTGAATATTTTTATTAAACTTTTGATAATAATTTAAGGCTGAAGTACAGCCGTCT
The DNA here is from genome assembly GCA_025267735.1 of Mactra quadrangularis. NCBI lineage: Eukaryota > Metazoa > Mollusca > Bivalvia > Venerida > Mactridae > Mactra > Mactra quadrangularis. The sequence continues at coordinate 30,947,405 of CM046309.1, read as the reverse complement.
TTAATTTTTATGGTCAATAAATCAAATTTCATTGTACAAGGCTATGAAGTATACATAGTTTTACATGTATTTATTGATTTTCGTTTAAAGGGACTTTTTTTACGTATCAAAGATGATTTAGAACTTTATGTAAATAAAAGTTTACCTTAACTAAGTGAATACGTTTTCATAATACGATGTATAGATTCTTTGTGAACACTTTAATTGAATTTCAAATATTTTCTTTTTTTCTATTCATGGTAATAGAAGCTGTTGATGGCTGATCAATAGACTTTAAGTATATAATATTTAAATGTTTAACTATTAAATTTATATAAACATGTGCAAAGGTATCACGCATGGAGAACTTCAGAACATCATAACTAAACTGCACCATGTATGGTTTGGGTTAGCGATACTATTGCCGAGTTATTCTGGAATATCAAAACAGTTTTCACCAATGAAGATATAAGTCGCTTATGGATTCAAAAATCTTCTTTAAAGCTTATATGTTTCGGGTATCGGAAATGAACATTTAAAGGATATTCAGTGTTGATCAGTCAATATGGGCGCTTGTGGGTCAGTTAACACCGCTTCAACCAGAAGAATAAATGTGCGGGGAAATGATCAAAATACGCGCAAAAATATTGTTTGTAAAAAGCATAACACTAAAACTGTTACGCATTACAATGAAAAGACGAACGAACTATACTGTTCAACGTGTTATCAGGAATATAGACGCAGATATCCAAAATCTGAAGGTACAGTTTTTGACATTGATAGGTACGTAACAACAACTAAGTTCAAACAAACTGAAGTCAGTTTATTGAACAAATTAAATAGCAGCAAGCGAAACATAGAACATCAGTTGTTACAACTTCAGCAGAATAAAAAATCTATGGAGAATAAAAAGAAACAATTCATTGATGAAATCAAAGGATTTGTTAAGACTCTGGTAGATTTATTGATACATTTTGAACGAGATTTATGCGACGAAACAACAATGAAAATAAACCATGCGTTAGGTGAGATCGACAAAATATACTCCAAATTGTGCAAAGAGCTTGAAAAGACACAAATGCTTGGTGCAGACATAGAACAAAATATGTCTAGAAATGACCATGCGTACAGAGTCGATACAATTATAAACTGTAAAAGTTTCTTGAAGAAAAATGGTCATACTGACAATAAAGAAAATATTAAGCAATTTGCACCATCGCTCAAACTACATAAAAACCTTACCCTTAGTGATGTGGTTGGACGAAAAGGATCAACTAATCAAACCAGTTTAGGAACCATAACGTGCAATCCTGTGTCTGACAGAGACCAAGAAAGTCTTTCGGATATTTCTGAAACGTCAAATGAATCGGATAATTATATAAGTAACAACCATGTAATCAATCATACAACGTCTAGACGCATGCCTTCAAGAACTAGAAGTGTCAGTCCAACCAAACGTAACTCAAGAGCAGCTGTGCTTGTACATGGTGACAATAATGAATATGTCTCCCATAATTCGCACATGAAAGATAAACGAAGCGACGAAGACAGCGCTGATAGTGGGTATGTTAATGTTGGTAGATTTTCAAAGACGTCGCTAGGCAAGGTCAATGATTACCAAATGACAAGTATCACACCAAGGAGTGAATCTAGACGTCGTATTGACACCAGTATTAGAATACCTAGCTCAACACCTGTTGCGAGATCGTCTCAATCTATTGTATCACCTGGCAACATTTCAACACCTCATTTTGTGACGCCTAGAGGAGGGGGTGTTAAGGATTCAATGGAAAGGAGAATGGCAAAAAAGTTAAAGATTATACCACTTGCAAGAGGCGAACATGTTCATAATATTACTGACACTGTATTTCTAGAAGACGGTGGTTTGGTACTTTGTGATCAGAGAAATGGAAAGTTGATACTAATGAACGACAAACAGGAAGTACTACATGATGTAAAAGTCAGTGGAAGTCCACACAATGTGACAACAGTTCCTGGCAGTGTAGGTAAAGTTGCTGTCACAATACCTGATGAAAATGTGATCAAAATCTTTCAAATAGAAAATGCAGAATTTTCCGATGAAATTGAAGTTATTAAATTGAATTCAAAACCTAAATGCCGCGGTATTGAATATCTAGGAGGAAATTTAGTTTATACTACCAGGAACGATGTTGTTGTTAGGAGAAAAGATGACAATTATCGAACATATAAATTCCAATATGCCTTTCGCCAACCTGTTTCATTGTGTGCAAACAGAAGAGAGAATGTTGTGTATATATCTTGCTATGGTGTGAACGGTGAACCGGGAGAAATTGTGAAAATGCAATACGAAAATGAAAATATTAAGCTGACGGTATCATGTGAAGAAATAAAACACCCAGTTTGCGTATCAGTTGACAATGAGGGTTATATCTATGTCTGTGACATCGATCCTCCGTCTATACACCAAGTAACAAGTCGTGGTGAATATTGTCGTAAACTGCTTGGTAGAGGTGATGGAAATTTTCAACATGTAAACTTTTTACCAGGTTCTGATGTATTTGTTGCTACTGAGAATGATTCTGATTATGTTCATTTTTATTACATGAATTGATTAAGGTGAGGATTGTGGTTTATTTTAGCAAGGATATCAACTGAGCCCTGCAATTATAAAGAAACCTTAGCATTGACTTAAGGGTCGTAACAGTAACTGATATACTGGTAAATATTGCATTACAATTCTGACGGGTTTTTACAAGTCTGTTTTATCTAGAACTGGTTTTTGTATTTATTTGCCTTACTGATTGATTTTATCAGACTCTATAATTTAAAAGTTTGAATAAATTTTAAATGTGCTGAAAGCTTGGAATAATCTTATGGTGATTTTATAGATTATACGTTCCATCAAATAAGATGAAAGTTCTCTTTCAAGGTATGTTTAAAAATATCCATTTCATATCACATAGTGCATTTTAAGCAAGTCATTCAAACATCTGTACGAGAGATCATTTGAAAATATATGTACATACATTGTATATATATGTGTTATGTTGATCTATTAAGATTGTGCAAGTGCATTAATAGCCCGAATTGAGAACTCAAATGTTTGGGGTTTTCCTTCATTGGCGCGCGGTAAACACAATTTGTTACACATTTTAGCTGAAAAGCACAAAGACAGAGTAAACACTATCGTTCTTTGTATCTTTTGTATACATATTTTCATTGTGATTGTGAGTTTGTTTGTACTGCAGGGGAAACCCAAATATTTGAATTCTGGATATAGTGAGTCTATTCCTGCTTTGCTTGTCATCCCAAATGGTTTCCAATACATATCACAACATGCAATATAGGTTGTCACCGGAATGTTACACCTTTAGGTGACATAATGAGTCAAGGAGTAGACATAAAAAACAGACAAGTTTTGTTTGAGCCAGCATGATAGCATGGTACAATTTATTTTAACATATGGGATTTCATAACATTAACTATTGCACTAAAAGAAAAATGAAACAACCACAACCAATAACATACATGACTTGTATAATCATTATTATGATGAATAAATATACTGATAAAACAATAACAACATTATTTAAATCACAACATTCAGAACTCATTAACACATAATTAAAAGTTATTATTTTATATTTTTGTAGTCTGACTTTACACTTAACGCCCTTAACGAAACTTCTAAGTACCCCAAATTTCATTAAAATAGGAAATCTTTAATTTTCTACATATGTGTCTGACCAATAGTGGAAATGTGAAGGATGACAATACATTGTAGTATGATCCTACACTCATTTCCACTATCGATTGGACATAAATGTTGAAAAATTAAGATTTCCTACAATTTGGAAATCAGGGTTTTTAGAATTTGTGGTAAGTAAACATTTAGCCCATTGCTAAAGTTTAGATCTTTGTAGCACCCTAAGAAAGGGCTACAGTTTGTTTCTCAGCACTATGACAACAACTTGCTTCAGCAAACCGATAGCCAGATGTAACTTGTTTTAGCATCAACATGAAGTTTTAAGATACCTGAGTGTACCATCTTCAGTTATTCCACGATACATAACTCAGCTATGCTGCATTATGTATGGAGTGTAACTGAAGAAAGTACTGTGGTTGCTAACGATGGCATGAGCAAACAAGAAAAAATGCATTTCTTTTTCATAATTCATGGCTCAATGATCAAAGCAAATTACTGAGTAAACTTAAAGAAAATTGTTCCGTACTCGAAAGAAAGCCTTAGCTAGCACTTCATTTAGGCAAAGGGCTATTGTTGTACAGAGAATCCATTGTGAACTTGGGATTTTGTAACACAATAGATGTATTATTTAACAATATTGATTTAATGTATGATTAATTGTACAATATAATAGTATTAAAAAATAGATAAAACAAGACCATTTTATAACAATTACAGATAGCTTTAATACAATTTGTTGCGTATGATTACAAATAAAAACGTTCAAAACCTTATAAAAACTCATTTCAATATCAAGTTATCCCGAATTAACTCTGTCTGCAAATAAGTGCAGCACATGTATTGATAATCACACTCAAGAAAAAAACAGGGGATGACGCCACAGGAATGCGATACATATACTTTTGTAAGATTCCAATATCGCAATTATATTTCCTAAGCATATACGAGGTTTACGTATACTAGTAATTTTGTTTTATTTTAAACACTTCCAGCACAAACGTGTATGTTTCAGGATGAACAGTGCCGAGGTATTAGTGTAATTATCGGTCCTCGATTGGGATGCATTTTGTCACCTAAAACTTTTTAAAAAATAAAAGTTATCAGGAAAATTTAAATCCATTCAAATCCGTTTCATTTAGAATTACTGTTTTTGTATTGTTCGTTTTTTCTCAACTGTCAAAACATGAATATTTTCTCGGTGATTTCATGTTCTTTGTCTAACACTGGTGATATTGATATAGTGTGAAATCATTCACCGTGAAAATATATAAACTATGACAGTTGAGAAAAAACGGACTATACACCATGTTTACATGTATCCTCAAAGGCGTGTGTATGGATGGCATAATAACATTTTTGTCGCTCATTAGTTGGCCATTTTGTTAAACTATGACGTGAGTATAAGTAAATGTTATCTAATTTTATTTACATGAGACACGGGCGTAAAACACGGATGAATTAATTATGAAAGGTTAAGTTAAATCATTATAATATCTATTTAAATGTATCTTCAATGGGAAATGACCCCTTTAAATTACATAATATACGCCCATGCTTCATGTAAATTTCGATACACATAAAGATGGGTAATCGTGATAACTACACAACTGCGTTGTTGACCATGAATAGTATATAATACAGTCTTGACTAGTTTGAGAAAACCCCTTACATTTCACAATTGTAGATTTCTTATTACGATTAGGATTAGGTTGTTAGGGTTGATCAAAAGATTTAAAGTATGTGACATTTAAATGTTCAACTATTAAATTTATATAAGCATGTACAAAGGTATCACGCATGGAGCATTTCAGAAAAATCATTACTAAACAGCACCATGTATGGTTAAGGTTAGCGATACTATTGCTTAGTAATTCTGGAATATCAAAACAGTTTTCACCAATGAAGATATAGGTCGCTTATGGATTCAAAAATCTTCTTAAAAACTTAAATGTTTCGGGTATCGGAAATGAACATTTAAAGGATATTTAGTGTTGATCAGTCAAAATGGGAGCTTCTGGGTCAGTTAACACCGCTTCAACCAGAAGAATAAACGTGCGTGGAAATGATCAAAATACGCGCAAAAATATTGTTTGTAAAAAGCATAACACTAAAACTGTAATGCATTACAATGAAAAGACGAACGAATTATACTGTTCCACGTGTTATCAGGAATATAGACGCAGATATCCAAAATCTGAAGGTACAGTTTTTGACATTGATAGATACGTTACTACAACTAAGTTTAAACAAACTGAGGTCAGTTTATTGAACAAATTAAATAGCAGCAAGCGAAACATAGAACATCAGTTGTTACAACTTCAACAGAATAAAAAATCTATGGAGAATAAAAAGAAACAATTCATTGATGAAATCAATGGATTTGTTAAGACGCTCGTAGATTTATTGATACATTTTGAACGAGAATTATGTGACGAAACAACAATGAAAATAAATCATGCGTTAGGTGAGATCGACAAAATATACTCCAAATTGTGCAAAGAGCTTGAAAAGACACAAATGCTTGGTGCAGACATCGAACAAAATATGTCTAGAAATGACCATGCATACAGAGTCGATACAATTATAAACTGTAAAAGTTTCTTAAAGAAAAATGGTCATATTGACAATAAAGAAAATATTAAGCTATTTGCACCATCGCTCAAACTACATAAAAACCTTACCCTTAGTGATGTAGTTGGACGAAAAGGATCAACAAATCAAACCAGTTTAGGAACAATAACGTGCAATCCTGTGTCTGACAGAGACCAAGAAAGTCTTTCAGATATTTCTGAAACGTCAAATGAATCGGACAATTATATAAGTGACAACCATGTAATCAATCATACAACGTCTAGACGCATGCCTTCAAGAACTAGAAGTGTCAGTCCAACCAAATGTAGCTCAAGAGCAGCTGTGCTTGTACATGGTGACATTAATGAATATGACTCCCATAATTCGCACATGAAAGATACACGAAGCGACGTCGGGAGCGATGATAGTGTATATGTTCATGTTGGTGGATTTTCAAAGACGTCGC